>OY757022.1:12430855-13152752 GCA_963580285.1 Lucinisca nassula | reverse complement strand
TGTCAAAAAAGGAGAAAATATAACTAAAACAAAATGAGTGAGACCTTTCTTCACCGACATTCCTCAATCACAACGTTAACAAGTCTATGCAGTAAACAATATCTCGTTTGAAGAAATATATGGGCTGCACGATGCTTCCATGCAGAGCTGAATCCGGCCAGCACACTAGTACTGGTAAACCGCTTAGAGGATCTAAGCCTGTCCAGGAACCGTGGTGCGAGGGGACCGTCCATGCTAATAAACCCTATTGGTTTCATAGGGCGACAGGGCTTGAGAAGTCATTTCTTCTCAATATCGGGTAAAAGTCCCACAAAATTAGAAGCAACGTCTCCAAAATGACCTTTACAGTGTTGACGTGGACGTTAAACCTCAAATCAAACAATAAATAATATCTCATCTTATTTCTGCTCCAAAATATATATTATGGGTACCGTGGGTGCGACGCCCATTTCCCAGAATATGAAGCAGTGTTTACGGGCGTGTCATGACAGGAACATGTAAAAATGATGTAAGTTTTTGATCATTTGGACAAATACGTGTACATACAATTTAAACTTCTCCAACTGCCGTTGTATAATCTGAGTCTGCCTGAGATGTACATACAATTTAAACTTCTCCAACTGTCGTTGTATAATCTGAGTCTGCCTCTCAGGCAGACTCAGATTATACAACGACAGTTGGAGAAGTTTAAATTGTATGTACACGTGAGAGGCAGACTATGTACACGTATGTACACGTATTTGTCCAAAGGATCAAAAACGGGCTGTAACCACGTTAACGAATCGATGTAACGAACCCTTCTTTTTATAGGAAAAAGTGTGTTTTATAGAGTTTATTTTTTATCGATTATGGAGAAATAATTCACAAGTTTTCTAAGGCTTTCGAGTAAAAATACGAGTGAGCGATAGAGATCGAGTTTCTTTTTTACAAGAAAGCCTTGGAACACGAGTGAATTATTTCTCCGTAATCAATCAAAACAATCTGTTTATTACATTTTCATTTATGTTTTACCTTTGAATTTGCAAACTCAGCCTATACACGAAAGCCTTGGAACACTAGTGAATTGTTTCTCCGTTATCAATCAAAACAACAAAATAAACTGTTTATTTCATTTTCATGTATGTTTTACCTTTGAATTTGCAAACTCAGCCTATCTAATTTCCTACCAAAATAGTTCTAGTCAGTAATTTCAGGAGTCGTGATTTAGTTTGAAACTCAGTCGCTATCTTGTTTTCATTTCAATGCAAAAATCATCCTGTGCTTGAAATACAGATGCAACAATGTCATGAAAGTAAAACTGTATTATCAAGAAAATCATACTTTCGTCCATGTTGCAGGTCTGTCCTCAAAAACTTCAAATGGACGTGAAAATCGAAGTCAGTTTTCCATGATTTTATCAGATTTTCAGCTAAACGTCAAATAACAAACGGCGTCAGCGATGTCGCCTAGCAATTATGACGTCAAAACGTTCGAAATGGAATAATTCATTCTGACGAACAATAATCAGTAAATCACTACTGAAAATGTAATAAACAAACATAATACGAGAGCTTTGTTTGTTTCTGATCCAAGACATAGTTGGACTGACAGGTTTGAGCCGTAATATTCAATATCCAGTTGTTAAAATCTAACGATGTCGTCGCTTTTAAGTGTTGTTAAAACTTTGATTTTACCCCCGGTGGAATTTGTTTCACTGACCGTTCCGAGGTGGTTCTTCTGTCGTGGTTCATTATTTTTTTTTTTTTTTTTTTTTTTTTTTTTTGCCATTGAGGTGGTTCTAACGAACACCCAAAATCTATGTTAAAAGCAGACATAAGAAAGCTGTTACATTTTTTGCCCAATGTTTGTCATTTCTGACACAATGTTGGACGCCCTAATTTCTCATGCACACATTTTCTTAATGCAACGAGGCTTTGAACAGCTGAGCCCAGGTAATTACAACTTATGTTCAAAGCTATACAGAAGGGCTCAAACATAGAATTATTATAGTGTTATTGAATTTAATAAACGAGTTGAGGAAAAGGGACCCCTTTTCTCAACGAGTTTAATAAATTCAATAACACATGACCACGAATGGAAGATTCTGTTTATCCTATGAGATTTAAAATGCATTTTATCTATAACAGTTTTACAAAAATGTCAGGATTCCGCCATTAGTAAACGCGACGTCGTACATGTAACATTGCGGGACGTATCTACCAATTTCCATATCTGATCCACCTGTGGTTTATCGAATTTATTACATGGCGGTATTACATTCTCAGACGTGACGTCATATGATAAAAACTGTTATTACCCCATCTACTATATAAAGTGTTATGATGTATTTTTGGCTAAAGGATGCAGTTTTAACCTGATCGAGTGAACTATATAAATATTTTTCACTATTGGAATGTTCTTTAGCACAATCATTGGTCTATATAACATATGCATTTTTGGAATCCATCAGTGATCCTTGTTATATCCAAAACAGTGTTATAAATAGCCAAGTGAAAACATGGTTGTGTCCTTTTTGTCGTGTTATCATACTACTATGGTCATAATAATGACTGTAAAGTGTTGTTTTTTATTTATTTGTTTTTAGAACTGAAAGTATCATTTCTCTTTAAAAAGTCATTGGTCCCTTATACAGTGCATTCGATGGAGTGGGTAACAAAACAGTTATTTCATTGCAACTTGGAGTATAGTCAAAACTACAGCCCCTCGGTACTGTACGTGGACGACCGGATGCACTGTTGCCGCCGGCTTTCGGCCTCGGGTTATAGCCAATCGGGTCGTCCACAAAACCCCGGGGCAGTAGTTTTGACTATATTCCGAACCGCCATGAAATAACTATATAGTATCTCAGGTGGGTGTGTAATCATTATGTACTAGTCCCAGCAGGCACACGTCGCTAGGGCAACGTCAAATCAACGTCGGTGCAAAACGTCGTGACGTTGCACCGACGTTGATGTGACGTTGCATAAAAGTCATGACGTTGCACCGACGTTGATATGACGTCACAATTACGCCATGTGCCTGGAAGGAGAGCTTACTTAATCATAATAATCATTATACTAAAGTAAAGTATATGGTCCGAGGGAGCAAACCCGTTTATTTAAGGAGATCCGGGAAATGATCAGGAATTGATACAATTTTTCTTGCACACCAGATAAGGAAATTCTTAGTTTTAGCTTGGGATAGAAATTCTATTCTAACCCTGGTGTTCTTACCAAGGGACAGGGTAAAAATCGAATATTCTCGCGTGTTTTATAAACGCACTGATTGAATACGACCTGATATGCGCCGCCGTTAAGGTTGACGTCACAACACGGTACGTGACGTCACTAAACGTCATGTGAGATTCTTATAACACTGCACCTTTCCTCAAAGACACCACATGGAAAGAAGCACAAACATAATGTAACGGCATCAGAATGAAAATACTACAAGTAGAAAGCCACAGGGACAGGTTCTTTCTCACGAAAAGGCCAAACGCTTGTCCAAAATAGCTGTGGAGCAGAGTTCCATCAGCAGTTGTCAAAGTCATCGCTTTTATTTTGCACCGATGAATCTGGCTGCGAGTACATGACTCTGACGCATGAAACACGTCAAACACTACCAAGGTGGTATGAATCAAAATGGGGAAGAGTCACAGGATAAGCGCAGTCAAAATAGTCCAGTCAGTTAGGCTATTTTTGCCTAAAACTGATCCATCAGCTACAGCTAGTTATAATAACCATTGTAACCCATCAGCAATTAAAGATGCATCTGCAAGTCACTAGTACACTGCTACTCCAGTGAAGCCTAAACAGTTTCCAGATTCATGCCTGATATTTGAAAAAATGCTGGTATTTCGCGGTAAACGGGTCAGTCGTTGAGAGCCCCAGTTATTCAGGCACTTAGTTATATTCATGTCTGATCACACGAGGGAGGACTCACTAAAGTCATATTCAAGGCGTCCAAGCACAAACCAGATGAAAACCATTGGTTCTGTCCTTGAATCAGTTGTCAGTGGGCAAGAAAGAGAATGCTGAAATCAATGGTATGGAAGTTTCTGTATCACCAAGAAAGCGCACACTTTGTGTATCTAACATTTCTCGGCGAATTGAAATGACATTGTCCACTGGAACTGTTGTTTTTGTTCCCCACCACTTTCAAAACAGGCGACAGAAACGTCAACTTCGGCTTCGCCACAATTTCCGCAAGTCAACGGCTGTCTGTGATTGCACCACGCGCATCCTTTTCAAATTGTACTTTTAACGTATTTTTCCAGCAATAAGTTGATTCAATCCAACAAACCAAATAAAAAAAATAAGAAACTTGTTTCCTGTAACGTCCCCGTGTTATCGATATCAGCTGATGTTCAATGCCGATGACATGTCATTAAAATAGTTCTAGGAATTTCTTGTTATTTTAGCGCACTTAGAAAGATTTTAACAGTAATGTTGAATTATTTACATACATTAAGATAAATTATATTTAAATTGCTAAAAATGTTGTCCAAATGATTATGTTTTTATTGGCGATAAATGGTTGTATATTTGTCCGCTGTCGCTACGACGACTTGGGAGTCGTATCAATTTGATATTTGTGTCCCTTTTTCCCGATGTTAAGGTAGTGGTGACAAAAATTGAATTTTATTTTTGAGGATTTTTTATCGATGAGTAGACTCCGGCGAATCACTCACAGAATAATATAAAACGTATTCAGTTTGTGACTGATTCGCCGGAGTTTACACATCGATAAAATCCACCAAAATGGATTTTTAAGAAGGGCTTTATGTTAAGTTTGCAAGTGATTCGCCGGTGTATACACATCAATATAATCCACACAAATAACATCCATTCCAATATTACAATGACAACTTGAGTTGCAACATCGCTTCCTTCAGGTTGCGCAAGGTCTGAATACTTCCAACAGGCGGAAAACTGTAAAGTAGCTCAAGTTACTATGATGGTTCATTTTCATTATAATTATATTTTTCTTATGAAAATAAATTCATTTTCCAAATGAAAATAAATTCATTTTTCAAAAGTAAATAACCGTGGAGTTACTGCATTAAATATGTTCAATGAAAGAGCAAGTAAAACGCTGTATTACTGAAAAGTATGGAGGGTACAAGGGTTTTTCTCGACCAGACTAGCTAGGTTTGGCCAATTAGGCCTCATTAGACTGTTATCTGTCTGTTAAATAGAGCAGTTTCATAAAACAAATTTCTCCAGACTTTCGGATGAGTCTTTAAACCAAGGTCCCGTCTCCATATGTCCGTAGTTGTTGGTGAGACGTAAAACTCAAACACTCACTCACTCATAAAACAAATTCAGTAATAAACTGCAAAACATATACACTAATATAATGTTCTGTATTTTAGAAAAAGAGGCAAATAATAATACGTATTTCTATAGGTTTACTGTAGTTGTGTACCTTGTTAAAAATAATGACTTAAATGCAGGGCCTGATTGCGAGGCTAAAACCTCATCTGTGAACCTCAAATATTTTCAAAATTCGACAATGTAATATATAATCCAAAAGGACAAGACAATATATACTCCATTGTGATGAAGGGCGGGCAGACTTTTTATGACCACCACACATTCCTTTAACATCAGCAGTAGTGACGCTAAGTATGCTCGTCAAGTCCTGTAAGCTCAAATGACGTCATCATGTTTACTTATATATCGTGTGCTTTCTATATACCTCGCAACTTTGTTTCGAAAACTGGCATTCAGATAGAGCACGCTTAAAAACATGGAATCGAACCGTATGATACGCGATTTTGAATTTTATAGCAGACATCGGTACATGTTGTAGGTACATGTATATACAATCGATTACAAGTAAGATATGACAGCGCATCTTGATACAGACTCTTCTCTGTGTTATTATTATAGGTTTTTATGCAGGATTATATTTCAATGAGAACCTCCTGTATCGGCCATTTCCCATACTACTAACCTTCATGCATTATGAACGAATAGACACACATGCTGTTCATGCGATACGTTCATGCGATCCCGAACCAGGTACGATATCACGGCCGTGTCAAATAACGCCTTCCTTGGTTATAAAAAAACCGGCACGGCTTATTTTGAATTTTTGTCAGTTTTGTTTTTGTTCGATTTAGGTTTAACCTCCCCGTTAACACTGTAAAGGTCATTTTGGAGACCCTGACTTCTCAAGCCCTGCCGCCCAATGAAACCAATAGGGTTTATAAGCATTTACTGACCGACTCGCACCGCTTTGCCTAGGCAGGCTTAGATCCTCTAAGCGGTTTACCAGTACTCGTGTGTGGGTCGGTTTCAGCTCTGCATGGAAGCATTATGCAGCCCATCTATTTTTTCAAGCACCGATGGGCGGGGCCGATTTTCGGTCAGTAACTTCGTGCACAAACCCTTAAGGTAACACATCCGTGTAACAAAGTGCAGTCTTTTAAATATCCGAAACGGTTACTTTGCTGATGACAATTTGTGATAATAGCCTTATTTATACTTAAAACATAGGTTGTAGATGCTCATTTCTTACGTATACACACAACCTGTGTCTTTGGGCAGAAATAAGAAAACTAATGTATTGTCCCTTTAACCCCAGTTTTCTTTATATAACGTGGGGTTTAGGGGGTGTTCTTTTCACGGCCTTTTCACTGGCCTTTTGGCTTACCGCTATTGATGTTTGCATTAGTGGCTATGTGTTAAATAGAGCAGTTTCATAATACAAATTCAGTAATAAACTGCAATACCTACAGCCAGTTAACCATACGAGTATATATAGCCTCGCAATCAGGCCCTGCATTTAAACTCTATCAATAATAAAGAAATAAAATATCATAATACTCGTACATGTATATAAATATTATATTTCTGAGAGGGCGATATTGAAAAATGTCACTCTGAGGAGTATGGATATCACCGAGGCGTAGCCGAGCTTGATATTCATATTCTGAAGGGTGAAAATTTTTACTTTCACCCTCTCAGGAATGAAAAATTTATTTTATTATACTGAACAAAACTACTGATATCCTTTTTTCTGATTTTAAACAATTGTTAAGGTAATGGATTTTTAATGAAAAATACAGGACAGCTCACACGCGACTTTTGAAGTCATGGCGATCCAAATAATCGGTAAACGTCGGCTGCCTACAAAAGCGACGATAGCAGTGCTGGTGAAACAGAAATGCGATAGTTCAAGCGTCTATAACTTCGTTCTTTCTGAATAAAGCCCTAAAGTGTGGGTATGCGTTTTCTTAATTAAATCCAAAAGAAAAATTTGGGGACCAAAATTTCTCGATTTTTTACAATTTTTTGTTTAGACGCTTTTTCGCAAGCTTCCCCGAAGAACCGAACCGTACGCGCACCCGACTCCGCGCACGTGAGAGTCGAAATTATCGCAGGGTGACAGTATACAGTTATTTGATAGCCATTTGGACATTAGGCAAAACGTTTACCCCGAGGTAGTGTGGACGATCTGGTGAACTGTTGTCCGAGGCCGAAGGCCGAGGACAATAGTGCATTCAGTCGCCTACAACACCGAGGGGTAATAGCTTCGATACTTGACCAAACAGTTATCAAAATAACTGAAATAACTGTTTTATCACCTAATCCAGCGTACAGACATATTAATTTAATGGGTGGCAACTCGGACATCAGGATTGTTTATAAAGACCATGTAAATGTAGTGAAAGGATTCCTTTAAGAACACTTTTTATGGAGAGAACTGTTCTGTTTGTTTAAGGGCCCCGTCAACACTATATGTGTCATTTTGGAGACATTTCTTCCAATTTTGTTGGAAGTTTAATTGACATTGAGATGAAATAACAAGTAGCCGGTCGACCGTGTGGCTCGGTAGCTCAGTCGGTAGAGTGTTCGCACGGTATGCGAATGGCCCTTGGTTCGAGTCCCGGTCGAGTCATGTTCTTTTTCCAACCCTGTGACATTTGGTGGCCAGTGTGGGTCCAGCACCGCGCCTAAGAGCATGAAATAGTATGAAAATAAGTCTTGCAGCCGGACTGGATAGGACTTAGAGATTCGGGACGGATCTCATTAGGAGAGATTCGGGACGAATCTGCCTATTCGAAATTCGCAAAATTGCAGTATGTTTCCTCTGGCTATCTTTGCCGGATCATTACAGTGTCACTGATGAGGCTTTATTAGCCGAAACTACGTAGTATGACCCATCTTCTTTCTTATGAATGTTTTCATTGCTCTTAAAGGAACCCATTTTTGATTTTTATTTGAAATGTTTGTCACAGGGTTGGAAAAAGAACATGACTCGACCGGGACTCGAACCCAGGGCATTTTGCATACCGTTCGAACACTCTACCGACTGAGCTACCGAGCCACACGGTCGACCTCTAATGTTTAAAGACTTGTCTTGAATAGGCAGAATAGGCAGTCGATTAAAAGACAAGCCTTGTCGCACCATGAAAACATCAGAGTTTATATGCATCACCTTGACTGGGCAGGCTTAGGCTACAGGCCTTTAGGAGGCCTTCATGCGGACTGAACAAATTATTTGTGTTAATCACGACGGAAGTAAGGGCGAGGATTGTGGCCACGTAAAATCGATTTAAGCCTCCTAGTGGGATTCGTTTCCGCTGACCGTTCCAAGGCAGTTCTTCTGTCGCGGTTTATTTTTGTTATGGTTTGTCTTTGGGTGTTTGTGTCGCTTATACTATTTTATTTTGGATAGCCTTTTGGCCATTTTGTGGGAAAGTAACTGTCCTTTTAGCTGTTTCCGTTGGGGTCTGTTGCTTCATGTTTGTGTTTCTTTCCCTTTGGTGTCTCTGATGGGAGCTGTGGGTTAATTGTATCGATTCCTGATCGTTGCCTCTACTTCTGTTTAAGGTCCACTAAGCGGTTTACCAGTACACGTGCGATCGATTTCAGCTGTGCGTGGAAGCAACATGCAGCCCAAACTGTTTCTCCAAGCTCCGATGGGCAGGGGCCCGGATAAAAGTGGTAATGATATGATTAAAGATGATATGAGTCAAACGTTAATTGAAGAAATATATTGGCTGCATGATGCTTCCACGCAGAGCTGAATCCGACCCCTACACGAGTACTGGTAAACCGCTTAGAGGATCTAAATATGTTCTATAAAGGGTTATCCTTTGGAAGCAAGGACTACACCACAGAACTGAAAAATATGGAGTGTATATGTTTTCTGTGCCAGACCAGCTAGTTTCGGCCAATTAGTTCTGTGGTGAATTCCTTGCTTCCAAAGGATAACCCTTTTATAGAACATATTCTTCTGTCGCCTCATTCAAATTCCTTCTGAACAGACACTTAAAACGGCCACCTACGTACTTCCATGTTGGCACACGCCTTGGGCAAATTCTACATGCGAGGTTAAGAATGGAATGCAGTACCCTTAACTCGCATCTTCGCCGCAAAAACATCGTACCCAGTCTTTCCTGTTCTTGTGGAGCTTTTGAAAGCGCTTATCATTTTTTTTCTTTATTTGTGCAAGGTTTGTCTATGCAAGGAGCACATATTTACCTAACAATCTACATGCATACTCTGCTCGGGATTTTGTCCTATTTGGACGCGATACTTTCTCAGTTACGGAAAATGAGGCTTTGTTCTTACAAGTACAAGACTTCATCTTAAAGTCGGGAAGATTTTTCAGTCTAGCGTAAACGAAATAAAAGACCATTGTCCTAGTAAGCTGCAGCAACATCTTGTGCATACGAACCTTTACTTTTTACAAAACACGGTGCCAGTCAAAACATTTGTTCTTTCTGCTTTTTCTCTATTTTTGTCCCTTCATTATGATTTGTCCTATGTTCACTATCATCCTAAATTATGGTGAGGGTATCGCCCCTTGGAGCGCCATTCGTGTGACAAATCCCTTTTTACATAAATCGTTCGCTCGTTGTGTTTGGCGGATAACGTCGGCTTTCTACATAAACAGTGTTAGGTGTTGAAGCAGAAATTCTGAAGTTCAAACGTTTATAACTTCGTTATTTCTGAACAAAACCCTAATGTGTGGGTTTGCGTTTTCATTAAATGAAAAGAAACATTTTGGTGCCAAAATTTCTCGACTTTGTTACAATTTTTGGTTCAGACACATTTTCTCCAGCTTGGCAGAAGAACCGAACCGTAGTCGCACCAAATTCCGCGCATATGATAGTTGAAATCAACGCAGGGTGAAGTAAAATTATCACCCTCGGGCCTATGGGAGGTCACGTGAGGCATAATAATCGAAATTATCGCAGGGTGATAGTACATACCTATGGAAGTTTTGTATTGGAAAGTCACGTTAGGTATGATAATAAACATTTTCACCCTCAAGCCTATGGGGTATTTGTATGGGAAAGTCACCTGAGGTATAGTATGGCGGTTCTTCTGTCGCTGTTTGTTTTTGTTATGGGTTGCCTTTTTTATCGCTGATAGTTTTTATTTTTCTGTTGTTTTTTATTTTTTGGATATCCGATTGGCCTTTTTGTGGGAAAGTAACAGTCCTTTTGACTTATCGCTATTGATGTTTCCATTAGGGTCTAGTTATTCTATATTTGTGTTTCTTTCCCTTTGGTGTCTCTGGTGGGAGCTGTGGGCCATTTGTATCAATTCCTGATCATTGCGGTCATTTCTGTTTTCTATATCTATTTCTCTTTCATGGCGTTCTGACTAAAACATTCATGAAGAACACTTGACGCCGGTGGGTCAGGCCTCAGATTCTATGACGGCTCCAACGTAAAGGCTTATTGAAAATTAGATAGATAATGTCGGTTGGTGCCTGATGCTCTGTCTCTGGTCGGGCTCATCGGAGTCTAACGGTTGGTTTTCTTTTGCTCCAGCATTTCAGTGGTTTCTTGCTGTCGAGTCCTCACCGTTGTCTCACCTCTGTGGTTCTTTGATTTTTGTGTTCACGGAGATGTTGCACTGATGAGTTAGGAGGCCTTCATGCGGACTGAACAAATTATTTGTCTAAATCGCGACGGAAGTAAGGGCGAGGATTGTGGCCACGTAAAATCGATTTAAGCCCCCCAGTGGTTTTGGATGGCCATATGGCCATTTTGTGGGAAAGTAACTGTCCTTATGGCCTTCCTTTGTTTAGGTTTCCATTATGGTCTGGTCGCTTAATGTTTGTATTTCTTTCCCTTTGGTGTCTTTTATGGGTGGAGTAAGTTAATTGTATCAATTCCTGATCTTTGTTTTACTTCTACTTTGAAACATTTTCTTTTTCTTTTTGCTCTGAATA
This sequence comes from Lucinisca nassula, assembly GCA_963580285.1. Taxonomy (NCBI): domain Eukaryota; kingdom Metazoa; phylum Mollusca; class Bivalvia; order Lucinida; family Lucinidae; genus Lucinisca; species Lucinisca nassula. The sequence goes on along the minus strand of OY757022.1, from coordinate 13,141,571 downwards.
CAGATTGCGGGAGTACGTTTTGATCAGCAAATACACTTATTTGTATCGTAATCAGCCACACTATGCACTTCCGTGTAAGCCCCATGTTCCCTTTGTTAAACGTTTTGTGTTTCTTTTTTCATTCTGTCTATTTCATGATTTTGTTATTTTGCTGTGGCTTGTTGTTAGCGTTAAAACTGATGTATGAATGAGGTATGCATATCCTGCACCCTAACCTAATGTTTGCCGCAAAAATGAAACCAATAATCGGTTAGTTGAGAAGACATATTAGAAAAGTCCACAGGAATTCTCCCACTGGAAGTTGTTCTTCAAATTGTATGTTCTTCAAATGGTGGTCTTTCATCACGAAAACACACCTATATAATTATGCCCCCCCCCCTTGAACCCCATTTTTATATAGTAAAACTGAGGTTTTCTGGGGTAAACCTTATTTTTTCTTATTTCGGCTCTAACTGATACCAACAATCTATATTTTGAGCAGAAATACGAAAATTATCACAATTTTTAACTGAAAATTTTCGATTTTTCGGCGGTAATGTTTATAATGTATTTGTATAGGCGTGTTTTCGTAATGTTTTGCCCCAGTGTCCAGTGGTCTTGCTGGCTCCCCAGGGATCTCTCGGTGTCTGTTACGAGATGGAATAGGAAACCTCTCTGGTGCTTATGCACATCTAAATTATTTTAGTAGATATATGGTAATGCGGTGCGAGTGAAATATTTTAGGTGAAATAGCGTACGCAAACTGTGCTGCTCCATGAACAAGTCATGCACATATCATACGATGTATGCATGAGTGGTTTATAGAGATCTCTTTTTACAATACAGGGGGCCGCTATAAGGCTGAGTTCTATAAAATTTGCCTAAAAATCGCCAACCGCCAAATTGTGCCATATATGATTTTCATTCCCGTCACGTGTTGTGTGGGTGTTCGTTTTGACAGGAGTCATGGCATTGATTTATAGGGTCGTTTCATCAATTTTTCCTATGGGAAATATACTATTTGAATGCAAATCCATTATCTACTCGATTTTTGCTATCTAGCTTTATTTGTGGACCTCGCCACGATTTAAGCAAGGTAATATGAGTAGGCATGATTTTCTGGTAGTATTCATAGATATATAAACCCTGAGAAAAACGAACACTTTAGCAGCAGGTCAAGTTGTAACGTGTACCTACAACATTGTGTCGGGAAATAGAAAGTATATTGAAAGGCACAACAATGTGTGACCTGCTGCTCCCTGCTTCATAGCAGCAGGTACTGGTACGACGCTGGGGGTTAGGGTCCAGCAAGGGCGGACAGACCGCCGTAATCAGCGCATACCAGAATCAGAATCAGAATCATTGTTCATTGTCAACAAATGTGAGACCATGGAAGAGGTCAACTAAATAACCTGCAGGTGATTCGGACGATCGCTAAACCTGTGATCGGCAAACCTGTGATCGCTAAACCTGTGATCGGCAACTATGTCGATAGACTAGTTTGCACTAGTTCGCGAGAGGAAGTTTCACGCGAGAGGGGGATTCACCCTAAGTTATAAACTGGCCAGTCGCGTCTTGTGTTGTTTTCTTTTTTTTTGTTTTTATTGTTGTTTTTGTTGTTTGTTTCTGTAGGTATTCACGTCACCCGTTCCGAGCACAGAACATTGTTTTGCCTTCGGAGCGGACGTCTTGAGTTGGCTACAGAAGCAACAATTTGTGATGTTTTGTGTTAGTAAGTGTTAAATGTAGATACTGTAAATAATTCATGTCATTCATCTAATATCTTTCTTGTGCCTTACCCCACAGCTGCCCGTACACCTGTCAGAGATCACGCTCGGTTGTCTTGTCAGCATGGGGGTTTGCGGGACGCCGTAAACTCACATGTAACAGTGTCTCAACGCGTGGTTACTGACAAGTCCTCATCCTTGCTTCATCGCATCATTTTCGTTAATTTTAACCCTTTTTGTACCAAATGGAATCTTCCTCTTTTTATACAGCATGAGTCCAATTCAAAATAAAGGGGTGTCAAGTTGTTTTTTTTTTTTTCAAAATTTATTTGGAAAATGGCTTAACATTTTGCAAACAGTGTAGACCCTGATCAGACGCCGGATCTGGGCCTACACTGTTTACAAACTACCTGTGTTGGGTTTCCAGTACTAAATGGGTTACTTGTTGCCCTTGATGACACATTAATTAGCTAGGAGACCTCCATGTGGCCGAACAGGCAACTAAATTGTGTAAACCGGGTCGGATGATGAGGGTGAAGGTTAGGGCCCCTAAAACCGATGATTCTGATTCTGATTCTTTCCCCAAGTATGTATATTGCTCCCTTTAGTTAGCGTTGGGCATTCTGAGTCACCATCTTTTTGGGAAAGAGCTGCTGACTCGGCTTACCTGTTGTCCGTTTTGTTTACTGTCGTCACTCGATGTTTCGACTTCTTTCCCTACTTCTTTCCCTTGTGATATTGCGGGAAGAATTTGGAATCTGACTTTATCAGTTACTGATCGTTTCTCTTTTTTAGCTCACCTGTCACGTAGTGACAAGGTGAGCTTTTGTGATCACATTTTGTCCGTCGTCCGTCGTCCGTGCGTCCGTGCGTCCGTCCGTAAACAATTTGTCCGCACGATAGCATCTTCATTTATGATTTGATTTTAACCAGACTTGCACACAACTTGTACCCCCATGAGATCTAGGTTTCTTTCTTGAACCAGCCATATCCCATCATGTGTTACTGACTTATGGCCCCTGAAAGGGCAAAAATTGCCTATTTTGGTCTTGTCCGCAGGATAGCATCTTCATTTATGATTAGGTTTTAACTAGACTTGCACACAACTTGTACCACCATGAGATCTGGGTTCCTTTCTTGAACCAGCCATATCCCATCATGTGCTACAGAGTTACGGCCCCTGAAAGGGCAAAAATTGCCTATTTTGGTCTTGTCCGCACGATAGCATCTTCATTTATGATTTGATTTTAACCAGACTTGCACACAACTTGTACCCCCATGAGATCTAGGTTCCTTTCTTGAACCAGCCATATCCCATCATGTGTTACTGAGTTACGGCCCCTGAAAGGGCAAAAATTGCCTATTTTGGTCTTGTCTGCATGATAGCATCTTCATTTATGATTTGATTTTAACCAGACTTGCACACAACTTGTACCCCCATGAGATCTGGGTTCCTTTCTTGAATCAGCCATATCCCATCATGTGCTTCGGAGTTACGGCCCCTGAAAGGGCAAAAATTGCCTATTTTGGTCTTGTCCGCACGATAGCATCTTCATTAATGCTTGGATTTTAACCAGACTTGCACACAACTTGTACCACCATGGGTTCTGGGTTCCTTTCTGGAATCAGCCATATCCCATCATGTGCTTTGGAGTTACGGCCCCTGAAAGGGCAAAAATTGCCTATTTTGGTCTTGTCCGCATGATAGCATCTTCATTTATGATTTGATTTTAACCAGACTTGCACACAACTTGTACCATCATGGGATCTGGGTTCCTTTCTTGAACCAACCATACCCCATTATGTGTTACGGAGTTACGGCCCCTGAAAGGGCAAAAATTGTCTATTTTGGTCTTGTCTGCATGATAGCTGTTTCATTTATGATTTGATTTTAACTTAACTTGCACACATTTTGTACCACCACAAAATATCTCGGTCAAGATCGAATATTGGTCATGTTGGGTCAAAAAGTAGGTCAGTAGGTCAAATCAGAAAAAAAACCTTGTGAAGACTCTAGAGGCCACAGTTTTGGTCCAATCATCATCAAACTAGCCCAGAATGATCATCTTGAGAATATCACAGTCAAGTTCGAATATAGGTGTTGTCGGGTCAAAAAATAGGTCATTAGGTCAAATCATAGAAAAACCTTCTGAACACACTAGAGGCCACAATTTATGTCCAATCATCACCAAACTTGCTCAGAATGATCATCTTGATAATATCATAGTCACGTTCGAATATGAGTCATGTTGGTTCAAAAAGTAGGTCAGTAGGTCAAATCATAGAAAAACCTTGTGAACACACTAGAGGCCACATTTTTGGTCCAATCATCATCAAACTTGCTCGGAATGATAGTCTTGACAATATCTTGGTCAAGTTTGAATATGGGTCATTTCAGGTCAAGATGTAGGTCAGTAGGTCAAATCATAGAAAAACCTTGTGAACAGACTAGAGGCCACAGATTAGGTCCGATCATCACCAAACATGCCCAGAATGATCATCTTGACAATATCTGAGTCATGTTCAAATATTGGTCATGTCGGTCCAAAAAGTAGGTCAGTAGATAAAATCATAGAAAAACCCTCTGAACACACTAGAGGCCACAGTTTTGGTCTGATCATCATCAAACTTGCTAAAAATGATCATTTGACAATATCTCAGTTAATTTTGAATGTGGGTCATATCTGGCCAGTAAGTAGGTCAGTAGGTCAGATTGCTGAAAAACCTTGTGTTCACACTAGAGACCCCGGTTTTGGTTCGATCATCATCAAACTTGCTCAGAATGATCATCTTGACAATATCTGGGTCAAGTTTGAATATGGGTCATGTCGGGTCAAAAAGTAGGTCAGCAGGTCAAATCATAGAAAAAGTTTTGAACACTCTTAGAGGCCACAGTTTTAATCAAATCATCATAAAACTTGCTCAGAATGATCATCTGGACAATATCTCAGTTCAGTTCGAATATGGGTCATGTCAAATCAAAAAGTAGATCAGTAGGTTATTTTGTCATAACTTTTGAACTGTTTGAGATAGAGCCTTCATATTTGGCATGTAGGTTCCTTGTGACAAGGGCTTCCCACTCATATAAAGATTTGACCTGTGACTTTGACCTGTGACCTACTTTATCATAACTTTTGAACCATATGAGATAGAGCCTTCATATTTGACATGTATGTTCCCTGTGACAAAGTTTTCCCAATCATTCAAATTTTTTTAGCCATGACCTTGACCTTTGACCTACTTTGTCATAACTTTTGGAGCATTTAAGATACTGCCTTCATATTTGGCATAAAGGTTCCTTCATAGGAGTGAGTGTTTGAGTTGAAGTCTCACCGAAAGCTAAGGTCATACAGTGATGGGACCTCTGTTTAAAAACCAATCTGAAAGTCTGGAGAAGCTTGGGATCGATACTGCTACGCCTGGTTTACAAGGCAAGTAACATGACCACAGTACCATGAAGGCTTCTAAACTTCATTGGAATGTTGTGTAGATGACCCTCTAGGAAAATAGCATAACGATTAACAAATGGTCACAAGAGCTAAAAATAGAAAAAACATTGTGAATTTGCTTCAAATGCAAACTCCTTCTAAACCTTTGGGCCAATTGGATTTTAAACTTCACAGGAATGTTGCCTAGGTGACTCCCTACCAAAATAGTTAAACCTTATTCCACTCCAATGAACAAGATGGCTGCCAGAGCTAAAAATAAAAAAAAAATCTTCAAATGACAATTCCTACTGTACTCTTGGGCCAATTTCATTCAAACTTTGAAGTAATGTTGCTTAGATGACCCTCTACCAAAAAGGCTTAAAACAATCCCGCTCTGATGAAAAAAATGGCCACCGGAACTAAAAATAGAAAAATATTGTAAATCTGATTCAAACGTGAACCCCTCCTAAACCCTAAGGCCAATTTGATTCAAACTTCACAGGAATGTTACCTAGGTTACTCCCTACCAAATAAGCTAAAATCACTGCTGATGGCCACCATAGCTAAAAATAGAATGTACTCGAGACAGTGACAGACAGGTGAGCGAACCAGGGCCCTGTGGGCCCTCTTGTAATTAACACCCCGGTAATTTTTATTGTCCTTCCCAAGGAGGTACTTTCGTTGCCGAGTTTTTAAATGTTTTGATTTTAACACTTCTATGTGTTCAAATTATTTAGCTGTTGGGGAAAAAAATTGCTAACCGAGTGGACCTGTCGCCTGTGATTTAGCTGTTTGTTAAGATGTGTCTGTTCATCTCTGCCTTAGATGTTTGGGATATGTTTGGGGTACAGATTCGATCAGTTCCTAATTTAAAAGTGTCTCTTCTCATTTTACTTTCAAATGTAAGTGTGCAACCAACTACTACGGCTAGACTCATGATATTTTGCATGCATCTACTTCAAGGTTTCCTCATTGCGAAAACATGCCTATATTATCGTGACCTCCTCCAACCCCTCTTACCGGCCCCGATAGCTCAGTTGGTAGAGTGTCCGCTCCGGGGAACGGGAGGTCACGGGTTCGATCCCGGGCCGCGACATACCAAAGTCGTTAACAATGGTACTAGCTGCTCCCCGCTTGGCACTCAGATTTACGGGTTAGAGCTAGGACTTGTCGACCCAGTGTTAGGATAATGTGACTGGGTGTGGTATCATGTAATGTGTCTGGGACATGATACTTCAGTGAGGCAGCACTATAAAAGTGAGCATTGAGCTCCCTGTCACAACCAGACACCGTCGTGATATGACTGAATAATTCTTGAAAGCGACGTTAAACCCGAATTCATACACACTCAAACCCCTCTTTTATGCAGTAAAACTGTCGATTACAGGGGTAAATAATGAGTTCAAACAATCTATTTTTGAGCAGAAATAATAAAAGTATACCAGACAATTTTCATTTTTTTTTTTTTTTTTTGTGGTAAAATTTTTCAATGTACTTGAAAAGGCCTGTTTTCGTAATGTGTACTTGTCTGCGAGCAGCAAATATGCTTTCGGGTTGCAAATGCGCGCCGGATTCTTTACTGATTGTCTATGCTATAAGTGCCTTTCTCTTATGAGCTGCCTAAACTATACGGTAAAACCTCTGTTGAGCAGCCACCTCTTCAGCAGCCACAACATTTCTCCCCATAGGAGTTTGCGACATATTTATCCTCTGCTCAGCAACTACATTTCTCCTCCAGCCAGCAGCAAAATCAATATTCCCTCTATAAAACGGCCAGATTTCATTTTAGGTTGTGTATATTTCGTTTATAATTACAATTATAAGACTATTTTGAATAATATGTATAAGTGTAAAGAAAATTAAATGATGCAGCGGTGTCAGATGACACGTCTCCATCATTTATATTTCTTTCCATGCACCCATATTGTGCTATTTGCATTTACCACACAGTTTTGTCAGTCTATATCAGGGCAGACATAATCTCACGACGTTTCCCTTTGCTGAGCAGCTACTTCCTTTAAGCAGCCAGTTGTAGAGTTTTTCCTTGGCTTCTGCTAAGTAGAGGTTACACTGTATTTATTTTGTCTTGAAAGCTGAAGCTCTGGCTCTTTATGCCAGCCGAGCAAATCTTTTCCTGAACATGTCCGTGGAACGAAGAATATTAAGCAAAACTTTACGCATGAAAGCCTGAATTTGTCGATTATGTTGGTGTTTAAAGGGACGTAAACTATTGTGGGTCAATTTTTAGCTCGCCTTACGAAAGTAAGGGGGAGCTATTGCTATACCCCGGGCGTCCGGTGTCAGCGTCGGCGTCGTCGGCGTCGGCGTCCGCATTGTGTTAAAACTTCCTGCAAGCTCTTGTTAGTGATGTTTCACAAATTTATTTTCATATAAAATAAACAATAGGTAAAAATTAATACTTTGCATAATATTTTTCACTCCATTTCCCAGGTTTTTTGCTTAAATTGGACTTTTTTACGAAGTTAATATTTTCCTCTGTATTACCTCCCTCATTTCCCTATGTTAAAATTTACCTGCAAGCTTTGTGGTGCAGTGGATAAGGCCTTCACTGCAGCTGGTGTTGTGCCGCGTGGCGGCCGTAAAACGTCTCCCCTTACATCAGCCATAGTGCAGTTTATATTGTACTTTTGGTCCTTTGAGATCAGTGTGAATATTCTGAGAAATCATATATAAATTATTGGTTTAGAGTTATAATCTAGACAGGTTTTTAATCATTTGGATCCCATTTTGATTTCTATCAGTCTTTGAATCGACTGCCTATTCGTAATTCGCAAAATTGCAGTATGTTTCCTCTGGCTTTCGTTGTCGGATCATTACAGGGTCACTGATGAGGCTTTATTAGCCGAAACTACGTAGTATGACCCATCTTCTTTCTTATGAATGTTTTCATTGCTCTTAAAGGAACTCATTTTTTATTTTTATTTGGACTGTGGATCAAGAGGTTGTGAGCTCGAATCCCGTTGGAGGAATGTTTGTTTTTTCTTTTTTTTCTTTCTTTTTTTTTCTTTTTGAAAACATAGTGGGTCTAGGGCTCAAGGTCAAAATCACTATGGCTATTTTTAGAAAAACTTTTTCGCTCTAGCGCCTTCATTTATTGATGGATTTTAATATAACTTCAAAAAATGATGGGTATGATAATAATATAAGTGACTTTGACTTTCAGGGTCCGGGGATCAAGGTCAAGGGTATTACATTCAGGGTCACGGGGTCAAGGTCATTGTGGCTATTTTTAGAAAAAACTTTCCCATTGCTCTTGTGCCTTAATTTATTGATGGATTTCAATATAGCTTCACACAAATATTGGGTATGATGATATCTCGATCATGTTCTACTGTCAGGTTCAGGGGCTGAAGGTCAAGGTCACTGTGGCTATTTTTAGAAAAACTTTGTGATTGCTCTAGTGTCTACATTTATGGATGGATTTCAATACAACTTCACACAAATGTTGGGTATGATGATATCTCGAGCGATTTTACTTTCAGGGTCGAGGTCTGAAGGTCAAGGTCACTGTGGTTATTATTTGAAAAATTTGTCATCGCTCTTGCGCCTTCATTTATTGATGGATTTGAATATAGTTTCACACAAATGTTTGGTATGATGATATCATGAGTGACTTTGACTCTCAGGTTCCGGGGCTGAAGGTCAAGATCACTGTGGCTATTTTTAGAAAATCTTTGTCATCCCTCTTGCGCCTTCATTTATTGATGGATTTTAATATAACTTCACACAAATGTTTGGTATGATGATATCTTGAGTGACTTTGACTTTCAGGTTCCGGGGCTGAAGGTCAAGGTCACTGTGGCTATTTTTAGAAAAACTTTGTGATCGCTCTAGTGCCTACATTTATGGATGGATTTTAATATAACTTCACACAATTGTTAGGTATGATGATATCTCGTGTGACTTCGACTTTCAGGGTCTGGGACTGAAGGTCAAGGGGCTATTTTAAGAAAAACTTTGTCATTGCTCTTGCGCCTTCATTAGTTGATGGATTTTAATATAACTTCACACAAATGTTTGGTATGATGATATCTCGAGCGACTTTTACTTTCAGGGTCGGGGGCTGAAGGTCGATGTCACTATGGCTATTTTTTGAAAAACATTGTGATCGCTCTAGTGCCTACATTTATGGATGGATTTTAATATTACTTAAGCCTAGGTCACATAGCCCGACCGATGTCCGGCATCGGTGGAGCTCGGTAGATTTTTGGGGTGTCGCCGAGTTCCCCTCATCGGAGGCATAGCTCGTTGACGTGAACAGGCTCCCTCCGGAAATCTACAGGCGACCGTCCAAACACCGGTCGATGACCGTACGGAGTCTGTCTTAACAGGGAAGATTTGTTCGCCTATGTGTTCGCAACTACCGGCCGCTGGTCGATCGGACATCGGAGGGTATACGGCCGGTACCCTAGCAGGTTACAGGACACCGTACGATCACCGGACGGGTTGTAAACGGTCTTTGAACACTGCCCGGCCGATGTTCGGCTGTTGTAACTCGGACTTGGCGGGGGGCGGGGGCGGGGGCGATGGTCAGCTATTTCTTCACTGTATATATGTCCAACCTGCCAGGCATGGTCAGTTTATCACTATGGCTGCACCGAGAAGACTTCGATTGGCGTTGTTAGAACACGAGCTAGGTCAGGCGAGGTTCCAGTACAACTTGGTCCTGGCGGCAATACTCGGAGCGACAGAGGGCCGGCAGAAGAGAAAGACGTTGGTGGGTGCGACAGTGGATCCTATGCAGACCCCTTTTCGGCCAATATGAGACGCTCATGAGGGAACTCGAGACTGAGCACGCTGCCAACTTCCTACCTCCGCATGGAGCCACATATATTCCAACAGTTGCTCCACCGAGTTGGCCCCCGCACTTCCAAGACCACAAGGTAACTTTACACTTTGTGAACTTAGTGCGAAATTGTACTGAAAGTATTGTATTTCATTTCTTATTTTGCAAACACATGCCTTCCAAACACATTTATTATTGCTTGATTTTAATCATATTTCACCCTCTTCTGTTGCAGGCATCGAACCCCCTTGGACCCTGGGCTGACGGGCTGAAGCTGGCGATCACCTTGAGGAAGCAGCTACCGCGATCTGGCGTTCGCGTTTCGTGTCCCACACAATACAATCTCTCTGTTCGTCCCCGAGGTGTGTCAGGCCATCTACGACGAATACGAGGACGGGATGTGGGCCACTCCCCAGACAGAAGATGAGTGGCGCCTGGTGGCCGAGGGATTCGGATACAGATGGAACTTTCACCACTGTTGCGGCCCGATCGATGGGAAGCATGTCGGCATCAAGAAGCCCCACAAGAGCGGCCCCCTTTACTACTACTACAAATGTTTTTTCCATCGTCATGCTTGCGGTGGCAGACTCTGAGTACAAGTTCATCTGGGCGGATGTGAGGTCACCAGGGTCGTATTCCGACGCCGGCATCTTTAACCGGTCGCGACTGGAGCCAGGTCTGCGTGAGGGAACAATCGGTCCATTCCAGCCGGATCACCTGCCAAATGACGACCAAGACACGCCCTACTACATGGTCGGAGACGACGCCTTCCCACTCCGGCCGTACATAATGAAGCCCTTCCCTCATCGACACCTGACACGGGACCAGCGGATCTACAACTACCGGTGTTCCAGGTCACGTCGTGTGGTTGAAAATGCGTTTGGTATACTCGCCAATCGCTTCAGATGTCTGGGATATCCGGCCGAGTTCCGGCCGAGCTTCGGCCACTGTCCCTTACATCGGTCACCCACCGGTACTATATTTTCCAAGGTTCGGTCCCACATCGGTCGGACTTCGTCCGAAACTCAGTCGGTGTCCGTTCACAAAAGTTTGTCCTCTGGTGGCCTCAGAGGCACGGGACACCGGCCGACACTCAGCCGTACACCGGCCGATGCGTATTCCGATGTGGTAAGGATGGGGCTGCCATAAGGAAGCTCGGTGAGAGCCCGTCGAATTTTAACTCCGAAGTTAAATTTCGCCGAGCTGCCCACCGATGCGGTTTTAAGCCCCAAACGCCGGCCGGTGACCACGGGATTCCGGCCGGTGTTTGGCGAAAGTCGCATCGCTCGCTCATCGAAACCTCATCGGCCGGGCTATGTGACCTAGGCATTAATACAAATGTTAGGTTTGATGATATATCGAGCGAGTTCGACTTTTAGGTCCGGGGCTGAAGGTAAAGGTCACTGTGGCTAATTTTAGAAAAACTTTGTCATTGCTCTTGCACCTTCATTTATAGATGGATTGTAATATAACTTCACACAAATGTTTGCTATGATAATATCTCGAGTGAATTTGACTTTCAGGGTCAAGGGCTGAAGGTCAAGGTCACTGTGGCTATTTTTAGTAAAACATTGTGATCGCTCTAGTGCCTACATTTATGGATGGAATTTAATATAACTTCATACAAATGTTAGGTATGATGATATCTCGAGCGAGTTCGACTTTCAGGGTCGGGGCTGAAGGTCAAGGTCACTGTGGCTATTTTTGGAAGAACTTTGTCATTGCTCTTGCGCCTTCATTTATTGGTGGATTTTAATATAACTTCACACAAATGTTTCGTATGATGATATCTCGAGTGTTTTTGACTTTCAGGGTCCGGGGCTGAAGGTCAGGGTCACTGTGGCTATTTTTAGAAAACTTTGTCATTGCTCCTTAGCCTTCATTTATTGATGGATTTTAATATAACTTCACACAAATGTTAGGTATGATTATATCTCGAGTTACTTTGACTTTCAGGGTCAGGGGCTGAAGGTCAAGGTCACTGTGGCTATTTTTTAGAAAAACTTTATCATTGCCCTAGTGTCCACATTTATTGATGGATTTAAAGATTGCTTCATACAAATGTTGGGTATGATAATATCTTGGGGCTCAAGGTCAAGGTCACTGTGGCTATTTTTAGAAAAACTTTGTCATCACTCTTAAGTACCTACATTTATTGATGGATATAATGTAATTTTACACAAATGCTATGCTAAGCATTTTATAATTTGTGTTGCGCGAGGGGATTTGTATTGTCTGTGATGCCTTGTTATTATTTTGTAGAATTTTTTATTTATCAAATATAGATTTTTTTTATTATTTTTAACGGTGGAAAGGCTTGAAAACAGGATTAGGGGTACTTTTTGGTTCTCTTTCATTTGCTGCAGCCTGATGGGCTGTTTTACAGAAGATTTATTTTATAACATGCCCTAATCCATCTTAGGCCCCCAAAGGCGAGCTATGTTGTCTTCTGACAACTCTTGTTGTCATCTCCTAGAGAAAGGGAGAAAAGAGATAGAAAAGACAGCACAGGATATGAAAGTGAGGGACAGGGACGAAAAAGGAAATTAAATGGAAGTATAGAAACAGGAGATATGACAGCATTCCCCTCTTCCCGTACCTGCAAACTGCCAAACTGAAAGCCACTATCAGTTGAGCGCCCCGCCCCAGTGGCTGTTTCATTTAAAAATAGAATTGAAGGCAGTGATCAGGAATCGATGCAATAACCTCACACCTCTCATCTAACACACCTAAGGTTAAGAAACATAAATATAAAACAACATCACCATAATAAAAAAAAACGTCACAACTAGAAAGCCAAAAACACAGTTACTTTCCCACAAAATGGCCAAACGGCTATCCAAAATTTTAATAATAGAAAATAGATTAGCAATACATACATGCTAGGACGAACTATAACAATAATAAACAAGCTTCTGTAGTCAGTAACTCTGGGTAGAGCATTCAACATGTCCAATCCGCATGTATCGATTAATTTTCGAAAACAGTAAAGATCCTTCCGGCTTCCTGATAAAAGTTGAAATCATGCCACACAAGTGGCTGAAAATCGGAGAGAAGTGCAGTATATTGAAAAATAAATCATTACGGTGCTGGTTAATCTATTACCCTCAATTCTGGTTCATTCACCGATGTGATTAAAATTGTCTGTCACTGCTTTGAGGAACTCTTCAGTCAACAGAAACGATAAGCAATTATCTACAGCGCCATCTAGCGCTAAATAATGGGGGTACTAGCCTGGGTCATTGTCGCTTACAACTTACCAACTTTCGCTTAAAGTGACTTTATAATCCACACTTTATCTGAAAAAGAAGAATAATCCGTTAAACCACTTCTACCGCTGATTATGTTCTACAATAGAATGGAATTGTTTATCAATTTTCTCCTGTGTTTGAAATTTGTTTCAGTTGAAATATGATTAAATCATACCGATAAAAAACAAAGCATGTGCCTCCGAAAAAATGGCTGCTGCTGACGTCAGCTCGATCGTTCCTATTCGAGTGAAAATGTGTGATGTTTTCTCTGTTTCTCATCCAAATGTAGTTTGTGGGTGTTCGTTGGAGTACTCACAGATTGTACAAAAAAATCAAAAGGTAAAGGTAATCATGAAAACACATCTATGCAAATACATTGTAGATTTACCACCGAAAAAAAAACGAAATTTTAAGGTGAAAATTTTTGATATTTTCTTATTTCTGCTCAAAATGTAGATCGAGGGTACTAGTTAGAACCGCCACATCGAGGCGTTTCTAACGAGTACCCACAATCTATATTTTGGAACAATGAGGCGGTTCTAACGAGTAACCACAATCTATATTTTGGAGCAGAAATAAGAAAAATAACCTTTTGTCCTGTAAACCCCAGAGTTGGGTTCAAGGGGGGTCAAAATTATACAGGCGTATGTTCGTGAACACGAACAAAGAACACAGTTATCTCAAGTCATCCAAAAAGGGAAAGATCTGGTGACATACCAACACATACAAAAGCATACTAACAATCCCGGATACGCCAACTTTTTACTACTTGAAGTAGGTGAAGTGTTGGAGACCTTGGACCAGTTGTTCAAAACTAACGACATCGTTAGTTAACATATTGTTAAAACTTTGATAATTAAATATGGCAAATATACTAGTAGTTTTGCTGAAAACATATGAGTAGCGCAAAAGCTACAGACATTTTGTAGCAAAACATCAAAAATTTTAGATATTGTACTTGCTAGTAAAGTTAACAATATGGCTACTAACGAGCTCGTTAAGCTACGATGCTTTGAACAACTGGCCACTTGCTTCCAATGAATTGCTTTTTCATAAAATATTTAACTTCACCACAGCTGCTATTAAGGGAATGTGTGGGGATCGTACAAAGTCTCCCTGCCCTTCATCACAGTGTTGATTATGTCGTCTAGTCCTTTCGGATCAATGTTTCTATTACGTAATTGCGAAAATAAATTCATCACGAAAACACGCCTATATAATTTTGACCCCCTTGAACCCCACTTTTATATAGTGAAACTGTGGTTTGCAGGAGTAAACCTTATTTTCTAATTTCTATATTTTGAGCAGAAATAAGAAAAATGTCGTAGTTTTTCATCCTAAAATCTTCATTTTTTCAGCGATAAAGGTGGCAATGTATTTGTATAGGCGTGTTTTCGTAATGGAATGTGTGGCGGCCGTAAAAAGTCTCCCTGCCCTTAATCACAGTGTTGATTATATCGTCTAGTCCTTTGGGATCAATGATGCTACTACGTTATTGCGAAAATAAATTGTAATTGAGGGTCAATGATGCGGCAAAAATGGCCGATACTAGCTTGTCTGACCCAGAAAAAAATGTGCACTCCATGGTATTCAGTTCCGGGGTAAAAACCTTGCTTCAAAGGGATTAAGTTTTCATAGAAAATTAAACAGGGCTGTCCGTTGCTAGGCAATACGTGTATTAACATGTTGAGAAAAACTCGTAGCCAGAAGCTGGTATCCATTCACTCCAATCTTCAGCTATTTATCAAGGTTTGTTATTAATTGAGGAAGTAAAGTTGAAAAGCTTTCAGAAAACTTTTATTCAGGAAGTATTGATGAAAAGCTAAGAACAGTTTTGAACTACAAAAAAAAAAACAAAAAAAAAAAACAGTCAGCTATACATGCAAAATATGATTTACTTCTTTGTTAACTACAATTCAACACTCTAGACACTTTTTTATAGCCCGGCATACAAGGTATGTTAAGGGGTATATAGCTTTTGAACTGCGTTTGTCTGTTAATAATGATAATAATAATAATAATAATTATCGACCTTATTTATAGAGGGTAACACATTAAGTACTAGTACTAATCTTCCATGTGGCCCTCTTTTCCTGGGTAGGAACCAGTACTAAGCAATGTGGATAAAGTTTCTTGCTCAAGGAAACAACACGTGGCGCTTGCGAGGATCGAACCGGCTACCTCTAGATCTCAAATCTGATGCTTTACCGCTGCACCACAGCGCTCCACTCCATTGTTCGTTTTCATCCCGTCCGTTCGTTCGTTCGATCGATCGTTCGTTTGTTCGATATCTACGTTTTGCGTTAGTTTCAGCGGCAAAGAGTATCAGAACTCCTGCACCTGTATATTTGGTATGTTGTGGTATGTGGGTCTATCAATTTATTATATCCTATCAGGACCCTGAAGTCAAGATCACGGACGTTGAAACTACGTGTATGATGTTAGAATGCCATAAGTTTTTGTCTTCATCAAATTAACAAGCATTTTAGATGGAATAAAATTAATATTTAGCATCGTTTCAAATGTACACCAGTCCTGAAGATATTTACTTTTTTGGCTCTCTCCCTATCAAAGTGCAATACATATAAATAGTCATATCAGAAATTAAGCTGATTATTTTTGTTTTTGTTTCGAATATCGGTCACTTGACATACTTGCTACATAAGATCGTGATCAAAGCATTGGATTAGACATCTGGACTGAACTGGGACATTACAAACTGACTAGATGAAACAAAATAACACAAAATCGTCTTCGTGTTTGTTTTGTTCCAAATATGTTTAATCAGTTGGGGCATATAGATGCCATTTAAATTTGCATGCCATTATATCACTGTTCTCTGTGTGTAAGCTTACTTTATCTATGCATGGGAGCGTTAAATGCTGTGGATTAAAAGGAAGGGAGGTGTTGTTAGGGACAGGGGAATGAATGGGAGCTTGAGTAGGGAATTCTGTTTCACATTTTTATATATATGCACGTGCAAATCATGCAAGCTTTTCCTCGTTTCTTTTTTTCTTTCTGTGCGATGAGGCGATTTTAATGTGAACACACAATATACCTTCACCTTCAGTTTTCGGAAGATCGAAAAGCTATCCCTAAGTCATTCCAACTATGATTATCACAAAAACACGCCTATATATTTTTGACCCCCTAAAACCCCACTTTTATATAGTAGAACTGGGGTTTTAAGGTGTGTACATTAGTTTTCTTATTTCTGCTTATAAACATAGATTGTTGGTACTCGTTAGAACCGCCTCGGCGAGGAGGACCGCCTCGGGGACGCAGTTCTAACGAGTGCCCACAATCTATGTTTGAGCAGAAATATGAAAAATATCAGAAATTTCCAACAGAAAATTTTCAGATTTTGATGGTATAATGTTCAATATACTTTAATAGGCATGTTTTCGTAATGTACTTGACCTGGTACTATGATTAAACCCTCAGTGGCTCGAACTTCCCATATCTCGAAAAACATGTCATTGTGCCAATGGTGTTCTAGCCATTAAAGTTCGACTGTAACGTATCGGTATTAGACGACATGTCATTTTGATAACACACCCCATCAGGAAAACACGCCTATATAGTTTTGACCCCCTTGATCCCCACGTTTATATGAGCCCCGCCAAGCGAATTAGTGTCTTCGAGCATTCCGTCATGACAAATTTTAACTGCGCATGCCCAGCCATTCGGAGGGGCCAGGGATATGGCTTTCTGTCTGAAGGTTCCTCTTGATTCACTGCTTGTATGAGCGAGCAGCGAAGGTTCAGGCGAGACTGCGCGGATGCGCAGGCTCGCCTGAACCTTCGCTGCTCGCATGGGCGATAAGTACCAAAATCGCTTGACGGGGCCCATATATTAAACTGGGGTTTCCGGGGGTATACCTTATTCTTCTTATTTCTGCTCTGAAATATGGATTGTGGGTACTCGTTAGAACCGCCTCGATGAGGCGGTTCTAACGAGTGCCCACAATCTATATTTTGAGCAGAAATAAGGAAATTATCACACTTTTCATAATTAAATTTTCTTTTTTTTCGGCGATAAAGGTTGCAATGTATTTGTATAGGCGTGTTTGCGTAATGCGTGCGACATAGTGCATTTTTTCGCATCTCCAAAATGGCTTTTCTGAAGAAAATCCGCGAAATTTATCTTATTTATATTGCAAACATAGGTTGTAGGTGCTCTTTAGAACCGCCTCATTGAGGCGATTCTAACGAGTACCCACAACCTATGTCCTGGGGCAGAAATAAGAAAAATAGTGTATACCTCCGTAAACCCCAGTTTCTCTATATAAAGTGGGGGTTTAAGGGGGTGTTTATTTCACGGACATGTTCACGTGATGTAATACGGCCCCCGCCCATAGGGGCTTGAAGAAATATATGGGCTGCATGATGCTTCCACGCAGAGCTGAATCCAACCCGCACACGAGTACTGGTAAACCGCTTAGAGGATCTAAGCCTGCCCAGGTAAAGCGGTGCGAGTCGGACCCGTCCATGCTTATAAGCCGTATTGGTTTCATTGGGCGACGGGGCTTGAGATGTCATTTCATCTCAATGTCGGGTAAAAGTCCCACAAAATTGGAAGCAACGTCTCCAAAATGACCTTTACAGTGTTGACGGGGACGTTAAACCTCAAATCAAACAAACAAATCACGTGATGTAATAACAGCACGCCTACAGCCAATTGAGAGGTTGCAGATTACGTCACACAAGTACGGTGAGACACCAAAGTTGATTTCCAGCAGACTTTTAATGTACTTTCCCTGTAAATTACTTCCTTGTCCCTTGGAAAATTATGACTAAACCTTGATAACCCTTAAGAACATAAAAAAGGTCAAATATTAGCATCTTCAACGTTTTTATTACTGATTGATAGTTGGTAAAAAATGAATAAATTTGTACACACAATCCTGTCTGGTGTCTCCAATATGGCGGATCAAGGGATAAGAATCTTACAGAAATGCCGTGTCTGCAACTTCTAAATAGTAAAATCTAGTAACATATTGAGTGATAATTCACTGATGCGAAGAGCTGCCTTTTTTCAGGTTTTATGACGTCATTCATTGTTACCTTGACGTTTGATGGTGTAACGTCTTCTTCTTGTGTCACATATGTTATGAAAACATAACCGGCCCCGATAGCTCAGTGGTAGAGCGTCCGCTTCGGGAATGGGAGGTCGCGGGTTCGATCCCCGGCCGCGCCATACCAAAGGCGTGAAAAATGGTACTAGGAGCTCCCTTGGCTGACGCTCGCATTATCAGGGGTAGTCCTAGGAAGATAAATGAAGGCAGGTAAATATTTGTTAGAGGATACTTTGTTTGTCGCAATAAAAGCTCTACAGAGCTTATGTTATTTGTTTCGAATATGCGACGTTAAATAAAGCTTCTTTATCTTTATCTTTATCTTTAAAACAGGTAAACGCATGTGATACCAACAGCTATATTGGCGAGATTCCTTTCAACAATGGCGGAAGATTGGGAGAATCTGAAGGAATCAATAGCCTTTTTGTCGACTCTTTGTGTGTTAGAATCGAAATGGATCAGCTCCAGTGCCATGATTTGTTGAGTGATAAATCACTGTTTGTCGGTCAGTTGTAAGTAGACAAATCACTCGCGCTTCGCGATCGTGATCTGATCTACTTTACAACTGACCTTGAAACAATGATTAATCATACAATAAATCACTGCTAGAGCTTA
This sequence comes from Lucinisca nassula, assembly GCA_963580285.1. Taxonomy (NCBI): domain Eukaryota; kingdom Metazoa; phylum Mollusca; class Bivalvia; order Lucinida; family Lucinidae; genus Lucinisca; species Lucinisca nassula. The sequence goes on along the minus strand of OY757022.1, from coordinate 13,122,687 downwards.
TCTATTTCTTAAATAACAGCTTAGCCAGCGACGAATTTCGGGGCAAGGTCGGACCGACAGCGATACGAAGTGCGAACGTTGAATTACGATAACACACCCGTGGGACATAGTGCATTTTTCAACACACCCAAAATAGCTATTTTTCTGATGAAAGTCCGTGGTCTTTTTCTTCTTCATACTGCAAACATAGGTTGTGGGTGATCGTTAGAACCGCCTCATTGAGGCGGTTCTAACGAGTACCCACAACCTATGTCTTGGGGCAGAAATAAGAAAAATATTGTGCAACCCCGTAAACCCTAATTTTCTCCATAAAAGTGGGGTTTAGAGGGGTGTTCATTTCATGGACCTGTTCACGTGATGGTATCCCTGTTGGCCAGCTGCTGCGTGCTGGCTGGGAGGGCTGACGAAAGGGCCAATAGTATAAATCTTGGGCTCGAGAATTACCCCCTTCGAAAATAATTAGATATGGGTTCACCCTGTATGCAATTGCAAAACTACTGAATAATTATTAATTTATTCTTTCCCTTCATTGAATACATCACGTGAACACGTCCGTGAAATGAAGACCCCACATAACCCCAATTTATATAGAGAAAAGAAAACTGGGGTTTACGGGGGTATTCGTTATTTTCTCATTTCTGCTCAAAGACATAGGTTGTGGTACACGTTAGAACCGCCTCAATGAGGCGGTTCTAACGAGCACCCACATCTTATGTTTTTGAGCAGTTTTAAGAAAAATATGAAGGATTTTCTTCAGAAAAGTAGCCATTTTGGAGATATGATAAATGCACTATGTCGCACGGGTGACTTATCATAATGACAACATGGGTATTTGTTCAGCTCCTGGTGTTTATTTAGACTGGCGGTTAAACATGATTTTGTTTGTGTATTTTTGGAAATAATTAAAGAGCATTTGCAATTTTGCTTCTCATACATGCAATTTATATAATTGCATTTTTTTTTCATGGAGATTTTCTATAAAAGATTTCTCTCTTTTTCAAATGAAATCTGGGCCAACATATTCGATATGCACCTAACAACCGATGCACTGAACAGAAGATTATTTGAACAAAGTTTCAATGCTTTTATTTGACATTTTTTTTTTTCCTTGCGTACCGGCCAGCTTGGACAAAACAGGGCGAGCTGCACTGTGCTTCCGCGCAGAGCTTTAACCGACACACTTTTGAGTACTGGTAAACCGTTTAGAAAGTCTAAGCCTGTGCAGTAAAAAGTGGACGGGCCTCCATCGACTAGTGGATAAGAAAGAGCGCTGACTCTTAATCATTAGGACTCTCACCACTGTGGTTTGCGCCTTGCTCGGGCCAGATGCGAGACGCCAAGTTTTGCAACAGAAGGCCAGTTGGTTTTCTATGTTTCGATATTGTGGGAAGAACTTGGGATCTGATTGTATCAGTTTCTGATCATTTCTGTTTGTAATTTTCACTGGGAACTCCGGTTTTCAACCACCTCTGATTGATTAACGATCGGTTCGAAATGAATACAATAATCTTGAAAGCGCCGTAAAACCAAACGAAAAACAAAACAAAAACAAAAAAAACAAAACAAAACAACAACAAAAAACAAAAAAAAAAAAAAAAAAAAAAAAAAACAGGCAAAGTCTTGCGAGTTGGCCCGTCCCTTAAGTCCTAGCGGTTTCTTTGATCGATAATGCCTGATATTTCGTTTCATCTCAATGTCGGATAAAAGTCCTACAAAAGTGGAAGCAACGTCTCCAGAATTACATAAATAGTGTTGACGGGGATCTTTAACCTCAATACAAACAAACTGACATTTTAATGACATATTCTATCCGTCGCTCTTAGCTAGCTCACGAGTTTTCTAGTTAACTTCCGGCTTCCCTCTTATCTTGCATGTAATGTAAGAAATTCTTTGTTTTCACTTCAGAAGGGCACAAAAGGTATACTTTATGGTCATGTCAGAAAGCATGTGGAGCTCTCGTCTTTCTAACTGACACAAACATCAAGCAACCACAGAGATAGAACAACGGTGAGAACTCGACAGCAAGAAACCACATAATGCCTGTCCATACACACTAGCCTTGCTTTAATCGGTATGGATAACAGACCACTATTATCTAATAAAAACCGTTGTTTTCTTCAAATCGGTGTTATTCCCATGGGCTCAAGCCCTAAAGTATGGGTAATTTAAAAATCAAAAACAATTTGAAAATAAGAGCATGCAATAAAATCATCATGTCAAAGTTACCTGGAACAAAATGAGCCCAAACACTAATTCAGTTAGGCGTTCGATTTTCTTTGGAGGAAAGAAGGTGCACATATATATAAAATAATCTGCAACATTTTATTAACGTTTTCACAACGTCAGTAAAAATCTATTTTTTCTGTAACCTTTTTTTAACTTCCTCGAAAAGTATTTGGCAGGTTAAGATATAAGCTCTAGGTTTTGTAGAAATGAAGTAGTTTTTTATCTGATTGGCATACACAGTCATCTCAGTTCGACACAGAAAATGGAAGAGAAGGCAATGATCAGGAGTCGATACAATTAACCCACAGCTCTCAACAGAGACACCTAAGGGAAAGAAGCACAAACATGAAACAACAAGACCCTAATCGAAACATCAATAACGGAAAGCCAAAAGGACAGTTACTTTCCCACAAAATGGCCGATTGGCTATCCAAAAGAAGAAGAAGAAAAAAAACAAAAGAACACCAGCGATACACACACCCAAAGACAAACCATACAAAATAAACCGCGACAGAAGAACCTATGTTAAAACGCGACAAACGAACCATTTTTGCAAACCAGATAAGGAAATCCATAGTTTTAGGCGACATCATATGCGCCGTCGTTAAGGTTGATGTCACAGCACGTAACGTGACGTCACAAAAACATTCCTGTTGTGTCATCACAATATGGCGGACGTCGGTAACCGAAGTGACTACAGTATTAAAATCCGCGCTAAGAAATGGAAGGTATGCAAGAAAAATAGTCCTATATGGGTGTGAGAGGTGGATAGAAAAATCCGTCCCGAGGGATCACTGTCCAGAAAAATCCGTCCCGAGGGATCACTGTCTGGCATCACTCGGCAAGCCTCGTGATGCAGGACAATGACCCTCGGGACGGATTTTTCCATCCGCCCCTCACACCCATATATGTTTCTTATATTGTACGCTGGGCACACATGCTTGAAGAGCGCTTCTCGCGTTACGCGTCCTAATTATGATGCTAAGAAAAACACAAAGAAATCAAAGCGCCAAAAGGCACTGAAATGAAAGATTTTATGAGAAATGAGAGCCAGTGTACGACAAATCCGGCAAACAAACTATCTATATTTTGAAGCAGAAATAAGAAAAATAAGGTTTTCCCCTGTAGACCCTGGTTTTACTATATAAAAGTGGCGTTCAAGCGGGTCAAAAATATTTAGGCGTGTTTTTGTGATGACGCCAAAAATTTGCGCCGGTATATTCTGCGTAACTGTAACGTCACTTTTCATTGGTCGGTATGTGATTTTTACGCAGCTGACTGCGCTTGTAGTTTTTGGGCAAAGAGGCATTTTTTCAATGATTTAAAACTGTCATTTAGGAAGGTAAATCGTCGGTTTTATGGTAGTAAAGTCCGGTGTTAATGTAACCCTGAACACGGCATTTACTACCCATGGACAGATATGGTAGAAATACACATTCTAATGTACTTGCGTATGTCTGATTGGATAACGTCAAAAATTTGCGACAGTATATTCTGCGATATTTGTGTCGGAAAATTGGTAACATACAAAAGTATTTTTGTAGGTATATAAAAATGCACTATATCGCACGGTTGTGACCCGAAGGCTCAAATCACAATACACTATGTCCATCGACCACACAAAGGCAATTACTGACCACCTTTGGACAGTCAGTTTTCTATGTGTTATTTTTTGGCAACGGCAGCATGTATAGTAGTATTTCTGATTGCTTTTAATCTAAAGAATCCCTTTCTATCTAAAGGCCCGTCACACTCAGACAAAGACCTCAAAGACCGCACTGCGTTCTTAAAACTTAAACTACGCAGAAAGAACGGGATGAAATGCAGGAAAAATCGCAGTTTTCAAGTTGGTTCTACGTCCTTAATACGCCCATGTCCGGATGCCACTGCGTCTAACACGCACCAGCTACGTTTTGTCGCGCGCGTGATCAGGCATACACTACGTCCTTTGCGTTTTTACTACGTTTTTACTGCGTTCTTCCCAAGATCTTTGGGACAACACCACGTGCTTAGTGCGCGTTTACCACGTTCTCACTGCGCCCTTCAAGATGTTATAAATTAAAGTTAACTGTCTCTGCGTTCTGAATTCTTGGTCCGACTCTGTTCAGCAGTTGATCGAACATCTCTGCCGGCATTCTGAGGAAATTAAAGAATGACGGCTGATCCTTCATTCTTAGCTCTGCCATCAGTCTGTCATAGTGGCCAAATTGAAATCTCCCTTCAACCGAAAGCCAAGGGCGCACCCAACAAGATCTAGGTTGCCTTCTATTCCTTCTCCGTCTTAACCTCCTAAATAACACAAGGGCAGCCTGCGCATCAAGCAGAGTTTGGTTGGCTTGGAACAACGCACACTGCAGAAGAACATTTTGATTCTGTGTGTTCATGATAAAAGTTGAAACAGAAGTGAAAATGTGAGAAATTCGGTGAAGTATTTATACTAAATTGCTTGACGTGACATGGACGCTATGAGAACTTGCTGCAAACGTAAAACGGACTTGTTAAGCACCGAACGAACGTGTAACAAACGTAATGTTGTCTTATACAACGTGGTATGAACGTACTTTTGCCTTTGCAGAAACGTGGAACGGTCGTGGTGGGTACGCCATTGACGTGGTATGAACGTCGTATGAACGTCGTATGAACGCACTGCAGTCTTTTCGGTCCATACCAGGTTTGTACTACGTCAATGTAGACCATATTAGGTTCATGCTCCGTTGGTACTACGTCAATGCCGTTGTTTCCATGTCCTTACTGAGTCCTTACTGCGTCCTTATTCGATCACATCCTCGCCACGGTTTTTTTTGAACATGTTTAAAAATCGTCCACGTCAGCCAAGACCATAAAGATCGCATCACGTTCTTATCGGTTTCTACTACGTTCCTTCTGCGTCGTAAAAGTTCGTACTACGTCGGTCCGGTTTTACATTGACGCAGTGGGAACTTGGTCTAGTGTGACTGGGGTTTAAAGAAATAATAATGAAAATAAATAAACGGCGTAAGAGTTTCCATGCATTTGTTTCGTTTGATTCGCCCTTAGACAGTTTCAACGAGTGTGTTTTTTGTTTGAGATAAAAAAGGAGAAAAATGATAAATACGATTTTTTGTAAACTCAACATTTTCTATATAGACTGGGGGCGATATTCATTACACGGACCTGTCGACCCATTGTATGCTAGTGGACTCTTCCATTGCTATATGTTTGACAAGTCCATTTGACAAGGGGTGATAGGTATATTTTTTCGTTTTTATTCTATTTTTTTTATGGAAACGTCTGTTAGCAAACAGTGCAGGCCCTGCGGCGTCTGATCTGGGCCTCCACTGATTGCCTAGGTACCCCTTTAGAGGTTTCCCGCATGCAATGGGTTAAAGTAAATAATGAATTTCAGGGAGTGAAAATAACTAGTAATTACCAACTGAATATGTGATGAATGTTCAACTTGACGTAAGGGCCATTTAATGAATATTTACTGATTAATCATATGAGCCCCGCCAAGCGAATTTGTGCTTTCGAGCATTCCGTCATGACAAATTTAAACTGCGCATGCCCGGCCATTCAGAGGGGCCAGGAATATGGCTTTCTGTCTGAAGGTTCCTCTTGATTCACTGCTTGTATTAGCGAGCATAGGCGATAAGTACCAAAATCGCTTGACGGGGCCATATGTGTTTACTGGCATTTCGTCTATCCATCACACCTGCAACAAATAATTGTATGCTTCTGTTTGATTACACTTTGTCCCGTATTTTAAGAATTTGATTGGTTCGATTTTTTATAAAAAAAATATTTATCATATGACGTCGTCGATAAGCAGTGGATAACGTCTTGTAATACAAACCGTATGACCACACGTGTAATAACACTTTGGCTGCATTAAGTACTGTCATGACGACGTCCATGTCAACAGTGCATTTTTGTGGCAAAATTGTCAAATTCAAAGGCGATAAAATCCAATTTAAAGTGGTCATATGATAAACAGAATCTTACACTCGTGGTCATTTGATATAAAATTTATGCAACTCGCCGAAGGCTCGTTTCATAAATATCCTATGAAATGACCACTCGTGTAAGATCCTCTATTTTCAAACATGTCTAAAAAATAATTCAAGTTCAGCGTTCTTTTGCCATATCCCAACTCTTATTGATGCATATTATTGTCATCCATGAGATAATCATATTTGCTCAAATCATAGGGTATATTCGTGCCCCAGGAATAGTGCGCACATCTACACACTACGGTAAAATACACACAGCCGGAAATGCGGGACTAGAGAGAAACCTTCTGATATATTTATATATACATGTATTTTCTTATCCCTCATAGGATAGCTTGAGAATTGATCATTACGCAAACACGCCTATACGAATACATTGCCAACTTTATCGCCGAAAAAAAAAATTATAATGAAAAATTGTGATATTTTTCTTATTTCTGCTCAAAATATAGATTGTGGGCACTCGTCAGAACCGCCTCATCGAGTAGCCACAATCTATATTTAAGAGCAGAAATAAGAAAAATAAGGTATACCCCTGGAAACCCAAGTTTTACTATATAAAAGTGGGGTTCAAGGGGGTCAAAATTATATTGGCATATTTTCGTAATGGTTAGTCGTGCGATAAGAACAACAACAAAAAAGCTTATCCGACAAGGGAACTGTCTCTGCCTATCGCACAGTAGAGGGGAGGGCAGGATCTATAGTCTATACGCTTCCGCCTAAGACACTAACGGGTTCCATTTCTAAAAGAAAGCAATAAGTTAGCCGTATTGGAATTAAAGCATTACAAGTAGAAAGTAAAAAAGGACACTTTCTCCCCACACCACCCCCACCCATCCCCCAAAAAATAAAATAAATAAAAAATAAAATAAAAAAATATCAAACAACTACCCAATATAAAAACATTACATTGGCATACTTGCAAAGACATGCAAGGCATCACAAAAACACTCTTAATAATTTTGACCCCCTTAAACCCCGCTTCCATACAGTAAAACTGGGCTTTACAGGGGTTAACCTTATTTTGTTTATTTCTGCTCTACGTATAAGCAGAAATAAGAAAAATATCATATTTTTCATCTTAAAAGTTTCGCATTTTCGGCGGTAAAGTTTCTAATGCATTTGTATAGGCGTGTTTTCGTAATGGACAATAATAAACCACAACAGAAGCACCGGCTGGGAATAGCCAGTATATACAGGATAATTAATTACTTTTTGAGTTGAATAATATTTCATCGAGTGCGTTTGGTATTTATGAAAAAAAAGAGTGGATTTTCTTGTTACCTTTGTATAAAAAAGAGGTCCGGCCTGCTATTGTGAAAACAACATAATACTTTATTTTTCACAATGGGAACCTATCATAATATTTCACAGTATGTAAATATCAGTTTTATTAGTTTCAGTGATTTCAATGCTTAGTAAAAAAAATACTGGATTGTGGTTACGTAAAATCGATTTAAGACCACCACCCACTCCAGCAAGGTACGCCCAGTATTTATTTTATTGACTGTCCCAAAGCAGTTCTTCTTTCGTGGTTTATTGTTGTTTTACATGTAGTCCGTCTTTTCATAAATGCATTGCTAATATATATATTTTTTTTATATTTTTGGAAAGCCGTTTGGCCATTTTGCTGGCAGTAACTTGATGATGTGCAAATCAAATAATTTCAATGCTGAAACAGCGATGAGGACTCAACAACACGAAACAAGCAAATGAAAACAATAAAAACCAAAGACTGGTCGCCGGCTAGCCTGACCGGAGACTTACCATCAGGCACAAATCGACGTATCTAAAAGTCTCTAGGCCGGCGCAATAATGGAGTCTGAACAATTTAACAAAGACAATTCAGAGGGTGCCAACATCACAATGCATAAACCATCCGACCGCCCCAGGAGGAAGACCAACTGGCGAGCAATTGGAGATTGGTCAATCGTGACTGCGGTTTCCGACATTTATGCAGTCTGTCGTATTACATTTATATTACATTGAGGCGCACGGTGCTTCTGCGAAAAGCTGAAATCGACCAACCATGAGTACTAGTAAACCGGTTAGAAGGTAAATGCCTTCCCATAAATATAGGTACGAGTTAGACCACTGCTTAAACCATAGCGGTTGCTTTGGGCAGTAGGACGTTCCATATCAAGGTCGGGTAAAAGTCTCACAAAATCGAAAAAAAAAAAAAAACGCCTCCAAATTGACTTAAATAGTGTTGACGGGGTCGGAGAACCTCAGTTCAAACTAACAATGCATTTACTTTGTGCCCAATCTTTTATTATAAGCATTTTTTCTTAAAGACACATTTTTCTCTATAAAAAGGGGTGGCCGTCTTATGATCTCGAATAAACAAGTCCTTCGGATCATAGTGCACTTCAAAATAGAAGTGAAGGCAATGATCAGGAATCGATACAATTAACCCACAGCTCCCATCAAAGACACCAAAGGGAAAGAAACACTAACATGAAACAACAGACCCTAAAGGAAACACCAAGAGCAGAAAGCCAAAAGGACAGTTTTTTTCCCACAGAATGGCCAATTGGCTGTCCAAAACAAAATCATATAAGCAATACAAACACTCAAAGACAACCATAACAAAAATAAACCGCGACAGAAGAACCGCCTTGGAACGGTCAGTGAAACGAATTCCACTCGTGGGGCTTAAATCGATTTCACGTGGCCACAATCCTCGCCCTTACTTCCGTCGCGATTCAGACAAATAATTTCTTCAGTCCGCATGAAAGCCTCCTAACTCAAACGCTTATCTAATCTAAGTGATTATGAGGAATTATGAGCAGAGTGAAATGTTTAATATGGGGCTTAATCAGGGGAAGTTGTGTGATGGAAATATTTTTTCTCAGATTATTTCCAACAAAATGTTGTTTCCAACAAAATGTTGTTTTAAATTACTCCTTTTTTATTCTAAAATGAAGTAAAGAAAAACAATGAGATCAATTGTCTCATTAATTCAAAAGTGGAAAGAACTATACAAACAAGTTAAATGAATTGATTTAACCTCAAACTTCAATCAGTCAGCTAACCTTTATTTATTTATTTTATTTATTTATAATTTTACAGCTTAAGACAAGATTGAGTAATAAAATGTTTTGCTTTAGACACAATCATATCCGAAAACAGAAACCATTTAAGACTATATTTTTCGCCTTTTTAAATTTAAACGCATTTAAATTTATGACCAGTAATCCGATTGTTATTCGACCAAGCCTATGCCAATTATACACATATAATCACCACATTAAGCACAAAGTGAGGATTGTTGGCATAAACGTGCCTTCATTTTTCCCCAACCATATATTGTGGGTACTAGTTGCTACATACATATATGGTGGGCCTTTGTTAGAACCGCCTCTCAAAGACGATTCTAACAAGTATTCACAATTTGTAAAAACATTGTGGGTATTCAGAACCGTCTCCCCGGCACAGTTCGTACGAATACGAATGAAATAAAAAAGAGATTAGGATTTTTATCTGAAATTTTTAATTTTTAGTGGTAAAATTTTACCAATATATTTCAAAAGGCATTTTGTGTAATGATTATAAATAATGATGACCTAAAATAAAATGAGAAAAAGTGCTGTTGTTTCTTCCACTAAAACCAAAGCCAGGACGTAGAAATACAAATGTAAATGAATAGACGTCTTCCTATGTAACTCATTACACTCTCTTGGTCCCTTAGTTTATATTTCGCAAATAATTCAATATGCCAGAGTGTCTAGTCAGGTAACTGACTTCAACACTCGTAATACATTGTTAACTGCTAACTTCTAAATCAGGGTTATCGGTATCATTAATCAGGGTTATTGGTATCATAGACTACGCAAAATAGAAGTAAAGGCAATGGTTAGGAATCGATACAATTAACCCACAGCTCCCATCAGAGACAAAAAGGGAAAGAAACACAAACATGAAACAACAGACCCTAATGGAAACATCAATAGCGGAAAGCCAAAAGGATAGTTGCTTTCCAACAAAATGGCAAGTTGGCTAATCAAAACAAAATGATATATACGATACAAACCATAACAAAAACAAACCGCGAAATGAATTTAAATGAATAGACATCTCTCTAGGTAACTCATTACCCTCTCTTGGTCCCTCAGTTTATATTTCGCAATTAATTTGATATGCCAGAGTGTCTAGTCATGTGACTCACTTCAACCTTCGTAATACATTGTTAACTGCATAACTTCTTAATCAGGGCCAGTGGAATTCATTTCACTGGCCGTTCCAATAGCCTTTTGTGGGAAAGTAACTGTCCTTATGGCCTTCCTTTGTTTAGGTTTCCATTTTGGTCTGGTCGCTTAATGTTTGTGTTTCTTTCCCGTTGGTGTCTTTGATGGGTGGAGTAAGTTAATTGTATCGATTCCTGATCTTTGTTTTACTTCTACTTTTTATATCAACATTGCCGTTATGTATTTTTCCGAATTAATATACTAAGTTACCATAAAGTTCGGGTCTACCTAGGGAGATGTCTATTCATTGACATTCATTTCGCGGTTTGTTTTTGTTATGTTTTGTATTTGAGTGTTTGTATCGTATATATCATTTTGTTTTGGATCGCCAATTGGCCATTTTTGGGGAAAGTAGCTGTCATTTTGGGTGGCTTAAATCATTCGCGATTTAGACAAATAATTTGTTCAGTCTGCATGAAGGCCTCCTAACTCATCAGTGCATGAATTAAGACCCCGCCCCCTCTCCCCGCCAGTGGAATTCATTTCACTGGCCGTTCCAATAGCCTTTTCAAAATTTTATAGACGTCATTTCTATTTGATTTCAAAATACAATGTTGGACATAAATTTAAATCTCTTCCGCAGCAATTAAATTTCTTCTGCAGCAAGGCCTAACGGAACCCGAATTTTATGGTGACTTAGTATATAAATTCGGAAAATATATAAATGTAATGACTTCAGCACCCAATTTCGTAAAAATTATTCTTCGATATACAAACAAGGGTACATCATAAATGTTATACGACAGACTGCATGCATGATAGTCAACCCAATCACGGTTTACAACTTTGCTTCCCTCTTTAATTGCAAACCGGTGGGTCAGGCCTTAGATTCAATGACGGTTTCAGCGTAAATGTTTACTGAGATTAAGAGAGTATCTAATTTTTTGTAATGTTGGTTGGTGCCTGATGCTCTTCTCCTTGGTTGGGCCCATCGGAGTCTAACTGGTGGTCTCTTTTGGCCTAGCTATTAAGTGGTTTCTTGCTGCCGAGTCCACACCGTTGTTTCATCTCTGTGGTTTTTGATTTTTGTGTTCTCGGAGATGTTGCACTGATGAGTTAGGAGGCCTTCATGCGGACTGAAAAAATTATTTGTCTAAATCGCGACGGGTATAAGAGCGGAGATTTGGCCACGTAAAATTGATTTTAGTCCCCCAGTGGAATTCATTTCACTGACCGTTCCAAGGCGTTTCTTCTGTCGCGGTTTATGTTTGTTATGGTTTGTCTTTGTGTGTGTATATCGCTTATATTATTTTGTTTTGGATAGCAGATTGGCCATTTTGTGAGAATGAAACTGCCATTTTGGCTTTCCGTTATTGATGTTTCCATAAGGGTCTAGTTGTTTTAATGTTTTTGCTTCTGTCCCTTTGGTGTCTTGGTTAATTGTGTCGATTCCTGATCATTGCCTTCACTTCTAGTTTGTATGTCTGTCGGACTGACAGAAAAATTGTGCTTAGTAACATGGTCGACTGCCCCCAGCCCATGGGGACTTGAAATAATAGAATAATAAATATATAAAAAGGACGTCTTTAAAATATAGAAAAATCATTGCGGAGATTGTGATAAGGAAAACACTGATTTGGAAGTTTTGCACATAAAGGTCATATACAAAGGTATAGATATCAATTAAATAAAAAAAAAAAAAAAAAAAAAAAAAAAAAAACATGGATTCAAGGAATCGAAGGACGGAACAGGCATCAAATTATTTTTGTTAGTTTCTAAGATATTACAATTTGAAGTGTGAACTATTTCATGGAAATAAAACAACTTCAGGCTGCCTCACTAATATTCACGAGGTATTGTATGATGTAAAAGATACACATTCAAATTTTTAAACTTTATAAATGTAAAATACCTTGAGTTTTTTAAGTCCTCAGGTACTGTCAACTCACCTTTTGAGTTATTGAAACTTATCTCAACTGATATGCTAAACCAGTTTTCTTTCTCCTAAAATTCAGCCTTTAAATATTTTTAAAATAATTTAATTTCCAGTTTCTGTATTTGTAAGTGGATGAAATATGATATGTTTTAAAGGCATATAAATAACTTTACATTAACCAGTCTAAATGAAATTTTGAATTAAATGGAAGTTTTAAAAATAACAAAAAATACTTTAAATGTAAATTTAAGTTTTAATTTCGAAATCAAATTTCTCATTTCTGTCCTTAATTATAAACAACATACTCAATAATCAAAGGGGCATGCGAAAATGCATTAGGAGAGTGCAAAATGGAAAATATGGTAGTTTAAGATTATTTAAAAATCTTTAAAGCCCCTATGACAACATAGAATATTGCATTGTGGGTTAGAATAAAAGAAACTTCAAGGGGGTTACTCTTAGAGGAAAATAAGTACGTATGGAATATAAATGAGCGTAACTTTAGACAGAATGGGACTTTTGTTTAATGCGGTTTTCAATAAATGACCCTGTTCGTGTCTGCTTTCTCCCAGCTTCATTCTAAGAATTTGCAAATTTTCTTTGCAATTACTCTTTAAGACTGAATTTCGAGGGATGAAGTTAGTTAACTCAATTACATGTACTTGCAGTATATTGAACACCTATTTTTTCACTAACGTCAAATGCCACGATTGAATGTAAACCAGCGTTATCGTGCGCTGGAACAACTTACGCTGGAGTTACGTTTAGTGCTGTCGCTGCCAATTTTGGAGTGGATCCTAGAACCATCAGCCGACATATTTCGTTACCGTCAGACAAACAGCGTTCACGACCGTCCACATATAACTGTGATGAATTAAAGATGAGTGCTCGTGGCGTGTTCAACAAACTGTAAACTGGAGCTAAAGAACACCACCAGGTAGACCGTGAAGAAACAAAGTAGAATTAAAACAAAGATTAGGAATCGACACAATTAACTTACTCCACCCATAAAAGACACCAAAGGGAAAGAAACACAAACATTAAGCGACCAGACCATAATGGAAACCTAAACAAAGGAAGGCCATAAGGACAGTTACTTTCCCACAAAATGGCTATATGGCCATCCAAAATAAAAAGACACAAGTTATACACACAGTAAGTAACAAACAGCAACATAAATAAACCGCAACAGAAGAACCGCCTTAGAACGGTCAGTGGAAAGATTTCCATAGGGGGGCTTAAATCGATTTTAGAAGAAGAGTTGATGATGATGATGATGATGATGATTTCGTGTTAAATGACGCGTCAACCCTCTTTGTGGGTCATAAGCGTCAAACGGTTAATGGTTAAATTGCATGAAGAATTATATGAGGATATTAAAAGTAAAAAAATCAGAATGATAATGTATAAAAAGTAGAAGTTTTTCTAATTATCTTTGTGACTTTTCGTCTTTTTTCATTTGCTTCACAAACACTTTTCCTGTGTTATATGTTATGTTTTAGAAACACTAGATTTGTAGTCTACAGCCCTAAAGAAGTAAAAGCATTCATTGAAAGCCAGTTAAGAGTCAAGAAAAAGAAATCAAAGCGAGACATAAGTCAATTGACTGAGTTTCTTCATAGCTGTTGCCAAGAGTACAGAAAAAAAAGTAGAAGAAAATCAAAGATCAGGAATCGATACAATTAACTTACTCCACCCATCAAAGACACCAAAGGGAAAGAAACACAAACAAGAAGCGACCAGACCACAACGGAAACCCAAACAAAGGAAGGCCATAAGGACAGCCACTTTCCCACAAAATGGCCATATGGCCACCCAAAATAAAAAAACACAAGTGATAACACAGCAAGCAACCAACATTACCTTGACTTAGATCTCTTTAATTCTCAATAAGCCGTTGGAGCCGTCATAGAATCTGAGTCCTGACCCACCGGCGTGCAATTAAAGAGGGAAGCAAAGTAGAAGTAAAACAAAGATCAGGAATTGATACAATTAACTTACTCCACCCATAAAGACACCAAAGGGAAAGAAATACAAACATTAAGCGACCAGACCATAATGGAAACCTAAACAAAGGAAGGCCATAAGGACAGTTACTTTCCCACAAAATGGCCATATGGCCATCCAAAACCAAAATACACAAGTGATACACACAGTAAGTAACAAACAAAAACATAAATAAATCGCCACAGAAGAGCCGCCTTGAAATGGTCAAAGTTCAAAGTTGCCAACCGTGATTGGGTTAACTACCATGCATGCAGTCTGTCGTATAATATCCATGTTGTACCCAATCTTTTTAAATCGAAGAATGATTTTACGAAATATGGTGCTAAAGTCGTTGCGGTTATATATTTTTCTGAATTTATATACTAAGTCACCATAAAATTCGGCTTCCGATAGACCTTGTTGCAGAAGAGATTTAAGTCCAATATTGAATTTTGAAATTAAATCAGAATGGCGTCTATAAAATTTTGAAAAGGCTTTGCGTAGTTTATGGTACAGATAACCCTGATTAAGAAGTTTAGCCGTTAATAATTTATTACGAGTGTTGAAGTCAGTTACATGACTACACGCTCTAGCAAATCGAATTAATTGCGAAATATAAACGCCATAGGATGGCGCATGAGGAAGGAAAAAAAAGGAAAATTTACAATCTCAAAATCAAAGTCATCTCGTCTATCATAAATTTTGCACGAAACAAACCCATCTACAATCGATAGATGTAAATCCAAAAAACGGGGCCTCGGTATCAGAAGAATTTGCTTTATTTATCTGAAGTTCTGGGGGGTAAATCTGACTGATCAAACCATCGAAATAGGTTTTATCAATATTTAATAAATCATCTAAATATCTAGAAGTGGAGCTAAAAGCTTCAATAATTTCAGATTGGTTATCAATGGAAAGCGACAACATGAAGTCTCTTTCATAACAATACAAGAATAGATCAGCCACAAGAGGTGCGCAATTCGTACCCATCGGAATGCCCACAATTTGTCTAAATAACTTAGTACCGAATCTAATATAAATATTGTCAAGTAGAAAGGTGAGGGCATCACACACTTTCTGACATGACCAAAGTGTATAATTCTTATGCTCTTTTAGAAGTGAAAAATGCATTTCTGACATTACATGCAAGATAGAGAGAATCTCCTCTGTGAAAAACCCATTCAATTAAATCATTAAGCTTTTCTTTTATAAGATTATGAGGAAGTGTAGTGTAAAGAGTGGAAAAATCGTAAGTAGACAGACTTGAAGCACGAAAATGTCTGGATTTCAATTTATTTAAAACCCCATTCGAATTTTTATAGACCAAAACAGATTTCTTCCTGATCTTTCAAAGACTTTATCACAATATTTAATCACTTGCGTTTTAATAGCAGTAAGACAGGAAGTTAATCATTTAGAAAGTTCAGTGGTAGTGCAAGAGCTATAATTTGCAATAAACCGGGCTTTGTAGGGTCTTTTATGAAGTTTTGGTAACCAGTATAGCGTAGGAAGCTTGTCTTGGCCTTCAGTAACACACACAGCAAACTTGGTGGCTGAACACGCAGATGTTTTAAAAGAAGAAACATATTATTATTGACAGCTAAAGTTTCCAGACAATGGGAAGTAGCAGCGAGCATGCACATGCTCACGATTGTGACCACAGAGTAGCGAAGCAGAAGCAGTGAAGTTGCAGCAAAAGCGCTGATAAGAGGAAACTGTTAGTGACAAACCTGACAAAAGGTAATACATATTGGCTGTCGTAGATATCGGAGAATCTAAGAAATGACAGAAAATTTTATGCGTAAGATTGTCGAGGGGCAAAACAAAAAGACAATAGACGAATATTAAACAACGAACAAGACAGGGAATAATTTAAATCCATTAATTATCAATCTTATTCAATCCCAAGGTGTTTATTTCGTAGCAGACATCAAACTCTTGAAAGAAAGGGAGAAATGTCATATCCAGTCTATGACGTAACGTAAATAACATTGGTTGCTAAGTGTCTTGACTTCATGTTCATATTGTAGTTCTACCATTACACATCTAACTGATAGAGTTGTTTCTTTTATATTACTAAGCGTAAGGGCTTCGGCCCTTTCTTAAGTTATTACACGTGAAACAACAAGGCCCCAATGGAAAAATCACTAGCGGAAAGCCAAAAGGACAGTTACTTTCCCGAAAAATGGCTTACTGGCTATCCAAAACAAAATAATATAAGCGACACACACACTCAAAGACAAGTCATAACAAAATTTAACCACCACAGAACGGTCAGTGAAACGAATTCCACTGGGGTGGGGTGGGGGGGTTAAATCGATTTTCATGTGGCCACAAACCTCGCCCTTACTTCCGTCGCGATTTAGAAGCCGGTTTTTTATGGGTGGTATAAATTGCATGGACTTATAAACATACATAACAGGGACTATTTTTGATTAATGATTATAAATCGAATGTACTTGTTACTTTGGTTTTAAACTTAAAAAAGAATCAAGAAAAAAAAATAAAGATAAATAAAGTGGTGAAATGTTAGTTTATTTTCTTTCCAGACATTGTATTATGTGCGTGCCACATAATTCACTAAAATAAATAAATAAATAAATATTTAAAAATAAATAAATAAATTGTTAATTGAATAAGAGCTTGAAAGGTTAATTATTAATTAATTTTGTTTGTTTACTCCTTTTCACTTTTGAGTTAATGAAACAATGGTGGTCAGTATTTTTATTTTATTTCCATGTTGTAAAGTAAAGAAGTTATTTAACACAACATTCTTTTGAAAAATGATATTAAAAGTTTACTAGAACATACGGTCCCCTAATTGGGAACCTTCTTATCAATAGTATATGCCAATAATCACCTCATAATGACGTAGTTCTCACCGTGGTTTCTTCTCTGTGATTGTCTGATTTTTTTTGTCCACGGATATGTTGCACTGATGAATTAGGAGGCCTTCAGAGATTAGTGCAGATTATATTTTCTGGTCCTTTGGGATCACTTCATCTTGAATTATTTTGAAAATAGAGTTCTGCTTAAGCCGGCGCTAGGGGGCGTTGCCGTTGTTGCGCATTTCAGTACTGGTCATGAACAGACTCAATAAAACCGAGTCTGCTATTTCCTTTTTTTGGTGTATTCTTTGCTTCCAAAGGATCTAACTTCAGAACTTATTCATGCGGACTGAACAAAGTATTTGTCTTAATCAAGACGGAAGTAAGGGCGAGGAGTGTGGCCATGTAAAATCGATTTAAGCCCCCCCCCCCCCCCCCCCAACACACACACCCCAAGTGGAATTCGTTTCTCTGACCGTTCCAAGGCGGTTTTTCTGTCATGGTTTATGTTTTTTATGGTTTATCTTTGGGTTTTTGTATCGCTTATATTATTTTGTTTTGGATAGCCTATTGGCCATTTGTGGGAGAAAGTAACTGTCCTTTTGGCTTTCCGCTATTGATGTTTCCATAAGGGTCTATTTATTTCATGTTTGTGTTTCTTTCCCTTTGGTGTCTCTGATGGGAGCTGTGGGCAAATTGCATCTATTCCTTATCATCGCCTTCACTTCTAATTTAGACAAGATAAGCCTTTAATGTGCACTGTGGTTTGCAGAACTGTTTATTGGAGGATATTATGACAGGCTACCCTCTCAAGAGTGAGAAAAACGTGTCTTTAAAGTAATACCTGAGAAATACGTGACGTTTTTATTCCGGTTTAGTATCGACTAGTTTCATATCTCAAAAAGTAACATCCTTGCCAGCTGACCTTGAATTCAGCAAACGCAGTAAGGAAACAATTATCACTCAGAAGCACTAATGTAAATGTTTGATTATGTGTATGACCTCTGTCTAATGTATTTCGTATGGACAGGTTTCTTTATGCAAGGAGGCGTATATACAAACTGTACAGTCATCTTGCATCCAGATACTACGAAAACATGCCTATACAAATTTTTATTTATAGCAGCGCAATTCTTGTTCCTGGTATATGAAAGTGCACGACAAAACCTACAATAGGACATGTGCGCCCAACGAAGACTCAGGTCCGTCTGCGCATCCGCGCAGTCTGATCAGAATCTTTGTTGTGCGCTCTAGGGATAGCTAAGGGCTCAATGCTCCTCCGTGCAGCAAGAGAAGTTTCTGGTTAGACTCTATGGATACGCAGGCTGGTCTGAGTCTTCGATGGGCGCACGTCTTATTTTAGGTTTTGTCGCGCGCTGGCTCATATAAAAGTGCAGTGTAAAATAGAAATGAAGGCAATGATCAGGAATCGATACAATTACCTTTCAACTCCCAACCAAAACACCAATGGGACAGAAACACCAACATAAAACAACTTCACAGTAATTAGAAGCCTTTCCACAAAATGGCCAAACGGCTACCTAAAACATAAAAACATATGCAGAACAACCATGCAAAGACAAATAATGACAAAAATAAACCACAACAGAAAAACGGTCTGTAAAAAGGTCGAGGAGGTGAGGGTCCGGGCGGGGCGGGGCGGGGGGCGACATAAATCGATTTTATGTGGTCACGTACAATCCTCAGCCTTGGTGCTTTCGCGGTTTAGTCAAATAATCTGTAAAGTCCGTGTGACATCAGTGCATCATCTCCGAAAACATGAAAATCAAACGAATACAACGATGAAACGGAAATGCTGACAACAGTTGAACTTTTCTCTTTTTTTCTCCTATTTCTGCTACTCGCTTGCAACTGAGCATTGCGAGCAGGATTGCCTGGGTGGTAATCAGTACTTTTTTTAAAGCAATGTGGATGAAGTGCCTTGCTCAAGGGCACAACACTTTGGTCAGCGCGAGGCACGAACCCGCAACCTCTCGATCACAAATCCGATGCGCTACCACTGAACCAAAGCACTCCACCAACTACGGCTGGTCCGACCAGAGACAAAATCTAATCAGACAGTATTTGAAATGGAAGTGAAAACAGTGATCAGAAAATGATACAATTACGTCACACCTCCCATCCAAGACGCCAAAAGGAAAGAAACACAAACATATATCCACTTCACAATAATAAAAACGTCACAAGCGAAAAGCCAAAAAGGACAGTTACTTTACTGTGCGGGCCAGATTCAGCTCTGCGTGGAAGCATCATGCAGCCCATATATTTCTTCAAGCCCCTATGGGCGGGGGCCGACAAATACATTGTAATTTTTACCACACACAAAAAACAACAACAAAAAACAAACAAACCGGCAATAAGGGTGTTATGCAGTCCAAACTAGAAGGAAAAGGTCTGTCAGGAAAGGCCATGATCAAAGAACGAAGCTATCTCAAGTCAGCTCAAAAGTAAGCAACATGGAGGCACATACAAAAACATTAGGCAAAACATGAACCAACGACACAAAGCCAATTAACGAATAAAACACTGCAAAAGGACCGCCTTGGGACGTACTGGGATCCTCAACTCCGGAGTTTATGAAATTTCAACCCTCGCCCTCAGTTCTTTACCAAACATAATAACAATAAGATATTGATCCACATGAAGGTTTCCTATCTCAACAGGGATATTGTCTTTTACGAGCATATCCAACGAACAGCCGGGTAAACTCCATTTTGTGCCAAGAAGATTGAAGTTTTATGTTATCTTATTATATAAACTCAGAAAAAAATGTATACTTGCAATGACTTCAGCGCCCGATTTAATCAAATGATTGATAGAATTTATCCAAAAGAAATAGAGGATCTTACATGAGTGTTCATGTATTATTGAATTTATTAAACGAGGCGAGGAAAAGGGATAAAATGCGAGGCTTTGCCGACGATTTTATTCATTTTCTTCAACGAGTTTAGTAAATTCAATAATACATGGGCACGAATGCAAGATTCTATTTATCATATGACATTTAAAACGCATTTTATTGACGATTGTTTACAAACATGTCAATATTCCGCCATTAGTAAAAGCGACGTCGTTAAGGACGTCGTACATGTAATGTTACGGGGCGTATCTAGCTAATTGGCATATTTAATCCACTAGTGGATTATCGAAAATAATACATGGCGTTATTACACTCTCAGACGCGACGTAATATGATAATTGAAGTTATATTAGGCTTATTCTGATGACTCTGAATGGATTTTCTTTTGACTGTTTCTAATGGTACTGTCTCTTCCAAAATTTATGATTAAAGAGATGATTTTAGTTTTGGAATTGTAAATTTTCCTTTCTTGGATGGTGACGTCCCCAAGGCTATGTCTTACCGGGTTTATATGTCACAGCTTATTCATTTTGCTAGAGCTTGCTGCCAGGTTGATAACTTTAATGATCGCAACAGAATTTTAACAGCTAAACTTCTGAAACAAGGCTATCGGTATCACAAACTGCGATAAACGTTTTCAGAATTTCATCGTCGACATTGCGCCTTTATTTCTAAATATGGCATTTCTTTGAAGGCACTTCTGCAACGGGGACTGTCGGAACCGGAGTTTTATGGGGATTTAGTTTAAAATTCAGAGTGATAATTATTTTTAATCAGTTCAGAAAAATTGTGGCAAGATACAAGAAAAGTGGTTTTAGCATGGATGTTATGCGACAAACCACGTGTTTGGATGTCGACCCTTTTACAGTGGACAACTTTGCTTCGTTCTTTGGTTGCACGGCGATGGGTTGGACTCTGGACTCTTTGATGACGGTCCCACACTAAATCCTTTGAATTCCGGAAGAGTGAAGCTTGGTATTTTCTGGGCTTGACCTTCCGTGATCTAACTGCTGGTTTTCTTCTGCTCTGACGTCGCATTGTTGTTGATTCATGATAATATTATCTATACATAACCATTTTCTCAAGTATTTTATCATGACTCACTGTTTAGCTAGAAAGCCTCATTGCGGATCAATTTGTTATTGCTATTTTGTTTGATACTGTACTGGAACTGAGGGCGAGGGATGCAATTTCATAAACTACGGAGTTGAAGGCCCCGAGTAGTTTTATTACTGACCGGCCCAAGGCGGTCGTTCTTTTGCAGTGTCTTAACTGTTATTTGGCTTTGTGCCATTTGTTTATGTTTCCTCAGTTTTTGTGTGTGCCTCCGTGTCACTTTCTATAGGTGACTTGCCCTACACCTTTGTGTAGTTTATATTTTCTTGTCCTTTGGGGTCATTGATTCCGTTGTGGAAGTTCGAAACTATTTGAGGGTCACTGATGAGGCCTAATTGGTCGAAACTAGCTTGTCTGGCCCAGAAAACACGTGCACTCCATATTTTCCAGTTCTTTGATGTATTCCTTGCTTCCAAAGGATAACCCTTTTTTATCATATGACGTCGCGTCCGAGAGTGTACTAATGCCATGCATTATTTTCGATAATCCACTTGTGGATTAAATATGCAAATTAGCTAGATACGTCCCGTAACGTTACATATACGACGTCCTTTACGACGTCGCATTTACCAATGGCGGAATATTGACATTTTTTGCAAACAATCGCGAATAAAAGGCGTTTTAAATGTCATATGATAAATAGAATCTTGCATTCATGCTCATGTATTATTGAATTTATTAAACTCGTTGACGAAAAGGGATAAAATGCGAGGCTAAGCCTCGCATTTTATCCCTTTTCCTCAACTCGTTTTATAAATTCAATAATACATGAACACTCATGTAAGATCCTCTATACAGAACATATTTGAGACGGCCGCGTTCTTGGATTGTGGACTTTCCTGACTGACCTTTTCTTACCAGTTCGTAAAATCATTCTTCGATATAAAACAAATGGGTACAACATAAATGTTATACGACAGACTGCTTGAATTTTTATTAACCAAATCACGGTTGACAACTTTGCTTCCCTATTTAATTGCACGCCGGTGGATCAGGTCTCAGATTCTATGACTGTTACAATGCAAAGGCGGACTGAGAATTATAGAGAATAAATTTTTTATGTAATGTTGGTTGGTGCCTGATGCTCTGTCTCTGGTCGGGCCCATCGGAGTATATTTTTGTTATGGTTTGTCTTTTGAGTTTGTGTGTATCGTTTTTTATTATTTTGTTTTGGACAGCCAATTGACCATGACTTTCCTTTTCGCTTTCCGCTGTTGATGTTTCAATTAGGGTTTACTTATTTCGTGTCTGTGTTTCTTTCCCTTTGTTGTCATTGATGGGAGCTGTGGGTTAATTGTATCGATACCTGATCATTGCCTTTAATTCTATTTTGTATAATGGCACTTTCGGTCAAGTAAAATTGTTAATGTTATTTTGTAGGCGTCTGCATAAGATCGAGCGTTGAATGTTTCTTATCTTTACGAAAACTTGCCTATACAAATACAATGTAAATATTAAAGCCGCAAAAACGACAATTTTCAGATGAAAAATTACGACTTTTTTACTTATTTCTGCTAAAAATATTGATTGTGGGTAAACGTTATACCCGCCACATCGACGTGGATCTAACGATTACCCACAATCTATATTTTAGAGCAGAAATAAGAAAAGTACGGTTAAGCCCTGTTAACCCCAGTGCTACTATATAAAAGTGGTGTTCAATGGGGTCAGAATTATATAGACGTGTTTTAGTAATGTACTTCAGATTTTCTGCGGACCGCCACAAGCTGACCGTCCAAAGGAGGTCATTTCTCTGCAGCCCCAATACTGTTTTTTTTTTTTTTTTTGGTTTTGTTTTGTTTTGTTTTCTGATTGAAATTTCTGATATTTTGTTTTGCATTTCTGCAGCAAATATTAATTGTTGGTGCCATTTAGCACCGCCTTTAACGAGTACCCGTACTCTTTCTGTCAGACAGAAATATGGAATATGTTGTAACGCAATGTAACTTATGTTATGGCGTTTTAAGGCCATCGGACGGATTTGTTAACGCACTCATTGGTTTATTTTGATAAAAAGCTGTTTTTGACATGACGCGTTTTCGTTATTTTTGCTGATATAAATATTGCGTCCGATTGTGCGTGTTATTGTCATAAAAATATGTAAAACATTGCCTTCTAGCGAATGTTGATGTTTCTATTTATGGATCAATACATATGGAAACAGAAAAAAACACACGTTTTTCATCATATCCTGCAGTGGCAGCACAGATATAGTTTTCAGACAATGCCCAAGTGGTTAGAATGTCTGGCTTCGGTGTTGAAGTCTATCGTCTGAGTCTCATTCTGGCACAGGAATGAAAACTCTTTAAATCTTGCAACAGCTGCGTCCATGATTTGCCCATTGCAGGCGGGAAACCCCTAAAGGGATACCTTGGCAAACAGTGCTTGCCCAGATGCAGACGTCTGACCAGGGCCTGCACTATGTGCTTACAGAATTTCCCGTCAAAATAGAATAAAAAGGAGACAATATGCATACCACCCCTTGTATGAAAAATGGACTTGTCCAGCATATAACACTGGAACAGACCACTAGTATACAAAGGGTTAAGGTTGTCTAATATATATCGTTTATTCAAGAAGGGCAGTTTTCAGTTTTTGCACTGTATTTGCTGGTTACATTACGAAAACACGCCCATACAAATACATTGTAAATTTTACCGCCGAAAAAAAGAAATTTTTTACATGAAAAATTGCGATATGTTTCTTATTTCTGCTCAAAATATAGATTGTGGGTCCACGTTAGAACCGCCTCATCGAGGCGGTTCTAACGAGTACCCACAATCTATATTTTAGAGCAGAAATAAGAAAAAAAATATGTTTACCCCTGTAAACCTCAGTTTTACTGTATAAAAGTGGGGTTCAAGAAGGTCAGAATTATATAGGCATATTTTCGTGATAGATAAACTAATTTCTTTAGTGTTTATTATAGGAGTGAACTCCATGTCTGTGGCTTTTATCGATGCGTAAACTTAGGCGATTCACTCACAAACTGCATTCGCCGGAGTTTACGCATCGATAAAATCCCCCAAAAATGATAACCCGACATGGAAATGTTGAAAAAATAAAAAATGCTAGAAAAGTGGTCGGTTCTACAGCGTAAGGTTGAAATTACCAACTTATTCAATTAGAAGTTGCCATCTTTGAAAGAAACCCAAGCGAAAATACGTACGCCAAGTCTTTAAATTTAGTTTGTGTTGTAACGTTTACGTTTTCGATAGTTTGCCATCTTTTAATCGAACGCCATTGACGTCGTTTATATACATGACGTAACGCGCGGGTTCTAAACGTGCTCTATGACGTCACATCATTTTTACTACCTGTCGCTATGTGAAACAGATCTGAGATTCTTGGCCATGGAATTAATCGAAGTATAAAACTTTTGTTCCAATCAAATCGCTCGAAATGCACATAATGATGGTGAACTGGAATTATTGGGTCATTAACGAAACACTTTTATCATATGCCGTCGCGTCTGAGAGTGTAATAACGTCATTTATTACATACCTTCTATAGGAAAATTACATTAGAATCTTTCAATACAGGCTCATTTTTTCGCTATTTTGATGGCACAGTCACGTGACGGGGCCAAAAATCCATATAATATAGATTTTTGGCACTGCCTTTCCATATTGGCACTGCTCCACTCTGTTACTATAGCAATAGAACGTTAATGCCGTACTCCATAAGCTTCAAAATGGCCGCAGAAAAATCACTTGAAGCAATGTCAACCCGACTTCTGGACCTAGACAGAGCGATAGAAGACAGGGATAACAATAGATTTTGAGAAAAGTCTGATATTTCGTGGCAAGCATGAAAAATGAAAAACAAAATACTTTTTAAAAGAAGTTCACTCACGATTGGGAAGCATTGTGAAGGACGTTGCTTTCAAGCACAGCTGGGATATCCCAACATTTGAAACACTAAGGTCTTGCCAACAACCTTAAACGAACAGATCCCTTCACTTATGAGGAGCTGGAAATCGTGCCGAAGAAATCTGTGGGAGGGAAACATGTCCCCAAAAATTGTCGTCTTGAATTTTAACGTAAACAACCCCCGCGACCGACTGCTACACACGGAATCGATTATGCAGTAGCTTGATGAATGACACCAAGAGCCTTTAAAATTAAAATGGTCTTCAAATAAGCATAAAACATTCTGTAAAATACCTTAAAAAGCATTCTTTGAACTGCAGAAATTCTGTATTTAAAATGGCGATTTGTTTTTGTTTTTAAACTTACAGTTGCGACGTCACTTGTGACGTAATTTGCTGCGCACTACTATGTTACTGTATTACCGTGAGCATGGTTAGTGTAGGCCTATATACTAATCAGTTATATAATTTAAAAGGAATTTCTTTCTTTTTTTTTTCGGCGGATACCGAAAATATAGCCTCAACCCACTCGATGAAACGTTCCCGGCATCAACCTTTAAAAAGTAAATGTTCTCTTTGCCTTCATTTCTTCACGTTGCAATATAACTAAGCTATATATAAATGATGTAATAAAGAGGTTATGATATGGTAAAGGTGTGCCTCTAAGTCATATTGGCACCGGAAGTCACATTGGCCCTCGGGCTAAAGCCCTCGGGCCAATATGACATACCGGTGCCAATATGACTTAGAGGCACACCTTTACCATATAATAACCTCTTTGTATTATTTTCGATAATCCACTAGTGGATTAAATATGCAAATTAGCTAGATACGTCCCGTAACGTTACATGTATGACGTCCTTAACGTCAGTGCGTTTACTAATACCGGAATATTGACATATTTGTTGAAAAAAATCGAACATAAATGCATTTTATTGTCATATGTCGGATGCGCGTCTGACTGGTGATCAGGAGGACGCGGGTTCGACTCCCGCCGGGGTCGGCAACATTCTTTCGTGGAGATTGATCATGAAATCTTTTCTACGGTCATTCTCTCCCTTCCGCTGATTCAAGAAGGGCAGTTGTCAGACAAAGGCAAGGTGTTCATCACGAAAATACACCTATTTAAATTTGACCCCCTTGTACCCCCTTTTTATACAGTAAAACTGGGGTTTGCAGGGGTATACATTATTTTTCTTATTTCTGCTCACAAACATAGATAATGGGTACTCGTTAGAACCGCCTCAGTGAGGCGGTTCTAACGAGTTCCCTTAATCTATGTTTGGAACAGAAATATGGAAAATAACGGAATTTTTGTCAGAATTTTTTTCATTTTTGGTGGTAATTTTTCCAATATATTTGAATAGGCGTGTTTTCGTAATGTTACACATAACATGTAGATCGAAAAGCAAAGCGTGTAGACACCTATCTTAAATTGCACTGTTTGCCCAGACCTACTATCTGTCTTCTAGACCTTTTATCCAACTTCGTTTATCTCGTATTATTTTTAAAAGGGTCAATGTGTGTCTTATCAAATCCATACCACTTTGGATGATGACCGATTCAGATAAAATGTTTAAAAACCTCGGATTAAAGTTATAGATTAAGGTCCAAGATTTGCTTGGCTCTGTGAAATCATTGCCCAGTATTGGCGCAGGCAAAACTTGTTGGGGTTCAAAGTTTATTTCTTTGTATAACACACAAAACTACAAGTACCATACAGAAAGGATTCAGACTTACTGAAATCTAGATTATAAATTTTAATATAGATTATAGTATCAATGGTCTAATTATAGTTCTGATTTTCAGATATACTTTATATTTGAATCTTGTTTATTAAGTACTCCTTGTTTGCCAAAAACTATTCAGCTAATTTAATAAAACTGTTTTCCCTTCTTACAAACGGAGAAACGCCCCCTCCCCACGCCCCACTCTAGCATCGGGGCTTGGAGAAATCAATTTGACTGCAAGAGCTGATATCGACCACACCCGACAATTGGAAGCTTTGTTTTGTTTGTTTGTTTTGAGGTTTAACGTCCCCGTCAACACTGTATAGGTCATTTTGCGGACGTTGCTTCCAATTTTGTGGGACTTTTACCCGACATTGAGATGAAATGACATCCCAAGCCTTGTCGCCCAATGAAACCATTGGGTTCATAGGCATGGACGGTCCGACTCGCACCGCTTTACCTGGGCAGGCTTAGATCCTCTAAGCGGTTTGCCAGTACTCGTGTGCGGTCGGTTTCAGCTTCGCGTGGAAGCATCATGCAGCCCATCTATTTCTTCCAGTCCCGATGGGTGGGGCCTGGAAAATTGGAAGCAACGTCTCCAATATGACATATATATTGTTGATGAGGACGTTAAACCTTAAAACTAATGGAGAAATGCTTTGCTATGACCCACGAGAGAGTTTGGCTGTCTGTTCTGTTTTTAAGCATTCTATGGACCTACGCCCGGACCTGTAAACTCATTGAACAGAGACACCTCAGCCATTGTGAAAGATAAACTGATCCAGATTTTTACATTCTCTTATTTATTTAACCCTTATCCTAGTGTTCACGACAACCCTACCTTTGCAAAAAGTGAAGATCCTGCCTCAGATGGCTTCTTCAGAAGCCATCTGATCAGGTTCTACACTGTTTGTCATTCAGTTTGTGAATTTAAAAGTAAACATTACATTATGTAATCTGATTGGCTGATAATCAGAAATGGGTGTTGCGTATTAAAACATTCAGCAGGATTAGGGCTAAGGAGCCTTCTGCTGGCGACAGGTAAACAAAAACTATAGAAAAAGCCACATTAGTCAAAGATTACAGCCTATAATGGCACCAAGAGGAATAGTTTGTTTGATTTGCGTCAACACTGTAAAGGTCATTTTGGAGACGTTGCTTCCAATTTTATGTGACGTTTACCCGACATTGAGATGAAATGACATCTCAAGCCATGTCGCTCAATGAAACCTTAGGGTTTTATTAGCATGGACGGTCCGCCTTACACCGCGGTTCCTGGACAGGCTTAGATCCTCTAAGCGGTTTACCAGTACTAGTGTGCGGGCCGGATTCAGCTCTGCGTGGAAGCATCATGCAGCCCATATATTTCGTCAAGCCCCTTTGGGCGGAAGAGTAACTAACAATGAAGTAAATACAAAAATGAAAAAGATGAACCACAAACAGCATAAAAAGCCTGTGTATCCATGTACACCCCACTTTATATGGAGCAAAAATGGGCTTTACAGGGGCTTACATTTTTATCATTTTCTGTTACCAAGACATAGGAGGTACTCGAGAACCTAAAGAGCATCCATATGTAATGGGCACTCGGTTTTGTTTGATTAGAGGTTTAACGTCCCGGTCAACACTGTGTAGGTCATTTTGGAGACGTCGCTTCCAATTTTGTGGGACTTTTTACCCGATATTGAGATGAAATGACATCTCAAGCCCTGTCGCCCAATGAAACCAATAGGGTTCATAGGCATGGACGGTCCGACTCGCACCGCCTTACCTGGGCAGGCTTAGATCCTCTACGCAGTTTACCAGTACTCGTGTGCGGTCGGATTCAGCTCTGCGTGGAAGCATCATGCAACCAATTTATTTCTTCAAGCCCCAATTGGCGGGGGCCAAATGGGTATTCGTGAAACCTTTATAAAGTGGTTCTAACGAGCATCTATAACCTATGTTTGGAGTATAGAAAAGAAAAAATCAGTGAAATTCCGCTATTAAAACCACCTACAATTAAGACTAATACTCCTTTCTATCATATGACATCGCGTCTGAGAGTGTAATAACGCCATGTAATATTTTCGATAAATCCACTAGTGGATTAAATATGCAAATTAGCTAGTTAAGTTCCGCAACATTACATGTACGACCTCCTTAACGACGACGCGTTTACTAATGGCGGAACATTGACATTTTTGTAAACAATCGTGAATAAAATGCGCTTTAAATGTCATATGATAAAAAGAATCTTGCATTCGTACTCATGCATTATTGAATTTATTAAACGAGTTGAGGAAAAGGGATAAAATGCGAGGCTTAATTTATTAAACTCGTCGAGAAAAAGGAATAAAATGCTCGGCACAGCCTCGCATTTTATCCCTTTTCCTCAACTCGTTTAATAAATTCAATAATTCATGATCGCTCATGTAAGATCCTCTATAAAAACTTATTTGGTATGTTGCAGTTATTCATTCTTTGTGTTGTCTTCATACAGTGTCTTCTAGTCATAGATCACCGTTGAGACTGTTCAAAAGTGGTCTTTAAGACCACTTTTGAACAGTCCCAATGGTGGTCTTAATACAGGAATTTTACTGTACCACAAATTTTTGTCAGAAGAATAACTGTTTTGAGATATAAAAGACCGCATCATAAGAATGTGTTTTGGTAATGTATTTGCTCCAGATTTCTGTTACAAACAAAGAGGCTGTAATATCACGCGAAGTATCCAATTATATGCTTCTGTTGCTATAGCAACGTCTGACTACTCGTTAATAAAGGCCGATCGGAGGATCAATTTGATTGATTGTACATGTACTGGGTGTAAATGTATTCAAGCTATACTTGATCAAAGTATTCACGCAACACAAATAAATGTAATGAACCTTTTCGTGCGTTTAAAGATAAAATAAAGTAGCCCGGGTCTAGATGAAAAATGTTTGATATTGTTGATCAGTGTTAGCACAAATGAATTGTTTTAGATATTTGGCTAACGCCATGTTTGCGAAAAGCACACACCAATACATATGCAGTTTTTAAACTTGGCAACACTCGACTCTGTGCACAGAACCTGTTTATACCCACACATTTTACTTGTTTGTTTGTTTGTTTGTTTGTTTGATTCCGTCAACACTGTAAAGGTCATTCGGAGACGTTGCTTCCAATTTTGTGGGACTTTAACCCGACATTGAGATGAAATGACATCTCAAGCCCTGCCGCCCAATGCAACC
This sequence comes from Lucinisca nassula, assembly GCA_963580285.1. Classification (NCBI taxonomy): domain Eukaryota; kingdom Metazoa; phylum Mollusca; class Bivalvia; order Lucinida; family Lucinidae; genus Lucinisca; species Lucinisca nassula. Next base: position 13,092,722 of record OY757022.1, on the reverse strand, counting down.
AATAGGGTTTTTAAGCATGGACGGGCCGACTCGCACCGTTTTGCCTGGGCAGGCACTTATTATTATTGCGGTAATTGTTCGCCCCCGCCCATTGGGGCTTGGAGAAATAGTCTAGGCTTCATGGTACCACCATGCAGAGCTGAAACTGACCACACGGGTACTGGTAAACCGCTTAAAAGGACTAATCATGCCCAGGCAAATTGATGTGAGTCAGACCGTCCAATGGCATATAAGCTTTTTTGGTATCATTGGGTGGCAGAACTTTAGATGTCATTTCATTTTGAACAATGTCGCGTAAAGGTCCCACAAAATTGGAAGCAACGTATCCAAAATGACCTAATTAGGGTTGAGGGGGACTGTATACTTCAATTCAAACAACCAAACAAACTACAGTAACTGTTCGGCCTCATGTATAACCAGGAGTAGACCAAGCAAACAAAACATGTTATTACAACGTTAGCATTTGGTTGCATGAAAAGTAGAAGTAAAACAAAGATCAGGAATCGATACAATGAACTTACTCCACCCATTAAAGACACCAAAGGGAAAGAAACACAAACATGAAGCGCTCAGACCATAATGGAAACCTAAACAAAGGAAGGCCATAAGGAGAGTTACTTTCCCACAAAATGGCTAAATGGCCATCCAAAATAAAAAGACACAAGTGATACACACAGTAAGTAACAAATTACAACATAAATAAACCGCCACAGAAAAACCGCCTTGGAACGGTCAGTGGAAAGAATTCAACTGGGGGGCTTAAATCGATTTTACATGGCCACAATCCTCGCCCTTACCTCTGTCGCGGTATACACTAATTTTGTTTAGTCCGCATGAAGGCTTCCTAACTCATCAGTGTAACATCTCCGAGAACATACAAATAAAAAAAAACTACAGAGACGAAACAAGGTTGAGGACTCGACAGCATACAACAACAGAATTGCTGGAGCAAAAGAGAACCAACAGTTAGACTCCGAGGGGCCCGACCAAAGAAAGTTTGGCTTAAAGTAGAAGTAAAACAAAGATCAGAAATTGATACAATTAACTTACTCCACCCATAAAAGACACCAAAGGGAAAGAAATACAAACATTAAGCGACCAGACCATAATGGAAACCTAAACAAAGGAAGGCTATAAGGGCAGTTACTTTCCCACAAAATGGCCATATGGCCATCCAAAACCAAAAGACACAAGTGATACACACAGTAAGTAACAAACAACAACATAAATAAATCGCCACAGAAGAGCCGCCTTGGAACGGTCAGTGGAAGATTTCCACTGGGGGGCTTAAATCGATTTTACGTGGCCACAATCCTCGCCCTTACTTCCGTCGCGATTTAGACAAATAATTTGTTCAGTCCGCATGAAGGCCTCCTAACTCATCAGTGCAACATCTCCGTGAACACAAAAATCAAAGAACCACAGAGGTGAGACAACGGTGAGGACTCGACAGCAAGAAACCACTGAAATGCTGGAGCAAAAGAAAACCAACAGTTAGACTCCGATGAGCCCGACCAGAGACAGAGCATCAGGCACCAACCAACATTATCTCTCTAATTTTCAATAAGCCTTTACGTTGGAGCCGTCATAGAATCTGAGGCCTGACCCACCGGTGTGCAATTAAAGAGGGAAGCAAAGTTGCAAACCGTGATTGGGTTAACCTAACATTATGGAAACGTTGCCGCAACGTTAGCCATATGACAAGAAGCACTATACGAGATTTGATGGTTGCGGGTCTTTTATGTGAGGAGATCTGGAACTTCGACGTAATATTTGTCAAAGTTTCTGGAGCGTAAAGTATAGGTCAAAGTCACCAGTCAAATCACCTGCCTAGTCAGGAGCTCAAGCAGATGTTTCATGAAAGGTTTGATGGTTGCTTTAAACTTTATTTTAATTGCTTCAATGACATGTATATGTAACAGAAAAATATATATTATCCAGGATATGGCATTAAGCCAAAGGCTTCTGCAGTTGTTTTCCCATGTATAAAAGGTTGCATGTTATTGTTTACACTTGAAAATTAGTGTCTTGAAAATTAGGTCGATCTATAAACGGTCACTAGACGTATTATAGGTCAGTAGAAGGTATTATAAGTCACTACCGATTATAGCGTGCAGTTCTTCGACCCCTGTATTAGGTTAATAGTATGCCTGATTGCGGCTTTTATTTTTTTTTTGGTTTTCGTTTAACGGCCCTTTCAAGATTATTTCACTCATATCGAGACGATCGTTAATCAGAGGTTGGCGAAAACCGGAGTACCCGGAGAAAAACCACATGAACTTGCGTTGCAGAACTTTGCGTCTCACATGCCTGATTGCGGTAAAAAATCAAAGCGCCAAAAGGCACTGAAATGACAGATTCTGTGAAAGCTGAAGTGCACGACCCGCCGGATGCTTTCAGCTTTATGAGTGTAACCATATATGGGTATGGCGGCCATTTTGGTCATGTGACCTGGACCTAAAACGGCTCCCCCAATAAATGCGCCTTATCGTAAGGAGCAAAAATATATCTTATACTTTAGTACTGTATTCTGAATGGTTTGCAGGATAAAATGCATTCTCACTTTTCCAATACAAAAGCATATGTGTCAAAGTTTGACCTAGGCACAAAGAAGGTCAAGGTCAACCCAGGGTCACCATTTTAGCAATTTATGATGGGCCTACGTCCCAGATGCTATTTATCAAGTTTCGTGGAAATCTGCCCAGTGGTTCTGGAGAAGACTATTTTTGAAGGGTTTTTACCATATATGGCTTGGCGGCCATTTTGGTCATGTGACCTGGACCCCATGAGCAAATTTTGGTTTCCCCAATCCCATAGAGGCCCCGTATGAAATTTGACTTCAGTCGGCCCAACGGTTTCCGAGGAGAAGCAGTTCGAAAATTTTTCACATTTTTCGCCTCGGCGAGGCTATACTAAATGGAATTTAATACTTCGCAAGTTCATTGGTTAGATCTCATTGATATCTATCAGTATGCCAAAAGTTGTTTAAATATTCCAAGCGGTTAAGTCACTATCACCAATTTTCACAAACGGGTTACGGACGGACAGACAGACAGACCATATATGGCTTGGCGGCCATTTTGGTCATGTGACCTGGACCCCATGAGCAAATTTTGGTTTCCCCCATCCCATAGAGGCTTCATATGAAATTTGACTTCAATCGGCCCAACGGTTTCCGAGGAGAAGCAGTTCGAAAATTTTCACATTTTTCGCCTCGGCGAGGCTATACTAAATGGAATGTAATATTTCGCAAGTTCATTGGTTAGATCTCATTGATATCTTTCAGTATGACAAAAATTGTTTAAATATTCCAAGCGGTTAAGTCACTATCACCAATTTTCACAAACGGGTTACGGACGGACAGACAGACTGACAGAATGACAGAATGGCACGGTGATTTTAGGGCACTCTTAGAAAATCAACCGACTTCAGTCGGTCGCTTTTCTGCGGGTCGTGCAATTCAGATTTACTGTCTTTAGTGATAAGGACAATGGCGCTGGAGTGCTGATTTTTAGTTTGGTTCACAAAACTGAGGTGAATCGGCTGTTAAACACTTTCATCTTCATTTTACTTGGACATTATAAATAAAACAACATGCAAATGACTACCCAGCAGGCACACGTCGCTAGGGCAACGTCAAATCAACGTTGATGCAACGTCATGACGTTGCACCGACGTTGATGTGACGTCACAATTACGTCATGTGCCTGCTGAGATAGTTGCCAGTTTTATGACAACACATAGCCGCAACTTTCTTGTAAAAGCTTACACTTGTTGACTGAGATGTGTTTCGCGGCTTAGTCAAGAACCTGCCTTATGTCGTGCGCTACAATAAAGGAAAACACTTTTTGTGCGATGTTTGAAGTTTTGCGGCATGTGACTAATTATTTATCACAACATTGTGCTTACATATTCAGTTATTTAGACCTATACAACAGAATTGGACATTGATAACTGTTAGGAGTTTATTATTGCTGGCTTGCTACCGTACGGTGAAGTTTCTAGCGTCACGTACTTCGCATTTATTAGGTCATGTAAGTGTTATGAGTCTGTACCCTTTCAGCCCTTTATAGCCAAGTACAGATACCTACATATGCAAACAGTGTAGAACCTGGTGAGATGGCTCATAATGATACACCGCATTCGGTTCTACATGGTTTGACATGCTACTGACGACTATTGACTAGACACCCAATTTACATGTGTAGAATGGACGCGTGCAAATTCAGTGACTGAAGAGTGAACTGGAGAAACTCGTGGGTTGAAGCGGTAAAATCTTAACCTGGCCTGTAACTGTTGTGTGCGGGTCAGGACCAGACAAAGCGGCTTGGCCGATATTCAAAAGTTAAATACAGCTTATTATACGGTCTATTTTCTTTATTTTTCAAAGTTTATCTAGATATACTTAAATGGCGTGCACCGATTGTAGCTCTATACATATTGTTTTTTTTTTTTTTGTTTTTTTTTTTTCTAAAAATATACAAAGGTACTTTAATGGCGTATTGATACAAATATAATTAGTCATAACCCATTTTGTACTGAATGTAATATTATCACTTATCTGACGAAGATTTCATTTCGAAATCCCGGTTCAAAATTAAGGGGCGTCAGCTAGAAATATAGGAATTAATTTAGGAAAAAAAATGGGCTAACTTTCGACAATAGTGAAGCCCGCAGTGAAGGCCGTGGTTAGACGCCGCCTCCAAGATTCGCCAATGACCCATTATGCGGTCGTCTGTATAAAATGGGAACTTTTCTTATGCATATTCAATTAACTTTTCCCGTTTTGTTTGTAATTTAAGAAAGATCATTTTTGTATTTTGATTACAAATGAAACAAAACATGTAATCAAAATGCGGAAATAATGCCATGAGAAATTAGTTTTGAGACAGCGAGCATGAAAAGTCAACACACAACGGACTATTTGCGCGGAGTCATATTTCAAAAGTAGTGGAAGCCGGAAGTTCGGACGACAAAATTGTAAACATGCAGCACGACGAAGAATGACAGAAAGAATCTGTCATTAAAAATCGCATAAATGTTCATTTTTCTATATAATCTATACATTTTTGTTTGGCCATAACACGGATGTTAAACTTACACGGTTTCTGCTTGGGGCCCCATTAATAATGTTATAAAGAGATTGTGGTGTACATGGGTAAAGCACGGAAACACTAAGGATTAGGGTTGTGACCGTAAAATTACAATCATCTCATTCACCATTCAAAGGCGGTTCTACTGCTGTGGTATACGTCCTAGTATTATTTTTAATCTCCCGCCGCGAAGCGGAGCGGGGATTATAGGAATGGCCTTCGTCTGTCCGTCCGTCCGTCTGTCCATCTGCCCGTCTGTCCGCACCAACAAATGTATAGTTAGGTGGCTATGTAAATGGACAGAATCAATGTAAGTCTATGGGATTTATTCCGTTAGACACCGAAAATACATCTTTTCTGTGGCTAAAAGTAGCCACTTTAGTATCAATCCTGCCAAAAATAGCCACATAAGTATACATCCGTGAGAACGTCCGCCCGCCCGTCCGTCCGTCTGTCCGTCCGTCTGTCTGTCCGTAACACTTTCTTTTCCGCTCCATATCTCCATAACCCTTTGATAGATTTTCATTAAACTTTGGTCAATTATTCGTCTCAGTGAGCTGGTGTGCAGAACCCATAAATGAACCATGCCGACTCAAGGTCAAGGTCACGGTTGAAGGTCACGAGTTTAAAACTTGGAATTTTTTGTCCGTTCCATATCTCCTTTACCCTTGGAAGGAATTTCATTAAAGTTTGGTCAAATATTCTTCTCAGTGAGCTGATGTGCAGAACCCATAAATGAACCATGCGGACTCAAGGTCAAGGTCACATTTGAAAGTCACGAGTTTAAAACTTTGAATTTTTGTCCGTTCCGTATCTCCTTTACCCCTAAAAGGATTTTCATAAAACTTTGGTCAATTATTCTCCTCAGTGAGCTCATGTGCAGAGCCCATAAATATCACGCAAATAAGCCTATATAATTTGTACTCCATGGAACCCCACTTTTATATAGTAAAACTGGGGTTTACAGGGGTACACATTATTTTTCTTATTTTTTTGCTCTAAAACAGAACCGCCGCGATGAGGCGGTCCTAACGAGTGTGCACAATCTATGTTTTGAGCAGAAACTAGAAAAATATCGCAATTTTTCATCTTAAAATGTTTGTTTTCTCGGCGATGATATTTACACTGTATTTTTATAGGTGTGTATTCGTAATGTATCACAATGTTTCATCTTAAAATTTTCATTTTTACGGCGATAAACGAAACAATGTATTTGTATGGTGGTTTTGTTCGTGACTTTTCTTGAGTATTTTTATGCCCCCGGAAGAGGGCATATAGTTTTTGCACTGTCCGTTTGTGGGTTTGTGCGTTTATAAGTCCGTACTTTTTTGTGATGGCTCCCACGGGGGCATTGCCGACTTACAGTGACAGCTCTTGCTCCTTCTATTTCTGAAGTCTAGAGTTACCAAAACCTAAATTCCTTCCAACATTAAATTTGAACGACAAATTGATCTGTGTGACTCTTTCAAGGTCATATCGATAACAAGCTTCTCAGTCTTATACAGGGAATTTTTTACACTACATGTATACCGGCCCCGATAGCTCAGTTGGTAGAGTGTCCGCTCCGGGAACGGGAGGTCTCGGGTTCGAACCCGGGCCGCGACATACCAAAGTCGTTAAAAATGGTACTAGCTGCTCCTCGCTTGGCACTCAGATTCTAGGGGTAGAGCTAGGACTGGTCGATCCAGTGTCAGGATAATGTGACTGGGTGTGGTATCATGTATTGTGTTTGGGACATGATACTTCAGTGAGGCAGCACTATAAACGTGAGCATTGAGCTCCCTGTCGCAACCAGACACCGTCGTGATATGACTGAAAAATTGTTGAAAGCGACGTTAAACCCGAATTCACACACACACACACACTACATGTATGTCAGGTTCACCGAATTGTTAGAGTTTCATAAATGCCATGCTTAAATGTATAAATTAAAACCATTTAAGTATGGTATAACATAGGTTAACACGAACTCGGCAATAGCGTGTGTGACTGTCCCTGCCAGCGCAAAAAAACGGGCCAAATTCGGGCCGATAGCGATACGACATTGCCACCATCGGCGGGCCGATAGCAATACGACGTCGCCTAGGCGCCACTTCGTATCGCTATCGGCCCGACGTTGACCCGACGTTCTTTGTTGGCTGGGGTGCTCCATAACGCCATACGGTATTCAGTATTGTTCATGGATAATTATGTCTAATCAAAAATGATATTGTTTCTTATTTTTGGTGCAAAAATAAATAGTTGGTGCTCGTTAAAACAATTTGAGAGTGGCGTTTCTCGCGACTAGCAACAAATTATGAAGGAAGACAATATAAATGTACAGCCTTGCATCGTATAATTTTTATGTTCCTCGAAATTTTGAAATCCTTCACGCACGCGCACTGAACAAAACGACAGAGGCCACGAAATTTAACAATTTTTGTACCAAATGGAATCTTCCTCCTTATATATATAGCAGGAGCTCATTTCAGAATTAAGGGGTGTCAGGATGGTGTTTTCTTCAAAATTTATTAGGAAAATGGCTGGACTTTTTGCAAACAGTGGAGGCGGCGTCTTATCTGGGCCTGCACTGTACCCCTTTAGGGGTTTCTGGTACTGAATGGGTTAAGCTCCCCCCCCCCTCCCACACACACACACACACACACACACACACACACACACTATCACCACCGCACACACTCACACACACACACAAACACACACACACTCCAAGTATTTATGTTCTGACAGTTTCAACGCGGTGGTCTTTTATCATTATTTGTCTTTACATATTAAGACCAATTCTTTGTAAGCACCAACTTTCTGTGGCACACACTGTCAGAGATTTTTATTAAACTCCTAATTTGCTTTTATTTTGGGAGGCGTTTGGCCATTTTATGGGAACGAAACATCATTTTGGCTTTCTACTTGTAACGTTTCATTGTAACGTGACGGCGTTTCATTTACCATGACGGTGCTTTCCCTTTGGGGTTTTGGATAGAAGGTGTAAGGTACTTTCGATTTCTGATCATTGCTTTCACTTTTATTTTATGACTCCATTTTCTCTAAGTTAAAATTGTAGTACATAGAGGATCTTACATGAGTGTTCATGTATTATTGAATTTCTTAAACGAGTCGAGGAAAAGGGATAAAATGCGAGGCATGTAACGTTACGGGGCGTTTCTAACTAATATGCTCATTTAATCCACTAGTGGATTACCGAATTTATTACATGGCGTTATTACATTCTCAGACGCTACGTCATACGATAAACTGACTTGATAACCTGTTTTGTTTGTTTGTTTGATAGGAAGTTTAACGTTCCCGTCACCATTGTATATTGTATAGGTCATTTTGGAAACGTTGCTTTCAATTTTGTGGGACTTTTACCTGACACTGAGATGAAATGACATCCAAAGCCCTGTCGTCCAATGAAACCAATAGGGTTTATAAGCATGGACTCGCACCGCTCTGCCTGGGCAGGCTTAGATCCTCTAAGCGGTTTACCAGTAATCGTGTGCGGTCGGTTTCAGCCCTGCGTGGAAGCATCATGCAGCCCATCTATTTTTTTCAAGCCTCGATGGGCGGGGATAATGCCTTCACTTCTATTTTGTTAACCTGACAAAAATGAGAAAATCGAGTACCATTTACAGTGACAGGCAAGTATGACTGGTAGGTTCAATGTACTTAAGATATTTTGAATAGTTTTCGTTCATGCAGACCAGATATGCGAGTGTGGACATGGAATGAGTCAATCAGGGTTCGGCAACAAAAGAAACGAAAGTTACACGAAAGGCAAAACACATGTTACTGTGTTCGGTCTCTGTATCATCACATTAATATACTATACGCTATGATCACGTGTAAAGAAATCAAAGCACTAAGAGTACTTGTTTGTTTGTATGATTTGAGGTTAAACGTCCCCGTCCACACTGTAAAGGTCATTTTGGAGACGTTCTTTCAATTTTGTGGGACTTTTACCAGACATTGAGATGAAATGACGTCTCAAGCCCTGCCACCCAATGAAACCAATACGGTTAATAACCATGTGACGTCATAGCCAAGTCAAAAATTTTGACGTAAGATCCGATTGATGAATTACAGTAAGTGACCTAAAATATTATAAAAGAAAAAGAAAATTTACTTTTTTTTTCGATAAATATCAAAAATATTTCATCTCGTGTGTTGAAAACATCAGAATTTTCAACACACTCGATGAAGTATTTTTGATATGCGTCTCAAAAAAGTATATATCCTCTCATTACGTGAACAAGTCCGTGAAATGAACACCCCCTTACACCCCACTTTATATAGAGAAAACTGGGGTTTACGGGGGTAAACATTATTTTTCTTATTTTTACTCCAATACATAGGTTGTGGGTACTCGTTAGAACCGCCTCAATGAGGCGGTTCTAACGAGCCCCCCAACCTATGTTTGCAGTATAACAAAGAAAGATATGATGGATTTTCATACGAAAAGTAGCCATTTTGGCGATGTGAAAAATGCACTATGTCGCACGGGTAACGGGCCTCCGTGGCCTAGTGGATAAGAGCGCTGACTCTTAGTCATTAGGTCTCCCACCGCCGTAGGTTCGAGCCTCGCTCGGGCCACGTGTGAGACGCCAAGTTCTGCAACGGAAGGTCAGGTGGTTTTTCTCCGGGTACTCCGGTTTTCGCCCACCTCTGATTAACGATCGGCTCGATATGAGTGAAATAATCTTGAAAGGGCCGTAAAATCCAAACAAAAAAAAAAAATGTCGCACGGGTGTGTTATCGTAATGTTTTATTTCATGGGTGACTTTGGTGATGTAATGTAATTGAACAGCTTCGAACTCGTGAAAATTTTGTGTTTGAAACATAATCGATGAAATATGTTTTCAACATATTCGATGATACATTAGTTTTTTTTTTTATAAGAAAAAAAAGTAATTTTCCTTTTTATTCAACACAAATAACAAATAAAAATGGTGGCCCGGGCTGCTGCTGTGAAAATAATATGGTCATGTTATTTTTCACAGTGTGAAAATATCACATTTATTTCCACAGTGTGAAAATATCATTTTTATTTGTTTCAGATATGCATTGGTTTTACTGCTAAGCATAAAATAAAGAATAATCGTTCCTTTTTGTGTGACTTTACATAGTCGAACGTTATGCGACATTTTTTTTTTTTCATAAAGAGGCGTGACAAATTCGAATCGGAATTCATTCTACATCTCGCATTTAAGCAGCCTCCACCGGTGACGGTCTATCACCGCGATTCAAACTATTATTTTGATGGGAAATGCGTTTGAGTTTTATGCCCAACCAACATTTAAGGTCATATGGAGACGGGAGCCCAGTTTGAAGATTCATCCGAAAGGAGCCCGGAATCAGTACAAGTACCCTTGAACAGAATTTAGAAAAATCAAAGAACTGACAGCAATGGTGGGTGGGTCGATTGTTGTTGTTTTGTTGTTGCTGTTGTTACTGTTGTTATCAGTGTTTGGGTTTAACAAAATGTCAACCCTTGTGGGTCATTTGTGTCGTCTTCCAGATTAAAGGAGAAAAGAGCGAGATGAAATTGTAGAAATGAAGGGGAGGGACAGGAGAGAAAGAGGAAAATGAATGAAAATGAATACAACACGAAAACACGCCTATATAATTTTGACCCCCTTGAACCCCACTTTTATATAGTAAAACTGGGGTTTACAGGGGTAAACCTTGTTTTTCCTTATTTCTGTTCTAAAATATAGAATGTGGGTACTCATTAGAACCGCCTCGGTGAGGCGGTCCTAACGGGTACCCACATTCTATATTTTGAGCAGAAATAAGAAAATATCACACTTTTTATCTGAAAATTTTCGTTTTTTTTTTCGGTGGTAAAGTTTACAATGCATTTGTATAGGCGTGTTTTCATAATGAACGAAAGACATTACGAAAACACGCCTATACAAATACATTGTAAACTCTACCACCGAAAAAAAGAAGCTTTTAAAATAAAAAAAATGTGATATTTTTCTTATTTCTGCTCAAAATAAGGATTGTAGGTACTCGTTAGAACCGTCTCATCTAACGAGTAGAAGCCTCCGTGGTGTAGTGGTTACGCTACTCGCCTTGTAAACCAGGGGTCGCAGGATCGGTCCCGGGCTTCTCCAGACTTTCGGATGAGTCTTTAAACCGAGTTCCCGTCTCCGTATGACCTTAGCTGTTGGTGGGACGTAAAACTCAATCACTCACTCATCTAACGAGTACCCACAAAACAAATCCCATTTACCTTTACCTGATAGAAGGATAACAGGCCATTCCCAACTGTAAGCCAATATCAATTGGACGCCCGGGTGAGGTTAAGTACACGTCACTTTCGCCTCATCGAACCCCAATGTCTGTCCCAAAAGTAAACTATAGGGAATTTCTGGAAATTTACTGAGATTATGAAACTTTCCAAATACAAGGTGGACACGAAGTTATCGGGAAATTCAATCATAAAAATGTGACGTTTAGTAAAATCTTTTCGCAATGTTCAATCACATGAATATGAACTAAAACCACAAAGGAAACTCTATTTACGAAACAAATAAGAATCTTATTGCATGGGAAACAAACCATAGAAAATGAAATTACAATTTCCCCTTCACATAAAAATAGAATTAACGCCTCTGTGGCTTAATGGGTAAGAATCATTAGGTCTCCCACCGTTGTGATTCATTACGAAAACACACCCGTGCGATATAGGGTGTAGCGTGAGATCTTTAAACCCATGAGAAAGTTAATACCAAGGTATATCTGCGCATGCGCAAGAAGGCCGTGAGAAATGTCATCCATTTCCTGTTAGCCCCTGCCCCTTTCATCTTGAGCCTATGTTTAAAATGCTAACATTACGAACTTTAAATAGAACACTATTTATAACAAGCTTAATTAATTAATTAATTAATTTATTTATTTATTTATTTATTTATTTATTTATTTATTTATTTATTTACTTTCGAAAGATACCCGTATTAAATATGCCATAAATAGGTATCATGTGTTCAACAAGAACAAAATATATGCGGGTACATGTATTTTTTTGAAATTATTACGGAAAAAAGCCTATGATTTAAACCCCAATATTTACATTTCCAGTGTAAAGTCTAATGTAAACCTATAGAAAACAATTGCGTTCATACGTCCATGAACGCATCGAACCACATGACGTTAAGTGACGTCATTCTAAACCATTGTTCTCTACGGGCGTTGATGACGTCAACGCTGCTCCGCTCTTTGTAGAAAAACAGCGTGTAAATGTTTTTCAGCTTTAAAAGTTTGCCCTACAAGATTGTTTTCGCCCAATGATGAGGGGCAAACAATATAAATATAAAAAATAAACTTAATTTTTCTGCTTTTCATGAAAGTATGAACGACAGTGGGTCGCTAGCAAAGTTTACATGAACCCCTTCGGGGTTCATTTACTTTGCACGCGACCCACTGCGTTCATACTTCCATGAACTGCAGAAAAATAAATTTCATTTCTTAATTAAACCCCACTTTTAAACAGTAAAACTGGGGTTTATAGAGTTGTATAGTATTTTCATATTTCCGCTGGAAAACATAGATTGTAGGTACTCGTTAGAACCGTCTCGGCAAGGCGATTCTAACGAGTACGTACAATCTATGTTTTCCAGCGGAAATATGGAAAATATAAGAATATTTTATAAATGTAAAAAAATTGATGGTAATGTTTCAATATATTTTATTAGGCATGTTTATGCAACTAATACTTTTAAAAGCAAGTTCTTTGGAAAATTTAAAATTATTAATCTGCCAAAATAGCCTAATCTCAATAAAGGTGCCCTTCTACAATAATAATAATAATAATAATAATAATAATAATAATAATAATAATAATAATAATAATAATGATAATAAAATAACAATAATAATAACAATTATAGTAAATAATAATGATAATATTAATCATAATCCGAGGCTTAGAGTAAACATGTACACACTTACCATTTCAGTTCTACGGTGTATTCCTAGCTTCCAAAGGATATTGAATCCTGTTAAACATGGGTTTCATGGAATTTTAATTTTAGCTATATACCAAGGTGAATAACATGTGTGATTTATGGTTTCACATTTCCTGTTGTCCCCATGCTTATCAAAACACAGTGACTAATTTTCACACCTTTCTGCTTATATGGGGTAATAATGCCTAATATCAACCAAACAGGTTTTCTCTTAACCGTTTCAATAAAAGAAAATAAACACACACACACACACACACACACACACACACACACACACACACATACTTGTAAAGTGAACATATCGGGGAAGTCTGCCTGTAACCTACCAAACGCGGAGGTAGCTTTGCTTCGGTATTTTTGGTAAAAAATTAAATATTTAGCATAAAATAGATTTGTTCAATTAGAATTTGAAATTTTATCATTAAAACTCTCCTATATTTAAAAACTGTTGAAATGTGAATTTTTACTGCCAAAGTGGGGAAACACACATTTTTATACACACATGTGAAATGTTTACTACAAAACGGGCTACCTACAAACTGGGGATACACAATTCGAACACACAGCAAAACGAGGAGAACTATTCTTTTTAATTTATTAAACACACTTTCAATTCAGAGAAGATCAAATTATTCCTCCTTCAAAATGCTAGACATGTAGGTATGCAATCCGTCTAGTTCTCAGACTCGGTTGGAAGTTCATGTTGTGCCCCAAATTATACATATAAATTAGTCGCTTTTAGTGCTCTCTTCAGATTGCAAATGTGCAGGCTGATCAACGTTTTGCTTGCATGTCTCTCATTGGCATTACTGGAAGGCTATACGTACAAGAAAAATATTAAAAAAGAGAGGGTTTTTTATCATATCGGGGATGTACAATTTGAATCCACACACCGAAACGAGGACTTATGAAGATACACACCCAAACGAGGAGATCATTAAACAAATTTTGAATACGCACAGCAGCCAAATGCGGAGTTGATATTTTTGCTTTGGTAGCGCTTAAATTTAAAACAAACTATTATGATTTCAATTATGTGAGTAAAAGTCCTATATACCTACTTAAGGTCCATTAGTGTTCTGATCTTCCACTGTGGAATTTTGAAAATTTTGAGGCTCGCTGATGAGGCCTAATAGTCCGAAACTTGCTAGTCCCGTCCATAAAATTCTTGTCCAGTCCTGTGTTGTCGACCTTTCTTCCAAAGGACTACCTTTCAATCGAATTTATTTAACTTCACCGCCGATTGTGTTAAGGGAATGTGTGGCGGTCGTAATAAGGCCCCCTGTCCTTTATCATAGTGTGGGTTATATTATCTAGTCCTCGTTGGTTTGTTTGTTTGACCTGAGTTTTCACGTCCCCGTCAACACTGTAAAGGTCATTTTGGAGACATTACTTCCAATTTTGTGGGACTTTTACCGGACATTGAGATGTAATGACATCTCAAGCCCTGCCGCCCAATGAAACCAATAGGATTTATAAGCATGGACGGGCCGACCCACACCGCTTTGCCTGGGCAGGCTTAGATCCTCTAAGCGGTTTACCAGTACTCTTGTGTGGGTAGGTTTCAGCTCTGTGTGGAAGCATCATGCATCCCATATATTTCTTCAAGCCCCGATGAGCGGGGGCCGATATTATCTAGTCCTTTGGGATCATTGATACAACTGTGGAATTTTGAAAATTTTGAGGGTCACTAATGAGGATTTTCTGTTCTGTGTCGTCGTCCTCGCTTCTAAAGTTTTACTTTTCCACAGAACATATTGTTATGATTTTCTAGATCTGCGTGTGGTCTTTATATACACTTGGTAAACCAGGCTTGGTGATTGTATGTTCGATTACTATGGCTATTTACGTTTTACAGAAATCATGCTGGCCCCAACCCAACGGGGTTTGAAGAAGTAATTAAATGGGCGGCATGATGCTTCCACGCAGAGCTAAACCTGACCGCACACGAGTACTGGTAAACTGCTTAGAGGATCTAAGCCCGCCCAGGAAAAGTGGTGCGAGTCAAAACGTCCATGCTTTTAAACCCTATTGGTTTCATTAGGCTACAGGGCTTGAGAAGTCATTTCATCTCAATGTCGGGTAAAAGTCCCACAAAATTGAAAGCAACGTCTCCAAAATGACATATATAGTGTTGACGAGGACGTTAAACCTCAAACCAAACAAACACAGAACGGAAATCATTCACTGGGAAAGTATTGTAACCATTACCCTTACGCAACCAGACGCACGTGATTCTAATGAAGCCATCATTAAGAGAGCAGAAAAGCTGTATACCGGACTGTTTCGTATCACTAATTGTTGCACCCATTCGTCTCCTACAACATCTCGTACATCGCTCCTCATTAGCTAAAGGATAGTAAAAAAATCTGTCTAAGAATATCCACCCCTAATAATCACCTATATATGCAATACTTCGATTACTCCTTACTTCATTTTCCGGGTAATGTCTTGTTTTCCATTGGCCTTACGCTAAACAATACATTAACATGTCCACAAAGTTACAAATCCAGGTGAACACTACACTATGAAGTAAACAGTGATGTTTTCTGGAGAATAGATGATTTTTCTATTTCTTTTTAAACATTAGATGTTTGGACGAGTACAGATAATTTTGTCCATTTCTTCTTAAACATGCACATCAAGTTCTCATAACAGCGACCTTACTAAGAAGAATTTTTACGAGCATAAAACGCTTGAAACATAACTCACAACAACAAAAAAAAAACAACTAGCTTTTCTCTTGAAAATTTACAACATCAAAGTAATGCAAATTATTATAGGACGTCGCGTCTGAAAACGTAATAACGCCATGTATTGAATTCGGTTTTTATCCACTAGTGGGTTAAATATGCAAATTACTTAGATATGTCGTACGACGTTCTTAACAACGTCGCGTTTACTTGTGGTGGAATATTGTTTCTTTGTGCGTGTGTTCCTTAAGAAATAAAAAAAAAAAAAACACGTAAAACTCTGGCATTTGTGTTAATGTATTACTAAACTATTAAACTAGTTGAGGAGAAGGGATAAAATGCTCGGCACAGCTTCGCATTTAATAACTTTAATAATACACGAACACTCACGTGATTCGCTGTTTGTCTAACAGGTGTGTCTACTTAATGCAGACCATATTGCAATGTACATGTACCCGTTTCGCAAAGAATAAAAATGTTCAGCAATATATTCACATGTACATGTAATAGTAGTTAAAACCCCAGCTATCTCATATATTTTTATTGTATATATATACGTTCCCGTCAACACTGTATAGGTAATTTTGGAGACGTTGCTTCCAATTTTGTGGGACTTTTATCCGACATTGAGATGAAATGACATCTCAAGCCCTGTCGCCCAATGAAACCAATAGGGTTTATAAGCATGGACGGTCCGACTCGCACAGCTTTACCTGGACAGGCTTAGATCCTCTAAGCGAGATACCAGTACTCGTGTGCGGTCGGATTTCAGCTCTGCGTGGAAACATCA
This sequence comes from Lucinisca nassula, assembly GCA_963580285.1. NCBI lineage: Eukaryota > Metazoa > Mollusca > Bivalvia > Lucinida > Lucinidae > Lucinisca > Lucinisca nassula. Next base: position 13,076,176 of record OY757022.1, on the reverse strand, counting down.
TTCAGCCCATCTATTTCTTCAAGCCCCGATGGGCGGGGGCCGAAACCTCAAATCAAACAAAACATATCTCTCCCACACCATAGGCTACCACTAAGCCTACCCTACATTACTTCCATCTCCATACCGGCTTTTATTACACACCTAAATCGGAAACCTGACGGGAATAGTCGAGTTTTTTTTTTTTTTTTTTTTTTTTTTTGCAAAGGGAGCACTCATTGATCATTAGGTTTATTTGCAGAGGAGAATTATGGATATCCATAAATCGATTTATGGATATCCTCCATAAATCAGCAGAATAATGGATATCCATAATTCGTATAGGATATCCATAATTCGTTTTATGGATATCCATATTTCGATCTAAATTAATGATATCCATAATTCGATTTATGGATATCCATAGTTTCATTTATGGATATCCATAAATCAGCCGAATAATATGGGGCGCCGTTTTATTATTAAATCCAATTTTTAGATAACCATTATTATTTATGGATATCCATTATTCGAATTATGGATATACGGTTTCATTGGGCGACAGGGCTTGAGATGTCATTTCATCTTAATGTCGGGTGAAAATCCAACAAATTGGTCGTAATTGGTCGCAATGTCTCAAAACTAACTTTCACAGTGTTGACGGGAACTTTAAACGGCAAGTCAAACAAACAAGGAAACTAACATCTACCTACCTTCCCTTAGGCCCCCGCCTATCGGGGCTTGAAGAAATATATGGGCTGCAGGATGCTTCCACGCAGAGCTGAAACCGACACGTGCATGAGTACTGGTAAACAACTGGTAGGATTTAAGCCTGACTAAGCAAAGCGGTGCGAGTCGGCTCGTCCATGGTTTGTGTGTGTGTGTGTGTGTGAATTCGGGTTTAACGTCGCTTTCAACAATTTTTCAGTCATATCACGACGGTGTCTGGTTGCGACAGGGAGCTCAATGCTCACGTTTATAGTGCTGCCTCACTGAAGTATCATGTCCCAGACACATTACATGATACCACATCCAGTCACATTATTCTGACACTGGATCGACCAGTCCTAGCTCTACCCCGTAAATCTGAGTGCCAAACGAGGAGCAGCTAGTACCATTTTTAACGACTTTGGTATGTCGCGGCCCGGGATCGAACCCGAGACCTCCCGTTCCCCGGAGCGGACACTCTACCAACTGAGCTATCGGGGCCGGTCGTCCATGGTTATAAACTCTATCGGTCTCATTGGGCGGCAGGGCTCGAGATGTCATTTCATCTCAATGTCGGGTAAAAGACACACAAAATTTGTAGCAACGTCTCAAAAATGACCTTTACAGTGTTGACGGGGACGTTAAACCTACAATCAAACAAAACCTACCTTCCCACCAACACCCCCCCCCCTTACCTGCCTACCTAAATCAACCCCGCCCATCTGGACTTGAAGAACTAGATGGGCTGCATGATTCCTTACCACCTAAGTACTGGTAAACCGCATAAGCCTGCCCTTAGCCCCCGCCCATAGGGGCTTGAAGAAATATATGGGCTGCATGATGCTTCTACGCAGAGCTGAATCGGGCCTCACACTAATTCTGGTAAACCGCTTAGAGGATCTAAGCCTGTCCAGGAACCGCGGTGCGAGGCTGACCGTCCATGCTAATAAACCCTATTGGTTTCATTGGGCGACAGGGCTTGAGAAGTCATTTCATCTAAATGTCGGGTAAAAGTCCCACAAAATTGGAAGCAACGTCTCCAAAATGACCTTTACAGTGATGACGGGGACGTTAAACCTCAAATCAAACAAACAAAGCATAAGCCTGCCCAGGCAAAGTGATGTGAGTAGAACCGTCCGTGCATAAAAACCCAATTGGTTTCATTGGGCGGCACGTTTTGAGATGTCTTTACATCTCAAAGTCGGGTCCCACGAAATTGGAAGTATCGTCTCCAAATGACCTATATAGTATTGACGGGGACGTTAAACCTCAAATCAAACCTACCTACCTACCTACCCACCAAGACAAATCTCCTTACCTACCTACTTAAATCTACCCCGCCCATCGGGACTTGAAGAAATGATGGGCTGCATGATGCCCGACCGCACATGAGTACTGGCAAACGACTTAAGCCCCCGCCCGAAGTGATGCGAGTCGGACCCTCGATGCATATAAACCCTATTAGTTTCTTTCTTTCCTTCTTTCTTGCTACTGATACTGCTTCGGTCATATTTGGCCATTTCCGCAGGTGTACATTACATTCATTCCAGGTTTGCAGGATGAAAGCCTACACAGTACCCATGTAATTACGGTAGGGATCTTTAACCTGCACAGGGGATTGTTCCCCCTGCACAGGGGTGCCTCCAGTTAACATGCCGATCCGAAGGACGGTGCACTTTATGACATTCAACCCTGCAAATGATGCCAATGGAGCGTGTTCGGACACCGAAATTTTATCGCCGCTGCCGGGGATCGAACACGGGACCTCTAGCATCAGAGGCAAGTGCACTAACCACTGGGTTTTCACGCTCCACATCGTTTCATTGGCTGGCAGGTCTTTAGATGCCTTTTTATCCCAAAGTCGGGTCCCATTGAAATTTGAACATCGTCTCCAAATGACCCATATAGTATTGACGGGGACGTTAAACCTCAACTCAAACTTACCTACCTACCCAGCCACCCATCTACCTACCTATCTAGCCACAAAGCACCTACCTACTTACTCACCTACCTAAACAACGTCGAAGCAGAAGTTAGAAATAAGAAGTCAGCTTGTCCCCGCCCATCAGGGCTTGAAATAATAAATAAATATTATAAAATCACTAGTAACAAAGCTTCTAATTTCCTTAGATAGGTTTCTGCAGCATAAAAATTAAAGTTTAATTAATGTGCCAGCATAATTTATCATATAATATACTGAGAGAGTTTCGATACCCCAGTCTTTTATAGAGTTATCGTATTACACTTCTCACAGCTGAATTATCTCACACCCCTCCGTGAGGGATTTCAGCCGCTTCCGGTGCGACTGAAGAATCTCACGGGATCAATAATCTCACGCTACATAGGGCATTTTTCCATATCTCCAAAATGCCTACTTTTCTGACGAAAATATGTGATATTTTTCTTATTAATAGCGCAACCATAGGTTGTGGGTGCTCGTTAGAACCGCCTCATTGAGGCGGTTCTAACGAGTACCCACAACCTATGATTTGGAGCAGAAATAAGAAAAATAATATATACCCCGTACACCCCCGTACACCCCAGTTTTCTCTGTATAAAGTGGGGTGTACGGGGGTGTTCATTTCACGGGCTTGTTAACGTGATGTTCGCGCCAGTTTGTTTGTTTGGTTTGAGGTTTAATGTCCCTCAACACTATATATGCCAGTTTGGAGACGTTGATTTCAATTTTGTGGGAGTTTTTCCAACTTTGAGATGAAATGGAATTTCAATCCCTGCCGTCCAATGAAACCAATCGGTTTTAAATATGCATGGACGGTCCGATTCGCACCACTTTGCCTGGGAACGCTTAGCCCCTCTAAGCGCTTTACAGTACTAATGTGCGGTCGGTTTTAGCTTGGGAGCACCATGTACCAACTCTCTCTAAGCCCCCATATGCGGGGACCCTCCAATTTTGTGCGACTTTGACCCGACATTGAGATGAACTGACATCTCAAGCCCCTCGCCCAATGAAACCTATAGGGTTTAATAGCATGGACGGTCCGCCTCGCACCGCGGTTCCTGGACTGGCTTAGATCCTCTTAGCGATTTTCCAGTACTAGTGTGCAGGCCGGATTCAGCTCAGCGTGGAAGCACCATGCAGCCCATATATTTCTTCAAGCCCCTATGGGCGGGGGCCGAGGATTAGAAATATAGACAAAATGTAAGGGAAATTGTCATGGCATGTCATGGCATATTATCTGTCATTTTCTGGAACCTTTGAACTTCGTCTTAGCGTTCATATGAATTGAAGCTCATCTAAAAACGGTAAAGACACTGGCTGATAAGGGTGACATTTCAGAAAGAGATGTCCAACGTAAGGTGGGTCCACTGGCCCCAATCACGTGAACAAGTCCGTGAAATGAACAGCTCCTTAACCCCACTGATATAGAGATAACTGGGGTCTACGGGGTTATACATTATTTATTTTATATGTGCACCAAGAGGTTGTTGAGTTGTTGGTACTCGTCAGAACCGCTTCTAACGAGTACTCAAACCTATGTTTGAGGTAAAAATAAGAAAAAAAAAATATCACAGATTTTCATCAGAAAAGTAGCCATTTGTGAATAAATGCTCTATATCACTCGGCATCTCGAAAACATGCCTATATAATTTTGACCCCCTTGAACCCCACTTTTATATAGTAAAACTGGGGTTTACAGGGGTAAACTTTATTTTTCTTATTTCTGCTCTAAAATATAGATTGTGGGTATTCGCTAGAACCGCCTCGTCGAGGCGATTCTATCGAGTCTCCGCAAACTATGTTTTGAGCAGAAATAAGAAAAATATCACAATTTTTCATCTGAAAATTTCTAATTTTTGGCCAAAAAATTGGCAATGCATTCGTATAGGCGTGTTTTCGTAATGATAGGATACCTTGTAGACAATATTTATTTTTTATTTATTTAATCTTTTATTTATTGATTTATTAATTAATTTTTTATTTATTTATTTATTTATTTAAACTGGGCATAGTTTCTCACCAATTCAAACATTTTTACGAGGGTAAGTCAATAAGTAACCAGCCTACCCCATTTCTAATTGACTGAGACAACCAAAATTTCCCTGTCTTGTTTTAATACATGTTTTCGGCATGAGGGCAAAACTGCACCCTCATCGTGTCATTCACTCATAAGATAATATTTACAGTTCCAGTGTAAAGCCTAATGTAAACCTATAGAAAACAGTGTAGTTCATACTTCCATGAGCTCATCGAGTCACATGAATTTCAGTGACGTCAAGTGACGTCAGTCTAAACCAATGTTCTCTACGGGCATTGGTGACGTCAACGCTGTTCCGCTCTTTGTAGATAAACAGCGTGTAAATGTTTTTCAGCTTTACAAAGTTTGCCCTTTAAGCTTTTTTTCACCCAGTGATGTGGGGGGGGGGGGGGAGTGTGTGCAAAGAATGTAAATCGACCCACTGCGTTCATACTATCATGAACAGCAGAAAAATAAAATTAATTTCTTAATTGAACGTCAAACTTGGCTAGCGATGCAAAAGCAGGATTTTCGTCAAGTTAACGTCTCGATCCGAAGGAGGGTGCGTTTTGTGGCATTCATTCCTTCATTCCTGCAAAGGATGCCAAATACAGCATGTTCGGACACCACAATTCTTTTACCGCTGCCAGGAATAGAACCGGGGTCCTCTAGCATCAGAGGTAATTGCAATAACCAATGCGCTACCACGCTTCACAAATATTTCCGTAACACAAGGGGATGAAAAAAAAATGAAGCTGACTGAGTTGTAAGGAATTTCTCAAAGCAAAAGCTTCTGTGAGATATTTGCAGAGATTCTGTATATAATTCTTAGATGATTGAAATAACTCAATGAATTTTAACATACTTATTTTGGCGAGATAATAATTAATGTTATTTTGATTTTTGACAGGGAACATGGGATCGCGATATTTACCCTCGCCTAACGGCTCGGGCAAATGTCGCTGTCAGGCGGGGAATGCGATCCCATGTTCCGCGTCAAAAATCAAAATAATGAATTTGTTATTTTTGAAAGTTTTTGGACGACATTTTGTACATTCTTGCACTGTTTTCCAAAGGCCTCTTTTGTAGCGGACGTCGACAGAAGAACATGTTTACATATGACGTCATCAAACGCGCCATTCTGCACGCACTACGCTGATAAGGATGCTAAGTGGGAATGAGAGAATGAGAGTGAGCCCGAGGCGCTAGGGGGGGGGGGGGGGGGGCAAAAATCGCTTTCAGGCGGGGAATGTGATCCCAAGTTCCCCCGTCAAGAATCAAAGCAACGAATTTGTTATACTGCAAAGCTCAGTTTCATGACATTTTGTACATCTTCGTAGCAGACGCCGTGAGAGGTGACGTCATCAAACGCGTACTTTTGTACGCACTACGTTGATCACGGCGCTTACTGGAAAAAAAAAAAACGGTTTACGTCGTGTTAGAATGAGATTTTTATAATGTAAAATAATCAAATAAAGTACCAAATGCGTTAAAAACAATCAAAAGTTTCTGTTTCAATGTGGTATATGAAATAATGTTGCTTATATTTTTATAAACTTTAATAAATCCAAGATGGCGGACATTGCAATTCAGCGAAGGCAACCGCGAGAGGGGTATAGATATTTGCACACTGGGTATATGGAAAATAATTGTCCTTGCGCTGTCCACTCAAAAGCCTGGAGATTTCGTTGCAGTATAACACTGTTTTATGTACTCTGCCCTTAAAGCTGCATATGCATTACACTCTGAACACGTCTTCTACGGAATTTTGATCGCAAAAAATAATAAAAATAAATAAATAAATAAAATAACATACGAGCTCGTACACTTTCTCTTCTCTCATTTACTCAAGGTATTTTAGTGAATTTATAGTGTAGGCATGAAAACTGGCCCTAAATGGAGACTAAGACTGTTTCGTTTAACCTTTAAATTCCAGGTTTTCAAGCAAAAAATGCAGATCCTGGCCAGACGTCTCTTTCAGTGGCATCTGATCTGGGCCTACACTATTTACCCGTGGTCCAGTCCAGTTCATCACGAAAACACCTCTATATAATTTTGACCCACTTGAACCCCACTTTTATATAGTAAAACTGAGGTTTCCGGGGATATACCTTATTTTTCTTATTTCTGTTTTAAAATATAGATTGTGGGTACTCGTTAGAACCGCCTCGATGAGGCGGTTCTAACGAGTGCCCACAATCTATATTTGCAGCAGAAACAAGAAAAATATCAATTTTTATATAAAAAAAAAGAATTGATTTTTCAGAGGTTTTGTTTGTTGATGTTTAAGATCCCCGTCAACACTGTAAAGGTCATTTTGGAGACATTGCTTCCAATTTTGTGGGACTTTTACCCGACATTGAGATGAAATGACATCTCAAGCCCTGTCGCCCAATGAAACCAATAGGGTTTATTAGCATGAACGGTCCACCTCGCACCGCGGTTCCTGGACAGGCTTACATCCTCTAAGCGGTTTACCAGTACTAGTGTGCGGGCTGGATTCAGCTCTGCGTGGAAGCATCATGCAGTCCATATACTTCTTCAAGCCCCTATGGGCGGGGGCGCGATTTTTCAGAGGTCAACTTTTCAATGTATTTATAAAGGCGTGTTTTCGTAATGTCTGTTGGTAACGCTCTTACTCGTTGATAAGAATTGTAAGGCTATTTTCTAAAACCAACCGCTACCTAGCCATTACGAGAACACGCCTATACAAATACTTTGTAAACTTTACCTCCGAAAAATCGATTTTTTTAGATGAAAAATTGTGATATTTTTTTTTTTTTATTTCTGCTCCAAAATATAGATCGTAGGTACTCGTTAGTAACGCCTCTATATTTTAGAGCAGAAATAAGAAAATTAAGGTTTGCCTTTTACTATATAAACGTTGGGTTAAAGGGGGGGGGGGGGAATTATATAGGCGTGTTTTCATAATGGTGTTACAGCCACGCGGACTTCAGCGTTAAAAGATTACTGCGCTTTATAACTTTGGGTTGATCGATTGATAAAAAGTCGACCCAAAATGTGCTATGAATAAACATATAAACCTGGGTCGAGTTTTTTTGTTTTTTTTTTTTTTTCAAAGCATCGTTAGCTTAAAGTGGTTATTCACCTCTTTCTTCAATACCTTTATTTTAGATATTAAATGTATAAAAAGACCACTACTGCTATAATTTTTGCAAACACAAGGTTAATTAGCCAGTAATTTGATTATTTATACCTGCTGTGGGAACCGGCCATTTTATCAGTTCAGCTTGCAACTGGCAGCACTTTCTCTCTCGAACAGGTATAAGTTGTGAGAATACAGACAGAAAAAAATGCCTCAGTGCAAAGTTAAATTTTGCACTGTCAAGAGGGGGCAGGGCATAAGTATTTATGTATATTCATACACAATGTTCGACCCCCGCCCATCGGGCTTGAATAAATAGATGGGCTACATGATGCTGCCATGCAGAGCTGAAACCGACCCGCACACAAGTACTGGTAAACCGCTTAGAGGATCTAAGCCTGCCCAGGCAAAGCGGTGCGAGTCGGACCGTCCATGCTTTTAGGCCCTATTGGTTTCATTGGGTGGCAGGGCTTGAGGTATCATTTCATCTCAATGTTGGGTAAAAGTCCCACAAAATTGGAAGCAACGTCTCCAAAATGACCTGTACAGTGTTGACTCAAATCAAACAAAAACAAAAGAACACAATGTTGGAGTGAGTGTTTGAGTTTTACGTCCCACAAACAGCTAAGATCATACGGAGACGGGACCTCAGTTTAAAGACTCATCCGAAAGTCTGGAGAAGCCCGGGATCGATCCTGCGACCCCTGGTTTACAAGGCGAGTAGGGTAACCACTACACCACGGAGGCATTCGACGGCAAGGTGTCAAATCAACATTGATTCAATGTTGTCTCAACGTTATGTACCAACTGAAAGCTTTGATCAACTTTACAAATGCAATGACTTCATTTACACCTTGAGAGACTTGTGCTCCTTTCATGTCCAGTATTGACATGATTGCTGTTTTTTGGTGCTGAAAATTGCTCAGCTAACTCTCCTCCTGTAAACTCAGGCTCCAACTGTTATAGTTTTCAAAATCATTTTCATCAAACAACATGATTAACCCACTCCATACCGGAAATCCCTAAACGGTTAATTGGCAAAAAGTGCAGGCCCAGATCAGACACCGCTGATCAAGGCCTTCACTGTTTGCAAAAAGATCAGCTATTTTCCAGATAAATTTTGAAGAAAAAACAACCTGACACCCCTAAATTTTGAAATAGACTCCCACTATATACATGTATAAGGAGGAAGATTCCATTTGTTACAAAAAGGGTTAAACACTGAAATATTAAATTGTTGTAAATCTATGTGGTCCTCCAAATGTGCTGCCATGACCTGTATTCTGTATCAAATAGGCGCTTGAAATCAAGGTGTTACATGCACCCAGGAGAAATTGATTGCAAACATGTCTGCTATCAGATTCTTGAGATAAGAGGAAAACACAGGGCTATAATTACCTGGTCAGATAAAGATATGACTTGTGCCAATTAAATTTATACATGTGAAGATATTTATTTTTCATATAGATAAGCAAGAAAAAGATCTGAATAATCATTAGTGGTCAATTTCTTAACTGTTTTAGCAAGTACAATACCATTTGCATATACATTTGCAAAAGCTGCCCACATTTTTTTAGCAAAAATATTTGTATTTTCACCATATTTAGTGACCAAAGTTTTAACGATTCATTAACTAACGACGTCGTTAGTTTTGAACAACCTGCCCCAGGATGATGCCGACATTATCTGAGATTTACAATTCTGTATTCTTGCGCAAAAAATAATTGATGAGCACCCAAAATCTATGTATGCAATCTATCAAAAAATTTGTTCAACGAAAAATGGCATTTTAGGATTCATGAAAGGGAGAAATAAATCACCTGGGTGTGTTATCCAGATGACGTTGTTTTCTTCTTTTTCTCCTTTCATTCTGTGCAACAAAGCTATGGACCAGAAATATGGCTAGCAGCTTTTATCACACACCAGTGGGCTATTTAGCTTTGTTGGTAATATTACGCACAAACTCTTCTTAAGCTTAGTAACAAAAATACACTTTGCTATAAGAAGTAGGTCAGGGCTGTTTTCTGACAGCTATTTCGTGTATATTAATGTATCGTAAAACTGTCTGAATACACAAGCCATTTACCTGGCTGATAAAATTTTCAGTACACTCAATACCGACTCTACACATTCTTTAAGATTAAATGGTTATCTTCTTAAAATTGGCTGTTTAGTATTTTCGTTTAGACACTTTATTGCCATTACAGGTCCATGCGATTTTTTTGTTTTAGAAAAAATATGATATTTAATGAAACTCCGCTATTCAGACCAGCCAAAATCCAGACAATTGCTACTCTTAAAAACATTTTTACATGTATTAGGTTTCACTTGTTTCTATGTTTCACAATGCCCTCTAGTTTGATTTGATAATTAACGTCCCCGTCAACTTTGTATAGGTGATTTTGGAGACCTCACTTCCAATTTACCCGACATTGAGATGAAATGACATCTCAAGCCCTGCCGTCCAATGAAACCAATAGGGTTTATAAGCTCGCACTGCATTGCCTGGGCAGGCATAGATCCTCTTATGTTTACCAGTACTCGCGTGCGGGTCACTTTCAGCTCTGCGTGGAGGCATCATGTAGCCCATATATTTCTTCAAACCCGGATGGGCGGGGTCCTGCCCTATAGTATGAAATCACTTTTAGGACAGTTCAAGACCACTTTTGAAAAGTTCAAAAGTATAATTCAGATATTCAGACCAGCTAAACTTAGGCCTTAATCCGATTCTATTCTTTCTTTGTGTTTTCTATACCCTATATATCGTCTAATTTGAAACTACCTTGAGACTGAAAGACCAAAATTGATATCAATACAGGAATTTGTCTGTATTTATTAATACTGCTCGGGGTTACAGGATCTTTGTTGGTTTGAATGAAATAAGAGAAGAAACTTTCCATCAAGAAAACAAGCCAATATAATTTTGAACCCCACTATTATATAGTAAAACTGGGGTTTACAGGGGTAAACGTTTTATTTTTCCTTATTTCTCCTCTAACGGATATAGATACTGGGTACACGTTGGAACCGCCTCGATGAGGCCGTTCTAATGAGTACCCACAATCTATATTTTGAGCAGAAATAAGAAAACTACCACAATATTTTATCTTAATATTTAAGTTTTTTTTTTTCGGCGGTAAAGTTTGCATTGTATTTGTATTGGTGTGTTTTTCTAGCGACAATTGTAAACAAAACTCTTCTTTTCAAAAAGTGGGCGTTTACAATAGTTGGGCCCCTTCAAGCGATTTTGGTACTTATCGCCTATGCGAGCAGCGAAGGTTCAGGCGAGCCTGCGCAACTGCGCAGTCTCGCTCGAACATTCGCTGCTCGCTCATACAAGCAGTGAATCAAGAGGAACCTTCAGACAGAAAGCCACATCCCTGGCCCCTCTGAATGGCTGGGCATGCGCAGTTAAAATTTGTCATTACGGAATGCTCGAAGACCCAAATTCGCTTGGCGGGGCTCAGTTGTCATTGTACGGACCTGTAAACAGGATACAGGGGCGTGCTGATACATCTTCATCAAAATAATTCATTCTTTCATGTCTCCAGCAAAAAAGATACAGTAAAACTTCGATGGCTCGAACACCGATGGCTCGTTTACCATGGCTGAGTCGAACACGTTCTTTGGTCCCAAGGGAATTTCTCCGCATAAGAAAAAGGGAGGGTAATTAAGGATTTTTTCCCTATTCTCTTGTAAATGTATGCTATGTGTACTCATTAGAATCTCCTCTATGAGGCGATTCTAATGAGTACATACAGCATACATGTTTTTATAGAACACCGAAAAGATGTCCTAAAAATAAGGCTGTTATGCCTCCTGGCAGTAACCCTCAGTGGCTCGAACTACCCCTGTCTCGAACAGGTTTTCGAGGTCCCAAGGTGTTCGAGCCATTGAAGTTCGACTTTAATTCATTCTGTCATGTCTCCAGCAAAAACGTGTTGTTTGTTTGTAGGTTTTACGTCTCCGTCAATATTATATGAGCCCCGCCAAGCGAATTTGTGTCTTCGAGCATTCCGTCATGACAAATTTTAACTGCGCATGCCCAGCCATTCAGAGGGGCCAGGGATATGGCTATCTGTCTGAAGGTTCCTCTTGATTCGCTGCTTGTATGAGCGAGCAGCAAAGGTTCTGGCGAGACTGCGCGGATGCGCAGGCTCGCCTGAACCTTCGCTGCTCGCATAGGCGATACGTACCAAAATCGCTTGACGGGGCCCATATAGATCATTTTGGAGACGTCTCCGATTTTGTAGGATTTTTACCCGACCATGAGATGAAATGGCATCACAAGCCCTGCCGCCTGAGGAAACCGCGAGGGGTGGGGGAGCGGTCCGCCTCGCACCACTTTTCCCGGGCAGGCTTGGACCTTCTTAGCGGTTTAATAGTAATAAAGTTCAGTTGGTTTCAGCTCTGTGCGGAAATATATGTACCATGTGGCGCAATCTACTTCTCCAAGTCCCTAGCAGGGATTTTAGTCCTACTATAAAAGGCATTCAATAACAAACTTGCTAGTGCGTAACTAAGTTGACAATAGATGGTATGCTTAAATAGACATTAAGCACAGCCAGATATATTTTTAAGCAAAACGTATAACGGAAAAAAGTCAATCCCAGCCACCGGTAATGAATATTGGCCCGATGCTGGCCTACCGATTCATGCTGGCTTATCCCAGCCGGCACGAAACGTTTGGACAACGTCGAACACAGTACGCTACCAAATCCATACATCATGAAACCCCCCTATATAATTTTGACCCCCTTAAACCCCACTTGTATATGGTAAAACTGGGGGTTACAGGGGTATACATTATTTGTCTTATATCCGCCCAAAAACATGGATTGTGAATACTCGTTAGAACCGCCTCGCCCAGGCGGTTCTTACGAGTTCCCTTAATATATGTTTTGAGCAGAAATTTGAAAAAAAAATCAGGTTTTAGATGAAAATGATTTTTTTTTTTTTGGTGGTAAACCTTTCAATATATTTGAATAGTCATCTTTTCGTAACGAAATGAAAACCCCTGTAAATACCAACTTTTCATTACTTGATCAACTCCGTGAAATAAGCACCCTCTAAACCCCACTATATATAGAGAAAACTGGGGTTTACGGGGGTACATGTATACATTATATAAATTATTTTTTGTATTTCTGCTCAAAGACATAGGTTGTGCGTACTCGTTAGAACCGCCGGCGGTTCTAACGAGTACCCAAAACCTATGTTTGGCGTATAGATAAGAAAAATATCACGGATTTTCATCAGAAAAGTAGCCAATTTAGAGATGTGTATTTAGAGATTTAGATCATTGTATGAAACAGAAATATGAACAAATCAGATACAGGATCTTCAAATATGAAAGAAAGCACCCCTGCCAATCGGTCCTGGGAGAAATAGATTGGGTTGCATTGTACTACCGGGCAGATCTGAAACCGACTGCACATGAGTACTGGTAAGCCGCTTAGAAGGTCTAAGCCTGCCCCGGCAAAGGGGTTTGAGTCGGACCGCCTATAAACCCCATGGTTTGTTTGGGCGGTAGGTTTGAAATGTCATTTTATCCCACAAAATTGGAAGCAACGTCTCCAAAATTAAGCGTTCACGGATCCGTTAAACCTTATCACAAAACATTACGATAACACATCCGTGTGATATAGTGAATTTTTCAAACCCCCAAAAAAGTATTTTTTCTGATGAAAATTTGTGATATTTTCCTTATTTTTGCTCCAAACATAGGTTTTGGGTGCTCGTTAGAACAGCCTCATTGAGGCGGTTCTAACGAGTACCCATAACCTATGTCTTTGAGCAGAAATAAGGAAAATAATGTTTACCCACGTAAACCCCAGTTTTCTCTATATAAACTGGGGTTTAGGGGGTCTTATTTCACGGACTTGTTCACGTGATGCAAACAAATACAGATATGAAAGACGCTATTGTTACGCAGGTCGTGTCAGAGATACGCCGTTATTTGGCCCAATGTCCTTAGCTCACTGTATCCCTGCTGTGGGCTGGCTGCGTCCGACCCAGCACAAAACTACAGGCCAACATCTTGACCACGTCGTATCGATGGCGGCCCGACAATGGAACGGTATTCTTTGTTGACTAGGATAAGAAATGTTGTTTGTCATGGCTGGAGGAGAGCTAGACTGTGGTAGTTTATCTGTTCCAAACATGTGCTGTGGATAATTGTACCCATGGCGGCAGATATACTTCAAGAGCAGTCATCAGACAGCATAGCTCGCCTGCGAAATGCCTTTTAGGCCATCGTCATACGTGGGACTATTGCTTAATAAACCGGGGGTCCTATATCTATCATCATACCATATATGAACCAAACCCATAGTATAGTTAGTAAAATATGAGCTCTAACATTTTGTAACATAAAATTTATTTTGGATAGCCTGTTGGCCATTTTGTGGGAAAGTAACTGTCCTTTTGGCTTTCCGCTGTTGGTGTTTTCATTAAGTCTGTTGTTTCATGTTCCCTTTGGTGTCTCTGATGGGAGATGTGGGTTGATTGTATCGATTCCTGTTCATTGCCTCCACTTCTATTTTATAAGTCCAAGACCTTGACCTTGAGGCCATGAGCATGGGCAGGAAATGGCTAAATAAAACTTTGGACCTATATCTTGTCACCATACCAAATATGAACCAAATCCATGGTTTGGAAAATATGACCTGTTCGCCTGTGAAAGTGCCTTTTAGGCCATGGTTATACGTGGAGCTATTGCCTAATAACCTGGTGACCTATATCTATCATCATACCAAATATGAACCAAATCCATAGAATAGTTAGGCAAATATGAGCTCTAACAACTTTTAACATAAAATTTATAAGTCCATGACCTTGAATTTTTATAATCTTAAACCACATTTTCGCCATCTAGCGTAGTAATGAAAGATTTATGTCATAGAAACATGTTCCCTATAAACTTCTTTATAGTTTGCTGCGTAACTTAAATCGGACACACGTAACTTAGTAAATAACAATTGTCCCACATGAAACAAATCCATCAAATGGTTAGGAAAATATGAGCTCTTATAAAACTTTAACGCAAATAGGGACGCCGACGCCAACGCTAAAACCAGCGCCAACGCCGACGCCGTGCGTATTGCGATAGCTCTTCCTGGGCTCCGACCAGGCGTGCTAAAATTTCCTGTATTATGACAATGTTTGGTGATCTCCAAAAGTGTTCCCAAAGGTGGCCTATAGCGGAAGGACACTGCGTGTAGTAAGCATAAAGACAGTAAAATTGAAACTCTTTCCATTAGGCAAACACGCCTATACAAATACATTGCCACCTTTATCGCCGAAAAAATGAAAATTTTATGAATAAAAATTGTGATATTTTTGTTATTTCTGCTCCAAATATAGATTGTGGGTACTCGTTAGAATCGCCTCATCGAGGCGGTTCTAACGAGTACCCACAATCTATATTTTAGAGCAGAAATAAGAAAAATAAGGTATACCCCCGGAAACCCCAGTTTTACTTTTTAACAGTGGGGTTCAAGGGGTCGAAATTATATAGGCGTGTTTTCGTGATGAGTGTGCTATTTTTACAGGAAAAAAAATGTCTTTGTTTTGGGTGGTCAAAGTTCCTCTTTAAGGCCGAACAAATTCAGGTATCGTATGGGAGGACACTGAATGTACAGTTTGTTTTTGTTTGATTTGAGGTTTAACGTCCCTGTCAACACTGTAAAGGTCATTTTAGAGAAGTTGCTTCCAATTTTGTGGGACTTTTACCCGACATTGCGATGAAATGACTTCTCAAGCCCTGCCGCCCAATGTCAAAAACCCATTAAAATGCTCTTAAAACAAGAATTAGTTTTATATTTAAGTGTTTTAATATTGGAATTCCACTGTATGTCAGGTCATATAAATGCCGTTAAGTGTGTTAGTCGGACAGATGATTCCTGTAATTTGTCAGACAATGATCTTCGTCTAGGTTTAGAAGGTTACTAACGCACGCTAATCCGCTTATAGCTTTCTTTCGCAGCTCCAAAATACAGTCGAACTTCAATGGCTCGAACACCTTTATGACCTCGAAAATATGTTCGAGACTGGGGTAGTTCGAGCCACTGAGGTTACTGCCAGAAGGCATACCGAGATACTTTTAGACATCTTTTCGGTGTTCTATAATGAAAATGTATGCTGTGTGTACTCATTAGAATCGCCTCATACACATAGCATACATTTGCAAGATAAAAGACTAAAATCTCCTTAATTATGCTCCACTATTTCTTATGCAGAGGATTTCGCTAGGGGCTCAAGAATGGGTTCGACACATCCATACCTATATACCTATGTCTTGGAGCATTCATCACGAAAACACGCCTATATAATTTTGACACCTTTGAACCCCACTTTTAAATAATAAAACTGGGGTTCACAGGAGTAAACCTTATTTTTCTTATTTGTGCTCTAAAAAATAAATTGTGAGAACTCGTTAGAACCGCCTCATCGAGGCGGTTCTAACGAGTACTCACAATCTATATTTTGAGCAGAAATAAGAAAAATATCCCAATTTTTCATCTTAAAATTTTCGAATTTTCAGTGATATTGGTTACAGTGTATTCGTATAGGCGTGTTTTCGTAATGAATAAGCAAAATAATGTAAACCATCGTAAACCCCAGTTTTCTATATAAAGTCTGCGGTTTAAGGGGTTGTTCATTTCACAGACATGTTGAAGACGCAGTTACAATGCTTTTAGGCATCTGGGGCCAGTTGTTCAAAACTAACGACGTCTTGTGTTAACAAATCGATAAAGCTGCTCACATTTTATCAGCAAAAATAACAATATTTCAGGTATTAAGTAAGGGCGAGTAAAGGGAAGTAAGGGCGAGGGTTGTGGTCACGTAAAATCGATTTAAGCTTCCCCCAGTAGCATTCGTTTCACTGACCGTTCCAAGGCGGTTCTTCTGTCGTGGTTTATTTTTGTTATGGTTTGTCTTTGAGTGTTTGTTTAGCTTATATTATTTTGTTTTGGATAGCCAATTGGCCATTTTGTTGGAAAGTGACTGTCCTTTTGGCTTTCCGCTATTGGTGTTTCCATTAGGGTCTGTTGATTCATGTTTGTATTTTTTTCCCTTTTGTGCCTCTGATGGGAGCTGTGGGTAAATTGTATCGATTCCTGATCATTGCCTTCACTTCTATTAAACTTGCTAGAACAGTTAACAATATGACCACTATTGAGCTTGTTAGGCTAACGAGGCTTTGAACAACTGGGCCCTAAACATTCCTCGGGCGTCATCAACACCACTTAACACTGGTGAAAAAGAAGACCACCAGTTGAACTCCAGTGGGTCAAAAAACAGACCAGGGCATAACCCCAACCAATAAAATATATAACTTTATGTCGGGGCTTTTATTGATATGAACTGTAAAAGTGTTATCCTTTGGAAGCGAAGAATACACCAAAGAATTTATAAGTATAGAGTGTACAAATTTCTAGTTTCGGCCAATTAGGCCTCAACAGTGACCCTCAAATATATAAGAAAAGAAAATATAATCTACACTATGCTGAAGGGCCAGGAGAGTCTAAACCCTTAACCCCCCCCCCCCCCTCCCCCCGCCGTGCAATTAAAGATGTCAGAAGAAGTTGTCAACCGTGACTGGGTTAACAACCAAGCTTGCAGACTGCTCATCGTAACTACATTATAGCTTATGCGTTTGTATCGCATGACAATTTTCTTAAACTGACCAGAATATTCTGTTTTCACTACCATTTTCCGACACCGACAAGACTTGTCGCAAAAGTTACCGGAATTACATTTAGAAATCCATTACGACAGCACGCCTATACAAATACATAGTAAGCTTAACCGCCGAAAAATCGAAACTTTTAAGATGAAAAATTGGGATATTTTTCTTATTTTTGCTCAAAATATAGACTGTGGATACTCGTTAGAACCGCCTCATCGAACGAGTACCCACATAGTACCCACAATCTATTTTTAGAGCAGAAATAAACAAGTAAGGTTTACCCATGTAAACCCCAGTTTTACTAAACAGAAGTGGGGTTCAAGGGGGTCAAAATTATATAGGCATGCTTTCGTAACGATTTCAAATTGTCTACGACAAAAGTTAGAAAAAGCTTTCCGCAGTCGTTTGGTACAGATACCATTGTTGTAAGAGTCTGGTCGTTATTTTATTAAGAGCGTTGAAATCAGCCAAGGACTAGACTCCCAAGCAAAGCGAATAAGTTGAGAGCGGTAAACACCATAGGAACAGATGCGGGGAACATCACCGTCTGAAAATGGAAATCATATAAAAAGATTGGGTACAACATAAATGTTATACGACAGACTGCATTCATGGTTGTTAACCCAATCACGGTTGACAACTTTGATTCCCTCTTTAATTACACGTCGGTGGGTCAGTCCTCAGGTTCTATGTCGGTTCAAGCGTAAAGGGTTTCTGAGAATTAGAGAAATTTTTGTAATGTTGGTTGGTGCCTGATGCTCTGTCTCTGGTCGGGCCCATCGGAGTCTCACTGTCGGTTTTCTTTTGCTCCAGTCTTACAGTGGTTTCTTCCCGTCGAATCCTCACCTTTGTTTCATCTCTGTTGTTTGATTTTTGTGTTCTCGAAGATGTTGCACTGATCAGATAGGAGGCCTTCATGCGGACTAAACAAATTATTTGTCTAAATCGCGACGGAAGTAAGGGCGGGGATTGCAGCTACGCAAAATCGATTTTATTCCCCCAGTGGAATTCGTTAAGGCGGTTCTTCTGTCGTGGTTTATTTTTGTTATGATTTGTCTTTGATGGTTTATATCGCTTATATCATTTTGTTTTGGATAGCCCATTGTCAATTTTGTGGGAAAGTAACTGTGCTTTTTGCTTTCCGCTATTGATGTTTCCATCGAGTCTGGTAATTTCAAGTTTGTGTTTCTTTCCCTTTGGTGTCTCTGATGGGAGCCGTGGGTTAATTGTATCGATTCCTGATCATTGCCTTCACTTCTATTTTTAATTCATAAATGTAAATCTAAAAACGGGGCCTCGCTATCCGAAGCGTTAGCTTTATCTAGCTGCAATTCGGCAGGATAAATTTGATTAACCATTCCTTCAATAATAGATAACTGCAATTAGGCTTTTAGTTTATATTTTCTTGTGCTTTGGGATCATTGATTCCTTTGTGGAATTTCGAAAATATTTGAGGGTCACTGATGAGACCTAATTGACCGAAACTAGCTAGACTGGCCCAGAAAATATGTACACTCCATATTTTCCAGTTCTGTCATGTATTCCTTGCTTCCAAAGGACAACTTTTTCTAGAACATATTTTGTGCATTCATATTAATAGATAAATTGAATTAAATGTTTCAATGACATCACCAGAGTATCAACAGAAAAAGACATCATGAAATCTCTTTTAAAGCAAATCTAAAACATATCAGCTATTCGAGGAACGCAGTTAGCACCCTCGGAAGTTCTACAATTCACACAATGTAGTACCACATCTAATGAAAGTTTTATCTAAAAGACATACTAAGCGTCATAAACATTTTGCCAAAACGAAAGTTTAAACCTTTTTTGATAATTTGGAGTAAAGAAAGCAATTTTATCATAACAAACAAGATAAAAAGAGTACCTTCTCTCTGATAAGTAGTCTAATTAAGGTTTGTGAATAGGAGACCCCGAATAAAGCCACTCTATATTGAGAAGACAATTTTATATAATTTATTCTGAAGACAAAAACACATACAAACAATGTGAGATACATGTATAACATGTCAATGAATATGTGTCTAGTATCAAATTCATATATATTATATATATTCATATACCACATATACATACATACATACATACATACATACATACATACATACATACATACATACATACATACATACATACATACAAACATACATACATACATACATACATACATACATACATATATAGACATATACAAAAATAAACATGGACGTTTGATGCAGTAATTTGACATTTTTATTGCAAAGTAATTATCAAGTATTTTTTACTAACCGTTCCTTCCTGTTTTATTTTGGTGTGATTCTTTGCCTAATTATATGTATGTTGTTATGTTTGTGATTATGACTCTCCTCCTTTTTAGTTGTTCATTTCTTTTTTGTTTTTGGTTGCGTTTGTCCTTTCTTACTAGTGTTTGTTGTATTGGTGATTCTGACTCCATTAGGAACACACCGGTTACCGCGGTACAACGTGACGCGACTGAGTACAACAAACGCTACCGGTTTTTTTCTTTGACAGGAGTAGTGTGAGTTCAATGTTTCCTTTATTTTGTCGAACATATCACGATTTACGTTTTTCTGTTGGTTTTGCGATGACAACAGATTGTGTTTTTGTTGTTTTGTCCAAATTTTAAGTTATGACACGGTCGGAGAAGGGGAATCAAAAGCCATACATTAGGCCAAAATAGGTAGAAAAACAAAATTTCAAGTTTTAAGGGTCTATCAATCAGAAATAAATGACATATATACGAGCATTCTTGGGTTTTTCATGCCTCTAGGCATCGAAGTAAGTATACTATTTTTAATAATTCATAAAAACATTTAGAATACGAATCGTACCGAATTTTCTTGGCTCACTACCTTGAAACACGGGTACACCTTACCACGGATCATGTGTTGAGTCTGAGTACACTAAACACGGAACAAATGGAACAACAAACACGGATATGAAAACCCGAATCTGGACGTTTTTACCCATTATAAGCGCCATTTTACATGAAACAGCCAAGAGGAACGATACACAATGGACGTTAGCAGTCGAAGTGACCGCATATTCAAAATCTATGTTTTAAGATTTAAGTAATGCAAGAAAAAGAATCTGAAATGGGTGTGCCATGAAATGTTCTCTCTGTTTTACTCACCTCATAAACCAAGGGTCCTGGGTTCGATATTTGGCTTCTCCAAACTTTCTGACGAGTCGTTAACCCTTTCCCACTCAGATACGTGTTTTTACGTGTCTGCACCCCCAACCCCATTTTAAGCCCCAGAAGCACCTAAAATCTGCATTTCCTACCCCTGGATAGTTATGTTTGCTTTAAGATTTGTTGGCCTAAAAAGTGACCTGTTTTTTTTCGCGCGCCTCCCCACTAAAAATATTCTAGGGGGGGGGGGTTGAAAGGGGGGGGGGCAACCCCCTCACACCCCGAAAAAGTTTGGGTGTATGGCCCAACCGGCCGCTAAAATTTATATCTGAGGGTGTCTGGAGTCAAAATGTCTCAAAACTGATGCTGATAAAACATGCTGCAAACAGTGAAAATGACCAGTGCCAAACCCCTTAATTGTTGCCTTGACAGCTGTGTGAAGAGTGAGATTTGGTCAAAAATTCATGTGAAATAACACTTTTTGCCAACTTTGAGATGCCCCCTCATTACCATGACAACAATGATCAAGTCATGAAAGGTTGCATTTGAAAGGCTGCTGCCCACTAAACTTTCATACCGAGTTTGGTGTAAAACAGACCATCCATTATGAAACAATGGCTAGTTGAAGTTGCTGTCAGGTGCAACACTGTGAAAATCAGCGAAATCAGCGAATGGTAAAGGGTTAAATGAGGCCCCTCTCTGTATAACCTTAGCGGGTTGCTGAGACGTATAACTCAAAATACACACACGGTCATTCTCTCCCTTTCACTGACTCAAGAAGGGTGGTTGTCAAATTCTGGCGTAAGAATATGCACTGTGCTGGTTTTATAAGCCTTCAAGGTAAACTAACTGGCTCGATGTGACCTAAATAGTGCTTGCTGGGCTGTTAAATCCCAACCAAACGAAGAAACAAGCCAGCTAAAGAAATCAGTGTGAGGGATAGATAGGAACGTTTGTCCATCATACTCAGGGGCGTAGCTACCTGTACGCAAATACGCACTTGCGTACACATTACAAACGTTAAAGATAGACGTAGAAGAAAAAGAAGAAGAAAAAGATGAGGAAGGAGAAGAAGAAGAAAAATAAGAAGAAAAAAAGAAAAAGAAGAAGAAGATGAAAAAGCAGAAGAAAAAGCAGAAGAAAAAGTAGTAAAAAATGAGAAGAGGAAGAAGCAGAGAGAAGAAGAAGAAAAAGAAGAAAATGATGATGATGATGATGATGATGATGATGAAGAAGAAGAAGAAGAAGAAGCCACGGGGACCGCACTTACAGGAAAGAATTTGCTCCCTGATAGCCCGGCCGGGGTGCGAACCCGGGCCGCCGGATTGATAAGCAAATCTACCACGTTGCTGTAAAAGCCGGCTGGTGTCTTTGATGGGTGGAGTAAGTTAATTGTATCGATTCCTGATCTTTGGTTTACTTCTACTTTGTACCGAAAGGCAGTACAAGTGTGCTATATACCTATACGCTATGACATTCTCCCCCTCCACATTGAAATTCGCCCTCGAATTTCTAGGAGTCCGAGAATCATGTGAAATGATACTCAAGGAGTTCTAATGCACGAACCCTAAATTTTATTTGTTCTCTGCCTTGTTATCTGCTTAATGTATTGCATTGAACGGCCTGAAAACTCACTCCGGTAACACACCCGTGCGACATAGTGTATTTTTTCACATCTCCTAAATGGTTACTTCTCTGATGAAAATCCGTGATATGTTTCTTATTTATACTGCAAACATTGGTTGTGGGTGCTCGTTAGAATCGTCTCAAGGAGGCGGTTCTAACGTGTACCCACAACCTATGTCTTATAGCAGATATAATAAAAAAAAATGTATATCCCCTTAAATCACAGTTTTCTCTATATAAAGTAAGGGGTTTTCATTTCACGGACTTGTTCGCATGATGTCATGCCACATTTTCATGCCCAACATCCTAGTCTATCCATTTGGTTCCGAAGTCCACGTTAGTCCTCTGCAACTCTAATTTCCCGGCAGTATACCCAGTCGTCTGCGAACAGTCTTATTTCTGAGTCAATGTCGGTGGAAATATGATTAATATACAGGGAGTATAACAGAGGACTAAGAACAGTCATTCGGGACCCAGACAAAACTGGAACACACTCCATATACTCGCCATTAACTAATATTGGGTCCATATCATTTACAACACGAGCTGAAACTATTGGTGACCAATGTCCCCCCCCCCCCCACGTGGGAGCCAGTTTCTGAGTTTTTGCAAAATTTCAAGGGGAGATAATTCAGCCAAAAATGAAACAGAGTTATGGCCCTTGGTCAGAATGGGCGAATACTATATGCCCCCCACCCCCCCCCCCCCTCCCCCCCGAATAAAAGATTCTCGGGAGTGGGGGATGGCATAAAAACTTACTATTTTCAGAAGCAAAGGTTGGAATCTATAAATTCAAGAGTCTCTCCTCCCCAACACTGCCGAAACTAAATAAGTTGGGGTTCAGTTGTTCATAAGTGGGGGATGTGGTAAAAACGTTCTGGAAAGCCAGAATAAATGTGTTCACCCGTCCCTTTTGTCCAAGATTTTTACCCAACCCTTTAAATTCGCACGTGTATAAGTTCGGAGATCATAATGTGAATCAAACAGGCATTAAAGAGTATGTAACAGCAAAATGGATCGTTTTGAATTAAAAACAGCATCATGCATCATTCCTTCGCTGGCGGATAAAAGAGTTTTATTTCAATTTATTTCGCCCCCGCCCATCGGGGCTTGTGAAAAAAATGGGCTGCATGGTGCGTCCACGCAGAGCTGAATCTGACCACAAACGAGTACTTGTAAACCGCTTAGAAGGACTAAGCCTGCCCAGGCAAAGCGGTGTGAGCCAGATCGTCCAATGCATATAAGCCTTCTGGTTTCATTGCGCGGCAGGGTTTGAGAAGTCATTTCATCTCAATGTCGGTTAAAGTCCCACAGAATTGTAAGCAACGTCTCCAAAATGACCTAAATAGTGTTTACGGGGACGTTAAATCCCAATTCAAACAAATATTTCAATTTATGAAGAATATAATCCGTGTTTGTTGTACCCAAATTGTGCTGACTAACCGCGGTATGGTGTATCATAACCCGTGGTAAGGTGTACCCTAACAAAAAAGCAACCATTGAACCATCCGCGGATTCAGTGGGTATTGATATGAACTGGGGCTCAAGCAAATGCATCAATGGATGCTCTGAAATCGCAATAACATATAAATCACAAAATTATGTGCACAAAAGATGTGTTACTGTCAAAAAACATTTACCGAAGTATGCTGGGGTTGGTGAAAACACACTAGATGAAAGAAAATTGTTTGTGTTTTCGTTTATAATGAACAAAATTCTCTGCAACTGTATCAGTAAATGGTAATACCATTACTCTGCAGCTATGCAAAATAACCACCCAAAAAGTTTAGGATCTGGGCTAAAATAAACCTTTTTCTTACCGAAAATACTGCTGTGACGTCATGATTTCTGTAGCGTTCGTTGTTCTCTGTCGCGTTCGTTGTACTGCGGTAACCGGTGTGAGGAAAACTTGTCCGTAAGAAATAATGGCGACCAACGTGGTGTCAGAAAATGATAAATATTAGGTAAAAATGATAACATCTTTATTATTTCTGCTTTTAACATAGAGTTTGGTTGCTCGTTAGAACCGCCTCAATGAGGTGATTCTAACGAGTACCCACAACCTATGTCTTGTAGCAAAAATAAAACAAAAAATAACCCTAGTTTTCTCTATGTAAAGTGGGGTATAGGTGGGTCTTCATTCCACAGTCTTGTTCACGTGATGTGTTGATCCTTTTAGTTACGTTTTGATTATCTGAGTCACCACCTGTTTTGGAAAGAGCTGCTGTCTCGGTTTTCCAGTGTTCTGTTTTGTATATTGTTTCAACTTCTTTCCCCAGTGAAAATATAGGGAAAAATTGGGATCCGATTGTATGAGTTCCAGATCGTTTCCCTTTTCAAATTTTATTCTAACATGACGTTAACGTTTTTCCCATTGAACCCAGTGGAAACGTCACCGTTTGCAAATATGCGATAATTCACGTCGTCAACGTGGTGCGTGCAATTTGGCGTCATCGTGACGTTGCATGTAAACATTTCCTTCTGTCGACATCCGCTGCAAAATAGTCCCCAAGATAACGCTTTGTTACTACTGTATTTCAGTTTAGCATCATGTTAGAATCGAAATAATTTCCACGCACCCTGTGTGTTATCGTGATTAACACACGGTGTTGTCGGGCAGATGCGAATATTAATTCACTCCGGCTTCGCCGTCGTGAATTAATATTTCGCAATCTGCCCTCCAACACCGTGTGTTAATCACGATAACACACGGTACGTGGAGATTATTTCTTAATTCACAACTGTTTTAATATGACGTTGTTACCGTCATAGTTAGGGTCCTTAATTACGGTGGGATGTACACTTTTAATTCTCCACATGTTTTTGTACACCATATAGAACTGCGAACAACGGGCCTCGGTGGCCTATTGGATAAAAGCGCTGGCTCTCAATCATTAGGTCTCACGCCGCTGTGGGTTCGAGTCTGTTTCGGGTCATATGTGAGACAACAAGTTCTGCAACGGAAGGTCAGGTGGTTTTACTCCGGGTACTCGGGTTTTCGCCCGCCTCTGATTAACGATCCACTCGATATGAGTGAAATAATCTTGGAAGGGCCGTAAAGTAAAAAACATAGAACTGCGAACTCAAGGCAATTCTACAGAGTGCTTACAATTAATATTTGACGTTTATATGAGAAACCATGAAAGTATATCACACATTCTCTTCTGCAAAACATTTTTTTTTAAGAAACATTTTTTTCTCCGGATAAGGAACACCACTGGGTCTCCTACAAAGTAAATAAGCCCCGAATGGAGCGGTCCATCAACTTTATTCGCCACCAAGTGTTCGCCACCCAGTGTGGTTCATAATTTGATAAATATCAGAAAAATGAAATATTGCTAATATTTACATGTTTTATACGCAGTTTGATGATAAATCCGGTACGAGACCCAAACTTTAAACAAGGAATTGTTTACACGCCGTTTCAATACTAATAGCAATACGGTGTCATTGACGTGAATGTTGTCAATTTAAATCATATTTATACAACAGACCGACTTTGATATAGCTAGAACTACCATTTTTCGTATGAAAATGTTCGTTGTTTAACTTACATCTAGTCCAAATATAGATTATTGACGACTGTAATAACCGTTTCAAAGAGGCGATTCTAACGAATACCCTCGATCGAAATCTAGTGTTTGAGCAAAAAAAAAAAAAAAAAAAACGGGGAATAATGACTAAACCCATAAACACCAATTTTCCTTATATAATGTGGGGTTAAGAGAGATGTTCATTACACGGACTTATTAACCTGGTGCATGAATCATTTTGACATGTACCTTAATGTGTTGGTTGGTGTATTTATCACCTTAAGTCCCAATAGATAATTGTAGGGCTTTGTGGTGAATGCGCTGTAAAAAAACGAAAATATATTTTTATGAATGAAAGAATTATGTCACAAGGATGTGTTTGTCTGATTAGAAGCAAATGAGCTGGTAGCCAAGACGCTCCATTTAAAGTCCCCAAAATAAAAGTGATCCATATCTTTTTTCATCCGAAATATTGTAAACTGAACACTCTATGTGTTGTTGAGTAAACAGGGAAATCTTTCATATACGTGCAAACACGGGCGAATCAATCACAAACTGCACGAAGCTCGGAGGGCTTCATGCTAAGTTTGTGAGTGATTCGCCGAAATTTACACAAAAACTGATAATTCATTCCTTATAGTTCCAACTGTGTCATCGAAATATTAAACATGCCACCGACATGGTAGATTTTAGGGATTCTTTCGAAGGCGAAAAAATGAACTTACCAACGGCCTGGGTAGAATGATTATTCAATTAGAAGCTGTCATCTTTGAAAGAAACCCAAGCGAACAAAACGTCAAATCTTTAAATTCAGTTCATTTGTCTTCTAACATTTACGTTTTCAATATTTTCCCATCTTTTAATCACACGCTGTTGACGTCATTTCATATTCAATGACGTAAAGCGCGGGTTCTTAACGTGCTCATCGACGTCACGTTATATTACTGCATGTCGCTGTGTGAAATTGATCTAAGAATCTTGCTCATAGAATTTATTTCAACCAGTCAAATCGCTGAAAAAATGAAAATAATGATGAAGAATTGGACTTTGGTACACTGATAGGATCTCAAGAGCGAATTCGAGTTAAGCATGGTATCCGAGCCGTCTATGTTTCAAGGTACATGCGCTTCCGCCGATTGTACGAAACCGAATTCTTCCATAGGCCGAGTTTCAAAAGGGTCACCCGCTTTCAAATCGCATGAACTGTAATATTGAGTATCGATTCAAACGACAAAAAGACAAAACTAAAGCGCCAGCTTTATTAGTTGATACACACAAGAGAAAAAGAAACGGGATTTTTTTAATGAAAAAAATACACTAGACCATGATCCTGTCACACGACATTTCTAAAAATAAACACTGTACTGAGATTAAAGCAGTTGTTCTAAAAAGTGCTGCCTGTACTACTGAAAGAAAATGAGTTCATTATTTACATCTTTAAAGTTAATACAAAATAGAAGTGAAGCTGCAGCTAAATCAAAGATGCTTTTTGGCCTAGGCTGCTTGGTTTTCGGTTTTCTTTGTTGCATGTGGCTGTTCTTTATGTCTGATGGCGCCCTATAAAGTTGTTTGTCACTTCACTACAGATTGTTTGAAGCGCAGAACGTCTCCTCGTGCAACAGCATACGTTCAACAGTTGATATCTTTAGTTCCTCTAGGATCGTAGTGACCAACCCCAGGGCCCATATATTCAAAACATTGTTAAATCCATGAGCACAATAGCGGTCAAAATATCAACTGTTCTAGTAAGTACAATATCTAATAAATTGGCATTTTGTTTCTGAAAAAAAATGTGCACGTCTTATGCATTTGCAAAAGTCGGCTGGCGAATGCCGCCCTCATGTTTTCTGCAACAAATATTATATTAGCATATACGCCATATTGAATGATCAAAGTGTGGACTAAGTGTTTACTAACGTAATCGTTGGTTTTGAACAACTCGCTCAATGGTTTTAAATATTACTTTGAGTGCCGCTGATGAGGCCTAATTGGCCCGGCTGGCTGGTCTGGCCCAGATAGCTTAGCTACTGGTTTTCATCATTTTTGTGTACTTTTCATTCTTGGTTCCTTTGTATCTTTGTTAGATACATGCAATAATGTAAGGTTCAGCATACGTTATCACCACTACTGTTTGACGTTTTGGGGTTACTTGCGGGATATTTCAGTTTTTGGTAAGATTTAAAACCACATTTTGTCTGATTATTACAATAACACACCCGTGTGACATTGTGCATGTTTTCACATATCCGAAAAAAAGTTACTTTTCAGATGAAAATCCGGGATATTTTGCTTATTGATACTGCAAACATAGGTTGTGGGTACTCGTTAGAACCGCCTCATTGAGGCGGTTCTCACGAGTACCCACAATCTATGTATTGGAACAGAAATAAGAAATATAATGTCTACCCCCGTAAACCCCAGTCTATATAAAACGGGGTTTAGCGGGCTCCTTGCTTCTGAAGGATAACCCTTTCTAGAATATATTGTTCATTTCACGGGCTTGTTCACGTGATGACATCGTCAATGTTGAAAGCACCCGATGTGTTTCGAGAAAATAGCTCATGGCAACAATACAAGCAAAACTGAATCAATATTCCGGTGTTAGTGCAGAGAACGAACATCATCCTTTTATCTTAGGTTCTTGAAAAAAATATGCATGCGACGCCATTCAAATCAATAAATTGCATCTCGATTTTCCTCGTGCACGAAGCGTTTTTAGTTCTTTGGAGCGAGCGTTTTTAGTTCTCTACGGTGTAGCTCAACGCTTTAAAAGAGAATAATTGTAGAAGCAAATTCAAGTAATACAATGATAAAACTGCGCCCGTCAATACGCATAACATTAGTTGATCGATAATACTCATAAACAAATTGAAATTAGAGGTAGTTGACATTCTCCAAACAGGATATCGATTCTGTACTGTTGTCTGGTTAGGCGGAGAAATACGTGGGTTCTTTATCGGCCAAACTTTATAGGAGCATAGCGAATAAAGCTAAAAACATGTAATCGAACATGATTTCAGCCAAACGACACATATTCATGGCTTTATACAAACAAGGTAACAAGGTAGTTAGCCACACGCACACGTATGTAAGACCATGGTATGCGTGCTGCTTGAATTGCAGTTTATACAGATATGGTCTTCAGAAAGAAATCCATTGGTAACAGATTTAATTATCCTTTTGATGGCTTCGGAATGATTGCGGTTTGCAGTTGTGAGTTAAGCTGAGTTACCAACTGTCTGGGAAAGAGCTGCTGACTCGGTTTACTAGCTGTCTACTGTGTTTACTGTTGCAACTGTATGTTTCAACGTCTTTCCCTTGCGACATTGGGGAGGTTGGGAGTGGGTGTGGGATCTGATTGTATCAGTTCCTGATCGTTTCCCTTTGCATTTTGCATGGACATTCCGAATTTTTTAGTTAAACTTACGAGGGTCTCCTACAGAAGAACACCGCGTGTATCTAACATGTCTTCTACTTTCATGCTCGATTTAAACTAAAGCATTTACAAATGACACAAGCTGTGGAAATGACGAAGGATGCCCAGCAGGCACACGTCGCTATGGCAACGTCAAATCAACGTCGGTGCAACGTCACGATGTTGCACCGACGTTGATTTGGCGTCACAATTACGGCATGTGCCTGCTGGGTAGTGTTTACATACTGTTTGTTCTACGACATAACTAATTCTAGTAACATGTTCAGCCAGAAAAACTGTAGCTTAATTTCTATGGGTTGTAATAAACACCTTTTCAACAAACAATTAATTGTAATATACATCAGACATTATATCAGGGAAGATACGTCTCACCCCCACCCCCAACCCCCAGGTGCACCGGGTGCATTACATACGTATCTAAAGTTATTTAGAAGAGATGTAACGAGAACAAAGAAGCTTATCATTCTGTTATACATCAGAGAAATATAAAAACTAGAAGTGAAGGCTATGATCAGGAATCGATACAATTACCTCAGAGCTCCCATCAGAGACACCAAAGGCTGTATCTCTCCTTGGTTCTTGACACATAGAGCCTATTGATAATAAGATGTTAACAACTTGACGGGGAAAATGGGATCACATTCCCCGCCTGAGAGCGATGTTTCCCCGAATAAGTTTTACTGATTTTTACTGATTTATATCAGTCTTTGAATCGACTGCATATTCGAAATTCGAAAAATTGCAGTACGTTTCCTCTGGCTTTCGTTGCAGGATCATTACAGGGTCACTGATGAGGCTTTATTAGCCGAAACTACGTAGTAAGACCCATCTTCTTTCTTATGAATGTTTTCATTACTCTTAAAGGAACTTATTTAAGATTTTTATTTACTGGAAAGCATTTTGATGACATTTTTACCTTGTTACAATGTTTTATTTTGTAGCGGACGTCTTCAGAAGTACATCCCAGCAGGCACACGTCGCTAGGACAACGTCAAATCAACGTCGGTGCAACGTCATGACGTTGCACCGACGTTGATGTGACGTTGTATTAACGTCATGACGTTGTAGTGACGTCGATGTGACGTCACTATTACGTCATGTGCCTGCTGGGATGTGGCGTCATCAAACGCACTCTTCTGCACGCACTACGTTGGTCGCGGTGCCCAGTGGGAAAATGTTTGCGTCATCTTAGAATAAGAGACAGACATAGAGGATCTTACATGAGTGCTCATGTGTTATTGAATTTATTAAACGAGTTGAGGAAAAGGGATAAAATGCGAGGCTTTGCCGAGCATTTTATCCCTTTCCTCAACGAGTCTAATAAATTCAATAATACATGAGCACGAATGCAAGATTCTTTTTATCATATGACATTTAAAACGTATTTTTTTCACGATTGTTTACAAAAATGTCAATTTTCCGCCGTTAATAAACGCGACGTCGTTAAATGCGTCGTACATGTAACGTTACGGGCCGTATCTAGCTAATTTGCATATTTAATCCACTAGTGGATTATCGAAAATATTACATGGCGTTATTACACTCTCACACGCGACGTCATATGATAAAATGAAATAATGAAATAAATACTGAAAGAATGAAAAACAATCCACATGTTTATTTTATATATTTATTGGCTGGAAATTATGGTGGTGCATGTAATTATTTTGCTTATTTTTATCAACCGTAGTCAATCCAAGATGGCGTATATCGCTATTGAGCGAGGGTAATGTATTTTTGCTCAGGGGATATATGGAACATAATTGCCCTTGCGTTGTCCAATCAAAAGCCTGGAAATTTCTTTGCAGTATAACAATAACATTTGTCCATTTAATTCCCGATTTCGTACTGTCTTAGAAGACCAATTAAGGTCGGTCGATCAAGTGACCTTTTGGTTAATCAAGGTTCGATTGACGCCATGCCAAGGTTACAGCGACTTATCATTGTTTTTATTAATTGGCAAATACATGTTTCTCTCTGTGTATTTTACGCCATGATCTCAGAGACAGTATGTGAATTCTCATTGCAGTGACAAAACACTCAATAGTGAGCTATTGGGACGCAACGCTGTTCATACTACAATACATGTATATACATGGAAAATACATTGAGTCATGCGACGTCACATGACCATCACCTGACGCCAAACGCGTCGTGACGTTTTTCACTGACGATAGGAAAACTGTGTAATTGTTTTCTTCTATTAATACTTTTTCTTCCCAAACTGGATGAGGTATATATATAGCAATACAAGTAATAAAATGTAAGTTAATTCCGGGGTTCACTTACTTTGCTCATGAATTAAAAATACCTTCATTCCTTAATTAAAATTTCCTTCTTTTAGCGAAAAGAGCAATCGTTGCAAAGAGCCTTATTCTTATATACTTGTCACCCTCGAAAATCCCAGCTTATGACATAACAAGAGGGCCAATATGGCCTTGAATTGCTCCCCTGATTTGAAGATGTCATATAGCTTGTGGAAATTATTTGGATAACTGAACAAATAGAAGTGAAGGCAATGATCACAATTAACCCTTAGCTGCCATCAGAGACACCAAAGAGAAAGACATACAAACATACACACTTTATTCCATAACAGCTGCCATAGATATACGGTCACCTGGGCAACATTCTTGCAAAACAGAAGTGAAAGCAATGATAAGGAATCGACACCATTGACCAACAGTTCCCATCAGAGACACCAAAGGGAAAGATACACAAACATGAAATAACTAGACACTTATTGAAAAATCAAAAGTGGAAAGCCAAAAGGACAGGTACTTTCCCACAAAATAGCCATTTGGCTCTCCAAAACAAAAATACAAGCAATACACACACATAAAGTTAAACCATAATGGAAATGTTTGAAAGAAAATCGCTTATGAGTTAAGGGTTATTTGTCATTTACATGTAAAGAAAGAATTTTGTGTCGAAATGTATTTTCCCGGGCATTTTAACCAATATGCGTAAACATTATACAAATACGCTGTAAATTTTACCGGTGAAAAAAAGGAGTTAAGATGATAAATTGTGATCTATTTCATTTTTCTGCTTATGTGTTTGAGTAGAAATAAGAAAAAATAATGTATTCCCATGTAATCCAAGCTTTACTATATAAAAGTGGGGTTTAAGGGGGTCAGTATTATAAAGGCGTGTTTTCGTGATGTATTCTAGCTTGTCTGGCCCAGAAAAGATGTACACTGCATACTTTCAGCTCTGCGGATTATTATTATTTTTTTTTTACAAGGTGTTAGCCCTTTTTAAGAACATATTCCCATTAGGTTTGAATAAAATTGAAGCAAAGAATAGGACAGTTTTCATTAAAAGGTATTTTTATTTTTAGCTCTGGCTGCCATGGAGCAGAACTGATGAAGGAACTCCTGATCTGTATTTTTATAGAAGTGAAGGCAATGATCAGGAATCGATACAATTAACCCACAACTCCCAGCAATGACACAAGCATGAAATAATTACACCCCATCACGAAAACACACCTTTATAATTCTGATCCCTTGGAACCCCACTTTCATACAGTCAAACGTTGGTTTACAGGGGTAAACCTTATTTTTCTTATTTCTGCCATAAAATATAGATTGTTGGTACTCGTTAGAACCGCCTCGATGAGGCGGTTCTAACGAGTACCCACAATCTATATTTTGAGCAGAAATAAGAAAAGTATCACAATTTTTCATCTTAAAATTTTAGCTTTTTCAGGGATAAAATTTCCAATGAATTTGTATAGGCGTGTTTTCGTAATGTAATTAAAACATCAATAGTAGAAAGCGGACAGCTACTTTCCCACAAAATGGCCATCTGGCTATCCAAAACAAAATACTATAAGCGAAATATGTGTGTGTGTGTGTGGGGGGGGGGGGCTTGTCGATTTTACGCAGCTGCAATCCTTGCCCTTACGTCCGTCGCGATTTAGACAAATAATTTGTTCAGTCCGCATGAAGGCCGCCTAACTCATCAGTGCGACATCTCCGAGAACTCAACAATCAAACATCCATAGAGATGAAACAACGGTGAGATTACCCACTGAAATGCTGGAGCTACGCTGTTCAAAGTGTAAAGCATTACGTAAACACGCCTATACAAATATATTGCCACCTTTATCGCCGAACAAATGGAAATTTTATGATAAAAAAATTGTGATTTTTTCTTATTTCTGCTCAAAATATAGATTGTGGGCACTCGTTAGAACTGCCTCATCGAGGCGGTTCTAATGAGTACCCACAATCTATATTTTAGAGCAGAAATGAGAAAAAATAAGGTATACCCCCGGAAACCCCAGTTTTACTATAAAAAAGGGGGTTCAAGGGGGTCAAAATTATATAGGCATTTTTAACGTGATGAATAACATTTTTTAGAAACAAGGGGGCGTAACTCTGCTATTAGTTGTCCAATCTGACACATTTTCAAAGAGATTTTATGCATGACATTGTTATCTGCAAGTTTCAGGAAGATCCAAAAAAAATAGATGAAGCTGCACTGATCACAAGGTCAAACATGGCAATTTTTTGAGAATACAGGGGACCTAACTCAGCTATTGTTTGTCCGATCTGGCCCATTTTTGAACTCATCCGAGATTTTATACATAGAGGACCTTACATGAGTGATCATGTATTATTGAATTTATTAAACGAGTTGAGGAAAAGGAATAAAATGCGAGGCTATGCCGAGCACTTTATCCTTTTTCCTCAACGACTTTAATAAATTCAATAATACATGAGCACGAATGCAAGATTCTATTTATCATATGACATTTAAAACGCATTTTATTCATGATTGTTAACAAAAATACCAATATTCCACCGTTAGTAAACGCGACGTCGTTAAAGACGTCGTATATGTAACGTTACGGGACATATCTAGCTAATTTACATATTTAATCCACTGGACCAGTTGATTATCGAAAATATTACATGGCGTTATTACACTCTCAGACGCGACGTCATATGATAAATGTTATTATCATCTGCAAGTTTCATTGAGAACTGACAAAACAAGATAAAGCTGCACTGATCACAATTTCAAAAATGGGCATTTGTGATAATCAAGGGGACGTAACTCTGCTATCATCTGATCTGACCCAGTTTTGAAGTCTTGCGAGATTCTATGCATGTAATTGTTATCTGTAGGTTTCATGAATATACAGCAAGACATGAAGAAGCTACGTAGTTTCCCATAGTTAGCCTACGGGACCTATCCATTGTCAATGCCACCAATATCTTGGACCAATTTTCTGAAAAAAGCAACTACCCACCAAAGGCATGCTACAGATACAATGTGGATGGGATCTGCTTGCTTGCTCAAAAGGAACTGCAGTTTGAAAGTGTGGCCGACGACGTACGACGGAGGCTGCTATCATATAAGCTCCCCAGGGGCCTTTGGCTTAGATGAGCTAAAACGTGAAATTTATAAGAGAAGACGTCCATATCCATAAAAAGTAGAAGTAAAACAAAGATCAGGAATCGATACAATTAACTTACTCCACCCATCAAAGACACCAAAGGGAAAGAAACACAAACATTAAGCGGCCAGACCATACTGGAAACCTAAACAAAGGAAGGCCATAAGGACAGTTACTTTCCCGCAAAATGGCCATCCAAAAAAAAAAAAAAAAAGACACAAGTGATACACACAGTATACCTCTTCTGTAGACCCGTAAACGATATGATAACAGTTTTCAAAATAGAAATCCCGACAGTGGCCAAGAATCGATACAATTATCTCACAGCTCCCATCCAAGACACCAAAGGGAAATAATGACCAATATAAAAACTTTACCATAATTTAAACGTCACAAGTGGAAACAATAAAGGACAATAACTTACCCACAAAATTGCTTAAAGCCTATCCAAAAAAATATATATATATTTACTAAAGGATGGGGTGGTCTTAAATAGATATTACGTGGCCGCAATTCTCGCCCTTGGTTCTGTCGTAGTAAAGAGAAATGATTTGTTCAGTCCGCATGAAGGATTTCTAAAATCATCAGTACAACATCTCCGGAAATATAAAACGCAAACGAATACAGAGATGAAACCACTATGAGGACTCGAAATCATGTAAGAACTGAAATGCTGGAGCAAAAGAAAACCGACAGTTGAACTCCGGTGGGCCCGACCGGGGACAGAGAATCAGGCGCGAACCGACATTAATAAGAAAAAGTATAAATAAGTCTTTCGGCCGGAGCTGACATAGGGTCATATAGGATCTGAGGCCCGACCCGCTGGCGTGCAATTAAAGATGGAAGTGAAGCTACCAACCGTGACTAGGTTAATTACCATGCATGCAGTCTGCCGTATAACATTTATGTTGTACCCAATCTTTTTACATCGAGGGATGATTTTACGAAATTGAGACCTCAAATCATTACAAGCATATATTTATCTGAATTTATATACTAAGTAATCATAAAAATCAGGCTTAACCGTTCCAAGGCGGTTCTTCTGTGGCGATTTATTTATGTTGTTGTTTGTTACTTACTGTGTGTATCACTTGTGTCTTTTAATTTTGGATGGCCATATGGCCATTTTGTGGGAAAGTAACTGTCCTTATGGCCCTCCTTTGTTTAGGTTTCCATTATGGTCTGGTCGCTTAATGTTTGTGTTTCTTTTCCTTTGGTGTCTTTGGTGGGTGGAGTAAGTTAATTGTATCGATTCCTGATCTTTGTTTTACTTCTACTTTTAAAGCCCCAACTCCCCCAGTGGAATTCGTTTCACTGACCGTTCCAAGGCGGTTCTTCTGTCGCGGTTTATTTTTGTTATGATTTGTATCGCTTACTTTATTTTGGTTTGGATAGCCAATTGGCCATTTTGTGGGAACGTAACTGTCCTTTTGGCTTTCCGTTATTGGTGTTTCCATGAGGGTCTGTTGTTTCATGTTTGTGTTTGGGAACTGTGGGTTAATTGTATCGATTCCTGATCATTGCTTTCACTTCTTTTTACCACGAGTATGGAATTCAGTTACATGAGTAGACATGCTGGTGAACCGAATAAATGGCGATAAATAGCATCCGTAGGATGCCAACGGAGGAACATCGCCATACCTGAAACGAAGATTTACGATCTGGAAATCAAAATCATAGCGCATATCATAAATTGTGCATGATACAAATTCGTCTAATATAGATTTGCATAAATCCCAAAACGGGGTTTTGGTATCAGAAGAATTTTATTTATTAAATTGACGTTCTGAAGGGTTAATTTGACTTTATCATATGCCGTCGCGTCTGAGAATGTAATAACGCCTTGTAATAAATTCGATAATCCACTAAGTGATTAAATATTCAAATTAGCTAGATTCGCCCCGTAACGTACATGTGCTACGTCCTTAACGACGTTGTGTTTACTAATGGCGGAATATTGACATTTTTGAATCGTAAATAAAAAGCGTTTTAAATGTCATATGATAAATAGAATCTTGCACTTGTGCTCTTGTGTTAATGAATTTATTAAACTCGTCGAAGAAAAGGGATAACATGCTCGGCAAAGCCTCGCGTTTTGTCCCTTTTCCTCAACTCGTTTAATAAATTCCAGCATTTTGTCCCGTGTCCTCAACTCGTTTAATAAATTAAATAATACATGAACGCTCATATAAGATCCTCTATGATCAAATCATCGAAGAAGTCGGAGGGTAAATTGGCAGTTTTAGGGTCAGTTCCATTTTATGGAGACGTGCTAGCGGAGTCGCAACCATACCGCCGACGACATACTAGCTAACTAGTTTCGGCCAATTAGGCATCATCAGTGACCCTTAAATATTTTCAAAATTCTGCAATAGAATCTATGACTCAAAATGACAAGAAAGTATAATTGACACTATGATTAAAGGCCGGGAGACTTTTTACGGCCACCATACATTCTCTTAACACCAGCTATAGTGACGTTAAATGTTCCATTTTGCTTTTGTTTGATTTTAGTTTTAACGTCCCGGTCAACACTATTCAAGTTATGTTGGAGACGTTGCTTCAAATTTTGTGGGACTTACCCGACCTTGAGATGAACTGACATCTCAAACCCTGCCACCTGATGAAACGAATAGGATGTAGACGCATGGGTGGTCCGACTCGCACTTCTTTGCCCAGACATGCTTAGACACCCAAAGCGGTTTACCACTACTCATGTGGGGTTGGTTTCAGCTCTGCATGGAGGCACCTTTCAGTCCAACCTGTTTCTCCAAGACCCTATGGGCGTGGGGGTTAAATGTTCGATAAACGGGTTAGCAATATACCACAGAACAGAAAAAGTACGGCGTGTACGAGTTTTCTGGGCCAGCTAGTTTCGATGAATAAGCCCTCATCAGCGATCTGCAGATATTTTTAAATTCTACAATGGAATCAATTTTCCCAAAGGACAAGTGATTTAAACGTCACTATGATTAAGGGAAGGGAATCTTTTTTTGTGGCCGCCACACACTCCCCCAGTACCAGCTATAGTGACGTTATATGTTTCTACAAAGCAAGGATTATACCACATAACTGAAAAGAATTGAGTATACAAGTTTACTGGATCAGACAATCCAGTTTTGGCAAAATAGGCCTCATCAATGACCTTCAGATATTTTCAAAATATTCTACAATGGAATCAGTCATCCCAACTGGCTATGCTGTGTTGGTTCACGTTTTTATTTTTTTTTTTGTTTGTTTGTTTTCTCTTTCGTCCCGGTGTTTCTTTACGTGATGCATGCATTTGCATCCTTTCGTTATACTGACTGAGTGATCATTTCCTGAACTAGAGGGCATGTAAAGTCATTTAAATTCAGTCAGTCACCATTTAGCCAATTTAGGCATCTTTTATGAATTGTTTCAATAGTCTGGGCACTTTTAACTTCATCAGGCAAGATGTTGCACTGATGAATTAGGAGGCCTTCATGCGGACTGAACAAATTATTTGTCTAAATCGCGACGGAAGTAAGGGCGAGGATTGTGGCCACGTAAAATCAATTAATCCCCCCTCCAGTGGAATTCGTTTCACTGACCGTTCCAAGGCGGTTTGTCTGTTGCGGTTCGTTTTTGTTATGGTTTGTCGTTGAGTGTCTGTATCGCTTATATTATTTTTTTGGATAGCCCATTAGCTATTTTGTAGGACAGTAACTGTTCTTTTGGCTTTCTGCTGTTGGTGTTTCCATTAAACCCATTGTTTCATGTTTGTGTTTCGTTCCCTTTGGTGTCTCTGATGGGAGCTGTGGGTTAATTGTATCGATTCCTGATCATTGCCTTCACGTCTATTTTGAGATGTCATTTCATCTCAGTGTCGGCAAAAAGTCCCACAAAATATGAAGCAACGTCTCCAAAATGACATGAATAGTGTTGACGGGGACGTTAAACCTAAATTCAAACAGACAAACAGGGCTCAAATCCTCTAACTGGTGTCAAATGTGTTCAATATATATATATATATATATACAACTCATACTCATGTAGACGTTTCCCAACTCAGTAAGTTAAACATCACAGAAAACAAGTAAATTAAATGAGTTAAGATACTTCTGGAACTGATCGAATGAGAACCCAAAGCATATCCAAAACATCAAAGGGAAAGGTGAACAAACACATTTTAGCAAACATCAAAATCACAGGGGAAAAGCCGAATTAGCAGCCCCATTGTCAAAAGAGATGGCAACTGAGCTACCTCTATTGAACTAAATAATTCAGCCACACAGAATTTTTAAAATGAAAACATTTAAAATTTCAAAAGAGATGGTAGCTCAGCTATCATTATTGAACTAAATAATTCGGACACACATAATTGTTTAATGAAAACATTTAAAATTTCAAAAGATATGGAAACTCAGCTACCTTTATTGAACTAAATAAATCGGACACACAGAATTGTTAAATGAAAACATTTAAAATTTCAAAAGAGATGCCAACTCAGCTACCTTTATTGAACTAAATCATTCGGACATACATAATTGTTTAATGAAAACATTTAAAATTTCAAAAGAGATGGCAACTCAGCTACATTTATTGAACTAAATAATTCTGACACACAAAATTGTTAAATGAAAACATTTAAAATTTCAAAAGAGATGGCAGCTCAGTTACCTTTATTGAACTAAATAATTCGAACACACAGAACATTTTTAATTTCAAAAGAGATGGCAACTCAGCTACCTGCATAGAACTTTATAATTCGGACACACAGAATGTTAAAATGAAAACATTTAAAATTGAACAGCACCGCACATATAACAAATAAACCCATTTTGTACCAAATGGAATCTTCCTCTTTATATAAAGCAGGAGTCCGTTTCAAAATTTAGGGGTGTCAGGTTGTCTATTTCTCAAAATTTATTTGGAAATTGGCTGAACTTTTGGAAAGCATTGTAGGCCCTGATTAGACGCCGCGTAATTGGGTGTAATTGGTAAACAGTACAGGCCCAGATAAGAGGCCGCTTTCTGCGGCGTCTGATCTGGGCCTGCATTGTTTGCTAAATTATACCCTTTATGGGTTTCCGGTACTAAATGGGTTAAATCAAATAAAAGAAACAAAGAAGAGGGCTCTGGACAGATACACCTAGAAACAAAAGAAATACAGAAAATATAGAGCATACAAGGTTCGTGTCATTTGATATCAAATTTATCAGGCAAGGCTTCAAGAACGCTTGTAGAGTCGCGAGACTCGCCGAGCGATGATAAACTTGATATCAGTTGAATTATTTCTGATATGTTTGCCAATGGAAAACCATAGGAAGACTTCCAAAATCTCGGCCATACCCTTTTCGGCATTTACACCTTTTCTTCGTTCGGGTCGATGGTGGGCGAAGCTTGCTTACCAATTATTGCTTAATATCCGCGAACGCCTGATTGCACACTTCTGGAGTCCATGTCTGTTGAGCTGAACATGGATATTTGCCATTTTGTCTATGGATTAACTGGACCTAAACTACTTGAGACAAATCTGGTATTATATTTATCAGTTCATCCCCTTGTACACTCTTACAGTTTTGCCATTTTTTTCCAGTAGTCCAGTTCAAAGAGGTGCAATGTCACACTGACCTGATAAACCTCACTTGTCCTGAGATTGCGTATCTCTATCAGGTCAAGATGTTACAATGCAACTAATATGGGGGTAACTGATAAAAAATCAGAAGCAGGCCCAAAGACAGGAAAAAGGAATAACATCGTAAACAGCTATCTTATCATTACGAAAGCACGCCTTTTAAAATGCATTGCAAACTTTACCGCCGAAAAAATACGAAAATTTTAACATGAAAAATAGTGATATTTTTCTTATTTCTGCTCAAAATATATATTGTGGGTACTCGTTAGAACCGCCTCATCGAGTCGGTTCTAACCAGTACACACACTCTATATTTTAGAGCAGAAATAAGATAAATAAGGTTGATCCCTGCAAACCCCAGTTTTACTATATAAAGGTGTGGTTTAGGTGGGTCAAAAATATATGGGCATGTTATCGTGATGTAAAATATTTAGGTCGGAGACGGCTCAGAATCCGAGACACTACCTGCCGTCTTGCAACCAAAGAGCTAGCGTTGTCATCAACCCTGACTGGCTTGAAAACTAGACAAGCATTTTGTCGCAAACATATCAGAGTTTGTCATATTTGTCAAACATATCATATTTGTCGCAAAAATCAACTGATTTTTTATTTTTATTTTCGGATTAGTTTTTAAACCGAGGTCCCGTCCCTGTATGACCGTAGCTGTTGGTAGGACGTAAAACACTCACTCACTCACTTGTCGCAAACATATATAATTTAGTCAAATGATGGCCATCGTGTGGAGTAATAAACAAGATCATTCTCGTACTGTTGCTGGCATTTTTTGAAGTTTGGTCAACTGAGTTGTAACGAAAATGCTGTTTGAATAGAATGGAGAAACAGCTGTTGGCTATAGGCAAGTTTTTACATATATAGTTTTACACCTCACGATGAAAACAAATTGATTTTGTTCAGCAATATAGATTACAAATAGTAGTGTTTGATAAAGTATGTTAAATTTGGCTTTGGTCCAGACGTCTACTGCGTGTCAGCTACGTAGCACTGGAGATGAACAAAACAGACGCGCAAGCGTTGAGAGGGGTGCCTCCTTATTTGAAAAGTGTGTCTTATACAATTTTGTTGAAATTTAGTCTGGGTACAGATCTAGGGCCTTTATTTGGAGTTTGGTAAACGTAACCCTTGATTTAAAGTTTACCAAATAAAAACAATTTCTCTTTTTGCTTTTAATCCCTATCCCGACCAAGAAATTATAAATCTATTCGATGTTTGACCCAGATATGACGAATAGAATTTTGCTTTTTTATTGCTTTGTCTGGTCAATTTGTCAGCTCCGTCATATTAGTTCTGTATTTTACAAAGCTTTTCATTACGAAAACACGCCCCTATTTAATATACTGATAATTTTATCACGGAAAAATGAAAAGTTTTCAGAAACAAAGTCTAATATTTTTCATATTGTTGCTCAAACACATAAATTTGTGGAGCTTGTAAGTTCTAGCGAGTACCCATAATCTATGTTTTAGAGCAGAAATAAGAAAAATAATGTATATCACTATTTACCACATTTTTTACTATATAAAAGTGTGGTTTACGGGGGTCGGAATTATATAGATGTGTTTTCGTGATGACGCATTCTGATGCACTTCAAATGCCTAACCACAATCTCTACGTTTATGAGTAGAAATATGAAATGACTATATATATATTACCCTTCCTTATACAAGTTGGAATTTGCAGCGATGTCAATTATTATAATTTGAGAATGAAGAACCTTTGCAACGACCACTGTTTCATCACATCATGGGTGTTGAAACGTGAAATTTATAACTGTATATTAACACTGAATTAGTGGACCATGTCATGCAGCACGCACAAAAAATGTAAATAACCGCAATACACAGCAAAAGAAAAAAAAAACAAAAAAAAAAACGCTATAAACCGACGTTACTTCGGCATGGCGTCAGTCGACAGTAAGGTTGACCAATCAAAATATTTTATCTGTGACGTTGCGTAGCGACAGGTGTACATGATCAAGTGACCTCCATTGGTGTATGTAGCCAGAAGTTCTGAAATGATTTATCTAAGTGAAATTAGTAGCAATTGTGAATGATAGTAAGACCATCTGCATTTTGCGGCCACTTTTGGGACTTTTTAAAAATAAAGTCCAATTTGAACAGTCCCAAATATAATCTTAATATAGAAATGCTGCTGTATACGAATTTGTCAAAGTGTTAATCTACTATGATTCGA
The DNA here is from genome assembly GCA_963580285.1 of Lucinisca nassula. Taxonomy (NCBI): domain Eukaryota; kingdom Metazoa; phylum Mollusca; class Bivalvia; order Lucinida; family Lucinidae; genus Lucinisca; species Lucinisca nassula. The sequence continues at coordinate 13,033,743 of OY757022.1, read as the reverse complement.
ATCCCGGGCTATTTGTGCCTAAAGTATGAATATAACCAGGAAGCAGAACTAAAGCGTTTTAAATTGAGTTAACATGTTTCTAATCATCTTTAATAAAGTCTTGTTCAGATAGTTACCGGATACGCTTCCTGTTTTTCGTTTAGCCTCTTGAAAATAACTTTAACTGTGTGTGTGTAGTTTTCACTGCGCGTTTTGAGATGTTTTCTTTTTATTATTATTATTATTATTATGTATCACAATAACTTGCATCACGCTAACAAGTCCGCGAGACGAAGACCCCGCAAACCCCAGTTCAAATAGAAAGAGTGGAGTTTACGGGGATATACATTATCGCATTATTTTTGCTCAAAAACATAGATTGTGGGTACTCGTTAGAACCGCCTCATTGAGGCGGTTCTAACGAGCACCCACAATCTATGTTTAAATCTATGTTTTAAACAGAAGTTATAAAAATGTTAACATTTAACCTCATATTTGTCATTTCTGTCTCCATGTTGGACGCCATTATTTCTCACGAACATGTTTTCCTAATGTGGAAAAGGTTGCCCTTAAAACTTTAGCTACAGGTTGTCTGATTGGACATGTTGCTATAAGTAACTATACCAAAAAGCACGGGTCTTCGTCATTTACGCAGTCTGTTCCATGTGACCTTTGTGAATGCTTTAGCTTAAATACATACGGAAAGGTCTAAAGCAAATACGATGCACGCGGCGTTCTACTGTCAAAATATACAATGCCGGATGCTGCCGTATTATGCGCGATCTGGAATATGTGCAACAGAACATACAAGTAAAAAATTGCTCCATGTTGGAGCAAAGGAGGAAGCGCTGCGGAAAACAACTTTTTTTATACCCGCTTTTTCGAAGAAAAATCGGATGTATTGTTTTCGTGTCAGAGTCGAGTGTCTATCAGTCCGGGGGTCTGTATTTATGTATGTTTGTATATAAGTATGTGTGTGTGTGTGTGTGTACATACGTCAGTCGAGTTTCTATGGAATGGATCTCCTCTGAAACCGGTTAAGATACATTTTTCAAACTTTGCCTGTGGATAATAAATGGAATGTAGATGGCACTGGGCTACTTTTGGAGTGACCGTGACCTCAACATGGCACCAAGGTCAAAGGTCAAAAAGTATTATTTTGCCATATCTTCTAAACTATTGGAGATACACTTCTGGAACTTTGGTTATTGGATGACCCTTGGAATATAGAATAAATTGGGCTCCTTTTGGTGTGACCTTGACCTCAACATGACCCCAAGGTCAAAGGTAAAAAGTATAACTTTGTCATATCTTCTAAACTATCGGAGTTACACTTCTGAAACTTTGGTTATTGGACGGCCCTTGGAATATAGAATAAATAGGGCTACTTTTGGTGTGACCTCGACCTCAACATGACCCCAAGGTCAAAAGTTAAAAAGTATGACTTTGTCATATCTTCTGAACTATTGGTGTTACACTTCTGAAACTTGGATATTGGATGGCCGTTGGAATATAGGATAAATTGGGATAATTTTGGTGGACCTCAACATGATCCCAAGGTCAAAGGTAAAAAAGTATGACTTTGCCATATCTTCTAAACTATAAGAGTTACACTCCTGAAACTTTGCTTATCAGTTAGAATGTTCTTTGCAACTTTTTTAACTTTATGTAGTTTTGGCTAGCTAATACATAGTCATTAGTGTTATTCATAGAAAAAGCGGGTATTTGCGATGGTATACCATCGACTGCGCGATCTAGTTTAACTTTAAATTCATTAAAATATTTCATAAATGTGCATGTCTTTAAAGGGTTGGACCTAATACATGAGAATGAGCCTTTTCTTACCGATTCATTATAGGAAATGTTTTCTAAGGCCATTCCCAATTGCGGGCAGTACAAATCCTAAACAGAGAAGGTGGAAAAAGAGTGTGAAACATCGCGAGCAGGTCATAAAGAGTATTTCGCCGCAAATAAGCAACAGATTACTTTAGGAATTTGGAATGACTTCAGAATTATAGCTTTGAGATCTATCTGTCATCAGTCAATGACACATTACATGATTGTTCGTTATTATCCCCTGATCGATACCATACGTCCGTGTGTGGGTGTTTGTGTGGGTGTCCGTGTGTCCGGAAACTTGTGAACGGGATTAAAGACATGGCAATCATCAGGGAAGCATCATACCTTCCATAAATGTTCCCCTTGGAGAGAGAATAAATCCTATTGATTTTCAAGGTCAATGGTCAAATGCTAAGTTAACAATGGACTTGACGTTTAAAACATTGTGAACAGGATTAAAGGAAAAGCTATCATCATTGAAGTATCAAACATTCCACAAATGTTTCCCGTGGAGCGATGATGAACACTATAGATTTTCGAGGTCAAGGGTCAAATGTCAATGTCACGATGCACCGTGTGAAAAACACTGAAGTGTCCTATGCACTCTGAGGTGAGTGACTCTATATTTGCCTTCTGGGATGACCCTAGGAAATGCTGGTTCTTCTCCGTCGGTAGAGTCACATACCAGAATCAGCATTCGGAATTATTACTGAGAATACGTCAAATGCCATTCAAAGATCAGGACCTGTGATGTTATCCCTGGCTCTCACGAAAGAGGCACAATTAGCTTCAGTATTATCAGCACCTTCAACTGTAGAAATGATCGAATCGGAAAGAGCATTCCACACTCTAATGGTCCGACGGAAGAAAGATTCTTTGTACATACGGGACAATTGGGATCATCATGCCTCATGTCAAATCAAGGGACTTTACCTGTACTGGCATTTTTCCAGCTCCGAAAATCCCGAAAAAAATTAAAACAACCTCAAAATGACCCAATTTGTTTTTATTTGATTTTCTCAAATTTAACATTGGATGAAAGAAAATAATTGTTCTACTTAAATTTTCAGTCCCATTTTTCATTGCATAATGAATGTTTTAAATACTGTAGTTTAAAATCAGTATGAGAATATCAATAACCCAGCAGGCACACGGCGCAAGGGCAACGTCAATTCAACGTCGGTGCAGTGTCACGACGTTGCACCGACGTAAATGTGACGTTGCATTAAAGTCATGACGTTGCACCGACGTTGATGTGACGTCACAATTACGTCATGTGCCTGATGGGAAGTAACCAACAATGTCGGAAATCGATGTTAATTCCACCCCTCCCAGACCCACACAAAAACACTTTTTGGGTCGATTGTTTGCCAATCGACCAAAGTTACTAAGCACACAACTTTCAACGTTGCGCTCACGTGACTATCACTCTTTACCAAAGAACATCTATTCAAATACATTGAAAAATTTACCGTCAAAAAAACTTTCAGATAGAAGAAAATCTGATATTTATCATATTTCTGTTCAAAATATAGATTGTGATTACTCGTTAGAACCGCCTTGGCCATCTACAAGCTATTTTTAATCAGAAATAAGAAAAAATAATGGGTATCACCGTTAACTCCAGTTTCACAATATAAAAGTGGGGTTTAAGGGGGTCAAAATTATATAGGCGTGTTTTTTTTAGGAAATCAAGGTAAGGATCATTTACAAAAAAAAAAAAAAAAAACGCCCCCGCCCATCGGGGCTTGAAGAAATAGATGGGCGGCATGATGCTTCCACGCAGAGCTGAAACCGACCCGCACACGAGTACTGGTAAACCGCTAAGAGGATATAAGCCTGCCCAGGCAAGGCGGTGCGAGTCGGCCCGTCCATGCTTATAAACCCTATTGGTTTCATTGGGCGGCAGGGCTTGCATTGTCTTTTCATCTCAATGTCGGGCGGCCCCGTCCATCGGGGCTTGAATAAATAGATGGACTGCATGATGCTACCACGCAGAGCTGAAATCTGACCCCACACGAGAACTCAGTGGTAAACCGCTTAGAGGAACTAAGCCTGCCCATATAAAGCAGTGCAAGTCCGACAGTCCATGCTTATAAACCCTATTGGTGTCATTGGTCGACATGGCTTGAGATGTTATTATATCTCAGTGTCGGGTACAAATCCCACAAAATTGGAAGCAACGTCTCCAAAATGACAACGTCTCCAAAATGACCTTTACAGTGTTGACGGGGACGTTAAACCTCAAATAAAAAACAAAAAAAGAAGTCGTGTTATTTACATCTTAGAGAATTATCATTCTGTAGAATCTGGACTGCAATCATGTGTTGGGTTTTGCAAACAGTGTATACCCATATCAGAGCGCGGTGTCTGTTCAGGGTCTACACTGTTTGCTTAGGGTAAAGGGTTAAACGAAACAGTTCAAGTTCCCCTTCAGGGCCATATTTTCAATCTACACCAAGAGATACCCGACCTATCAGTGCTGTCAGTGCTTTGATTTATATACCCTCTTCAACCCTTCCACCCCTGAGTTATCGGCGTGGGCTCTACCATCACTGACTTTGGGCACGTCCATTCTACTTTATATAGTATCTAGCTTAAAAAATCATCAGGATAACAAGTTATATATCCCTATAAGGTGGCTCATTATGCGCCATCTCATCAGGATCTACATGTTTGCATTAGTATCTGTGCCGGGCTTCAGGGTTGAAAGGGTTAACCTTTGCTGTAGTAACAGTCTTAAATATTGCGCAGTAAGCAACCATTGGAATCGAAAGGGATACGTTTAAACCGTAGATTGTACCATTCTGTGTAGAAACACTGTCATCTATTTTAAACACACACAGACTTCTGTCATCCATTTCAAACAATGAATTTTAATTTTGGGATAATTCAACAATGAAATATCAGGAGTATATTCAGGACTGTACTGACTGAAAATAAAATAATAATCAAAACCGAATACCCTTTCGATGATTAAAACAAAAAACATAGTTCGTTATTAAAATCCAGAATGTATCAAAAGTAGAATTCGAATGGCAAAAATTCAGATTTCAAATGTATAATTGAATGTAGTAGCAAATTAAAATTGTTAAAAAAGTGTTTTAATTTTATCAATAACGCGAACTTCTGTAACTGACAATTCGCTTACATCATTGAAAAGTCAAGTTTCATGATTACATAGTCCGTGTCTCAAACTCATTACAAATGGCGCTGCGTTGGTACGCAGCGCAATAAAAATATATCGAACCGTATTTCCCACGCAGACCATGACACACTGATTTGGTTTTAATCATAGTTATACAGAAATAAGCTGAAGTGCCAAGATTTCAGGAAATGAGGTTGACCAGAAAACCACATTCAACGCCAACAGTCATCACAAGCCACCACGAGATGAAAATGCAATGTGCTTATTCAGGGATTTGCGGACGGTGTTTCGTTTTACAAAACATGTATTTCGAGTTTTCATTAGGCTGGCGTATCTATGTAGCGTTACGACATTTTTATTTCTAAGTCAAACGTTACTATATGGTCCTCCAACCAGAAATCATACAGATCAGTCTGCCTTTCCTTCTATACATCTAGTAACGCACCGTTACTGTTTACCCTCGGATAGGATTATCACCCCCTTCAACCCCAAGTTTATATAATAAAATAGAAGTAAAGCCAATGATCAAAACCTGGGGTTAACAGGGCTGTATTCCTTTCTTGTTTTATAATGTGGTTCTGATTCTTTCCCTAATTATGTATTTGTTATGTTGGTGATTTTGATTCTTCCCCACTTTAAGTTTTTCATTTTTGGTTGTCCTTCCTGTTTAGTGTTTGTTGTGTTGGTGATTCTGATTCTTTCCACCACAATGTATGTTGTTCCTTTTTAGTTACGTTTGTATTATCTGAGTCACCACCTGTTTGGAAAGAGCTGCTGACTCGGTTTACCAGTGGTCTCTTTTGTTTAACGTCGTCACTCCATGTTTCGACTTCTTTCCATAGTGAGACTTTCGGATGAGTCTTTAAACCGAGGTCCCGTCTCCGTATGACCTTAGCTGTTGGTGGGACGTAAAACTGAAACACTCACTCACTCTTTCCATAGTGATATTATGGGTAGAATGTGAGATCTAATTGTATCAGTTCCCGATCGTTTCCTACTCGTTAGACCCGACTCGCCGAGGCGGTACTATTGAGTTCTCACAATCTATGCTTGGTGCAGAAATATGAAACATATCAGAATTTTTGTCGCAAAATTATTTTTTGTCGGCGGTAAAATTTTCAATATATTGAAAAGGCGTATTTTCGTAGTGTGGAGAAAAATGAAACGTCATGTTGACAACCATTGCGCGGACGCACGCACGCACTATTTGATTTAAGGCATTCATAGTTGTGGCTGCCAATATTATGAACCATGTTTTTGCTTGGCACTTCTCATACGTTCCTCATATCTCTCACATGCAGGGATTCAACAATGCGTATCACACTGTTAACATACCCAAAGAATCCATTTTGCTATAATATTAGTAACATAAATATTAGATTAAAGAAATTTAGTAAACTCAGGTGGTCGTTCCCATGGTTTGTGTTTCATTATTTAACGTCGTTCAGCTTTAGTAGTGATTTTGACTGATTTTGTTGTTTCCTTCGAAATTCTCCCAACCTTCCACCACTGTTAGAAGAAATCCCGCGATCATTATTCAGTTTGACTGTTTCACACACACTGATGTCCCTATGTAATGTTTGTGATGCGATAAAATATAGTTTCTCCGTCCAATGTAAATAATTCTACTAGTGACTTCGTAAAACGGAGAATTTTTCACTCGTAACGCTTTTTCGACTTGTGATTTGTTGCTAAATAAATCACAGTGCCTTTCCATTACCAATACGCTGTGTTAGAACAGAACTGCATGCATGGTAGTTAACCCAATCACGGTTGGCAACTTTGCTTCCCTCTTTTATTGCAAGCCGGTGGGTCAGGCCTCAGATTCTATGAAGGCTCCAACGTAAAGGCTTATTGAGAATTAGAGAGATCTAATTCAAGGTAATGTTGGTTGGTGCCTGATGCTCTGTCTCTGGTCGGGCCCATCGGAGTCTAACGGTTGGTTTTCTTTTGCTCCAGCATTTCAGTGGTTTCTTGCTGTCGAGTCCTCACCGTTGTCTCACCTTGACTTGATAGATTTTGTAAGGTAACCGGGCGCTAAAAGCACATAGGGGCTACCCCCATCTCGCTAAATGGGATTAGTTTATGAACTGCTCTTCCCAGGGACTCCAATGTGCTGGCATTTGTCAATTCGAAAGGTGTCAGCTGACCATTGGGAATATACTGAACTCTTAATCGGAGGAAGGCACAAATCGCACCCAAGGTACAGCGTTTGTCCTAAGAAACACAGTTCTATAGCGATTTTAGAATTTTGAGTGCAGGAATCAGACCAAAGACGGGCTCTAGTATGTGATGACGTGTTGTCAATTTCGACTGCCAAATGTGTCAGAGCACAGCCCTGTTTTCGAATGTATGGCCGAGGAAAAAAGCTAACATACATTATCAGTTCTGGCTTCCATTATTCTCTGCCTCCACCCCTGATATGTCAAAGAAAACGCCTTTTTTAAAGAAAAAATATTATTGTTCATAACTTTTGAACCTTTTAAGATAGAGCTTTCATATTTGGCATATAAGTTTCTTGTGTCAAGGGCTTCCCACACAAACAAAAATCTTGAACTGTGAGCAACTTTGAATAAAAAAAAACGATGCCCGGGGACATGTTCGTGTTTCACAAACACATCTTGTTTTTAATATGTTGTGCGAACAAGATATTAAGTTGTCTGCACAAGATCCATGTTGTGCGCACAAGATACAATTAACCCAGACACCAACTCTAGACTTCATATTTTATTGCAATCAGCTTTAACGTTTATTTCTGTCATTGCAATTGGTCTTTAAATATGTTCCAGAAAAAGGTAGTCTTTTTGAAGCAAGGACTATAAGAACTGAGAACTGTGAAATGAACCAGACTTTTCTCGGCCAGACTAGCTAGGTTTGGTCAATATGGCCTCATCAGGGACCCTCAGGGTTAGGGGTAGGGTTGAGGTTTAACGTAAACCCTAACCCAAAGTAGAAGTAAAACAAAGATCAGGAATCGATACAATTAACTTACTCCACCCATCAAAGACACCAAAGGGAAAGAAACACAAACATTAAGCGACCAGACCATAATGTAAACCTCAACAAAGGAAGGCCATAAGGACAGTTACTTTCCCACAAAATGGCCATAAGGCCATGTCATCCAAAATAAAAAGACACAAGTGATACACACAGTAAGTAGTAACAAACAACAAGATAAATAAATCGCCACAGAAGAATCGCCTTGGGACGGTCAGTGGAAAGATTTCCACTGGGGGGCTTAAATCGATTTTACGTGGCCACATTACGTGGCCACAATCCTCGCCCTTACTTCCGTCGCGATTTAGACAAATAATTTGTTCAGTCCGCATGAAGGCCTCCTAATTCATCAGTGCAACATCTCCGTGAACACAAATAATCAAAGAACCACAGAGGTGAGACAACGGTGAGGACTCGACAGCAAGAAACCACTGAAATGCTGGAGCAAAAGAAAGCCAATAAGTAGACTCCGAAATCCAACATTTTCAAACTTCCGCAGTGGAATGAATGACCCAAAGCACTAGAAAACAAACCCTTGATAAAGGTCAGGGGCCAGTTGTTCAAAACTAACGATGTCGTTAGTTAACATATGGTTAAAACTTTGATTATTTATTATGGCAAATATGCTAATATTTTTACTGAAAAAAAATGTGAACAGCCGCAAAAGCTGCTCACATTTTTGTCAGCAAAAATACCAAAATTTTAAATATTAAACTTGCTAGAACAGTTAACAATATGACCACTAACGAGCTCGTTAGGGTAACAATGCTTTGAACAACTGGACCCAGGGTGATTTTTACGGCGTCGCTTAACATCAGCTGTGATGAAGTTAAATATTACAAAAACATGCCTATACAATTACATTGTAAACTATACCGCCGAAAAAAAACGAAAATTTTAAGATGAAAAATTGTGATAGTTTTCTTATTTCTGTTCTAAAATATAGATTGTGGATACTCGTTGGAACCGCTTTATCGAGGCGCTTCCAACGAGAATCCACAATCTATAGTTTAGAGCAGAAATAAGCGATGAGGCGGTTCCAACGAGTATCCACAATTTATATTTTAGAGCAAAAATAAGAAAAAATAAAGTTTGCCCCCATAAATTCCATTTTTTCTATATAAAAGTGGGGTTCGAGGGGCTCAAAATTATACAGGCGTGTCTTCGTGTTGTATGATCTAAAGAAAGTAATCCTTTGATAGCAAGGACTACAATACAACTGAAAACTGAGGCTTATCTTCTTCCAAAATAGAAGCAAAGGCAATGCAAGTCCATGTTCAAACAGCACGTGAATTTCATGATCTATACATGGGTTTTGTTGTTTAGACGCAGCTTCCGTCCTGTTCTAGAACAGCTTCGCGGTTCACATGATTTTACGCAAGAAATACCGTTTGAACTACTGTCCGTCGAGGAATAGTTGACAGTGACGTCACGACTTGTTTTTGTTCTGAACAATGCAAGGCTTATGGGGCTAACGGTAAAATAACTCAAATAGTCAGCTACGTCATTGCCAGCTATTTGTTGGCGAACTATACATTTAATAAGGCGTGTGCGTTTATGTTATATCAAGTTATAATAAATAAATCGTTGTGTATCATATAAATTATGCTTTTATATTTTATCGGTTCACCAGCTCGATTACGTTTAATCGTTTCAAGCTGTCAGAGATAAAAACAAGCCCACAGCTTTAGATTCATAATACTGCATCATGTCATCAAAACCATGCAACATAACATCATGAAAACACACCTACATAAATTTGACTCCCTCAAACTCCATGTTTATATAGTAAAATTGTGGTTTACAGGGATACACATAATTTTTCACATTTCTGCTGAAAAAAAAAACAGGGATTCTGGGTACTCTTTAGAACCGCCTCGCCGATCATTGTTTAGAACAGAACTATAAACAAATCGCTTTTTTTTATTTTTATCGGAAAATTTTCATTTTTTTTTCCTTTTTTTGTGTGTGGCAAAATACACTATATATTTGAATAGGCGTGTTGTCGTCATGCGGAAAACGCATATCATTATGCAAACGCACCTGTACAAATACATTGCCACCTTTATCGACGAAAAATGAAAATTTTATAATGAAAATTGTGGTATTTTTCTTATTTCTGCTCATAATATAGATTGTGGGCACTCGTTAGAACCGCCTCATCGAGGCGGTCCTAACGAGTACCCATAATCTATATGTTAGAGCAGAAATATAAAAAAAATAAGGTACACCCCCGGAAGCCCCAGTTTTACTATTTGAAAGTGGGATTTAAGGGGGTCAAACTTAATTAGGCGTGTTTTCGTAATGTACGAGATATAATGCTTTCTTCTATGGTTCTTATCATTAACACGTCCATATAATGAACACCTCCGAAACCATAACTTTATACAGCAAACTGGGATGTACATGGCTGTACATTAATTGTATTTTTTTTACTCCAAAGCCTAGGTTTTGGGTACTCATTTGAACCGTCTCAATTAGGCGGTTCTAATGGCATCCACAGCTATGTTAGGAGAATTAATAAGACGAATATTACCAACTTTAAGAGGAAATAAAAGACTCATTTTTGGATTGCATAACGCTAAAATGACCGGTTATTAAATAATGCAGTTTGGCGGTCATAGGGGAGGGGACTAATACGGGGTAATCAATTGCCTTGGGATATGAGTTGGACAAGTCACATCTGTCCATTTATTTGTTTGTTTACTACGTCCTGGTTTTGATTTTAATGGAAGTTATAACACCAATGAGCCTTCATGATGTCCCTTTCCGTTGAAAACAAATCTGAAAACAGTCAAGCCTTAAGCTCGACGTCTAGATATTTGGATGATTTATTAAATATTGACAGTACCTATTTCGATGGTTTGATCAGTCAAATTAAATAAAGCAAATTCTACTGCTACTGAAGCCCCTTCTTTGGATTTACATATATCTATTATAGATGGGTTTGTCTCCTGCATCCTGTAACATTTTTGATAAACACGATGATTTTGATTTTGAGAGTGTAAACTTTCCTTTTCTGGATGGTAATGTTCCTCGTGCGGTATCCTATGGCGTTTATATTTCGCAATCAATGCCCTACAAGAGGCATGCTACAGCTGAGAAATTATTTATATCAGCCGTAAGGCGACGGATGTACGACGGACGAACCACTATACTTTAAGCTGTCACTGGAGATTTCGGCCCAGCTGAGCTAAAAGTCATAGGCGGAAAGCCAGAAGGACAGTAACTCTCCGACAAATTGACCAAACGGCAATCCAAAATAAAAAGATGTTAGCAATATAGTAAATACATGGTTAGTGTCTTTAATAATAACATATAATCGGTTCGCCGCGACAATTTTATAGGAGCTCGCTGTCTGTAATAATAAAATATAATCGGTGAGCCTTAGACATTTTTATAGGGGCAAGCTTTAGCGAGCCCTAATAAAATTGTCGCGGCGAACCGATTATATCTTATTATTAAAGACACTAATCATGTATTTAGTTTATACCGCAATTCAAAACAATCAAGGGGTTTTTTCAATAATTTAGCAAAAGACGAACTATAACATTAATGAACCACGATTGCAGGGCCGTCTTGGAACGGTCAGAAGAGAAGAAAAAGTTTTGTCGGTTGGTGCCTGATGCTCTGTCTCTGGTCGGGCTCAACGGAGTCTAACTGTTGGTTTTCTTTTGCTCCAGCATTTCAGTGGTTTCTTGCTGTCGAGTCCTCACCGTTGTCTCACCTCTGTGGTTCTTTGATTTTTGTGTTCACGGAGATGTTGCACTGATGAGTTAGGAGGCCTTCATGCGGACTGAACAAATTATTTGTCTAAATCGCGACGGAAGTGAGGGCGAGGATTGTGGCCACGTGAAATCGATTTAAGCCCCCCAGCGGAAATCTTCCACTGACCGTTCCAAGGCGGCTCTTCTGTGGCGATTTATTTATGTTGTTGTTTGTTACTTACTGTGTGTATCACTTGTGTCTTTTGGTTTTGGATGGCCTTATGGCCATTTTGTGGGAAAGTAACTGTCCATATGGCCTTCCTTTGTTTAGGTTTCCATTATGGTCTGGTCGCTTAATGTTTGTATTTCTTTCCCTTTGGTGTCTTTTATGGGTGGAGTAAGTTAATTGTATCAATTCCTGATCTTTGTTTTACTTCTACTTTACTTGGCGGCCTAGATCGATTTAATGCGGCCATCATTCTCGTCTTTGGTTCTGTCGTAGTTTAGGCAAATAATTTGTTCAGGCCGCATGAAAGATTTCTAATTCATAAGTGCAACATCGCCGAGAACATAAACACCAAACGACTGCAGGGATGAAACAGTGATAAGAACTCGACTGCATGAAAGAACTGAATTGCTGACCCAAATGAAAACCAACATTTAGTCTCCGGTGGGGCATGAAGCCAGAATGGTAGTTTCGAAATTAAAAAAACACACAGAACACACACAATTTTTAATTTTCATGCGCTTTGAAAATCACGTGAACAACAGCAATATAGGCGCTGCAGATTTTTAAGGTTAACAATGATGCAGCGCGGTATTTTCATAATTATATTTATCGCACTTTTAGTGTTAAATAAATAAAACAGAATAAATGAATAAATAAATCGCACATTTAGTAATAATTAAATAAATAAATAAATAATATAAGTGAATGCAATGATCAGGAATCGATACAATTAACCCACAGCTCCCATCAGGGACACCAAGGGAAAGAAACACAAACATGAAACAACTAGACCCTAATGGAAACATCACTAGCGGAAAGACAAAAGGAAGGTTACTTTCCCATAAAATGCCCAACTGGCTATCCAAAACATAAAAATATAACAGTACACACACTCAAAGACAATCAACAACATATATAGACCACGACAGAAGATCGGCCTTTCTTAAGCATTTACAATATACGAGTTGATGTGGGCGGCGAAATGTTGCAAAGCATAAAGTAAGTACGGCATAATAATTATTAATGTATACTAGCTATAAAACGCGTTCAAGAATGATACAGTATGTAACTACGCTCGTAAAGCTCCATCACGAAACCGCCTATATAAATTGGAGCCCTTTGAACCCCAATTTTATAAACTTCGGTTCACCGGGTACATTATTTTTCTTATTTCTGCTCTAACTTATAGATTTGGGTACTCATCAGAACCGCCTCGATGAGGCTATTTGAACGAGTATCCACTCTCTATATTTTGAGCAAAAATAAGAAAAATATCACAATTTTTATCTTAAAATGTTCTTTTTTTCAGCAATAAAATTTACAATTTATTTGTATAGGCATGTTTTCGCAGTGGTACTATTGCGCACGTCGTTGTTGAAAAAAGAATGTCTTGTTCATTTCCATGTCGGGCGCCTGTGTGATAAATAATTACTTTGTAACTGAATCAGATTAGCGATTAGCCAATATATGTACATGTAACAATCTTAGGGGGCCGTCGGTTAATTAAGATATTTTATTATATATTTATTATAATTATTATATTTGGAATTACTAAAATATCATTTACTGAATCTACAGAGGTTAATCAGATTTTGATTTGTAGTTTTATAAATGTGAAGGTTTGAATTTTCCAGTTGTTTCAACCAGAATAAGATTTGCAATACCCCATTAATGTCTAAACGTATTTAAAAAAAAAAAAAACAACAGCTATACCCAATGTGCAGGCACGAATGTTTACTGTTTGTTGGTTATAAGGCGGATATATGATGGCCAATACTATTTATACTGATACACAAACATTTAAAAGTGTTAAAGGAACTTATTTAAGTATATTACAATTTATATTTATGGTTACCTCAGGTTCTACCGCATCCAAAGTACTTTCATTGTTGTAAAAATGCATATGTGTTTATTTGTATTATTAGTTTTGTTGTTTGAAATATCTTATTGAGGGCCACTTGGTAGACTGGCTGTTTTAGCTAAAATGTATCCTCTTTAAATATTGTACAAAAAAAAAAATCAAAAATAAATATGGATTTTTTTTTTTATTTTTTTGCAATTTCCGACGAAATGTGAAGTTCTGTTTTATTTGTTTGCATGAACTTCAGATGACAAGACCAGATAAAATAGTAACAGTATATAAGGATATCGCACATAACGAAGGAAAGTAAAACAACATTAAGACTAAACGCGCTTCGGAGTTTACCGCGTTCCCTGTAGCATTTCAATAACCATATTCGTTGTTAATTTCTGCAAAACTAGTTTTGTAATAACAGCGTTTCAAGCTTTTAACACTTTACTCATTCAGTGTTGCTTTTTCTTTTCTGTTTTTTTTTTTTTTTTTTTTTTTTTTTATCTTTAACATTTACGTCCTACTAAAGATGAGTTGTTCTCTGAATGTACCAGCAAGCAGATACTGAAAGAATTAATAACTGTTTACGGCAATTCTTCCCAGTCCAAAGCCACGATTTATAGTTGGCCCTCCAGGTTCCACGATATTTGTTCGATGAAATCATGAAAAAAACATATGGTCATTCTCTACCTTCTGCTGATTCAAGAAAACACACAAAACGAACAATGTAGGTGGTAATGGCTTTCAGAAATGGATAATCTCGAGTCCCAGATCTACATTACGAAAACACGCCTATTTAAATATGTTGGTAGAATTTTACTACCAAAAATGAAAATTTTCAGATGAAAAATTCTGATATTTTTCTTATTTCTGCGCCAAACATAGATTGTGGGTACTCTTTAGAACCGCCTCGATGAGGCGTTTCTAACGAGTACTCACAGTCTATGTTTTTGAGCAGAAATATGAAAAATAAAGTTTACCCCTGTATACCCCAGTTTTACTATATAAAAGAGGGGTTCAAGGGGGTCAGAATTATATAGGCGTGTTTTCGTGATGCTTATATCTACCGCATATAGGTCACCGTAAAAGACCCCCTCCCCTTTGTAACATTGCTGCTGCAGCTGTCGTTGTAGAAGAAAGACTCGATAGTTACAGTTTGCCAATTAACGGCACCAGTGGATATTTAATTCGATTATGATTGATTCGGAAACACACCCGGGGCACATAGTCATATCATGGCTGCAAAATGAACAAATGCGACATATGTTTTCTTTTATTTCTGCAGCAAATATAGATTGTTGGTACTCCTTACAGCCGCTAATTGAGGCGGTTTCTACCAGCGCGCACAATTTGTTTTTGAGAAAAATAAGGACATCACGAAAACACGCCAATATCTTTTTAACCCCCTTGAACCCCAAAGTTATAAAGTAAAACTTATGGTTAAAGAGGTAAATCTTATATTTCTTATTTATGCTCTAAAATGTAGATTGTCGGTCCTCGTTAGAACCGCCCGGTTCTAACGTATATCTATAAACTAAATTTTAAAGGTCATGTATAACGGTATCAAAATCCATTAAATTTAAAAAGACATTGATTCAAGAAATCCGGGCAAGGTCGACAACGGTATCAAATGATCTTTATCAGTTTCCAAGCTATTACAATTTGAAGTGTGAAATATTTCATGGAAACAGACCAACTTCAGACTACCTCATTAATATTCATGAGGTATTGTATGATGCCATAGATGCATATTTAATTTTTTAAACTTTTTAAATATGAAATACCTTGTGTTTTAAAGTCATCAGGAACTGTATAATCGCATATTTGAACTATTCGAACTGATCTCAACTGATATGCTAAACCAGCTTTCACCTATTTTAAATTGAAAACCTTAAATTCTAACTTTAAATATTTTTTAAAATAATTTAAATTTCAGTTTCTGTATTTGTAAGTTGATGACATAACGTACAGAACCTAATGATCTGTTTAAAAGACATGTAAAAATACTTACATTAACAAATTTAAATGAAATTTTGAATGAAATGGTAGTTTTAAACATTTAAAAAAAATACTTGAAATGTAAATTTAAGTTTGAATTTCGAAATCTCTCATTTCTTTCCTACATTATGAACAACATACACAGTAATCAAAAGACGTCAGAAAACTGCATTAGGCAACTGCAAAATGGAAAATATGGTAGTTTAGAATTATTTTAAAAAAGTTTAAAGTAGAAGTAAAACAAAGATCAGGAATTGATACAATTAACTTACTCCACCCATAAAAGACACCAAAGGGAGAGAAATACAAACATTAAGCGACCAGACCATAATGGAAACCTAAACAAAGGAAGGCCATAAGGACAGTTACCTTCCTACAAAATGGCCATATGGCCATCCAAAATTAAAAGACACAAGTGATACACACTGTAAGTAACAAACAGCAACATAAATAAATCGCCACAGAAGAGCCGCCTTGGAACGGTCAGTAGAAGATTTCCACTGGGGGGCTTAAATCGATTTTACGTGGCCACAATCCTCGCCCTTACTTCCGTCGCGATTTAGACAAATAATTTGTTCAGTCCGCATGAAGGCCTCCTAACTCATCAGTGCAACATCTTCGTGAACACAAAAATCAAAGAACCACAGAGGTGAGACAACGGTGAGGACTCGACAGCAAGAAACCACTGAAATGCTGGAGCAAAAGAAAACCAACAGTTACACTCCGATAAAGCCACTATGACATCACAGAATATTGCATTGTGGGTTACAATCAAAGAAAATTCAAGGGAGGTTACTCTCAGAGAAAAATAGGTATGCATCAAACATAAATGAGCATAATTTTTGAACGAATTGCAATTTTTTCGTGCGGTTCTCAATAAAATGATCCTCTTTGCATCTGCTTTCACCCTGTCATGCTGTAATTGCTTTTGAGGCAGTATTAGAGAAAAATCTCATAAGTTTTCATCTTAGTTTTTTTCTTCTTTTTTTCCGGCGGTAAAATTTACAATGTATTTGTATAGGTGTGTTTGCGTAATGAAACAAAGAATATCCCCTAAAGCCCCACTCGTCTCTACATAAAATAAGGCCCTTTTGTGTCTTTGATGGGAGCTTTGGGTTGATTGTATCGATTCCTGATCATTGCCTCCACTTCTATTTTACGTGGTTTTCATTTCACAAACGAGTTAACCTGATGTAAACACTTGAACTTATGGGTCTTTATGCAAGATCAGTACCCAATCTTTTAACCAAGAGTAAAATGCTCTAGGAGAGCAATGTTGAAAAAAAACCTTCTGAAAATATATTAAACTGCAGATGAAATGATCTTCTCACGATTTTATATGTATGAACAATTAAGGGGAATTAACAACAAACAGTGTCCTAGGAAAGAGCAAGAAAGATTAGATCCCTAAGATATGTTCTCTATATTTAGCTTACAAATTCTAGCCGAGCATCACTACCATTCCAAAAGCACCATTGCTAGCAAGCTGTATCAGTGTCTTAACAGTACACCAAAGTCAAATATCTCTGTAGCTTACAGGTCATGGATAACCGGATTTCTGTTACCAGTAAATACTGCAGGGACCGTTCTTATTAACCCTTGTTCTGCTGAATATTTAAATATGCCACACCCACAACTGATTAACAACCAATCAGATAACTTGATGTAAATTATTGCAACAAATTCACAATCATAATGACAAACAATAAAGATCCAGATCAGATGGCTTCTTCAGAAGCCATCTGCTCTGGATCTTCATTGTTTGAAAAATAAGGCATATCCAGGCTCAGCAGGACAAGGGTTATTATCCTTAACGGCTTTGTTTTCTGTATTTTATATAGATAATCTAAATTGTTCTGAATTGTACATTGAAATTATCATTGACAAAATAGACAGAAACGATAAGCCAGAAAAAACTCCCAAAACAGAAGAGAAGGCGATGATGAGGAATCGACAACATTGCCTCGCACATGCCATTAAAGATATTAAAGGGGCAGAAAATGCCATAAAACAACTTCGCCATTATCAAAACGTCACAGGAGGAAATAACAAACTTGAAGAACAGTTACTTTCCCATGAAATGGCCAAACCGCAATCCAAAATAAAAAGATATCAGCAATATGAACTATAATATAGGTAATAGCGATAAATGGCATCTGACGCCACGAAAAAATAAATAAAGAATGAAAGAAAGAAAGAAAAGACAACTTAGTGTTTGAAATCAGCATTTCTCTCTTTATTTATTTATTTATTTACTTTTTTTTCATAATAAACACATAAACAACTTTTCAAATATACGATATAAAATTGTTCGCATTACTCGAGTTAAAATGTGCCTCTTGCAGTTTTGATAAAGCTTAAAAAAGAAGGATTTGCTGATGAATTTACTTATTCTATAATAAGCAGTGAAACCAGTGCATATCTGAAACAAATAAAAATGATATTTTAACATCGGGAAATGATATGATATTTTCACATCGTGAAAAAAAAACATGTAGATGGCCCGAACTTCCTTTTTACGACACATTTTATGGCATATAAAATGAAACGAAAAGTTACCGATTATTAAAATTACCAAAATTATTTTATCTAGTATGTTAAAACAAACATCAGGATTTTCACTCGTGGTTCGCACCCGTGAAAACAAAAACGGTTTGAACACAATCGATTAAATAATTATAGTATTCACCTGAAAAAAGTAAATATCGGCCTTTACTGTCATCAAAAACATTTCCCTATGAAATGTCCATTCAGTTAAATCATTAAGTTTTTCTTTTATAAGATAATTAGGAAGTGTAGTGTAACAGGTGGAAAAATCATAAGTAGACAGACTTGAAGCACCAAAACGCCTGGATTTCAGTTTATTTAAAACTTCATTAGAATTTTTTATAGACCAATACAGATTTCTACCTGATCTTTCGAAGACTTTGTCGCAATATTTTATCACATGTTTTTTTGATGGCAGTAAAACATGAAGTTAATTTTGAGAGTTCAATGGTGGTACAAAAGCTTGAATTTGCAATAAGCCGTGCTTTTTATGGTCGTTTAGATAACCAATATAACGTGGGAAGCTTGTCTTGGCCTTCTGTAACTCAGACAGCAAACTTGGTGGCTGAATGACAAATGTGGTCATCAACTAAATTAGAAGTGGAGGCAATGATCACGAATCGATACAATTAACCCACAGCTCCCATCAGAGACACCAAAGTGAAAAAAAACACAAACATGAAACAACAGACCCTAATGGAAACATCAACAGCGGAAAGCCAAAAAGACAGTTACTTTCCCACAAAATGACCAATGGGCTATCCAAAGTAAAATAATATAAGCGACACAAACACCCAAAGACAAACCATAACAAAAACAAACTGCGATAGAAGAACCGCATTGGAACGGTCAACGAAAACGAATTCCACTGGGGGGGGGGGGGGGCTTAAATCGATTTTACGTGGCCACAATCTTCGCCCTTACTTCCTTCGCGATTAAGACAAAGACAAAGACCAACAGTTAGACTCCGATGGGCCCGACCAGAGACAAAGCATCAGGTACCAACCAACATAAACCTTTTCGTCGGAACCGTCATAGAATCTGAGACCTGACCCAACGGCGTGCAATTAAAGAGGGAAGCAAAGTAGAAGTAAAACAAAGATCAGGAATTGATACAATTAACTTACTCCACCCATAAAAGACACCAAAGGGAAAGAAATACAAACATTAAGCGACCAGACCATAATGGAAACCTAAACAAAGGAAGGCCATAAGGACAGTTACTTTCCCACAAAATGGCCATATGGCCATCCAAAACCAAAAGACACTAGTGATACACACAGTAAGTAACAAACAACAACATAAATAAATCGCCACAGAAGAGCCGCCTTGGAACGGTCAGTGGAAGATTTCCACTGGGGGGCTTAAATCGATTTTACGTGGCCACAATCCTCGCCCTCACTTCCGTCGCGATTTAGACAAATAATTTGTTCAGTCCGTATGAAGGCCTCCTAACTCAGCCCTCTCTACAGCTCACGACTTAAGTTCATAGACCTTAGTACCACCAAGTTCTTGCTGAAGAGTGTTAACATAGTGAAGCCGTCAAATAGCTACCACAAAATAGAAGTGGAGGCAATGATCAGGAATCGATACAATCAACCCACAGCTCCCATCAGAGACACCAAAGGGAAAGAAACACAAACATGAAACAACAGACCCTAATGGAAACGCCAACAGCGGAAAGCCAAAACGATAGATACTTTCCAACAAAATCGCCAATAGGCTATCCAAAATAAAATGACATATGCGACACAAACACCAAAAGACAAACCATAACAAAAATAAACCGCGACAGAAGAACCTCCTTGGAACGGTCAGCGGAAACGAATTCCCCTGGGGCCACAACCCTCGCCCTTACTTCCGTCGCGATTTAGACAAATAATTGGTTCAGTCGTCCAGATAAAATTTGGTAACAAAATGTTACTTTAGATAAAAAAAGCATACCAGCCCTTGAGTATTTGTTACAGATTAATTGAGTTATAGAAGTTTGAAAATAGAAGTAGAGGCAATGATCAGGAATGATCAGGAATCAATATAATTAACCCACAGCTCCATCAGAGACACCAAAGTCAAAATTGCTGCTATATCTGCTAACATCACTAATGTTGAAAGCCGATAATTTGGAAAGACATTATGTCAAAACCCGCACGAGAGCTGTACACCACGGAACTGAATCATGTGGAGTGTACATGTTTTTGTGGGCCAGACTAGCTAGTTTCGGCCAATTGGGCCTTATCGGTGACGCTCAAATATTTCCACAATTCCACAATGGAATCAATGATCCCAAAGGACAAGAAAATATAATCTACACTATGATGTAAGAAAGGCTGCAATCAAATCGTCAAACGCACGTTGTAAGTAAGAACAGAATCGATCACTGTTATTCAGTTGTGACAGGAGATAACAACCCTCTGGTCTAGTGGTCACGTGGAAAACGAGGTAATGACGTCGCGTCTGAGAATGTAATAACGCCATCTTTTAAGTTCGGTTATCCATTAGTGAATTAAATATGCAAATTATTTAGATACGTCCCGTAACATTACATGAACGACGCCCTTAACGACGTCGCGCTTACTAATGGCGGAATATTAACATTTTTGTACGAACATCATGAATTAAATGCGTTTTAACTGTCATTTGACCAATAGAATCTTGCATTCATGCTCATGATTTATTGGATTTATTGACTTGTTGAGGAAAATGGATTGGGTTAACTACCATGCATGCAGTCTGTCGTGTACCCAATCTTTTTATATCGAAGAATGAGTTTAAGAAATCTGGTACTGAAGTCATTGAAAGTATATATTTTACTGAATATTTACTAATAAAAAACAAAAATGGGTTCCTTTAAGAGCAATGGAAACATTCGTAAGAAAGAAGATGGGTCATACTACATAGTTTCGGCTATTAAAGCCTCATCAGTGACCCTGTAATGATCCGGCAAAGAAAGCCAGAGGAAACATACTGCAAGTTTGCGGATTTCGAATAGGTAGTCGATTCAAAGTAGAAGTAAAACAAAGATCAGGAATTGATACAATTAACTTACTCCACCCATAAAAGACACCAAAGGGAAAGAAATACAAACATTAAGCGACCAGACCATAATGGAAACCTAAACAAAGGAAGGCCATAAGGACAGTTACTTTCCCACAAAATGGCCATATGGCCATCCAAAATTAAAAGACACAAGTGATACACACAGTAAGTAACAAACAACAACATAAATAAATCGCCACGGAAGAGCCGCCTTGGAACGGTCAGTGGAAGATTTCCACTGTGGGGCTTAAATCGATTTTACGTGGCCACAATCCTCGCCCTTACTTCCGTCGCGAACTAAGACAAATAATTTGTTCAGTCCGCATGAAGGCCTCCTAACTCATCAGTGCAACATCTCCGTGAACACAAAAATCAAAGAACCACATAGGTGAGACAACGGCGAGGACTCGACAGCAAGAAACCACTGAAATGCTGGAGCAAAAGAAAACCAACAGTTAGACTCCGATGAGCCCGACCAGAGACAGAGCATCAGGCACCAACCAACATTATCTCTCTAATTTTCAATAAGCCTTTACGTTGGAGCCGTCATAGAATCTGAGGCCTGACCCACCGGCGTGCAATGAAAGAGGGAAGCAAAGTTGCCAACCGTGATTGGGTTAACTACCATGCATGCAGTCTGTCGTATAATATCCATGTTGTGTCCAATCTTTTAATATCGAAGAATGATTTTACGAAATTGGGTGCTGAAGTCATTGCGGTTATATATTTTTCTGAATTTATATACTAAGTCACCATAAAATTCGGGTTCCGATAGACCTTGTTGCAGAAGAGATTTAAGTCCAATATTGAATTTTGAAATTAAATCAGAATGGCGACTATTAAAATTTTGAAAAGGCTCTGCGTAGTTTATGGTACCGATAACCCTGATTAAGGAGTTTAGCCGTTAATAATTTATTACGAGTGTTGAAGTCAGTTACATGACTACCCACTCTAGCAAATCGAATTAATTGCGAAATATAAACGCCATAGGATGGCGCACGAGGAACATCACCATCCAAAAAAGGAAAATTTACAATCTCAAAATCAAAGTCATCGCGTTTATCATAAATTTTGCACGAAACAAATCCATCTACAATAGATAGATGTAAATCCAAAAACGGGGCCTCGGTATCAGAAGAATTTGCTTTATTTAACTGAAGTTCTAGGGGGTAAATCTGACTGATCAAACCATCAAAATAGGTATTATCAATATTTCATAAATCATCTAAATATCTAGAAGTAGAGCTAAAAGCTTCAATAATTTCAGATTGGTTATCAATGGAAAGCGACAAAATGAAGTCTCTTTCATAACAATACAAGAACAGATCAGCCACAAGAGGTGCGCAATTAGTACCCATCGGAATAAACAAAGACTGATATAAATCAAAATTGGGTCCAAATAATTAAAACCCTGTCTAGAATATGAGTCTAAACCAATAATTTATTTCCGTCGCTATAACATTCGGGTTCCGATAGACCTTGTTGCAGAAGAGATTGAAGTCCAACATTGAGTATCAAAATTAAATCGGAATGACGTGTATAAAACTTTAAAAAGCTTTGTGTAAATTTATGATACCGATAACCTGATTAAGAAGTAAAGCAGCTAACAATTTATTACGAGTGTTGAAGTCAGTTACACTATGGCAAATCCAATACATTGTGAAATATAAACGCCATAGGATGCCGCACATCCAAGAAAGGAAAATTTACAATCTCAAAATCAAAATCGCGTTTATCATAAATTTTGCAGGAAACAGACCCATCTACAATAGATAGATGTAAATAAAAAAAACGGAGCCTGGGTTCATTTGTCAGAGGAATTTTCCTTATTTAACTGAAGTTCGGTGGGGGGAAGAGGGGTTTGACTAATCAAACCATTGGACATTGCATTATATAGAAGTGAAGGCAATAATCAGGGATCGATACAATTAACCCATACCACCCAGCAGAAACAACAAAGTGAAAGAAACACACACTATCCTCATGGAAATACCAATAGCCGAAAGGACAGTTTCTTTCCAACAAAAGAGGGTGTCTGTCTGTTTGTCTGTGTTATTCTTTTTCTTCTTTCTCTCCCGGGATTCGACTAAGACGATTGGTTGTGCGTAAAACTGTGTGCGTACACGTTGCTTCGAGGGGTTGGGAGAGGAGGCATATAATATTGACTACAGGTTAGATTTAGCTGAATACTCCGGTTACTATGGCTAGATGTTTGCCAACTTGAAGTTGTCCTTTAGGCTGTTCTAGGACATATCTTTTGCAGCTTGGTTGCGACGCCACTTCGCAAGGTCACAATAGAGGAGTTAGCGAGGAATTCCCTTCGAATGAGATGACCGGTCAGTCGTAGTTGATCCTCCGACTTCAGTAGCCCTACTTGGGGTACACTTCGTGCTTTGTGACGCGACCCTGTTAGCATATACATTTGCATGATGGAGCGAAGGAACAAAGTGTGAAGCTGTTCAACTCTTTACAAATTTCATGTTTCGCAACTGGATAACAAGTGTGTCATTTTTCTGTCCGATCTAATCTGAGTCCGCTCTGTTGGCACTAAGTTTAATACTGAGCTCCAGCTTATTATGTAATTAATTTTTCCCTTTACACTACGTCGCGCGTAGGCCCTAAATTGTTCGAAGATTAAGAACTGCTAAATATCAATGTATAAAGTAAATCTTTCCACCCTGTAGACCGGTTCAGATATCTATGCAAGATCAATGGAACGGCTCAAAACAAGCTGCTTCGTCAGGGTCGATTCTGGTTTAGACTCAAACTCCTTTTTGGCAATATTGAACGTGACCAAATTTTAACCCTCGTAGTTTTAAACAAATATAGAATCCCGCTTTAGAAACTCGGGGATGTAAGCGTTATCAAAACTTCATTGTTCCCTACAAAACCACACCAAAAATCGATATCCCGTCTGTTATATCAATACAATGTTCCAGGTCACGAGTTGCTACAAATAAACTGTGGTATTTATTATTCACAAACCTCGCCATGGGAAAACGTTTTTGCGACCTGCCTTCTCAAGAATATATTTAAAAAGTCAGATCTCTTCTTGTCACGATTTTCTATTACTTGCCCCGTACAATATTAATTATAAAAAATGCAGAACTAAACAGTGTTACATAAATGGATCTGCACGATAAGAGAAAACAGATTCGTTTTTGTATGCTTTGAATCATCCGAGTTTTATGCAGGACTGTAAAGGTTCAGTAAGCAGACAAAATATATTGTTGCCACAAACGTATACAGGTATTGTATACTGTTGTCGCGCCTGCTTAAATCATGGCGCGACATAGGAGTTGAACTTTCCGTCCGTTCGTCAAGCCGTCAACATTTGCGACCACCCTGACTTTCACCCTGATGTAAAGAGTCCCCCACCCCAGGCGCGACATAGCCGTCGGCGGAGCATTTAAAGGAGTTTCAATTAGAACAGACTTGTTTTACAAAATCAAATTGAGCCTATCCTGTGAAAAGATTGATACTCAAACTCTAATGGCATCTTGACTGCAATGTTCTGCGTTTGTTGTTACTTATTTGCCCTTTGCGACATCAGTCGGTTCATCATATTGGGGTTCCCTGCGTGACTAGCAACTATACCTCAATGCCAATGCACTTGCTTGTCTATGAAACGCAGTAGACTGGTTTGCATCACACGAGCAGGTCCGTGAAATGAACATCCCTAAACCCCACTAGAAAACTGGGGTTTACTGGGGTATATATTAGTTTTCTTATTTCTGCTCCAAGAAATAGGTTGTGAGTACCCGTTAGAACCGCCTAAATAAGGCGGTCCTAACGAGTTCCCACAATCTATGTTTTGAGCAGAAATGTGAAAAATATCCGAATTTTTTACATTGTTTGGTACGGCCCCCGCCCATAGGGGCTTGAAGAAATATACGGGCTGCATGATGCTTCCACGCAGAGCTGAATCCGGCCCGCACACTAGTACTGGTAAACCGCTTAGAGGATCTAAGCCTGTCCAGGAACCGCGATGCGAGGCGGACCGTCCATGCTAATAAACCCTATTGGTTTCATTGGGCGACAGGGCTTGAGATGTCATTTCATCTCAATGTCGGGTAAAAGTCCCACAAAATTGGAAGCAACGTCTCCAAAATGACCTTTACAGTGTTGACAGGGACGTTAAACCTCAAATCAAACAAACAAAACAAAAATCTGCTTCAAGACATAGGTTGTGAGTACCCGTTAGAACCGCCTCAATAAGGCGGTCCTAACGAGTCCCCACAATCTATGTTTTGAGCAGAAATTTGAAAAATATCCTAATTTTTTACACTGTTTGGTACGGCCCCCGCCCATAGGGTCTTATAGAAATATATTGGCTAAATGATGCTTCCACGGAGAGCTGAATCCGGCCCGCACACTAGTACTGGTAAACAGCTCAGAGGATCTAAGCCTGTCCAGGAAACGCGGTGCGAGGCGGACCGCCCATGCTAATAAACCCTATTGGTTTCATTGGGCGACAGGGCTTGAGATGTCATTTCATCTCAATGTCGGGTAAAAGTCCCACAAAATTGGAAGCAACGTATCCAAAAGGACCTTTACAGTGTTGACGGGGACGTTAAACCTCAATTCAAACAAAATACACTGTTTGGTGGTAAACTTTCGATATATTTGAATAGGCGTGGTGTTTGCGTAATATGTGTCGCAAACTCTAAAAATAGGTGGGGGCGCAGGTGAGGCTCATTTAGCGAGACGGGCACTCTCGGATGTCTATAAATTGTGAAAAATGTTGCACGATCAGTTTCAAGAATTGCAAAGAAAAGAAACTTTTACGGATAGACTTGTCATTCCTGGTGTTGATTTATGAGAACTACATACATGTTTTTGTATACATTCCTTTGGGACAACAGAGCCTTTCAAAAAAGAGTCAACATCTTCAATATTTAAGTAGGGTAATAATAGGCTAATAAGGTGTAATTGGCCGCAACCAGCTAGTATGGTCCAGAGAGTTAGATTTTGTTTTGCATTTTGTGTGTCTATTTATCTTCGTGGTTTTATAAAACATGTCTAACTACTTCAAAAGAACCGTTTTTGTTTGATTTGAGGTTTAAAGTCCCCGTCAACACTGTAAAGGTCATTTTGGAGACATTGCTTCCAATTTTGTTGGACTTTTACCCGACACTGAGATGAAATAACATCTCAAGCCCTGTCGCCCAATGAAACCAATAGGATTTATTAGCATGGACGGTCCGCCTCGCACCGCGGTTCCTGGACAGGCTCAGATCCTCTAAGCGGTTTACCAGTACTAGTGTGCGGGCTGGATTCAGCTCTGCGTGGAAGCATCATGCAGCCCATATATTTCTTCAAGCCCCTATGGGCGGGGGCCGCCAAAAGAATAGTTCTTCGTGTAAACAATAATGTCTTTAAGGTCGATAAGGGTAGAGAAAAAGGATTATTTCAAAATGTTTCACAGTACATTTCATATCCCCCGGCCCCTCAAAAATGTAAAAAAAAATAATAATAAATAAATTGAATAAATATTTTTTTTTTTTAAATGAAGTCTCTTCGATTGGCATCTGACATAAAAAGGCAATGATCAGGATTCACACCTCCCATGAAAGCCTTATTGACAATTCCCCATCACTGTTATAGACATTGAAGATTTATTGTATACCCAGCAGGCACACGTTGCTAGGGCGACGTCAAATCAACGTGATGAGTGGAGGTGGGGGGGGGGGGGGGGGTCAAAATTAAATAGGCGTGTTTTCGTGATGTTTTCATCAGAAAACCACCATGTTAGAGATAAGAAAGACATTGGCGTCTTATTACAATGTTATGTTTACTGGATATATATGTTGACGCTAATCAGTGCCGTAATGATACCAAACATTACGATAACACACCCGTACGACATAGTGCATTTTTCACATCTCCAAAATGGCTACTTTTCTGATGAAAATCTTTTATATTTTTCTTAATAATGCTCAAAACATAGGTTGAGGGTGCTCGTTAGAACCGCCTCAGTGAGGCGATTCTAACGAGTACCCACAGCCTATGTCACTTCTATTTTCAAATTTGTATTAGTAAAATAAACTAATGCCTTTCATTGATACGCACTAGTAGGTACGAGGACGAGTCAATAAAACAATACCCAAACTCATTTTTTATCGATGTAATTGCCCTCTAGAATGATACACTTGGCCCTAGTCTTTCCGAAAATGACGTTCACGGATATCCTTTTTCAAAATAGAAGTGGAGGCAATGATCATGAATCGATACAATTAACCCATAGCTCCTACCAGAGACACCAAAGGGAAAGACTCACAAACATGAAGCAACAGACCCTAATGGAAACATCAATAGCGGAAAGCCAGAAGGACAGTTACTTTCCCACAAAATGGCCAAGAGGCTAACCAAAATAAAATAAGATAAGCGACACAAACACCCAAAGACAAACCATAACAAAAATATAAGAATAAAATAAACCGCGACAGAAGAACCGCCTTGGAACGGTCAGCGGGAACGAATTCCATTTGGGGGCTTAAATCGATTTTACATGGCCACAATCCTCGCTTTTACTTCCGTCACGATTAAGACAAATAATTTGTTCAGTCCGCATGAAGGCCTCCTAACTCATCAGTGGAACATCACCGTGAACAAAAAAAAATCAAACAACCACAGAGATGAAACAACGGTGAGGACTCGACAGCAAGAAACCACTGAAATGCTGGAGCAAAAGAAAACCAAAAATTAGACTGCGATGGGCACAACCAGAGACAGAGCATAAGGTATTAACCAACATAAGCCTTTACGCTGGAACCGTCATAGATTCAAGTTTGGGAATAGGAAACAGTCACTAGGACATACGTCCGGAGAATATGTGGGGTGCGGTATTAGCTCGTACCCATCCCGCTCAAGAGCATCCATAGCAATTTTGCAAGTGTGAACTCTTGCATTGTCTTGTTGGAGCAGAATTCCTTTTGGGAGTTTATCTCGGCGTATTTCACGGATCGCAGTACTCAGTTGGCCGAGCTAATTTGCATAATACGCTCATGTTATTGTACTTTTCTTTGCTAGAAAGTTCAACATAATAACGCCTTGTGCGTCCCAAAATACAGTTGTCATTACCTTGCCAGTATAGGGTTGGTATTTTAAACTTTTATGGCCGCGGAGACCCCGACCCTACCCACTGGCGACTTTGCGTTTTATCCTTTGGCTCATAATAATGGACCCAGGTCTCATCTTCAGTCACCAGACGTGAAAGAAAGTCTGCCTTTTCACTCCAAGGCGCTTCAACAATGCGCTGCATACTGATGCTCTGGTTGCCATTTGCTAGTCGCGAAAGGATTTTGGGACCCAGCGGGCTTTTAAACGAACTTATACATCCTAAATATAAGTGAAGGCAATGGTCAGGTATCGGTACAATTAACAGTTCCCTTCAGTGACACCGACGCGAAAGAAACACAGACATGAAATAACTAGACCCTAACGGAAACATGAATAGCGGAAAGCCAAAACGACAGTTCCCTTCCACAAAATGGCCCATTAGCTATCCAAAACAACATAATATAAGCGATACACACACTCAAAAGACAAACCTTTACAAAATTAAACCGCGACAGAAGAACGCTTTGGGACGGCCAGTGAAACGAATTCCACTGCGGGTGGGGTGGGAGAGGGTGGGGGGCTTAAATCGAATTTACGCAGCTGCAATCCTCGCCTTTACTTCCGTCGAGATTTATACAAATAAGTTTTTCAGTCAGCATGAAGACCTCCTAACTCATCAGTGTAACATCTCCGAGAACACAAAAATCAAACATTCACAGAGATGGAACCTAGTGGACCAGAGTGCTGACTCTTAATCATCACCGTTGTAGGTTTGAACCCGGCTAGGGTCACATGTGAGAGGTCAGGTTCTGCAATGAAAGGTCAGGAGGTTTTTCACAGGATATACCTCTGGTTAACAATCGGATCGGAATCAGTGAAATAAACCACCCAATTTCTTAAAATCATTCTTCGATATAAAAAAGACTGGGTACAACATAATATTATACGACATACTGCATGCATGGAGGTTAACCCGATCAAGGCTGACAACTTTGCTTCCCTTTTAAATTGCACGTCGGCGTTCAGGCCTCAGATACTATGACGGTTCCAGCGTAACGGCTTTCTGAAAATTAAACTAGAATTTAATTTTATGTAATGTTGGTTGGTGCAAAAATGGCCTGTCTCTGGTCGGGCCCATCGGAGTCTAACTGTTGGTTTTCTTTTTCTCCAGCATTGCAGAGGGAACTTGCTGTCGAGTCCTCATCGTTGTGTTCTCGGAGATGTTGCACTGATGAGTTAGGAGACCTTCATGCGGACTGGAAAAAAGATTTGTTTAAATCTCGACGGAAGTAAGGAGGAGGACTGCGACCGCGTAAAACCGATTAAAGCCCCCTACTCCCCACCCACCAAGTGGAATTCGTTTCATTGCCCGTTCCAAGGCGGTTGTTCTGTCGCGATTTATTTTTGTTAAGGTTCGTCTTTTGAGTGTATGTATCGCTTGTATTTTTGTTTTGAATAGCCAATTAGCCATTTTGTGGGAAAGTAACTGTTCTTTTGGCTTTCCGCTATTGATGTTTCCATTAGGGTCTAGTTCTTTTATGTTTGTGTATCTTTCCTTTGGTGTCTCTGATTTGAGCTTTGTGTTAATTGTATCGCTTTCTGATCATTGCCTTTACTTCTATTTTGAAAGTTCAGCATAAACAAATAAAATAAAGCATGTTCGTTTGGTGGTCCCCTGTCAGGTAGATTTCTGTTCAGTGCTCATTTTATTTGCCATGGCTAGTTTAGATGTATTCTGCAAATGCTGTTACACAAAATCTGTGTTCAGTCTATATGTTTGAATACTATACTGTTCTGTTTCAAACCTAAGCACGTTTCATCATTGATATTTTCCTTGAGGTGCCTATTACATTTATCGTGACTGCAATGATATCTTAATCCTACCTTAAGATGACAGTGTGATTGTTTTAGCCCGTACTCATTAGCCGCAAATGTAATTATTAACGTTAAAATAATATTTTCGTCGCACACAGACTTCAGCTTTTCTCTTGTAAAATAGCTCCCACATTAAGTAGTATAGAAGTGAAGGCAATGATCAGGAATCGATGCAGTTACCAACAGCTCCCATCAGAGACACCAAAGGAAAGAAACACAAACATGAAACAACTAGATTACGTATACAAAGGAGGTGTCTGACCAGGTATCCTGACCTTTATAGTGTTGATATGTCCTTAAACAAAACAAGTTTGCAAAAATATGCTCCTTTATTATACCAGAGCTGTTTTTTTTTTTTTTTTTTTTGATTTGAAGTTTAATGTCCCCGTCAACACTATTAAGGTCATTTTGGAGACGTTGCTTCCAATTTAGTGGTCCTTTTACCCGACAGTGAAATGAAAAGAAATCTCAATCCATGTCACCCAATGAAACCCATTGGGTTTATACGCCTTGGCGGTCCGACTCGCAACACTTTGTCCAGGCCTTCTAAGCGGTTAACCAGTATTGTGCGGTCGGTTTCAGCTCTGCGTGGAAGCATCATGCAGCCCAATCTATTTCTCCAGACCCCGATGGGCGGGGGCCAATACCAGAGCTGTATGTACACCATAACGGCCCCGTCCATCGGGGCTTGAAGACACAGATTGGGCTGCATGTTGCTACCACGCAGAGCTGAAACCGACCGCACATGAGTACTGATAAACTGCTTAGAGGTTCTAAGCCTGTCTAGGAAAAAAAGGTGCGAAGTGGTGAGATTCGGATCGTCCGTGCAATTAAACCCTATTGGTTTCATTGGGCGGTAGGGCTTGAAATGTCATTTCATCTCAATGTCGGGGAAAAAAGTCCCAGAAAATTGGAAGCAACGTCTACAAAATAACCTCTACAGTGTCAAATCAAACAGACAAAACAAAATAGTTTTAGGTTGGCGTTTCGTTCATTTTGGTTTCTTAGGTAACAGATTATTGCCACCCACTTCTAGTTTCTATACATATAAGTCCCCTTCGTATACCCAAGGACTGTAGCAGTTGAGGGGAACTACTATGTCGGTATTGTCTGGTCGATCTTTCGTCCTTTCGTTCATTATACCCCCGGCATACGAAGTATGCTATGGGGGTATAATGTTTTCGTCCTGCCGTTCGTCCGTCCGTGTGTCTCTCCGCCCGTCCATCCAGCCATGCATCCGTCAGTCCTTCCGTTAACATTTTGGGTTAAAAGTTTTGCGTCAAAGTTTCTAAGAGATCATATCTTCTGAACCCTTTGATAGATTTAGTTGATTCTTACACTGAAGTTACATACTGGTCAAAAGATTTCATTGATCTACGTCACCCCCCTCCCCCCAGTGACCTTGAGGTCAAGGTCACAGACTGACCTTGAGGTCAAGGTCACAGACTTAGAAATTTTACATTTGTTTATAGATGCCTGTATGTTCTAAACTCTAAGAAAAATTCAGTTGATACTTGCATCGAGATTACATACCAGTACAAAGATTTCATTGATGCATACCCCAATCTGCTGCTTCAGTACCAGCGATGCCCCCACCCCTACAGTACCTTTGATGCCCTCACTCCTTTGGTCCATTTAGAAATGTTATGTTTGGTTTAGCTTTTACAAGTACATTTATAGAATTCTTATAGCTTCTTGACTCCTTCATTTATATTACATACAAGCTCAAAAGATATATCAGAGGGTGGCGCTGGCCGGGGGTATATGTGGCCCACTGGTCATTTTCTCTAGTTTCTATTGCTTCGGTGTGTTTAGTAGTGTAGTAAGGCCCAGCACTTGTACCGCAGTCAGTCATTTACGTAACTAAAAAGGAAGTAGAACGAATCTACGGTTGAATCGGAAGTGACTTTTAATGCTTCCCTATTTAATTGCACGCCGGTGGGGCAGGCCTCAGATTCTATGACGGTTCCAACGTAAAGGCTTATTGAGAATAAGAGAGATCTAATTCAAGGTAATGTTGGTTGGTGCCTGATGCTCTGTCTCTGGTCGGGCCCATCGGAGTTTAACTGTTGGTTTTCTTTTGCTCCAGCATTTCAGTGGTTTCTTGCTGTCGAGTCCTCACCGTTGTCTCACCTCTGTGGTTGTTTGATTATTTGTGTTCACGGATATGTTGCACCGATGAGTGAGGAGGCCTTCATGACGACTGAACAAATTATTTGTCTAAATCGCGACTGGAGTGAGGGCGAGGATTGTGGCCATGTAAAATCGATTTAAGCCCCCCCCTCCCCAGTGGAATTCGTTTCCGCTGACCGTTCCAAGGCGGTTCTTCTGTCGTGGTTTATTTTTGTTATGGTTTGTCTTTGGGTGTTTGTGTCGCTTATCTATTTTATTTTGGATAGCCTATTGGCCATTTTGTGGGAAAGTAACTGTCCTTTTGGCTTTCCGCTTTTGGTGTTTCAAGTAGGGTCTGTTGTTTCATGTCTGTGTGTCTTTCCCTTTGTGTCTCTGATGGGAGCTGTGGATTGATTGTATCGATTCCTGATCATTGACTCCACTTCTTTTTTCTAATTATTGATAATACGTCTAGTTGGCACGGGTATGCACCTTTTTATTTCGCACAAAAAAAAAATCAAACTGCAAATGCTTATCTTTGGTATCTTATTTAAAAGAAGGATCTTACATGAGTGCTCATATATTACTGAATTTATTAAACGAGTTGAGGAAAAGGGGTAAAATGCGAGGCTCTGCCGAGCATTGTATTTTATTTCCTCAACGGGTTTAATAAATTTAAAAATTGATGAGCACGAATGCTAATTCTATTTATCATATGACATAAAAAGCATTTTATTCCCGATTTATTTACAGAAAGGCCAATATTCCGACATTAATAAATACGATGTTGTTAAGGACTTCGTACGTGTAACGTTTCGGGGCATACATAACTAATTTGCCTATTTAATCAACAAGTGGATTTCACTCTCAGACGATAAATATGTTTATGAAATTTCCGCTTAATTCCTTTCTTCTAGTGTTTTCCTGATCTGATTGGTCCGTTAAAAACAAATGAACTATACCTTGAAATACAAGTGACGACAATGATCATTAATCGATACAATTACCTCACACCTTCCATGGTATGAAACACGAAAAAAATAACAATATTATGAAAACGTCACAGGCGAAAAGCCAAAAGGACAGTTACTTTCTCACGAAATTGGCCAAACGGCTACCCAAAATAAAAAGATATTTGGAAATCTTACATGAAAAAAAAAAAAAAAAAAAAATCGAACTTTAAAAACAATAAACCACAACAGCAAAAACCGCACTGGAACGGTCATTATTTTTTTTACTGAAAAAGTTTTCGAAACCTCACAATTTTCCAACACTAAATTAAACGGTTTCTTTGCCAAAACCCACTCCCCCACCTCCCATGCTGGGAGCTGAAAATCATTAATTCAAACGGCAATGTTGTTCTGACGTCACTGTGACGCGATGATGTAAGAAGAAACGTTGCACACGTTGACGTGACGTAATAAAATTTGTTCACGCCATGGCATTGCAAGTCGTTCAGCCTGATGCAATGTCAGCAATATTTGTGTTTTTGTTCATCTATATTGGTAACACCTTGTGTTTTGTTGTTTTGTTTTTTGTGGGTGTGTGTGTGCGGGGGTGAACCTTGTTTTTTGTGATTTTTTTTCTTTTTTTTTCGTTAGTTTTGCGATTCTGGCATTAAGTACATACAGGGCTAGCATTTCAAGTAATGAATGGTTTGAGTGTTAAATGTAATTCCCTCATTAGATGCACAAAGTCCATGTAATTGACACCCCTGTGAAACCTCGGTTCATGTACAAAAAAGTGTCGTCTAAAGAGGGAATATCATTTTCCTTATTTTCGTCTCAAAACATAGATTTGTGTATTCGTTTAAACTGCCTAAATGAGACAGTTCTAACGAGCATCAACAATCTATGTTTCGACTATAAGTAAGAAAAATATCGCATAGTTTCATTTAAGGGGAATGGGTACACCGTCAGGGGAGGCAACTCTTGCAAAAGTATTTTTGTCTCCCATGTCAATAGGGGTGAACTCTTAAAGGAAAGAATTTGCTGGGGTTTAAAGGGGTATACCTTATTTTTCTTATTTCTGCTCTAAAATATAGATTGTGGGAACTCGTGAGAACAGCCTCGGTGAGACGGAACCGCCTGGATGAGGTGGTTCTAACGAGTACCCACAATCTGTATTTTAAGCAGAAATAAGAAAAATATCACAATTTTTCATCTGAAATGTTGCGTTTTATCGGCGATAAAGGTTTCAATGTATTTGTATAGGCGTGTTCTTGTAATGTTAAAGTGGGGTTTGAGGGGATCCGACTTGCATAGTCTGTTTGTGATGTTGACTTTTCATATTCAGAAGTACTGTTCTTTGCAGTGCACATGCGCAGCAGTAATTTTGAATGAGCTCAGAGCTATAATTACAAAATAGAAGTGGAATCAATGATCAGGTATCGATACAATTTTGATTTTTACGATCAAAACATGGCGTCGACTTTATGGGAAAAACACGTTGTTGCCTTTATGGGTTCACTAGAATTTTGCCATACAAAAAAAATATCTTCGATCTTTATGATCCATTGCCAGAACATGTCGCTTTTCTGGGAAGGCATATAGTGTTTTACAAGTAAGAATATGTAATACAAAAAATAAAACCCTTGACTTTCTAATCTTTGGGAACCGACTAGAATAACAGTCGGACTGATTTAGATGTATGAGAAAGTTATTTTACAACGGTTTGAGGATAACAATTCTTGAATTACTTCGTAAACGGAAATGTTGTATTTGAAACCTATCATTTTATAATTAAGGAATAGAATTTCACTATCTTTTCTTTTTTGAATTAAAAGTGATTCATCAAGAGCGGGTTAAGGACGGGTCATGAACGTTTGTGTCAGACAAAAAGACTCTATAAACGTTCATCACGCGCAGTTACGAAAAAGAAAGACTACACGGCCGAAGTGACTATCAGATATATTACATGTACAGTGTCACGACAGCCTCGCAGTGCTAATACATTTCGAAAACACGCCTATACAAATACATTGTAACCTTTATCGCCGAAAAAATAAAACATTTTAAGACGACAAAATGTGATATTTTTCTTATTCCTGCTCACAATATAGATTGGGGGTACACGTTAGAACCGCCTCATCGAGGCTGTTCTAATGAGTACCCACAATAAATATTTTAGAGCAGATATAAGAAAAATAAGGTTTATCCCTGTAAATCCCAGCTTTACTATATAAAAAAGGGGTTCAGGGGGTGAAAACTATATATGCATGTTTGCGTGATGCATTATCCCGTTTCCTAGACATTGAGGCAAAACGGATTCCACGACAGTTCTAAACAGTATGACGCAGTCGGCCCCACCCATTGGGGTTTGGAGAACTAGACTTGGCTGCATGAAACCAACCGCAAATGAGTACAGTAATGGTAAACCGAATAGGAGGTCTAAGCCTGCCCAGGTAAAGTGCCGCGAGTCGGACCGTCCATGCATATATATCCTATTGGTTTCTTTGGGCGGCATGGCTTGAGGAGTCATTTCATCTTAATGTCGGGTAAAAGTCCCACGTAATAAGAAGCAACGTCTCCAAAATGGCCTAAACATTGTTGACGGGAACGTTAAACCTCAAATCAAACAAACAAAAGTATGAGGCAACCTTCTTACAACTCGTATACTCTCTCACCGCTGTGGGTTCGAGCCTGGCTCGGGTCACATGTGGGACGCCAAGTTCTGCAACGGAAGGAGGTGGTTTTTCTCCGGGTACTTCGGTTTTCGCCCACCTTTGATTACCGATCGGCTCGATATGAGTGAAATAATCTTGAAAGGGCGGTTAACCAAAAAAAACAAAACCAACAACACTTAAACCCTGCGTAATTATACGGATCGTATTAATTTGCCTAGTTTCTTTCGGGACTGTTTTTTTTTTTATTTGATTTGAGGTTTAACGTCCCCGTCAAAACTGTAAAGGTCATTTAGGAGACGTTGCTTCCAATTTTGTGGCACTTTTACCCGACATTGAGATGAAATGACATCTCAAGCGCAATGAAACCATTAGGGTTTATAAGTATGGACGGTCCGACTCGTGCGCACTTGCCTGGGCAGGCTTAGATCATCTAAGCAGTTTACCAGTACTCGTGTGCGGGTCGGATTCAGCTCTGCGTGGAAGCATCATGCAGCCAATATATTTCTTCAAGCCCCGATGCGCGGGGTCCCCTTTCGGGACTGTAAATAACCTGTTGGATCAGTCAATTTTAATTTGAATAAACGTGTTCATTATCGCGCATACGAAAACATGCCTTTACAAATACAATTGCAGAAACAATGAAACTTCTGAGATGACAAATTGTGATATTTTTCTTCCTTCTGCACAAAATATAGACTGTGGCTACTCGTTAGAACCGCCTCATCGAGGCGGTTCTAACGAGTACCCACAATCTATATTGTGCATCAGAAATAAGAAAAAAAGGTGTACCCCTGTTAACCTCAGTTTTAGTATATAAAAGTGGGGTTCGACGGGGTCAAAATTATATAGGCGTGTTTTCGTGATGACTCCTGAGCACTGACTTTCGGTGAAGCAAGTACTATTATCGCAGGGAATTTAAAGATAATTCCCGACTCCAGAATTCGATGTTTCATTTCTACAGGGCTGAAATATCCATTTCCTTTTTATGTTGAGTTTAATAATGCGAAGAAATTGCTGCTGGCTCGATCGATCGATGGTGTTGAGCATAATGCCCACTGATTTTTTTTTTTTTTTTTTTGGAAATACGAGTTAATAAACGCACTTTTTACTGTTTCAAAATACTATTTTATTATCGTTTAACCAAATACGCCTTTACGTCACCTAAAACTAAGTATTCAAACACTTCATAGGAAAACTGAAGCGAAGGCAATGATCAGGAATCGATACATTCGATCAGAGACACCAAAGGGAAAGAAACACAAACAATAAATAAATAAACCCTACCGGAAACATCAATAGCGGAAAGCCAAAATCGCGCAAAAGTGGCCAATTGGCTATCCAAGACAAAAAGACAAGAGTCATACAAGAGGTATGATTAACGCCGCAAATAATGTTGTAGTTGTTTGACAGCTATTCCTTAGCATGATTGAGTGATTGATTTGATGTTTAACGTTCCCGTCAACACTGTATAGGTCATTTTCGAGACGTTGCTTCCAATTTTGTGGAACTTCTACTCGACATTCAGATGAAATGACATCTCAAATGAAACCAATAGGTTTCATAAGCATGGACGGTCCAACTCGCACCTCTTTGCCTGGGCAGGCTTAGATCCTCAAAGCGGATTACCAGTACTCGTGTGCCGTCGGCTTCAGCTTTGCGTGGAAGCATCATGCAGCCCATCTATTTCTTCAAGCCCCGATGGGCGGGGGCTGCATGGTACTTTTTTGCATGAACAAATGCCTTTGAACTGCATACCGTTTGTGAAGAGAAGCTTGCCGGTAATAATAATACCGATCATTCAGTCACCATATTAACTGCAAGTGTAATGAATACCAAGTGAGGAGTCACGTGACCAAGATGGCGATGTGATGTGTTTTTTTGGTTCGGAGATTTCAATATTCGATTGACAGTTTTCTATATGACATAAGATTCCTGAAAATGCCAGTTTAGTGATGTATGATTAGGCATTCGAATTGTGATATTCTGGATTTATTTGAACTTCAGTAAGGTAGCTATATTTGCTCTTTTGCAATATATATACATTGAATATACATTGAACTTCACTCACTGCGTGAAAATCGTGATTGACACATATCTGCGTGACTGTCACATATCTACCTGTGTTTATCTGTATTCGCCTGAATGACATTGTATACGTGAGGTTACGCTACTTGAGCCACCAGTTATACTATTGGACAAAAAATAGTATCACTACTACGCCAGTATATCAAAATGGGTGGCAAGGGTAAATCAAGTCAGGACGTCAAGGCATCCTCATCAAATTCTGCCGCAGCTTCGACATCTCATCATACCAAAAATGTAGCAAGCCAGCGAGCAAGTCTCAAAGATAACCCGGGTTCTTCGAGACAACTTGCTAATCCTGGAAGTAGTAGAAGCAGTAGTCCAGCCGGTACTGCAACAGTTGAAACTAGTAAAGGGCGACTATTCCCAGAATCAACTGCGAACTCAGTGCCTGACAATATCTTGTCTGCGACTCCTAAGACTGACGATGATGGTCGTAAACGTGAGCTTTCATCACCGTACGATGAGTCCGATGATAACCCATATAAGAAGAATAAAATGCCCACGGGTGCAAGCCCACTACTTGATAGTTACATGGAAGTCACAAGTAATGAAGCGGAGACTAATCCAATGGGTCAAAGTCATACATTATTTCTACCTGATTCTGAATTGGAGAAAATAGCTCAAATAGTTCAGAAAGCCCTGTCATGCCAAGTTGAGCCAATAGTGAAGTCTGTAGTCGTGGCTGTGAATGAATCGTTGGAGTCTAAAGTTTCTTCTTTGCAAGCGGAAAATGATTTTTTGAAATTAGAAATCAAACGTTTAAATACGAAAGTTACAAATGTGGAGGATTCTCTAGATCAATATGAACAATACAGTAGGAGAAACTGCTTAAGAGTAGCCGGAATTCCTGAAAATATTAATGAATCCACAGATAACATAATTATGGACATAGCTTCAGCTGCAAAGTGTGTTCTATCTCCTGGGGATATCGACCGTTCTCACCACATAGGCAAGCGCAATAGTAACAAACCTAAAGATATTATAATCAAATTTACATCATACCGTGCACGTGAGCGCTTCTTTGAATCGCGGATGAATCTGAGGAAAACTCCGGAGTTTAGCTCTGTTTTTGTGAACGAGGACTTAACGCGAAAAAGAAGTAAACTTTTATTCCAAGCCAGGAAACTTGTTAAAGATAAGGTAATCAAAAAGGCCTGGTCAAGAGATGGCACCATATATATCAGGAACCTTGCTGATGAACGCTTCAGAATCAACACACTTTCAGATTTAAACGGTTACGGTACCAGCACAGATGGCAATACTGATGCAGAAGGCGATCCTTCAAGTTAAACTTCCCAAGAATACAAAGAACAATAGCACAATCATCCAGATATCTAATTCTAGTTATTATAAGCATTTGCTCTTCTTTGTACTCTTGTATGAAGTTTGAGCACTTGTATGGACCGTTTTTCTAGCCACATGTGGGCATACCCATACTCACTTAGAACATTAAAGTTTCGATGGCTCGAACCCCGATTTTGTTTTACACGATTGGGACGAACCCGTTCTTGAATATATATGGCATTTCTATATGTCAGAAACAGTGGGGTGAAATTTCGGATATCTTCGTCTTCTATCATGCGAATGTTTGCTGTGTGTACTCATGTGGTTCGCCTCAATGAGGTGGTTCTAATGAGTGCACACAGCATGCAGATACATTAAAAAATATGGAAAAGAAGCTCCAAGGATTATCCCTGCTATTCCTCCTGTAAGTAACCGTTAATGACTCGAACTCAGATTTTCGTGGTCCTAAGGGTGTTCGAGCCATTGAAGTTTGTCTGTAAAACTACTATTTATGAGTGATTGACTTGGTGCTCGTTATAATTCATCCTGGACTTTACTTCAAGCTAAACTTCCCAGGAATAGTCAGAACTATATCACAATCGTGACATTCTAGTTATTATTAGCATTTGCTTTTGTTTGTGTGAAAAATTGAGCGCTTGAATGATCGGCTTTTCAAGTCGCCGTGCGCATACTGATACTCACTTACTACATTAGAACTTGGATGACTCGAACCCCCATGGTTCGCATACAGTGACTTATTCGAGCCCGTTCTTGAGTACCTAGAGAATTTATCTATACTAGAAATAGTGAGGAATAATTTAGGATATTTTCGTTTTTTTTTTTTTTTTTTTTTTTTTTTTCCTTTTTGTTGTTGTTGTACTGTGGGTACTCATGGGGGTTCGCCTCAATGAGGTAGTTCTAATGAGTACACACAGCAAACAGTTACATTAAAACTATGGAAAAGAAGTTTCAAAATTACCCCTGTTATTCGTCCTGTAAGTAACCGTTAATGACTCGAACTCAGACTTTCGTGGTCCTAGCGGTATTCGAGCCATTAAAGTTCGACTTTAAAACTGCTATTCATCCTCCTAAGTTGAATTTATAACATTTTGACAGAATGTTCGTGACACAAAGTACGCTTTTTTATATTTCCAAAACGTTTTTTTTTTTTTCTGATGAAATTTCGGTATAATTTCCGACTTTGACTACGACCATGGTCTGTGGATGGTCGTTGGTGCCGCCACATTGTGTCAGTTCTGACGGGTACAGCCGGCATATGTCATAGAACAGAAATGGGAAAATTAATGTATTCTCCCGTTTTCTCTGTATGGGTTGGGGTTTTAAAATTTGGAGGGGTATTCTTTACACGGAATTGTTAACGTGAAGATATACCATTCGCGCCCCACTGGTATAGTGTGATCGGAATTGAGGTGGTACTCGTTATAATTCATCCTGAACTTTTATTCGAGCTAAACTTACCAGGAATAGTCAGAACTGTATCACAATCGTGACATTGTAGTTATTATTTGTTTGTTTGATTTGAGACTTAACGTCCCCGTCAACACCTTTTAGGTCTTATTGGAGAAGTTGCTTCCAATTTTGAGGGACTTTTACCCGAAATTGAGATGAAGTGACACCTCAAGCCCTATCGTCCTTTGAAACCGGTGAGATTCATAGGCATGGGCGGTCCGACTCGAGCCGCTTTGCCTGGGTGCTTGGATCCTCTGGGCGGTTTGTCGTTCTGGTGTGCGGTCAGTTTTCGGCTCTGCGTGGTAGCGTCGTGTGGCCCATCTATTTCTTCTAGCCCCAATGGGCGGGGGCCGTCTAGTTATGAGAATTAGCATTTGTTCTTATTTTTGCTCTTGTGAAAAACTGAGCACTTGTATGGTCTGCTTTTCAAGCCGCCGTGCGCATACTGATACTCACTTACTACATTAGAACTTCAATGGCTCGAGCCCCCATTGTTCGTTTACAGTGGCTGATTTGAGCCCGTTCTTGAGTACTTAGAGAATTTCTCTATGCTAGAAATAGTGAGGAAAATTTAGGATCTTTTCGTTTAGTGTCATGCGAATGTTTGCTGTGTGTACTCATGTGGTTCGCCTCAATGAGGTGGTTCTAATGAGTGCACACAACATACAGTTACATCAAAACATATGGAAAGGAAGCTCAAAAGATTATCCCTACTATTCCCCCTGTAAGTAACCGTTAATGACCCGAACTCAGATTTTCGTGGTCCTAGGGGTGTTCGAGCCATTGAAGTTCGGCTGTAAAACTACTATTAACGCTCTTAAGTTGGATTTTTAACATTAGAACAGTACGTTCGTGACACGTGGTACATCTTTTTTTTTTTTTTTTCTTATGTCTCCGGAGCATTGGTTGTGGGTGCTCGTTGGAACCGATTTATAAGGGCGATTCTAGCGGTTACCCAAGCCACATGTCTTGGAGTGTAAATGGGAAGATTTGACATATATGGGTTGTGTTGATATCTTCAAATATTATGCGTCAATTCACTCATCCTTTTGGCCTAGTGGATAAGCGATGACTCTTAATCATTAGGTCTTTCACCGCTGTGGGTTAGAGCCTGGCGCGGGTCGCGTGTGAGACGCCAGGTTCTGCGGCGGAGGGTTGGGTGATTTTTCTCCGAGTACTCCGGTTTTCGCCCACATCTGATTAACGATCGGCTCGATATGAGGAAATAATCTTGAAAGGGCCGTAAACCAAAACCCCAAACTGAATAATTACTTTTGTCCAAAAGTATACATTTACGTAATAGTACATACCGCAGTGAGGCAGTATGGGTAGTGACTGGTTTGAGTTGACGACTATTGTTCTTGTCTTGTCTTGTGTTTTGTTTTGTTGTTTTGATCAATACAAACTTATCCATTTTGTTATATGTTATAATGTAGGTTTTCTTTTGTATTAGCTTTTTGTAACGCTTGAATGGCCGGTTTTTCTCTCTATTCACCTTTTTTGCATTATCTGCTGGTTCCAGGTCTGGGGGTTGTCGGTGTTGGGGGGGGGGGGGGCATGTGGCCGGACCCCCCTGACCTTGAAAGGTCAGGGGGGTCTGGTTACCTGTTTTTCCAAAATTGGCGGTGTGCAGGCTGGGGGCCGGCAAATAGTGCAAATATGGTGAATCACGGCATGAGTAAACACTACTCTCTATATAATTCGCTTAAACTCATACTACAGAATACCTAACCAAATGCTTAGTATTTTTATATTCATTATACCCGCCTTTTCGAAGAAAAATCGGGTATATTGTTTTCGTACCACAGTTCCCACCGGCGTCAGTCCGTCTGTCCGTCCGTCCGTCCGTCTGTCTGTCTGTCTGTCCGTCACGTTTCTTGTAAATGGATTTCCTCTGCAACCACTGAAGTTACACTTTTGAAACTTTGCGTGTGGATGGTGCGTGGAATGTAGATGGCAGTGGACAACTTTTTTGTGACCTTGATTTCAACATGACCCCAAGGTCAAAGGTCAAAAATTATGATTTGCCATGTCTCCTAGGCTATTGGAGTTACACTTCTGAAACTTTGCTTATGGATGGTCCCTGGGGTGTAGGGTGTGTCAGATTACTTTTGGTGTGACCTTGACCCCAAGGTCAAAGGTCAAAGGGTATGATTTTGCCATATCTTCTGAACTGTTAAGGGTTGCGCTTCTGAAACTTTTGTTATTGGATGGCCCTTGGAATATAGAATAAATTTGGATACTTTTGGTGTGACCTTGACCTCGATATGACCCCAAGGTCAAAGGTCAAAAATTATGATTTGCCATATCTCCTAAACTATAGGAATTACACTTCTGAAACTTTGCTTATTGGATGGTCCCTGGAATATAGAATATGTTTGGCTACTTTTGGTTTGACCTCGGCCCCAAGGTCAGGGGTCGGAAGGCACGACCTTGCCATATCTTCTATACTATTGGAGTTACACTTCTGAAACTTGGTTATTGGATTGCTGTTGGAATGTGGAGTAGATTGGGATACTTTAGGTGGATCTCAACATAACCCCAGGGTCGGGGGTCAAAAAGTTTGACTTTGCCATATCTTCTAAACTATAAGTTACACTTCTGAAACGTTGCTTATCAGTTAGAATGCTCTTTGCAACTTTTTTTTTTTTTTTTTTAACTTACATGTAATTTGGCTAGCTAATACATAGTCATTAGTGTTATTAATAGAAAAAGCGGGTATCTGCGACGGTATACCATCGACTACAGATCTAGTTATTATTATCATTATAATTTTTTATGTAATTATATACATACGTTCCTGTTCCTGACTCTCATACTCCTGTCTTGCATTTCGTTTCGGCAAGAGGGAGTCAGGGAGACATGGACAGATGTTGTTGTATCTGACCGATGTCAATGACTGGTCTTATTCTGATGAATGGGGCCAGCATCTACGTCGGTCTTGAAGAAT
Source organism: Lucinisca nassula (assembly GCA_963580285.1). Lineage (NCBI taxonomy): Eukaryota > Metazoa > Mollusca > Bivalvia > Lucinida > Lucinidae > Lucinisca > Lucinisca nassula. The sequence goes on along the minus strand of OY757022.1, from coordinate 12,989,948 downwards.
CCTTAAGAGTTCAAAGCAATAGTGTCTTTATTATTATTATTATTATTATTATTATTATTATTATTATTATTATTGTGGATTAGCTTTGTCCACTACTAGGTGAACGCACGCTGACTAAACTAAATACATTAGGCGCAAGGCCCTCAGGAGGTGCTGGGTCGACGTTGATTCGACGTCAAGACGTTGAGTCAAGGTCGAGTCAGGGTCGCTTCCGCGTTGTGTGTTTGCCGGGAATGTTTAACTATGATCAATGTATTGTTCTTGGACTCATATTAGCTCTCGCACCGCCGTGGCTCGAGCATCGCACGGATCATGTGGTCTTGAAAGACCCGTTCACCCCACCTTCCCAAATAAAAAAGACTGATAAGTGGTGATATACTTGTAAACAATTATTATATTATATATTAGCACTTCTACATGCAAGAGCGACTTTTATGTAAGGATAGATTCCATTTTATATAGATATACGTCTGCTGTTTTCACACTGAAACAAATACTAGTGATGGGTAGTCTAGAATACAATTTGAGGTGTCCGCTTAATGTCACCTCAATTCAACCAAGTACTATACGGTGAAGTTTAGCTATTGAGACACCTGAAAATAAAACATCTCCCCTAGTAGGGAACTCTACTCTTGACTTATATACTTGCTTTGGTACTCTGAATTTAGTATTAAGATGTTAGTAGCTCCTTATGCTTAATTCACTTTCAAATGCTTTTGTCAATCGATCGTTTATATGCCAGGCTGTTGAAATCCCGAACGCACTTCAGAAAGTATTCCCTCGAGGAATTATATTTTGTACATAATTCAATGCTCTGTATTATTTTGATGCTTACTTCCCTCTTTCTTTTTGTTCTTTTCTGTCACTTAGCTACCACACGGGATACATATAAAAGAGTTTTATTTGGAAACCTCTCGTTTATATACTTATTCCAAACCCTCTGCCTGTGCGCCTGTTTTCCAGGATCACTTTTATATCCGGACAGGTAATGATGTAAATGCATGGCGCGCAAGCATTGGGCACTTCTATACAAAACTACAGGTTATTCTCTGTCGACACCACTATAGGATTGACCTTAACAATCTTCTGTTTTACTATCTTAACATCTTTAAATGTTCCTCAAAACATGCTCTTTATGAAATAACATACTTATTTTTTATTATTCTCTTAGATTTTTATTCGACGACTATAATGGTTTTACTACGTCTTATTTTGTCTGGTGATGTTGAAGAAAACCCAGGACCACTCTTGTCTCAACGCGTAACTGATTCGAACCAGTCCAGTTTGTCTATTTTTCATCTAAACATAAGAAGTATTCGTAACAAATTAGATTTTATAAAGGAAAACTGTTTGGATTTTGATATCTTGTGCTTCACTGAAACTCATCTGACTAATGACATTCCAACGGACATTCTAAAATTCGAGGGTTTCAATGATCCTTATAGGATTGATAACACTGCTCATTCAGGGGGACTGCTTGTATATATCTCCATAAATCTGCTTTGTAAACGACGCCCAGAATTCGAACACATTTCTATACAATCGATTTGGACAGAAATAAAGTTTAAGGATTCATCACTCATACTATGTAACATTTACAGACCACCCAACACCCAAGTTCAGCTTTGGGATGAACTTAACGTTTCAATTGAAAATGCGCTTGATAGTTGTAGTAATTTAATTATAGTTGGTGATCTTAATGAGAATTTATTTAACGTTCATAACAACCATTTACACAACTTAATACTGTTAAACGATTTGAGAAATGTTATTCAAGAGCCAACTAGAGTAACCAATCAAACAGCAACATTAATAGATCCTGTACTTATATCTAGCTCAGTTACTGATTTTGACTCTGGCGTATTGGATGTACCGGATAATATAAGCGACCATCATGCTACATACATACACGTCTCTTTTAAAATGGCACAACCCCCTACATACAAACGTAAAGTTTGGCTGTATAGTAGGGCTGATTTCAATAAACTTAATGACTTAATTAGCCAGTTCGATTGGAGTTTTATTCTATCGAACTCAGTAAATGATTCTTGCAAATTGTTTACAGAAACATTTCTTCAATTTATACATGACTGCATTCCGCATAAAGAGGTAACTATCAGACCGAATGATAAACCATGGTACGATTCACAAATAAGAACAACAACAAGACAGAGAGACAGACAACGAAAACATGCAATTAAAACTAAGAAAACCGAGGATTGGGCAAAATTTAAATGCTTGCGAAACAAAGTTAATAACATGAAAAAACATGCAAAAGAACAATTTTATAACAATATGGAACAAACTATTTTGGACTCAAGTATAAGCAACCCTAAATTATATTGGAAACTCTTACGTCAATTTATAAAGTCCAACAAAAATGCCGAACTTATTCCTCCACTTAAAACGGTTTTACAGGATGGAACAGAGCAATATTTTTTCAATGATTCTGAAAAAGCTAATTGTCTGAATGATTTTTTTGTATCAATCTCTACAGTAAATGATTCTAATACAACGTTACCCACTCTCCTTCCTAAAACGCAGAACGTAATTTCTCAAATCCAAGTTCTAGAATCGGAAATTATTGATGTTATAGATTTATTAAATCCAAACAAAGCTGTAGGAGAAGATATGATTAGCCACAAAGTGCTCAAGGCAGTAAAATTTGCAATTGTAAAATCTTTATGTCTCCTGATTAACAAGTCACTAGAGGAATGCGAATTCCCAGACATGTGGAAACTGTCAGTTGTCATGCCTCTCTTCAAAAAGGGTGAATTAAACCTTCCTTCAAACTATAGACCGATAGCACTTCTAAGCAACATTGGTAAAATAATGGAACGTGTAGTTTACAAACATATCTATAATCATTTACATGAAAATGATTTGGTTTATTGCAAACAGTCAGGCTTTCTCTCTGGTCATTCTACTGTCTATCAACTCATTGACATGTACCACCAAATATGTCAAAGTATCGATTCTAAACAGTATACGTGTATGGTATTTTGTGATGTTTCTAAAGCCTTTGATCGTGTATGGCATAAAGGGTTGTTATTAAAACTGCAGCAGAATGGAATCTCTGGAAATTTACTTACTTGGATAAATAGTTATTTAACGAACAGAAAACAGAAAGTTTTTATAGGGTCTGCCTATTCAAATGAAAAAGAAACTACAGCTGGTGTACCACAAGGTTCAGTTTTGGGTCCTCTATTTTTCTTGATATATATAAATGATATTGTTGACAAGCTTTTAAGTATTGTAAGACTTTTTGCAGATGACACTTCTTTAGCTTTCAGCGCACGTAATATACCTGATATAGAAGGAATTTTAAATCACGACTTAATACTTATTTCTCAGTGGGCTAAGCAGTGGCTTGTAAATTTTAATCCTAAAAAAACGGAAGCTTTATTTTTCACATTAGAAAATATTACCGTTAGACCAAACTTGGTCTTTGAAGATGTCCCGGTAGAATTTGTTAGTGAGCATAAGCATCTAGGTGTAACATTCTCAAATGATGCTAAGTGGCATGACCACATTAGTAATATCGTGTCATCTGCATCCAAAATTCTCGGTATTATGCGTAAAATAAAGTTCTCCTTAAGTCGGAAAGCTATGAATCAAGTTTACATCTCTTTTTTGAGACCAATTCTTGAATATGCCTCTGTTGTATGGGACAGTTGCACAGTTCTAGAAAAAGACACTTTAGAAAAAATTCAGCACGAAGCGGCGCGTATCGTTACGGGCTTAACACGCTCCGTGTCTTTACAAAACCTGTATAAAGAAATAGGATGGATGTCTTTAGGGGACAGGCGAATGTACCAAAAGTTAATGATAATGTACAAGGTCCGAAATGAACTTGTCCCGGACTATTTAAAAAATCTCTTCCCCCCAACAGTCGGTAGCAATACACCATACCAACTACGAAATGCACACAATTACCAGTTACTTAGCAGTAGAACAACACTTTTTTCTAGATCATTTGTTCCAGCATCTATATCTCTGTGGAATAATCTTCCTGAAAACATTAGGAATTCTGTCACTATCTCCTCTTTTAAAACGGCTGTTCTAGCTCATTTGTTTGTGATACCTTCTGTACCATCATATTTTATATCTGGAAGCAGACATCTTTCGATTATTCATGCACGAATACGCAACAACTGTAGCGATCTTAATTATGACCGTTACAATAATCATTTAATAGTAGATGCCCACTGTGATTGTGGACATGTAGTAGAAGATGCAGAACATTTTTTCTTTCAATGCCCAAAATATGCCAATGCACGAGTTCATTTTTTTCAGGCAACCAGAATTTTTCACCCTCTGAATTGTCAGATTGTACTTTATGGTAAGGAAAATGCTACTGAAAACGAAAACAAAGACTTGTTCAAAAGTGTACAATGTTATATCAAGGAAACACGTCGCTTTGCACATGGTTCACAGGGATAACCGGTATATTTGTCATTTAATAACTCTATAAACAATATCTCGTTTGGTAGCCGGTACTCTCTCTTTCCCTCTGTCTCTCTGTCTCTGTCTGTCTGTCTGTCTGTCTGTCTGTCTGTCTGTCTGTCTGTCTGTCTGTCTCTCTCTCTCTCTCTCTCTCTCTCTCTCTCTCATTGTTTGAAAAATTAGACTGAAAAATCTATTTTGCGATTGTGTTGAAAAATTCATTGTCATCTGTTATTGCTTGTAATTGTGTAGTTTGTACGGGACGGGCCGTAATTAATGTTGTTAGAACTTGTGGCCCAACCCATTTGCTTGTAACTTACATGTATATAAGCAATAAAATATGTTTAAACCAATGAATACCAAGAGAGGCTTTCTTCCAGATATTGGCACTTTAACTTCACATAAGACCCTAAAAGCACGGTCTATTGCAAATTCAAGCTGATGTACCTCAACTGCCATTTTTTCAAATTGGTGCGTTTATGTCTTGTGTCTTTCTGCCATAAAAATTATATCATTTAATAGAGCGATGACATGATAGATCGGGTAAAAATATTTTTGGGTCTATTAAAATTCGAATGAAGTTTAAAATAAAATGCATATAGTGCGTCAAGTCTGCGTGCATTTAATTTTCGTACGCTTCACATTGCAAAACTTCAGAAAAACTTTCATTACGATAAAACATCCATGTGATATGGTGCATTTTTCAAACCTCAAAGAAGGTATTTTTTTTCTGATGAAAATTTGTGATATTTTCCTTATTCGGCCTCAAACATAGGTTTTGGGTGCTCGTTAGAACCGCCTCATCGAGGCGGTTCTAACGAGTACCCACAACCTATGTCTTGGAGCAGAAATAAGGAAAATAATGTTTATCCCCGTAAACCCCAATTTCTCTATAGAAAGTAGGGTTTAGGGGGTCTTTATTTCACGGACTTGTTCACGTGACGAAATATCTCAGCCACAACAGAACTAAGGGCGAGGAGTTTGGTTCGTCTTCGTTATTCAGAATAGCCGTTTGGCCATTTTGTGGATCTAATTTATGATAAACGCGCGATGATTTTCATCACGAAAACACGCCTATATAATCTTGAGCCACTTGAACCCAACTTCTATATAGTAAAACTGGATTTTATGGGGGTAAACCTTATTTTTTTATTTCTGCTCTAAAATGTATATTGTGGGTACTCGTTAGAACCGCCTCAACGAGGCGTTCTAACGAGTACCCACAATCTATATTTAGAGCCGAAATAAGAAAAATATCACAATTTTTCATCCTAACATTACGAAAACATGCCTATACAAATACATTGCAACATTTATCGCCGAAAAAAAATAAAAATTTAAGATGAAAAATTGTGATATTTTTCTTATTTCTGCTCAAAATATAGATTGTGGTGCTCGTTAGAACCGCCTCGATGAGGCGGTTCTAACGAGTACCCACAATCTGTATTTTAGAGCAGAAATAAGAAAAATAAGGTTCACACCCTGCAAACCCCAGTTTTACTATATAAAAGTGGGGTTCGAGAGGGTGAAAATTATATAGGTGTGTTTTCTTGATGAATCTTCATTTTTTTCGGCGATAAAATGTACTATGTATTTTTAAAGGCGTGTTTTCGTATTGGATATTGAGATTGATATTTTTTTTTTCCTTATTTAGATAGGGACGTTCCTCTTGCGGCATCCTACCGGGTGTGTATATTATAATTAAATATAATATAATACAACCGGAGAACACTTATTTTAATGACACTCGAAATAAATAATTAACGGCATTTATTCCTGATTATTAAGGACTATCATTTCATTACATAATATTATGTAGCCCTCAGTGCTGACTGAAGAGAAGTCCTCTGTCTCCAACAGGTAAGGGGCCTCCTTCGGGGAAAATCAATAGTTTACTAACTGTTGACTAGAGTGTATATTATTGATTTTCCCCTTAAGTGCCTCAGTCAAGGGATTCAACAAGAATTACTAACTGTCCTATTAAGGGCTGTCTTTGATCTGCTATAGACAGTATATCACAGGGGGCAATCAAACAATTATGAACACACGGCGTGTCCTGTTGTTCAAGAATAAATGCCTTTAACTTCCAAATTTTGAAAATTGGGATATCAGTATCATAAGCTCCACACAATTTTATTGACGTCATGGAAATATGACTACGGTACAAACATTGTCATTTTTTATGCTTCACCGTTTTACGCTAGTGTTCATTTAACTGGGTTTTAACCCTTTTTGTACCAAATGGAATCGTCCTCCTTATATATAGCAGACGTCCATTTCCAAACTTAGGGGTGTCAGGCTGTGTTTTCTTCAAAATTGATTTGGAAAATGGCTGTTTTTTTGTGTTTTTCTTTGTTTTGTTTTGTTTTTTATTGCAAATAGCTTAGTGCCGCGTCTGATCTGGGCCTGCACTGTTTTCAAGGGACCCCGTTTAGGAGTTTCCGGTACAAAAAGGGTTAATCATATAAGATCCTAGAGTAAGAATCGATTTAAACTCCCCAGTGGTTCTCGCTACTGACCGTCCTAAGTAGAAGTAAAACAAAGATCAGGAATCGATACAATTAACTTACTCCACCCATCAAAGACACCAAAGGGAAAGAAATACAAACATTAAGCGACCAGACCATAATGGAAACCTAAACAAAGGAAGGCCATAAGGACAGTTACTTTCCCACAAAATGGCCATATGGCCATCCAAAATTAAAAGACACAAGTGTTACACACAGTAAGTAACAAACAACAACATAAATAAATCGCCACAGAAGAACCGCCTTGGAACGGTCAGTGGAAAGATTTCCACTGGGGGGCTTAAATCGATTTTACGTGTCCACAATCCTCGCCCTTACTTCCGTCGCGATTTAGACAAATAATTTGTTCAGTCCGCATGAAGGTCTCCTAACTCATCAGTGCAACATCTCCATCAATCCGCCACAGAAGAACCGCCTTGGAACGGTCAGTGGAAAAAATTCCATTGGGGGGCTTAAATCGATTTTACGTGGCCACAATCCTCGCCCTTACTTCCGTCGCGATTTAGACAAATAAATTGTTCAGTCCTCATGAAGGCCTCCTAACTCATCAGTGCAACATCTCCGTGAACACAAAAAATCAAAGAACCACAGAGGTGAGACAACGGTGAGGACTCGACAGCAAGAAACCACTGAAATGCTGGAGCAAAAGAAAACCAACAGTTAGACTCCGATGGGCCCGACCAGAGACAGAGCATCAGGCACCAACCAACATTACCAAGAATTAGATCTCTCTAATTCTCAATAAGCCTTTACGTTGGAGCCGTCATAAAATCTGAGGCCTGACCCACCGGCGTGCAATTAAAGAGGGAAGCAAAGTTGCCAACCGTGATTGGGTTAACTACCATGCATGCAGTCTGTCGTATAACATCCATGTTGTACCCAATCTTTTTATATCGAAGAATGATTTTACAAAATTGGGTGCTGAAGTCATTGCGGTTATATATTTTTCTGAATTTATATGCTAAGTCACCATAAAATTCGGGTTCCGATAGACCTTGTTGCAGAAGAGATTTAAGTCCAATATCGAATTTTGAAATTAAATCAGAATGGCGTCTATAAAATTTTGAAAATGCTTTTCGTAGTTTATGGTACCGATAACCCTGATTAAGGAGTTTAGCCGTTAATAAATTATTACGAGTGTTGAAGTAGCCTGTCATTCTGATGTTGTTTATTTTTAATGTAGCTTTGTCGGATTTTTTGACCGGGTTTTCATGTTGTATGTATTATTACTATTTATCATATGACGTCGCGTTTAAGAATGTAATAACGTCGTGTAATAAATTCAGTAATCCACTAGTGGATTAGATATGCAAATCAGTTGTATAACGTTACACGTACGGCTTTCTTAACGACGTCGCGTTTACTAATGGCGGAATATTAAAATTTTGTGTTAAAAAATCGTGAATTTAAATGCGTATTAAATGCCAGATGATAAATAGAATCTTCCATTCGTGCTCATGTATTGTTAAATTTATAAACGTCGTTGAGGAAAATGCCGGTATAAAATGCTCGGCGAGGCCTCGCATTTTTGCCCTTTTCCACAACTCGTTAAATAAATTCAATAATACATGAACACTCATGTATATCAAGAAAACACGCCTATATTATTTTGACCCCCTCGGACCCCACTTTTATATAGTAAAACTTGGATTTGCAAGGGTAAACCTTATTTTTCTTATTTCTGCTCTAAGATATAGATTGTGGGTACTCGTTAGAACCGCCTCAATGAGGCGGTTCTAACGAGTACCCACAATCTATATTTTCAGCAGAAATAAATAAAATAACACAATTTTTCATAAGACAATTTTCATTTTTTCGGCGATAAATGTGTCAATGTATTTGTATAGGCGTGTTTTCGTAATGGGATCCTCTATTACTTATTTTTTTTTTTCATTACTTGAGTCTGTTGCACCGTGATCACCATTTTAGGGGAAGAGAGAGCTGGCTGCTTTGTTGTTTTTGGTTCGTTTGGTCAAGCATACATTACCAAAACACGCCTATATATATAAATACATTGTAACTTTTATTGCAGAAAAAATGAAAATTTTTAGATGAAAAATTGTAATATTTTTCTTATTTCTGCTCCAAATATAGATTGTGGTCACCCGTTAGAACTGCCTCATCGAGGCGGTTCTAACAAGTACCCATAATCTATATTTTAGAGAAGAAATAAGAAAAATAAGGTTTACCCCTGTAAACCCCAGTTTTACTATATAAAAGTGGGGTTCAAGAAGGTCAAAAGTATATAGGCGTGTTTTCGTGATGCTATTCAGAACGTTAAATATGATAATGACATCTTACACTAGGAATAAACTTATTAAGTACAGGAATATTTTATTCCATCTTCTTTCTATAAATACTTAAGGTAATAATTGATTGAAAACTATACCATGGTGGTTGAATCAAACAAAATATATATTTCCGGAAATCTTATATTGCTTTCTGTTTTAGAAAGGATTTAAATTTAATGCAAAATCTCTGGAAAAGTGAATAGAGCCACATTACGAGAAAACGCCTATACAAATACATCGTATTTTACCACCAAAAAATGAAAATTTCGGATGAAAAATTGTGATATTTTTCTTATTTCTGCTCAAGGACATACGCTAGACACGGACAGACGGGGCTGGAGCCGAGCGATGGTCTCCCCATTCACCGGCAACGGGGAATGGGGATACCACTGAGCGGCTGCGATGTAGTGCCAGCATGGATTTGTTCCCTGGGACCCCACCAGCTGACGACCCGCGACACGGGGAAACGGGAAATCAATCAATCAATCAATTTCTGCTCAAAACATAGATTGTAGATACTCGCTAGAACCGCCTCGATGTGTACCTAAATAAATATTTTTGAGCAGAAATCAGAAATATAATCTATACCCCTACAAACCCGAGTTTTACTATATAAAAGTGGGGTTTAAGGGGTCAAACTTATATAGGCGTGTTTTCGTGATGATGCAAACTCTCTGAACATGTGCACAGAGTCAAAATGCTCTTTCGCTTCATCTATAAATTGGGAATTGATGACTCCTATATTATAAGTTGGACGATTTCATCATATATGCGTTTGTTTGAACTAGACTAGAGTTTCATGATGAACAGGCGTACCCAAGGAAAGCCCTTGTAAGAAACCATTATATATGGAGAGAGCAGGGAGAGCAATCCCCTGTGCATGTTAATGAGCCCTACCGTAATTACATTATTACTGTGTAGGCTTTCATCCTGCAAAACAGGAGTGTATGCAATGTCAGTGTCCCACCCTGGGGTTAAGATGAAATAGAAAGAAAGATTGGTGATCACAAGGGTACACACTAGTTTCGTTATTCTAGTTTAAAACAAATGTCGTGGATACTCTTCCAAACAAGCACCCTAAATCTGTGTTTGAATCAGCAATGCTATTAAGACCGACTAAGATTAGGATTAATTCTGTTTTCAATGTCTCAATATTATCTATATCCGCTGTCCTCTAGAAAAAAAAACACCTTTAAGATGTTCAAAAGTGGTCCTAAAGACCACTTTTGAACAGCCACAACGTTGGTCTTAATATAGGAATTTTACTGCGGTAAGAAAGTTAAGAACAATGGATAGACAAATGACAGTTTTCGCACCATGGAAGTAGTTCAGTTGTCAAACGGATTTGCTTCCCCAATGTGATATATAGAGGATCTTACATGAGTGTTCATGTATTATTGAATTTATTAAACGAGTTGAGGAAAAGGGATAAAATGCGAGGCTTTGCCGAGCATTTTATCCCGTTTCCTCAACGAGTTTAATAAAATCAATAATACATGAGCACGAATGCAAGATTCTATTTATCATATGGCATTTAAAACGCATTTTATTCACGATTGTTTACAAAAATATCAGTATTCCGCCATTAGTAAACGCGACGTCTTTTAGGACGTGATACATGTAACGTTAGCTAATTTGCATATTTAATCCACTAGCGGATTATCGAAAATATTACATATAGATTATTCATTCTCCTAGTTGAAATATGGGATTTATAAACCGAGGGAGGTAAAACAATCCGATAAAGAAACGAGTGCGAAGCACGAGTTTCTTTAACGGATTGTTTTACCTCCCGAGGTTTATAAATCCCATAGTTTACAGCTCATGTAAACGGTTCAATCAGCGAAGTGTTACAGAATCTGGGTGGAAGAACAACTGGATGGGCGCCATTTTGAAAGCGCTTTCTACAGTTTTGAACAAAAATAGAAGAAACAAAGTGTTTCAATGATAAAACAAGTAAAACGTTAGATTAAATAAAGCAAAACTTACATCCTAATCAATGGTCATATCCATGTTTTCTTTTGTTTCAGCGTTGCATCCGACTCACACGTCACGCATTCTGAACGTCTGTTGATATTTCTTAGACGCCATTACAATGACGTCATGAATAACGTCGCAGTGATTGAAACTTTCCCGCGTTTGAATAGAACAATTTTAACTGCAAAGCGGTATCTCGTATCTTGTACATAAAGTAGTTCCAGCTGAAGGGATTTATTTCCCCGGCTAAGAGGAAATATTTCTTCTTAGCAAAAAGGAAAATACCAAGTTTATGTCTGGTAGAAATCATGGTATTTCTCTGTAATGCATGTAATATATGGCGTTATTACACTCTCAGACGCAACGTCATATGATAAATAGAGGATCTTACATTGTTGTTCATGTATTTTGAATTTATTAAACGGGTATCCCATTCTCCTCGACGAGTTTAATAAATCCGATAATATATAAACACGAATGCAAGATTATATTTATCGTATGACATTAATACGCATTTTATTCTCGATTTGTTTTTGTCATATGACGTCGTTGATAATTAGTGGATAACGTCGTGTAATAAAAATCGTATGACCACACGTGTAATAACACTTTGGCGGGATTAAGTAACGTCATGACGACGTCCATGTCAACAATGCAGTTTTCCGTAGAACAATTGTCAAATTAAAAGGCGATAAAATCCAATTTAAAGTAGTCATATGATAAAGAGAATCTTACACTCGTGGTCATTTCATATGGCTCGTTTCATAAATATCATATAAAATGACCACTCGTGTAAGATCCTCTATATATAAAAAATATCATGATTTCGGCATTAGTTAACGCGATGTCGTACGTGTGACGTTACGGTGCGTATCGCACTAATTTGCATATTTAATCCACCAGGGGATTACCAAATTTAATATATGGCGTTATTACATTCTCAGACGCGACGTCATATAATTTAAGGATTTATTTTAAACTCTGCAGTGAAATCAATGCATATTTGAAACAAATAAAAATGATATTTTCACACTGTTAAAATATATGATATTTTCAAACTGTGAAAAATAACATGACCTTGTTATTTTCACAGTAGCAGCCCGGACTACATTTCCTCGATAAAAGTCATATGTTATGGATAAAATAAATCTGTAAAATACCTTGAACTGAAAAATGCTGTATTCAAAATGGCGATCAGTTTATGTTTTGAAACTGACAGTCATGACGTCATAGGCAGGTCATTGAGGCGATTCTAATAACTACACACAATATACATTTATTTGACAAAACGTCGAAAATATTTCCTTAGGTCATCCCCATTATGACTCATGTCCTGGCAGTATAAGTAACCCTCAATAACTCGAACTTACCCTATATAGAACAAAATTTCATGGTCTCGACGGTGTTGGAGTTATCGAAGTTCGACTGTATATGGATTTATTATATGACGTCGCGTCTGAGAGTGTAATAACGCCATATAATATTTTCGATAATCCACTAGTGGATTGAATATGCAAATTAGCTAGATATGTCCCGTAACGTTACACGATAGACGTCCTTAACGGCGTAGCGTTTAATTAAGGCGGGATGTTGACATTTTTTATTAAAAAATCTTGAATAAAATGCGTTTTAAATGTCATATGATAAATAGAGTCTTGCATTCGTGTTCGTGTATTATTTAATTTATTAAACACGTTGAGCAAAAGGGATAAAATGCTCGGAACACCCACGCATTTTATCCCTTTTGCTCAACGTGTTTAATAAATTAAATAATACACGAACACTCATGTAAGATCCTCTATATCAATAATTTATTAAACTCGTTCAGGCACAGCCTCGCATTTTATCCCTTTTCCTAAACTCGTTTAATAAATTCAATAATACATGAACACTCATGTAAGATCCTCTATATATGGAACTATGGGAAGAATTCTCTCCAGAATGAGTTCGAATTAGCCGTGGTAAACGAACCATTCGTGTACGAGCTATCGATTATTCACTGTTCAAAGTAGGCTTCTTCCGATGTCCCGTTTTTGGATTTACATCTATCTATTGTAGATGGGTTTGTTTCGTGCACAATTTATGATAAACGCGATAATTTTTATTTTGAGATTGTAAATTTTCCTTTTTTGGATGTTGATCTTCCTCGTGCGCCATCCTATGGCTTTTATATTTTGCAATTAATTCGATTTGCCAGAGTGTGTAGTCATGTAACTGACCTCAACACTCGTTACAGTTGGATACATCTAGCGGTTTTTAGTTATTGTCCGGACAAAAAGACAGACAAAATGGCAACCGGGCACACTGTAGCTAAAGAGAACTAAGCATTAGGCTTCGTGGGACCACCTAGGGACAGAGCATCAGATATCAACCAACATTAGCTAAATTCTACACAAAAAACAAGGTCCAATAATTCCATTAATAATGCAGATAGTATCATAGCCATTTGTTAGTTTTGTTTGATTTGATGTTAAAGGTCCCCGTCAATACTGTGTAGGTCATTTTGGAGATGTTGCTTCCAATTTTGTGGGACTTTTACTCGACATTGAGAATCTCACATATTGGTGTTACACTAGTGCGTGTTAAACATAAAATAGGAGTTAAGGCAATTATCAGGAATCGATAATAATACCCCATACCTCCCATCAGAGACACCAAAGGGAAACAAACACGAACATGAAGAAAATAAACCACAATGAAACATCACTAGTGGATAGCCGAAAGGACAGTTATCCCAAACAAAAAAGATATTATAGTTCGAACAAGTTGACCTGAGCCTGGTGAACTCTATTAACATAATTTCACACCCGACTGACTGCATATATTTATCTTCGCCGTCTCCAGAAAATGGTAATTTTGTTATTCAATACACTGAGGTCGGTAAATGTCCCAACCTGAGACGGAGACCAACCGACGTTACCTGAAATAAAAAAACAACAATAAGTAAGCCTATACGCTGGAGCCGTCAGAGAATCTGAGGTCCGAACTGCCGGCGTGCAACTAAAGAGGGAAGCACAATTATCAGCCGTGATTGGGTTAACTACCATCCGTGGATGTGTGTTTCTGGAGTCCTGAACAATAAAAAGAAAACATAAATAGATGCGTTAGTCGTATGTAAATACTACAGGTCGATGCATGTTTATTGAACATTACGTCACACGGGCCGAACCATCTGATACCGTTATATAGGGATGACAATGCCATTTGTAAAGGCAAACTTCTGAAATAAAAGCTGAAACTCATTCTCATGCGCAATAATAGAACACATGGTTTGAATTATGAAAGATGGGAAATAAAAATATGACAAAAAATGTCGAAAAGAACTTTAAGCGAATAAAGCGAGGTGAAAGTCGGTCACCCTATATAACGGTATCTGATGGTTCGGTCCTTATTAGGAAAACATGTCCGTAAGAAATAATGGCGTGCAACATGGTGTCAGAAAATGATAAATAATACGTAAAAATGATAACATCTTTATTATTTCTGCTTCTAACATAGATTGTGGGTGCTCGTTAGAACCGCCTCAATGAGGCGGTTCTAACGAGTACCCACAATCTATGTTTTTGAGCAAAAATATGGCAGATAATGTATACCCCCGTAAACCCCAAATTTCTCTATATAAAGTGGGGTTTAGGGGGGTCTTCGTTTCACGGACTTGTTATCGTGATGCTTATGACGTAGTGTTCAGTAAATAGTCAATGTCACACTGCACTTAATGACCTGACGTCTCGTTAAGTGTAACGAAAACACGCCTATACAAATACATTGTAAACTTTACTGCCGAAAAAACAGAACTTTTAAAATGAAAAAGTGTAGAAATATTTTCTTATTTCTGGTCAAAATATATATTGTGGGTACTCGTGGTTTCGTTATAAGTCACGCCGGCTTGTTGCTTAGGAACGTGATCATATATTTATGTTTTATATTATGCTTAACTGCACCAATATAAAGCAAGTTCGCTCCATCACGAAAACACGCCTATTTACTTTTGATCCCCTTAAACACCACTTTTATATTATGGGGTTTACAGGGGTATACGCTATTTTTCGTAATTCTCCTCAGATACATAGACTGCGGATACTCGTTAGAAACCCCTATTGGGTGCCCAAAATCTATGTTTTTGGGGCAGAATAATGAAAAATATCAGGGGCCAGTTGTTCAAAGCATCGTTAGCTTAACGAGCTCGTTAGTGGTCATATTGATAACTCTTCTAGCAAGTACAGTATCGTAAATTTTGGTATTTTTGCTGAAAAAATGTGAGCAGCTTTTGCGTCAGCAAAAGCTGCTCACATTTTTTCAGCAAAAATTTCAGCATTTTTGCCATATTTAATGATCAAAGTTTTAACGATACGTTAACTAACGACGTCGTTAGTTTTGAACAACTGGCCCCAGATTTTTTATCAGAAAATTTTTATTTTCATTTTTTTTAAAAATGCATGTTTTCATGTTTTCGTAATGCAAAATTGGGCCTCGGCAAGCGAAAAGGGGTCTTCCAGCAAGTACGCTCAGTAATTAGTAAATGAGCCTGCATACCCACTCAGTTACTATTTAGAGGATCTAACATGAGTGCTCATGTATTAATATCTACTTTTCAAGTGTAACGGCTAATGTAAACCTTCAGAAAACAATGTAGTTCATGCTTCCATGAACGCAAGGAGTCACGTGATTTTCAGTGACGTCAGTATAAACCGTAGTTTTCCACGATCTGGTGGGGTGTTGGCAACGTCAACGCAGTTCCGTTCTTTGTAGAAAAACAACGTTTAAATCTTTTTCAGCTTTAAATGTCTGCCTGATAAGCAGTTTTTCGCCCAGTGATGAGGAGCAAAGACTGTAAATATAAGAAAAAACTTAATATTTCTGCTGTTCATGACTTTCATGAACAGCAGAAAAATAAAATTCATTTCTTAATTGAATAATAATAATAGGGGTTGAGGAAAAGGGAAAAGGGATAAAATGTGAGGCTTCACCGAACATTCTATGCCCTTTCCTCAACGAGTTTAATAAATTCAATACGAGTTGACGAAAATGGATAGAATACGAGGCTTCGCCGAGCATTTTATGCCCTTTCCTCGACGAGTTTTATAAATTCAATATTACTTGAGCACGAATGCAAGATTCTTTTTATCCTTTGACATTTAAAACGCATTTTATTCATGATTTGATTACAAAAATATTAATATTTCGCCATTAGTAAACTCGACGTCGTTAAGGCTGTCGTGCTTGTAACGTTACGGAGCGTTTCCAACTTATTTGCATGTTTCATCCACTAGTGGATAATCGAATTTTTATACAGGGCATTATTACGTTCTCAGGCCTGACGTCATATGATAAACTGCTTTCTCAGTCTAAAAAAATGAGGCTGATCTGAGTTTGGGCAGCAGTCCTCATCTCCGCTTCATCTAAGTGATTTTGAGTGTGAGTGTGTTTGGGTTCAACGTCCTAACAGCAGCTAACAGTCATACGGAGACAGGACCTCAGTTAAAATACTCATCCGAAAGTTTGAAGAAGTCAGGGATCGAACCAACGACGCCTGATTTATGAGGCAAGAAGCTTATCGACTACACCATAGGGGCTTCTGTCAAAGTGATTGAATTTCATTCATATTAACCTGTGGTGGTGCATTGATTAAGTAAATGATTATGCGGACCAAATATTTTGGTGTTATTTTGGAAATGTTGTTCCTCGAGGGACGATTTGTGGACGATTTGGGGCGGTTCTAACGGGTTCCCAGAATCTATGTTTTAAGCAAAAATAAAAAAAAAAGGATCACAACTTTTCAACTAAAATTTACCGTTTTTATGGCGGTAAAATTTACAATGTATTTGAATAGGCGTGTTTTCATTATGAAAATGTTTTGAAGCCGCCCAACCCCTGCCACTAAGGCGCGGTGGTTATGGTGTTGTGCTTACATTTTTGTTTTGTTGTAGATGCAGCGCTGAATTTATGGAGCGATAAAAACAACTTGCAGCCGTTACGAAAACACGTCTATACAAATATATTGTGAAATTTACCGCCGAAAGAAATCGACAATTTTAAGATGAAAATGGTGATATTTTTTCTTATTTCTTCTCAAAATATAGATTGTGGGTACTCCTTAGATCCGCCTCATCGAGGCGGTTCTAAAGAGTACCCACAATCTATTATTTAGAGCAGAAATAGTGAGGCGGTTCTAACGAGTACCCAAGATCTATATTTTAGAGCAGAAATAAGAAAAATAAGATTTACCCCTGTAAGGTAGAAGTAAAACAAAGATCAGGAATTGATACAATTAACCTACTCCATCCATAAAAGACACCAAAGGGAAAGAAATAAGCGACCAGACCATAATGGAAACCTAAACAAAGGAAGGCCATATGGACAGTTACTTTTACTGCATAAATATTGGGTTCCAGGGGGTCAAAATTATATCTGCGTGTTTTTGTGATCCCTCATTATTTAAATTGATGTTCGGAAACTTTTATATGACGCTTTTCAAGTAGACTTAGTCTAGTCTTTATCTATATTTTATCATCACCTGCGCTTGTGTTGTCATCGTTTCGACATTAAAAACATAATAGGAGTTAAAAGGGCAAAATCTCATTTTTAATTAATTAACATGGTTGCGTCTTTAAAGTACATTAGTCAATGACCTGCGATTGATCTTGACATGGGCAAAGATTTTATGCATGGTGAAACAAGAAAAGAAATATTTAGATGGCTCTAAAACTGGAAGGGAACTGGAGTTCGTTTTCAAATGGGGCCCGTTTGAGAACCCTATGTCCCGCTTGAGGAATTTGATTTCTATATGGTCCTGAGACCGACATTTGCCCGAGCCATCAGGCGAGGGCAAATGTCGCTTTCAGACGGGGAATGTGATCCCATGTTCCCTATCAAGAATCAAAACAACTAAGTTATTATACTTTAAAGCGTTTCACGACATTTTCTACATTGTTATAATGTTTTCCAAAGAATTTGTTGTAGCACATGCCATGAGAAGTGCATGAATACATATGACGTCATCAACTGCTCTACTCTGCATGCACTATCTTGATCATTGTGCTCAGTGGAAAAACGTTTACCGAAATGTTGAAATGAGAGTTTAGTTTAATTTTGTTATGGTTTGTTTTTGGGTGTTTGTGTCGCTTATATTATTTTATTTTGGATAGCGTATTGGCCATTTTGTGGGAATTTAGTAACAGTCCTTTTGGCTTTCCGCTATTGAGTTTCCATTAGGGTCTGTTGTTTCAGGTTTGTGTTTCTTTTCCTTTGGTGTCTCTGATGGGAGCTGTGGGTTAATTGTATCGATTCCTGATCATTGACTCCAGTTCAATTTTAAGAACGGAAAACAATGAAATGAAGTACGAAATGAGTTGAAAACAATCAAACATTGCCTTTTATTTTTTATTTATTAGCAGAAAAATTATTGTGGTACATAAATAAGTTTGCTTCATCCTACATCAGTCATGAAAGACTGCCGACATCGTGTTCAGCGAAGGCGAGTACGTGAGAGTATTTTTTTTTAGCTAACGGGTAATATGAAAATAATTGCTCTTGCGTGTTTCAGTCACAACAGCAGTAAAGGCAATGATCTTTATATCACATCTCCTACCAAACACAAAAGGGAAATAAATACAAACAAAAAACAACTTCACAAATTCAAGGTAATGTTGGTTGGTGCCTGATGCTCTGTCTCTGGTCGGGCCCATCGGAGTCTAACTGTTGGTTTTCTTTTGCTCCAGCATTTCAGTGGTTTCTTGCTGTCGAGTCATCACCGTTGTCTGGCATAAGTTTAATTTGTAGGTCCAATGTGGTCTTCGTACCTTTATAGTGGTCCGAAGTAGGTAAAATTGGTATCAAAATAAACATGGGCATCTTATCGCCATAATGAGACCTAGTATCCTTTTCTAAACCATGTACTTTTTGCACCAGGGCAACTAAAATGCCACTAGGGTCAGTCACATTTTGATCTATCTGGATCGCGATATATTTTAGCAGCTTCTGACTTCGTTCACTGTGCCACAGATACGGAGAGTGAAAACCTGGCTTCAGTTATGAGGAGTAATCATTTGACTGTCATAAAATTGCTTTCTTACCAACATACATTCCAAACTCATATCATAAAACTGTAATTTCCAGACTTCTCTGTAGTTAACATGTCTGATTTGACATGACAGTCTACAGATTTAATTTATCTAATTACTTGACGTGCTGCAAACTGTAATATGCAGTACGTCGGTCAAACTAACCGCATGCTTAAAACTAGATTTAACGAGCATTATCGTAGAATGAGTAAGCCTAAGAAAACTGACACTTTCTTGTACCGTCACTTTCGACGTACAGGTCATTCTGTAAATAACATTGTTATACAACCAGTGGAAAAACTTTATTATGATGCAAATTCTACATCTAGATTCAAAATAATCAAAAGACATGAAGCTGAATTGAAATGGATTAAATTTTTACAGACCCCTTTTCCACTGGGTTTTAATGACAACATTTATCATGAGGGTAATATTTCCAGAATGCCGGACTTTGATATTTTCTCACTCCTGGAATGTCGAAAACGCAGAACTAGATCTCACGGCACCAGGAAAAATGGTAACTTTAAACGTAAATCACGTGCGTTTAAACGAAACAATACTAGACTGAAGTGACTGTCAATTATATTATTAAATCATGGACGCCACTCTATGCTTTCATTTTTAAGTTCATTACCCGTTTCTGTTTTACGTCTTCTGGACACCGAGGCGAATAAATTCTATGATAGTTCTCATCAGTTATATGATGCGGCTCTCTTAACTAGAGGCTATACTCAGCATACTCTCCGTCCTTACATTGATTCTGAAATTAATCATAAACGCCATTTCTTCAAAATATCCTTCATTAATAAGGGTATGGATTTTATAGATTTGCCCAGTATCTTCCGTGAGAGATCGGTGCTTTCTTCCATTCCTGCTTATTTTCAAAATACTGAAACACCTATAATTTGCTATAAATATAACAAACCTGTTAGATCTATCATTTTTAATTTCAATAAACTTGTTTCAGATCTTGATATTGATACTAATACTCCTGATTCATGTGATTGTAAAAACTCAAAGTATTGCTATCTTGCTGCTGGTCATGTAATTACTGGCAATTTGAAAATTATTCCTGATTCTAGGATAAGGAATATAATTTCTAAAGGACCGAAATATCGGTTTCCTTCTAAAATTGATTTCAGTAAATGTAGAGATGAAATCGCTGCTTCCTTGAATGAATTCGGTAATCGATGGTGTAAGCGAGAGTATGTTGAGCATAAAGCCCTTAAGGACTGGAAACTTAGCATTTTAAAACTAGTGAATAAACGCATTTCTTTCTATTCTCAAAATACTAACTTATTACCTCCTAAGCCCAAGACGTCTTTACGTCATCTTAAACTAGGTATTCAAGAATTTCATAAGAAGTTTGTTTTGGCCCCTGCAGACAAGGCCGCTAACAACGTCGTCGTTGTGTGACGGCTCCACTATGTTAACACGCTTAAGCAGGAGCTTGGTGGTACTAAGGCCTATGAACTTCAGCCTTTAGCTGAAGAGAGAGCTATAGTAGATAAACATGTTTGTCTTTCAGCCACCAAGTTTGCTGTGTGTGTTAACGAAGGCCAAGACAAGCTTCCTACGCTATACTGGTTACCAAAACTTCATAAAAAACCTTACAAAGCACGGTTTATTGCAAATTCTAGCTCTTGCACTACCACTGAACTTTCTAAATTATTAACTTCCTGTCTTACTGCTATTAAAACGCATGTAATTAAATATTGTGATAAAGTCTTTGAAAGATCAGGAAGAAATCTGTTTTGGTCTATAAAAAATTCGAATGAGGTTTTAAATAAATTGAAATCTAGACATTTTCGTGCTTCTAGTCTGTCTACCTACGATTTTTCCACTCTTTACACTACACTTCCTCATAATCTTATAAAAGAAAAGCTTAATGATTTAATTGAATGGGCTTTTCACAGAGAAGATTCTCTCTATCTTGCATGTAATGTCAGAAATGCATTTTTCACTTCTAAAGAGCATAAGAATTATACACTTTGGTCATGTCAGAAAGTGTGTGATGCCCTCACCTTTCTACTTGACAATATTTATATTAGATTCGGTACTAAGTTATTTAGACAAATTGTGGGTATTCCGATGGGTACTAATTGCGCACCTCTTGTGGCTGATCTGTTCTTGTATTGTTATGAAAGAGACTTCATTTTGTCGCTTTCCATTGATAACCAATCTGAAATTATTGAAGCTTTTAGCTCTACTTCTAGATATTTAGATGATTTATTAAATATTGATAATACCTATTTTGATGGTTTGATCAGTCAGATTTACCCCCTAGAACTTCAGTTAAATAAAGCAAATTCTTCTGATACCGAGGCCCCGTTTTTGGATTTACATCTATCTATTGTAGATGGATTTGTTTCGTGCAAAATTTATGATAAACGCGATGACTTTGATTTTGAGATTGTAAATTTTCCTTTTTTGGATGGTGATGTTCCTCGTGCGCCATCCTATGGCGTTTATATTTCGCAATTAATTCGATTTGCTAGAGTGTGTAGTCATGTTACTGACTTCAACACTCGTAATAAATTATTAACGGCTAAACTCCTTAATCAGGGTTATCGGTACCATAAACTACGTAAAGCCTTTTCAAAATTTTATAGACGCCATTCTGATTTAATTTCAAAATTCAATATTGGACTTAAATCTCTTCTGCAACAAGGTCTATCGGAACCCGAATTTTATGGTGACTTAGTATATAAATTCAGAAAAATACATAACCGCAATGACTTCAGCACCCAATTTCGTAAAATCATTCTTCGATATAAAAAGATTGGGTACAACATGGATATTATACGACAGACTGCATGCATGGTAGTTAACCCAATCACGGTTGGCAACTTTGCTTCCCTCTTTAATTGCACGCCGGTGGGTCAGGCCTCAGATTCTATGACGGCTCCAACGTAAAGGCTTATCGAAAATTAGAGAGATAATGTTGGTTGGTGCCTGATGCTCTGTCTCTGGTCGGGCTCATCGGAGTCTAACTGTTGGTTTTCTTTTGCTCCAGCATTTCTGTGGTTTCTTGCTGTCGAGTCCTCACCGTTGTCTCATCTCCGTGGTTCTTTGATTTTTGTGTTCACGGAGATGTTGCACTGATGAGTTAGGAGGCCTTCATGCGGACTGAACAAATTATTTGTCTAAATCGCGACGGAAGTAAGGGCGAGGATTGTGGCCACGTAAAATCGATTTAAGCCCCCCAGTGGAAATCTTCCACTGACCGTTCCAAGGCGGCTCTTCTGTGGCGATTTATTTATGTTGTTGTTTGTTACTTACTGTGTGTATCACTTGTGTCTTTTGGTTTTGGATGGCCATATGGCCATTTTGTGGGAAAGTAACTGTCCTTATGGCCTTCCTTTGTTTAGGTTTCCATTATGGTCTGGTCGCTTAATGTTTGTATTTCTTTCCCTTTGGTGTCTTTTATGGGTGGAGTAAGTTAATTGTATCAATTCCTGATCTTTGTTTTACTTCTACTTCAGTAGAACGACAGCCATTTTCACGCACTTGGTGACTTGTTTACATAAAGCGCCTCAATGACGTGGAATGACATGCCAAACTTAAAGCGACCTCTGATAAAGGCGCGAAAATTAAGGGACGTAACTACGTAAAACGATGTTTTTTGTTCTTCATTCTATTCTAGAGAAGACTGTAAAATCTTCTGAATGCGCGAGATAAGAGCATCCAATTTTTTTCCGTCACTTATTATAGTAAATTGTTATTAGCTTCCGATGAATACAGATTTTTTCACCTCAGCAGGATTGTTAGGATCGACTGGTTTTTGGTCGAATGTAAGAAGGACGGCGGTGTATCATTTTGAGAATGCTTACAGTAACTTACTCATTTGCATACCGCGTGCTAAAACTATATTCAGCCAAGAAATTCCACAAACGTTCATTTTTCTGTTTAATATTTTGTATTTTATTATTTTTCAAACATTAACTTAGAAGTCATTCTTTAGTTGCATCTTACATCTTTATTTTAATAAATAACCAATGGTAAATCACGAGGAAGACAGCAACAAAAAAGAGGCTCCATTTGGGGTATTTGGATACTGTTTGGAGTGTGTAAAACTATTACAACATGCGATTTATTCCGTTAATGCTCTCTAATGGACCTATGTCTATAAAGTGACAAAAATGCGGCCTCAAATGCAAAAATATCCAATTTAGCCCAGGCTGAAAGAATGACAGAATAACAGCTTGCTGGAAGACTGGTCTCATCTCTGAATAGGGATGAAACTACATTATTCAGGAAAATGATAAATCCATGGCAAATCTAAATAATGTGGTCTCACTCCTATATAGAGAAGAAAATCTGGTCTCACCTCAAATAACATACTAAAAGTCTGGGCTGAAGGAATGTGGTCTCATCTCTATATAGGGATGAGACCACATTATTAAGGAAAATGATAAATTCATGGCAAATCTAAAAAATGTGGTCTCACTTCTATATAGAGAAGAAAATGTGGTCTCACCTTAAATCACATACTAAAATCCTGGGCTGAAAGGAATGTGGTCTCACCTCTTTATAGGGATGAGACTACATTATTTAGGAAAATGATAAATTCATGGCAAATCTAAAAAATGTGGTCTCACTCCCTATATAGAACAGAAAATGTGGTCTCATCCTAAATAACATACAAAAAGCCTGGGACGAGACCACAATATTTAGGCTAATGATAAATTCATGGAGAAGAAAAATGCCTGGGCTGAAAGATTGTGGTCTTAATAATTTGGTCACCCATTAAAAAAACTTAAGTTGATCCCTATCATTATTAGACACGCTACATACACGGAATGAATCTAATTTTGATAATGATTAGGGCCCAATTATTCTGTATGTTAATTAGGATATAACTGCGCATCCCTCTAAAATGAATCCAGAAATCCCATTGGTGGAAGCTAAAAATCTTGCTGTGCTTTAGAATGCTTACAGCACCCTTCAAAACTTTATGAATGAAAGGTCACGTTGTCTCTTTGATACAAGTTAGTGGACGCTTGCATGTTAGTAACGCCCAGAGAGCTAAATTTTGCATTAGATTGTAAAATGTAGACATTTTAAAGAATTTACCGTCATCATCAGATGAACAGTATCTCTAGTTAAGTATTTGGTTAAAGATAAATTTGAAATCACAATGAAATATAGTTGCCAAGTCATGCAAATTAGAGAAAAACAGTTGCTACCCCCTTGCACTAGAAAGCAAAATGGCGGAGCAGAAGCGGAAAAATTTCCATACCCTACCTCAGTTCATCCGATCCTAGCCAACCATCCTTCGGCCTAGGCTATCATTTTTCTTTGTGATATTAGAGATGAGATACTGAAGTTTGTTTTAAGACCTTATTTGGTGTGATTCACCTTCTTATAAGGCAGGGGACCACATTGGACCTACAAATTAAACTTTTACCCGTTGTCTCACCTCTGTGGTTCTTTGATTATGTGTGTTCACGGAGATGTTGCACTGATGAGTTAGGAGGCCTTCATGCGGACTGAACAAATTATTTGTCTAAATCGCGACGGAAGTAAGGGCGATGATTGTGGCCACGTAAAATCGATTTAAGCCCCCCCAGTTGAAATCTTTCCACTGACCGTTCCAAGGCGGTTCTTCTGTGGCGGTTTATTTATGTTGTTATTTGTTACTTACTGTATGTATCACTTGTGTCTTTTTATTTTGGATGGCCATATGGCCATTTTGTGGGAAAGTAACTGTCCTATTTGGCCTTCCTTTGTTTAGGTTTCCATTATGGTCTGGTCGCTTAATGTTTGTGTTTCTTTCACTTTGGTGTCTTTGATGGGTGGAGTAAGTTAATTGTATCGATTCCCGATCTTTGTTTTACTTCTACTTTTCACCATTATGAAAACTTCAAAAGGACATTCACTTCCCAAGACAATGGACAAACAGCTGTCAAAATAAAAATATATTTGCAATGCATACATTTAAAGACGAACTAAAACAATCATAAACCACAATTGATGGGTATAACTTGATTTTACGTGGCCACCATCTTCGCCCTTAGTTCTGTCGTAGTTAAGACAAATAATTTCATTACGCAAACAAGCCTATACAAATACATAGCGACCTTTATCGCCGAAAAAATGAAACTTTTATGATGAAATATTGTGATATTTTTCTTATTGCTGCTCAAAATATAGATTGTGGGCACTCGTTAGAACCGCCTCATTGAGGCGGTTCTAACGAGTACCCACAATCTATATTTCAGAGCAGAAATAAGAAAAATAAGGTATACCACCAGAAACCCCAGTTTTACTGTATAAAAGTTAGGTTCAAGGGGGTAAAAATTATATAGGCATGTTTTCGTGATGGTTTAGTCCTCATGAATGGTTTTTAACCCATCAGTGCGACGGGTATCCGTGGTCTAGTGCATAAGACGACTGACTCTTAATCATTAGGTCTCTCGCCGCTGTGGCCTGGCTCGGATCACATGTGAGACGCCAAGTTCTGCAAAAGAAGGTCAAGTCGGTTTTCTCCGGGTACTCCGGTTTGCGCACACCCCTGATTAACAATCGGCTCGATATGATTGAAATAATTTTGAAAAGGGCCGTAAAAGCCGTAAAACCAAAAAGTAAAAAAAAAAAACCCTCATCAGTGCACCATCTTCAAGAAAATAACAAGCAAATTAATACAGAGATAAAACAAAGATGAGGATTCTTTGCAGTATAAAAAAACTGTTAATTGACCTTTATTCGAATTATAATGTATTGATATTTTCTTTTAAAAATGTAATAGTAATACACTAAACAAGGATGAATGTGTTGCACAAAGCATGTCCATGATACTTTTTCTTCTGTAAAACGTTCCACGTGTACCTGCGTTTTGCATGCATGCATTCAACCACGTACCTTCTTGCATAACATAAAAATTTTGACAGTGAACTTTGGAGTATTTGTACAGATTTGTTTTGAAAATATATATACGCATATTTAACTTATCAGTGACTGATATCTTTGAGATAACATTGATATTCCTTGCCCCCTCCAATCGGGGCTTGGAGAAATAGACTGGGCTGCACGGTGCTTCCAGAGTTGAAACTGACCAAACATGAGAACTGGTAAACCGCGTAAAAGGACAAAAAAAAAAAAAAAAAAAAAAGAAGTGAAGCTAATGATCAGGAATCGGTACAATTAACCCATAGCTCCCATCAGAGACACCAAAGGGAAAGAAACAAAAGCATGAAATAACTAGACCCTAGTAGAAAAATCAATAGCGGAAAGCCAAAAGGACAGTTACTTTACCACAAAATGGCCAACTGTCTATCCAATCCAAAACAAACATGTAAGCGATACGCACACTCCAAGACAACTCATAACAAAAATAAACGGCGACAGAAGAACAGCCTTGGAACGGTCATTGAGGGGGGGGGGCTTGAATCGATTTTACGTAGCCGAAATCCTCGCCCTTATTTCCGTCGCTAAGCCTGCCCACCAGGTAATGTGGGGTTAGTCAGACTGTCCACTGCATATAAGCCTTTTGGTGTCATTGGGCGGAAGGGCTTCAGATGTCATTTCATCTCAATGTCGGATATAAGTCCCACAAAATTGGAAGCAGCGTCTCCAAAATGGCCTAAGTTTGTTTTGGCCCCTGCAGACAAGGCCGCTAACAACGTCGTCTTTGTGTGACGGCTCCACTATGTTAACACGCTTAAGCAGGAGCTTGGAGGTACTAAGGCCTATGAACTTCAGCCTTTAGCTTAAGTGAGAGCTATAGTAGATAAACATGTTTGTCTTTGAGCCACCAAGTTTGCTGTGTGTGTTAACGAAGGCCAAGACAAGCTTCCTACGCTATACTGGTTACCAAAACTTCATAAAAAACCTTACAAAGCACGGTTTATTGCAAATTCTAGTTCTTGCACTACCACTGAACTTTCTAAATTACTAACTTCCGGTCTTACTGCTATTAAAACGCATGTAATTAAATATTGTGATAAAGTCTTTGAAAGATCAGGAAGAAATCTGTTTTGGTCTGTAAAAAATTCGAATGAGGTTTTAAATAAATTGAAATCTAGACAGTTTCGTGCTTCTAGTCTGTCTACCTACGATTTTTCCACTCTTTATACTACACGTCCTCATAATCTTATAAAAGAAAAGCTTAATGATTTAATTGAATGGGCTTTTCACAGAGAAGATTCTCTCTATCTTGCATGTAATGTCAGAAATGCATTTTTTACTTCTAAAGAGCATAACAATTATACACTTTGGTCATGTCAGAAAGTGTGTGATGCCCTCCCTATCTACTTGACAATATTTATATTAGATTCGGTACAAAGTTATTTAGACAAATTGTGGGTATTCCGATGGGTACTAATTGCGCACCTCTTGTGGCTGATCTGTTCTTGTATTGTTATGAAATAGACTTCATTTTGTCGCTTTCCATTGATAACCAATCTGAAATTATTGAAGCTTTTAGCTCTACTTCTAGATATTTAGATGATTTATTAAATATTGATAATACCTATTTTGATGGTTTGATCAGTCAGATTTACCCCCTAATACTTCAGTTAAATAAAGCAAATTCTTCTGATACCGAGGCCCCGTTTTTGGATTTACATCTATCTATTGTAGATGGATTTGTTTCGTGCAAACTTTATGATAAACGCGATGACTTTGATTTTGAGATTGTAAATTTTCCTTTTTTGGATGGTGATGTTCCTCGTGCGCCATCCTATGGCGTTTATATTTCGCAATTAATTCGATTTGCTAGAGTGTGTAGTCATGTAACTGACTTCAACACTCGTAATAAATTATTAACGGCTAAACTCCTTAATCAGGGTTATCGGTACCATAAACTACGCAAAGCCTTTTCAAAATTTTATAGACGCCATTCTGATTTAATTTCAAAATTCAATATTGGACTTAAATCTCTTCTGCAACATGGTCTATCGGAACCCGAATTTTATGGTGACTTAGTATATAAATTCAGAAAAATATATAACCGCAATGACTTCAGCACCCCATTTCGTAAAATCATTCTTCGATATAAAAAGATTGGGTACAACATGGATATTATACGACAGACTGCATGCATGGTAGTTAACCCAATCACGGTTGGCAACTTTGCTTCCCTCTTTAATTGCACGCCGGTGGGTCAGGCCTCAGATTCTATGACGGCTCCAACCTAAAGGCTTATTGAAAATTAAAGAGATAATGTTGGTTGGTGCCTGATGCTCTGTCTCTGGTCGGGCTCATCGGAGTCTAACTGTTGGTTTTCTTTTGCTCCAGCATTTCAGTGGTTTCTTGCTGTCGAGTCCTCACCGTTGTCTCACCTCTGTGGTTCTTTGATTTCTGTGTTTACGGAGATGTTGCACTGATGAGTTAGGAGGCCTTCATGCGGACTGAACAAATTATTTGTCTAAATCGCGACGGAAGTAAGGGCGAGGATTGTGGCCATGTAAAATCGATTTAAGCCCCCCCCCCAGTGGAAATCTTCCACTGACCGTTCCAAGGCGGCTCTTCTGTGGCGATTTATTTATGTTTTTGTTTGTTACTTACTGTGTGTATCACTTGTGTCTTTTATTTTGGATGGCCATATGGCCATTTTGTGGGAAAGTAACTGTCCTTATGGCCTTCCTTTGTTTAGGTTTCCATTATGGTCTGGTCGCTTAATGTTTGTATTTCTTTCCCTTTGGTGTCTTTTATGGGTGGAGTAAGTTAATTGTATCAATTCCTGATCTTTGTTTTACTTCTACTAAATAGTTTTGACGGGGGCGTTAAACCTCAATTAAAAACACACACCTTGAAACATATATTTCATTTTAATTATTTTATGTGTGTAGGTTTGGCTTATTTTTGCTGATAGTAATGTTTATGAAGTTATATATATATGTATATTTTTTTAAATATTAATGGTAATCACACTGTTTTGTTGCCCACTGAAGGAATTGAATTGTTTGTTCCAAAATTGTTTATTTTTAAAACGTATGTCCTTACTTTGATGGACTTATATCTTACACCGGCAATCATGTATGACCGATTGTCTGTTATTTTTATCGATGGGAAGCAGAAGTGGACGCAATGATCAGGAATCGATACAATTAATTCACAGCTCCCCTCAGAGACACCAAAGGGAAAGAAATACAAACACGAAACAACAGACCCTAATGGAAACATCAACAGCGGAGAGCCAAAAGCACAGTTACTTTCCCACAAAATGGCCAATAGGCTATCCAAAATGAAATAATATAAGCGACACAAACACCCAAAGACAAACCATAAACCAGCGAGTGCATGTATCAATATATTATCTTGTGTTACAAAACACGACATCTGTTAATTCATACTTACATACTATTTTGTAACCTATAAGAGTATTAACTGATCATGTGCCAAGAAGAAGCCTGGGTCATAAATATGAAGAATGATACAAAAAAAGGATAGGCTACACCTCGGGGCAGTGGTCAATTTACATTTCAATGACACACCCGTACGACAAAGTGCATTTTTCACATCTCCAAGATGGCCATTTTTATGATGAAAATCCTTGATAGTTTTCTTATAAATACTTCAAACATAGGTCGTGGTTTGCTCGTTAGAACCGCCTAATGAGTACCCACAACCTATGGCATGGAGCAAAAATAAGAAAAACAGTGTATACCCCCGTAAATCCCAGTTTTCTCTATATAAAGTGGTGTATAGGGGGTCTTCATTTCACGGACTTGTTCACGTGATGAAAGAATTCTTACCCAGTCTTTTTTATAGAACATATTTACAAGACGCCATTCCGATATGTTAAACATTGAGGATCTTACATGAGTGTTCATGTATTATTGAATTTATTAAACGAGTTGCGGAAAAGGTATAGAATGCGAAGGTTTGCCGAGCATTTTATCCCTTTTCCTAAACGAGTTTAATAAATTCAATAATACATGGGA
Organism: Lucinisca nassula; assembly: GCA_963580285.1. Taxonomy (NCBI): domain Eukaryota; kingdom Metazoa; phylum Mollusca; class Bivalvia; order Lucinida; family Lucinidae; genus Lucinisca; species Lucinisca nassula. The sequence goes on along the minus strand of OY757022.1, from coordinate 12,959,757 downwards.
ACGAATGCAAGATTCTATTTATCATATGACATTTAAAAAGCATTTTATTCACGATTATTTATAAAAATATCAATATTCCGCCATTAGTAAACACGACGTCGTTAAGGGCGTCGTACATGTAACGTTACGGGCGTATCTAGCTAATAAGCATATTTAATCCACTGGATTATCGAAAATATAACATGTCGCTATTATACTCTCAGACGCGACGTTATATGATAAAACAACTTAAAGCTAAAAACTGAAATATAGTATAAGCTATTTTTCATACATTGTAAAATGTAGTTGTATTTATGTTATTAAAAGAAAAAATAAAAATAAAAATGCTTTGCTAAGCCGAAGATTTTATGTCCGTTTCCTCAACGCGTTAAATAAATTCAATAACACTTAAACACGAATGCAATATTTTATTTATGATATGACATTTGAAACGCGGTTTATTCACGATGTGTTCACAAAAATATTAATAATCCCCCATTAGTAAACGCAACGGCGTTAAATACTTCGTACATGTAACGTTGCGGGGCGTCTCAAACCAATTTGTTATACTGCAAAGCGTTTCCACGACATTTTGTTCATTGTTGTTATGTTTTCCAAAAACTTATTTCGTCAAAAAGTTATGACAAACGGGATGATTTTGATTTCGATATTGTTAATTTCGCGTTTCTAGACGGGGATGTTCCCAGACGTCCTTCTTATGATGTGTATAGTTCTCAACTTATTCGTTTCGCTAGAGCTTCTACTTCAACAATCGATTCCACTGGGGGACATAAATCGATTTTTCGTGGCTACAGTCCTCGCCCTTACTAAAGTCTTGCTTGATATCATACCCAACAAATGCACAGCATGTAGGCAACGTCGTATAAACGACGATGCAACGCCAAGACGTCGTCGGTGATACAACATTGTTTACTTAAACGTTGTTTGCCCACTGGAAGTATACTTTAATTGAGGATATGATATTATTTGACATGTGTCGTTTCTTTACAACATTAACTGAAACCTGATATTTATGATAATTATCATTTAAGAATGAGTTTCTGAGGGTTTTGATATCAAGCTTACCACTTTGTCCACAACACGCGAAAAAGTGCATTCGGACATGCACACACAGTTAAAACTCAGATCAGTATGCATCTGTTCTGTCTGATCCAGTGTATGCGGTGCGCCAATCTAAAATTGAAAGCGCCGTCAATCAAAAGCAAAATAGAGGTAAAAACAAACAAAGAAAAAATCTTCAATGGCTCAAAAACTGATGACCCGTTAACCATGTTTATGAGCTCGTTTTTCATTCCCTATGAAAGTCTTTACAGAGCTTCAGATACAACATAAGGGATAATTTGGGGTTATTTCTTCCTTACGGACGGGCGGACGGCCGAACGGACGGACAGACGTACGGACGTCAGGCTGATCGCTATATCCCCCGAACCTATTCGGTCGGGGGATAAGAATTCCTAGCTTCAAAAATGTTCGACCCATTGAAGTTCGACTCTATCTGGATGGTCAGTGACCGAAATCCGCTCAATGCCGATTCGGATTGATATCCGTGCCAGTCTGATTTGAGATATTGCTTGTCGGCAGACACTTTTTTCCATAACATGTCTAAAATGATACATGTAATTGTCTTTGTAGAATGAGTTCAAAGTATTTTCTAGAAAGCTTACACTGTTTAATGTACTAATTATTACACTAGTTTTATATCATTTAGTCTGTGTTACATGTCGGGAAATACCTCTTGACATAAATATTTTCTATGATGAATTTTATGTGTGTGTGTGTGTGTTGGGGGGGGGGGGGGGGGGCACAATCACAAGAAATAGCCAAACCTCGGCGCTAGGACATCACGGAAACAAGATTATATAATTTTGACCCCCTCGAACCCCACTTTTGTTTAGTATAACAGGGGTTTACCTTATTTGTCTTATATAGATTGTTGGTACCCACAATCTATATTTTGAGCAGAGAAAATAAATAAGAGAAACTATAACTGTTTTTCATCTTGAAATTTATGTTTCTTTGGTGGTAAAATTTACAATGTATTTGTATAGGCGTGTTTTCGTAATGATTTGTTTGATTTTAGGTCTAACATCCCTGTCAACACTGTGTAGGTCATTTTGGACACGTTGCTTCCAATTTTGTGGGTTTACCCGACATTGAGCCCTGTCGCCCAATGAAACCAATAGGGTTTATAAGCATGCACGGGCCGATTCGCACCGCTTTGTCTTGGGAGGCTAAGATTCTCTAAGCGGTTTACGAGTACTCGTGTCTAGTCGGTTTCAGCTCTGCGTGGAAGCATCATGCAGCCCATCTATTTCTTCAAGCCCCGATGGGTGGGGGCCGAGGTTATCATTGGTTTTCGTAATGTGGAAGAAACAATCTTGCGGGGAACGAACGCATAAACAAGCTTTAACGAGAGGAACAGTCAATCATTTTTCCTCAAATATGGTAATTAGACAGCTAGAAAGCATTTACCAACATTGCACAAAAAGGTACAAAACACAACTGTTTTGCTGAAATACAACAAAGAAAAATTTGATACGGCAATTTCTTAGACCTGTTGGCAGCACAAGTATTCGAGGAGCTAAAAGTACCGACTGAAGAGGAACAGAAAAGGGACCTCCTTTGGGAAAATCAATAGCTAACTAACTGTTGACCAGAGGAATACATGATTATTTGGCTATATCTGAGGACAATTCTAATGACATTCTCTTGTCCCCTTATCATGTTATCCATGTGTTTAACACCAGATATATAGAAGTGAAGGCAATGATCAGGAATCGATACAATTAACCAACAGCTTCCATCAGAGATACGAAAGAGAAAGAAATACACAGATGAAATAACTAAACCCTAATGGGAATATTAATAGCAGAAAGCCAAAAGGGCCATTACTTTTACCAAAGAAAATGGCCAGTTGGCTAACCAAAACAAAAAATATAAACTCCAGATAATAGGGAATACGATAACAAGTCTGTGAAAGGAAGTTTCCCCTAAACCCCACTTTATTTAGAGAAAAGTGGGGTTTAGGGGGTATTAATTATCTGCCTTATTTTGGCTCAAAAACATAGATTGTGGGTACTCGTTAAAACCTCCACAATCTATGCTGGAAGCAGAAATAAGAAAGATATTATCATTTTTACCCAAAATATTTATTTCTGACACCATCTTGGACGTCATTATTTCACACGGACATGTTTTCCTAATGTCTGCTCGAAGACATGGGTTGAGGGTACTTGTTAAGGAGCACCAATTGCCTATGTTTGGAGTACAAATATGACAAACATTACATATTTTCGTCAGAAAAAATGACTGTTTTGGAGAAATGAAAGGATGTTCTATGTTACATGGAAGTATTATTGTTATTATGAGTAAAAAGAATAAGGAGAGGAAAAAGAAGAAATACATATTCTTAGCAGATCAATATTACTTCTACTACTGATAATGATGATAATAACAATAATTATTATTACTATTATTATTATTATTACTACTATTATTAGTTTATTATTAGTATTATTATTATTATCATAATTATTATTATTTACACTTAGCCTCTGAATAAAAGTATTATAAAAGCATCAATTTTTTTAAAATTATTACCTCAAAGTATTTGACAAAACATGCTTATATCATGCTCATAATAAAAAAGATAGTAAACATAAGAAACTATTTTTTTGTATTATTTTTAATATTAATTATATTCCAATTTAAATACATAAGTTTTCGATCTACATATTCAAGTACATTATTGCTTTTCCTGACTCGGACGGGGCATCAAGAAAACACGCCTATACAATTTTGAACCCCTTGAAACCACTTTTATAAAGTAAAACTGGCGTTTACCAGGGTAAGCCTTATTTTTTCTATTTCTGCTCTAAAATATAGATTGTGGGTATTCGTTAGAGCCGCCTCGATGAGAAGGTTACAACGAGAACCCACAATATATATTTAGAGCGGAAATAAGAAAAATATCACAATATTTTCAGCTTAAAATGTTCCTTTTTTCGGAGGTAAAGTTCATCACGTGAACACGTCCGTGGAATACTGAAAGATCCCCCTTTAACCCCACATTATACAGAGAAAACTGGGGTTTACGGTGGTAAACATTATTTTCCTTATTTCTGCTCCAAGACATAGATTGTGGGTACTCGTTAGAGCCTCAGTGAGGCGGTTCTAACGAGCACCTAAAACCTATGTTCTGAGTACAAATAAGAAAAATATCACAAATTTTCATCAGAAAAAATTACCTTTTTGGAGGTATGAAAAAATGCACTATATCACACGGATGTGTTGTCGTAATGTTACAATGTATTTGCACAGGCATGTTTTCGTAATGGATTCAACAAGAGCTATTTATCACCCTAGTAAGAACCGCCATTGACCTGCTATTGGCAGTATATCACAAGGGGCAATAAAACGATTATGAACAGGCGGTATTGTGCCAATGTTACAAGAAAAAATGTATTTATCCCTTTTTGTAGCAAATGGAATCTTTCTCCTTATATATAGCAGGAGTTAATTACAAAATTTAGGGGTGTCAGGTTGTTTTTTCATCATAATTTATTTGGAAAATAGCTAAACTTTTAGCAAACAGTGGCGGCCCTGATCAGACCGTCTGATCTGGGCCTGCACTGTTTGCCAGGGTACCCGTTTTGGGGTCTCTGGTACTAATTGGGTTAAACACCAATCCATTCGTTCCTAACTCAATCAATGCTTCATTACAGATACATATGAATCAACTTTTACAATTACGATAGTTGATGGCCGATTCACGCAAGCCTGTTAGCCAAAGCTATAGATGACATAGAGATTCTTAAATGAGTGTTCATGTTTTATTTAATTTGTTATACGAGTTGACTGGGGCGTTAAACCTCAATTCAAATAAACACACATTGATATTTTATTTCAATTATTTTATGTGTTTAAACCTGGCATTTTTTGTTAAGGGTGATATATATTCTGTTTTCACAAGACCTTTGATTTCGAAAACTGTTGGCAATCAGCATGAATTTTCTCCAAGGCCAAGTGCTTGTTGATGTTGCTAATTAATATATGCTCCAGAGTTTTGCAAAAAGACGCATGTTAGTGACACTGGTCTTCAATTTGCTGTATCATATTTTTAATCTTTCTTATAGACCGGGGTAAGATTTTCTTGTCGCCAGTCATCTGGTACAGTGCCCTGGGCAAGTGGTACATTGAAGATAAATGCCAATAGAGGAGAGATTATAGCGCTACAAGCCTTAAACACCGTGACATTCAGGCCGTCCAGTGAAGATACCTTATGTATTTTGAGCTTACCAAACAGTTAAGCGACCACTTTGGGGTCAGTTGTAATGTCCCCTATAGAAGGGACGGAATATTTAATTCGATGGTAGCTCACGGTCAGTTTCACATGTGAATGCCGATTGAAACTGTTTGTTACATATGTTTTATTTGTTTGTTTGATTTGCGATTTAACGCGGTCAACACTGTTAAGGTCATTTTGGAGACGTTGCTTCCAATTTTGTGGGACTTTTACCCGACATTGAGATGAAATGACATCTCAAGCCCTATCGCCCAATGAAACCAATAGGGTCTATGAGCATGGACGGTCCGACACGCACCGCTTTGCATGGGCAGGCTTAGATCCTCTAAGCGGTTTACCAGTATTCGTGTACGGGTCGGATTCAGCTCTGCATGGAAGCATCATGCAGCCCATATATTTCTCCAAGTCCCGATGGGCGGGGGCCGTGGTTACATATGTTACCTATCCCATAGCGAACTGATCCCAAACGCTTCCTTTTAAGAGATTTGACGACTTTTCGAATGACCAAAACTTTTTAATTTTACCATTCGTCTGGGCACTATCGACATCTTGAAACATACTTCAAATATGCATCTCTTATAACCTTTTGCACGTATGCTCTGGACCGTTTGTAATGGTTCTTAACATCAGGGCCGCTAGACTTACGAGCACAGAAATACATGCGATTGCGTCTTCTTTTTTTAAATAAATTAGGATTACCTGCTCCACTTAAATTAACGGAAGCGGCAGAAAACAAATTAATTGGCCTCACCATTACCGACGGCAACATAGCACTAAAATTGTTAATAGAATGGGGAATCCGTACAGAAGAAGCAGAATGTAACCTCAGGGGAGATATTGTAAGTTTAAATTTATTTGTGATACTCATTTTTGTTTAAAGGGGCGATACTGTCCAAACTAAAGCGATATTCATACCGGTCATTAACAGTATACAGTATACAGTATACGGAAGAAAAGTAAATCCTTCAAATAGAATGCGCTTCAAAAAGAAGGCGAGTATAACAAAAGCCCACAAAACAGCTATGCCTATAAAAACCCCATAGATATCAAATAAGCAATTGTTATACAACGAGATACAAACATCGGTCCAATCAAGACCTTCAACAGGTATCAAAAGGATGTCAAATTAAGGATCGATGAAAAGCAATTGTAAAAGCAATCCCTCAGGATTGGAAAATAAGAGCATTAAATGCATGTACGGGGAGACCTTTTACAGCCACCACACGGCACAAGCAAAACAGCTCTGATATGCAAAACAGAAGTGGATGCAATGATAAGGAACCGATACAATCAACCCACAGCTCCCATTAGAGACCCTAAAGGGAAAGATAAACAAACATGAAACAACAGACCTAATGGAAACATCAATAGCGGAAAGCCAAAAGGACATTTACTCTCCCACATAATGGCCAATAGGCTATCCAAAATAAAACTATATAAGCGACACAAACACCGAAATACAAACCATAACAAAAATAAACCGCGACAGAAGAACCGCCTTGGAATGGTCAGCGGAAACGAATTCCACTTGGGGTGCGGGTGGGGGGGTGGGGGCTTAAATCGATTTTACGTGGACACAATCCTCGCCCTTACTTCCGTCGCGATTTAGACAAATAATTTGAAAGCCTCCTAATTCATCAGTGCAACATCTCGGTGAACACAAATAATCAAACAGCCACCGAGATGAAACAAAAGTGAGGACTCGACAGCAAGAAACCACTGAAATGCTGGAGCAAAAGAAAACGAACAGTTAGACTCCAATAAGCCCGACCAGAGATAGCACATCAGGCACCAACCAACATTACCTTGAATTAGATCTCTCTAATTCTCAATAAGCCTTTACGCTGGAACCGTATTAGAATCTGAGGCCTGACCCACCGGCGTGCAATTAAAGAGGGAAGCAAAGTTGTCAACCGTGTTTGGGTTAACTATCATGCATGCATGCTGTCGTAAAACATTTATGTTGTACCCAATATTTTAATATCGAAGATTGATTTTACGAAATTGGGTGCTGAAGTCATTGCGGTTATATATTTTTGCTGAATTTATATACTAAGTCATCATAAAATTCGGGTTCCGATAGACCTTGTTGCAGGAGAGATTTAAGTCCAATATTGAATTTTGAAAAGACTGAGTTGAAGTGATTACACGTATTTAAAAGGTTAGCGTTTTGTTCAGAGTCTATTACAGTGGATCCATTTATTTTTTCAGTGTGTTGATACCTGTGGAGTCAGTTTTCTTGTGTTTAATAAAGGCGTAGAATGTTTTAGAATTAGAAAAATTTTCTTCACGGGAATGTTCGTCTTTAGATGTGATCAGGTCTTCCACATTGTCCCAGTAGGGCTTTCTACTGAGGCTCTGGATAAGATGTTTAAGGGAGTTAATTTTGCGGATTTTTCTGGGGAGGTTTGTGTCTGTTTTAGAGGAAGAGTTTATCCCGTTCCTTACCTGTCTTCTGATTCTGCAGTAAATCCAAGTTTGTCTGTCCTAAGGTTAAGCTGTTTTATGGGGACAAACTTGTCAATGGCTTTTTCCCAGTTCGGATGTTACATTAATCTTTTTACTGGTGTATAGGGGAGAAAATATCAAAGCGGTCCATTAAGCTTTTCCCAATGTCAGAGTTGCGCTTCTTTAGCCCTACCCTGTCAGCCTTTTTGTAAAGAGGGTCTGCTTATTTCTTAACGGTTTCATATTTATTTCAGTTAAGACTGCGTCATGGTCACTGACATCTGGAATGACGCTGCAGGCAGTAATTAAGCTAGGGTTGTTTGTGCTGACAAAATCAAGGGTATTGCTGCCTCTTGTTGGTGGCGTAACAAGTTGGGTTATGCTAAGGTCATCTATGGGAACAACAAACTGCTGAGAGTTGGTAGGCTGCGGTTTGGCTTTAGGCAGATATTGTGCCAGTCATACCTTTGAAAGTTCATATCGTCTGCAATTAAGATGTGAGCGTTTGTGGTCTGAAAATTGCTAGACGCAGTTAGCTAAATAAGTGAATGAAACTACATGTAGATGGGTATTAAAAGGCAAGGTCATTCATTGATCTTGGCCAAAGGCGATTCAGATATCAATATTAACGCTTATTTTCCTCAGAAATGACCAGGCCATTTGTAACCATTTTTTATATGAAAGCATTCAGGAACGAGGCATCGCAGGCGATATAACCCCACCCCCATCCCAACCCTTCCCCCCTCCCCCGCAAAAGACTACCTCGTGTCTTGGAAAACGCTGAATTGGCAAAAGTCCAACTTGCTTGAAATATTATTATTTCCAACATTTGTGTAAAGTTTTATTAAAGTTCATCAATAAATATAGACTGTAGAGGGATGACAGTGTTTTTCTAAGCATACCAACAGTGACCTTGACCATGACCTTAGGACCATAAAAGTCGAACTCACTCGAGATATTATCATACAAAACTTTTGTATGAAGTTATATTAAATCCATCAATGAATGTAGGCGCTAGAGCGATGACAAAGTTTTTTCTAAAAATAGCCACAGTGACCTTGACATTGAAAGTCGAACTCGCTGGAGATATTATCACAAGTATCATTTGTGTGAAATTTTTATAATCGATCAATAAATATAGGCGCTGGAGCGATGACAAAGATTTTTTTCTAAAAATAGCTACTATGACCTTGACCCCAGGCCCTGATAGTCGGAACTTCAAGGTCAAGGTCATTCCTTGACCTTGGCCAATGGCTAAGGTAATTCAGATATGAAAAATATAACTTATTTCCAAAGGAACCACTCGGCAATCGGTAACCAAATTTTATCTGAAAGCTTTCAGAAACAATGAAATGAAAATTAAATTAATGTTACTTTGGTCTGGTGACCAATATGACCACCATGCCCAAATAAGGTAAAACCCCTCAAAAACCTGTTTCATCGGAACCGGTCGTTGATTTCCCCGGGACATGGTATGCAGCATTGGATTCGGACCATTAATATCTGGTTCAAATGATGATCCCTGGATGATTTTGACCTTTTTAGACCAAGGTCAAATTTGGTCACATAGGTTTTTGTATGGGAAAACTGTATTTTCTGCCAAGGTTAAAAACATTCCAAAGACCTCTTCTAAGAAAAACAAATGGCTCTACACACATTCAGCACTCAGGTGAGCCTTACAGGACCATTGGTCCTCTGGTTCCCTGCGCTTTAACAAAGTGCATATTATATTTTCTTGTCCTTTGGGAACACTGATTCCCATGTGGAATTTTGAAAATATTTGAGGGTCATGATGAGGCCAAATCGGCCGAAAATAGTTAGTCTGGCACAGAAAACATGCATGCCCTAAACTTTTAGTTCTGTGGGGTCATGATGAGGCCAAATTGGCCGAAAATAGCTAGTCTGGCCCAGAAAACATGCATGCCCTAAACTTTTAGTTCTATGGAGTATTCCTTGCTTCAAAAGGATAAACCTTTTATAGAATATATTAAAGAGGATGTATGTTAAGGCCGTCATTGAGACTGAAGCTTAAACCTGATTTCAGTCATATACAATCATGATAACAAATCCGTGTTATGAACACCCCTCTTAAACCCATATATGACAATGGAATCTTCCATCTTATAAATTTGGAGTTGTCCATTTTCAATTATAGGGGTGTCAGATTTGTTATATTTAATGTAAGTTGTACAAAAATGTATGTTCTTTGAGCAAACAGTGTAGACCCAGATCAGACGCCGCGTTATGCGGCGTCTGATCTGGGTCTACGCTGTTTGCCAACGTATCAAAAAAGGGCCACTAGGCATATATGGGTTAAACCCACTTTATATGGAGAAAATGGTTTTGGTGGTATACATTACTCTCTTTATTTCTGCTCCAAGACAAAGGTTGAAGGTGGTCCTTGCACCTGCCTCAGTAAGGGGGTTCTAACGCGCGCCCTCAACCTATATTTGGAATACAAATCAGAAAAAAAAAACATCAAATATTTGCATTACAAAAGTAACAATGTACACAAGGTATACGATTCTCAGCACCTCTCGGCAGGCACAGGTCGCTAGGACAATGCCAAATCATCTCCGGTGGCGTTGCACCGACTTGATGTTTCGTCGCATCTACGTAATGACGTTGTACCCACGTTGACGTGACGTCACAATTACGCCATGTGCCTGCTGGGCTGTCTAGAAGCAGTAAATCACAAATGATTAGATCGTAATGAGACGCGAGACGCTGTGTCTGCGTTCATGTCCCCAATCCAGTAACGTTACAGCCGTACATATCTGCGTACAGACATTTGGACCGTTGATAATCCAAAGAGCGCACTGCAAAGACTCTTAAATGACTGATCAGACCGCGATATACAGTCTGATCTGAGTCTTCGTTGTGCGCAAATGTCGGAAGACACAATTATTGCTTGGGTTCGCACATATACAGTATAATTCCTATATGAAGACCACCTTTGGGACTGTTCAAAATTGGTTTTTAAGACTACTTTTGAACAGTCCCAAAGGTGGTCCCTGACCAGAAGACATTGTCTGCAGAAAACACTAAGACAGAATAAGTGCCTCCTCCTAAATAAGCCTTTTAAAGCAGAATTGGTCTTAATTTTTAGGTGGTTTTAATAGCGGAATTTCACTGTATGAAGACTATGGTATACAACAAGATTAAATATCGCAAAAGATAAAAGATTTCATTGTGTTATTCATGATCAAACAAAGGGGTATCCAAGCTGCTCACTCACTGCACAATGTTTGAGTACAAAAGCATTAAGAAACACATGTGAGAACGAAATTCCTCTCATAGTTCTTTGAAAGAATCCTTTCATTGGAAAGAACGTGATATTGTTCATTTATGCTTCAAACATCGATCGATGGTGCTCATAAAATCGAGGGGAAGGCAATGATCATAAATCGATACGATCACATTACACCTTTCATCCAAGAAACCAAAGGCAGAAACATAAACAAAAAAAAATCACTGTAATAAAAACGTAACTGCCGTAGAGCCAAAAGGACAGTATCTATGCCACAAATGACCAAACGGCTTTCGAAAATAAAAAAAAATAAAAATATATATATAAGCAGTCCATACATGCAAATAAAAATCAAAAATGAGTTCCTTTAAAAGCAATGAAAACATTCATAAGAAAGAAGATGGGTCATACTACGTAGTTTCGGCTAATAAAGCCTCATCAGTGACCCTGTAATGATCCGGCAAAGAAAGCCAGAGGAAACATACTCCAATTTTGCGAATTTCGAATAGGCAGTCGATTCAAGGACTGATATCAATCAAAATGGGGTCCAAATAATTAAAACCTGTCTAGAATATGAGTCTAAACCAATAATTATTTCTGATTTATCAGAATATACACACTGATCTCAAAGGACCAAAAGTAAAATATAAACTGCACTATGGTTGATGTACGGGGAGACGTTTTACGGCCGCCACACGGCACAACACCAGCTGCAGTGCAAAGACTGCCACTGACATTAATAAAATTGAGCCGGTCCATGACAAAACCTACAATAAGACCGACGCGACCAGCCGAGACTCTAACCAGTCTGCGCACCAATCCACTATTTGACAAGACCTTTTGGTTGTATCTTTGCATAGATATTAGCCTATAGTAGGTGCGTGCGATCAGCGAAGACTCTGATCAGACTGCGCGAATGCGCAGGCTGATCTGAGTTTTCGCTTGTCGCTCAAGCCTTCTTGTAGAATTGGTAATGCGCTGGCTCAAATTAGAAGGATTCACTAGGAACGGTCCGTTACAAAAATACTTGGGAGGGGTGGGGTCGGAGTGGGCGTGGAGCCTAAAACGATTTTACGTAGTCACAATCTTCGCCCTTAGTTCGGTCATGGTTTTGACAAATAATTTGTTCAGTCAGCGTAAAAAATTTAACTCTTCAGTGCAACATATCAAACGAATAGAGATATGACAGCATGAAATAACTGAAAGGCTGGAAAAAAGAAAACCAACAGTTGGACGACGTTTGGATAGGACAAGAGATAGGACATGAAGCATCAACGTTACTTAAAAAAGTCAAACCGCCACACATTGGCGGTTCTAACGAGTAACTAACCCGCCTGTCTTGAAGCTGGATTCAAAATTAGTATATTCCTTTTCAAAGTTTATTAGAAATCAGGCTAGATAAGGAAATCAAAGGTCCGAAGTTATAAAACATTTTCCATGCTTAACTCACTTGAGCAGGAAATTCGTTCTGCTTGAAGAAATATATGAGCTGCATGATGCTTCCACGCAGAGCTAAATCCAGCCCGCACACAAGTACTGGTAAACCACATAGAGGATCTAAGCCTGTCCAGGAACCGCGGTGCGAGGCGGACCGTCCATGCTAATAAACCCTATTGGTTTCATTGGGCGAAAGGGCTTGAGATGTCATTTCATCTCAATGTCGGGTAAAAGTCCCACAAAATTGGAAGCAACGTCTCCAAAATGACCTTTACAGTGTTGACGGGGACGTTAAACCTCAAATCAAACAAACAAAACAAACAAAAGATAAGGAAATCAAAAGTCCGAAGTTATAAAACATTTTCAATGCTTAACTCACTTGAGCTGGAAATTCGTTCTGCTTGAAGAAATATATGAGCTGCATGATGCTTCCACGCAGAGCTAAATCCAGCCCGCACACAAGTACTGGTAAACCACATAGAGGATCTAAGCCTGTCCAGGAACCGCGGTGCGAGGCGGACCGTCCATGCTAATAAACCCTATTGGTTTCATTGGGCGAAAGGGCTTGAGATGTCATTTCATCTCAATGTCGGGTAAAAGTCCCACAAAATTGGAAGCAACGTCTCCAAAATGACCTTTACAGTGTTGACGGGGACGTTAAACCTCAAATCAAACAAACAAAACAAACAAAAGATAAGGAAATCAAAAGTCCGAAGTTATAAAACATTTTCCATGCTTAACTCACTTGAGCTGGAAATTCGTTCTGCTTGAAGAAATATATGAGCTGCATGATGCTTCCACGCAGAGCTAAATTCAGCCCGCACACAAGTACTGGTAAACCACTTAGAGGATCTAAGCCTGTCCAGAAACCGCGGTGCGAGGCTTGAGATGTCATTTCATCTCAATGTCGGGTAAAAAACCATGCTAATAAACCCTATTGGTTTCATTGGGCGACAGGGTTTGAGATGTCATTTCATCTCAATGTCTGGTAAAAGTCCCACAAAATTGGAAGCAACGTCTCCAAAATGACCTTTACAGTGTTGACGGGGACGTTAAACCTCAAATCAACCAACTGCTTATAAATTTTGAAATGTCTGAATATAACATTTTATGACTCAAAAACGATAAAAAAAAAACATCTGTGCTGACCTGAGCAAGAAAATTGCCTCCTTAATTTCTATATTAATATCAAAGAGCGTTATTTTCATGCTGAGTTGGGGAGCATGAAAACACTTTATATAATATATCCACGGGGCCTGGACAGAAATTCTTATCCTATCCAGCGGATATCTAACCCATGAATAGGACAATATCGAGATTTATTTGTGTTTGATGTGCTTTTGTTTGATTTGAGGTCTAACGTCCCCATCAACAATGTAAAGGTCATTTTGGAGACGTTGCTTCCAATTTTGTGGGACTTTTACCCGACATTGAGATGAAATGACATCTCAAACCCTGTCGCCCAATGGAACCAATAGGGTTTATTAGAATGGACGGTCCGCCTCGCACCGCGGTTCCTGGACAGGCTTAGATCCTCTAAGCGGTTTACCAGTACTAGTGTGCGGGCCGGATTCAGCTCTGCGTGGAAGCGTCATGCAGCCCATATATTTCTTCAAGCCCCTATGGGCGGGGCCCGTGTTTGATGTGCACTAGTTGAATAGGACGTCAAGTACTCCGTCGTTACGTTCGATGACACTGTACGTACAGTGGTGTCAAAAATGCCACATTGTCATCATAGTATGGCGGGCGTCCACAATAGAAATGACTGCATTGCAAAAAAAATCAACTTTATGAAATGAAAGATATGCAGGAAAAAGAATCTTACATGGGTGTGAATGTAGAGAGAATAATCCGTCCCTCGGCACCACTGTCCGGCATCATTCGGGAAGGATTTTTCTATCCACCCCTCAATATATTCTAGAAAGGGTATATCATTACGAAAACAAGCGTTTACAAATACATTGTAAATTTTACCGCCCAGAAAACGAAAATTGTAAGATAAATAATTGTGATACTGTTCTTATTCATGCTTAAAATATAGATGGCGGGTATACATTAGAACCGCCTCATCGAGGCGGTTCTAATGTGTACCCGCCATCTATATTTATGAGACGGTTTTAACGTGTAACCGCAATCCATATTTTAGAGCAGAAATAAGAAAATAAGGTGGCTGATCTGTTCTTGTATTGTTATGAAAGAGACGTCATGTTGTCGCTTTCCATTGATAACCAATCTGAAATTATTGAAGCTTTTAGCTCCATTTCTAGATATTTAGATGATTTATTAAATATTGATAATACCTATTTCGATGGTTTGATCAGTCAGATCTACCCCCAGAACTTCAGTTAAATAAAACAAATTCTTCTGATACCGAGGCCCCGTTTTTGGATTTACATCTATCTATTGTAGATGGGTTTGTTTGGTGCAAAATTTATGTTGAACGCGATGACTTTGATTTTGAGATTGTAAATTTTCCTTTTTTAGATGGTGATGTTCCTCGTGCGCCATTCTATGGCGTTTATATTTCGCAATTAATTCGATTTGCTAGAGTGTGTATTCATGTAACTGACTTCAACACTTGTAATAAATTATTAACGGCTAAACTCCTTAATCAGGGTTATCGGTACCATAAACTACGCAAAGCCTTTTCAAAATTTTATAGACGCCATTCTGATTTAATTTCAAAATTCAATATTGGACTTAAATCTCTTCTGCAACAAGGTCTATCGGAACCCGAATTTTATGGTGACTTAGTATATAAATTCAGAAAAATATATAACCGCAATGACTTCAACACCCAATTTCGTAAAATCATTCTTCGATATAAAAAGATTGGGTACAACATGGATGTTATACGACAGACTGCATGCATGGTAGTTAACCCAATCACGGTTGGCAACTTTGCTTCCCTCTTTAATTGCACGCCGGTGGGTCAGGCCTCAGATTCTATGACTGCTCCAACGTAAAGGCTTATTGAGAATTAGAGAGATCTAATTCAAGGTAATGTTGGTTGGTTCCTGATGCTCTGTCTCTGGTCGGGCCCATTGGAGTCTTACTGTTGGTTTTCTTTTGCTCCAGCATTTCAGTGGTTTCTTGTTGTCGAGTCCTCACCGTTGTCTCACCTATGTGGTTCTTTGATTTTTTGTGTTCACGGAGATGTTGCACTGATGAGTTAGGAGACCTTCATGCGGACTGAACAAATTATTTGTCTAAATCGCGACGGAAGTAAGGGCGAGGATTGTGGTCACGTAAAATCGATTTAAGCTGCCCCCAGTGGAAATCTTTCCACTGACCGTTCCAAGGCGGTTCTTCTGTGGCGGTTTATTTATGGTGTTGTTTGTTACTTTCTGTGTGTATCACTTGTGTCTTTTTATTTTGGATGGCCATATGGCCATTTTGTGGGAAAGTAACTGTCCTTATGGCCTTCCTTTGTTTAGGTTTCCATTGTGGTCTGGTCGCTTAATGTTTGTGTTTCTTTCCCTTTGGTGTCTTTGATGGGTGGAGTAAGTTAATTGTATCGATTCCTGATCTTTGTTTTACTTCTACTTTACCCCTATAAGCCCTATTTTCACTATATAAAAGTAGGATTCTAGGCGGTCAGAACTATAAAGACGTGCTTTCGTGATGGTAAGATACTTATGGTCTTCCCCTGTGTATCTAACCCAACTTTATTTTCAAAAACTTAAATGATATCAACGATCCCAAAAGAATTGAACTTATAAAGGCCAACAAGAAGTGAAGGCAATGGTCAGGAATTGATGCAATTAACCCACACCTCCAATCAGAGACACCAACAGGAAAAAAACACAAACATGAAATAACTAGCCCTAATGGAAACATCAATAGATGAAGGTCAAAAGCACAGTTCCTTTACCACAAAGTGGCCAATAGGCTATCAAAAACAAAAAGATATAAGCGACACACACACACACACACACTTAAAGAGAAACCGTAACAAAAAATAAACCGCGACAGAAGAACCGCATTGAAACGGTCAGTGAAAAGAATTTCACTGGGAGCTTAAATCGATTTTACGGTGCCGCAGTCCTCGCCCTTACAAATAATTTGTTCAGTCCGCATGAAGGCTTCTTAAAATACATTTATTCCTGTAA
Source organism: Lucinisca nassula (assembly GCA_963580285.1). Lineage (NCBI taxonomy): Eukaryota > Metazoa > Mollusca > Bivalvia > Lucinida > Lucinidae > Lucinisca > Lucinisca nassula. The sequence continues at coordinate 12,943,205 of OY757022.1, read as the reverse complement.
CAGAAGCACACACCGTGTTTCATTGCCTGGGAGCTTAAATCGATTTTACGGTGCCGCAGTCCTCGCCCTTACAAATAATTTGTTCAGTCCGCATGAAGGCTTCTTAAAATACATTTATTCCTGTAACAGAAGCACACACCGTGTTTCATTGCCACTTGTGATATACTGGCTAAAGCAGATCAAAGGTGGCCCTAAATAGGGTGATAAGTAGCTATTATGTTATCCCCTGACTGAGGCACTCAAGGGGAAAATCAATAATGTACACTGTAGTCAACAGTTAGTAAAAAATTCATTTTCCCCAAGGCCTCTTGTCTATTGAAGACTACATAATATACTATAATGAAATGATAGTCAAGAATAAGTGCCTTTAACTCATCAGTGCAAAATCTACTAGAGCACAAATATCAAACAACAACAGAGATGAAACAACATTGAGGACTCGACAGCAAGAAACAATTGAAATGCTGGAACACAAAAAAAAACAACCGTTAGACTCCGATGGGCCCAATCAGAGACAGAGCATCGGGTACCAACCCACATTACATCATTTACGCTGAATTCGTGATAGAATCTGAGGCATAACTTACGCTGAAACCGTGATAGAATCTGAGGCCTGTCCCATCGGCGTGCGATTAAAGAGACAAGCAAAGTGACCAACTGAGATTGGGTTAACTACCATGCAATGGGATGCATGCAGTTTATCGTGTAACATTTATGTTGTACCGCATCTTTTTATGTCGAAGAATGATTTTACGATATCGGGTACTAGTATATATTTGTTTGGAATTTATATACAAAGTCACCATGAAATCGAGCTCCGATAGACCTTATTGCAGAAGAGATTTAAGTCCAACATTGCATTTTAAAATTAAATCGGAATGACGTCTATAAAATTTAGAAAGAAATCATTCTTCGATATAAAAAGATTGAGTACAACATAAATGTTGTACGACAGACTACATGCATGGTGACTGGCCAGATCGCGGGTGACGGCTTTGCTTTCCTCTTTGGTTGCGCGCCGGTGCGTCAGGCCTCAGATTCTATGGCGGTTCCAGCAAAAATGTAACTGAGAATTAGAGAGAATTTAATTTCATATAATGTGGGTTGGTGCATGATGCTTTGTCTCTGGTTGGGCCCATCGGAGTCTAACTGTTGGCTTCCTTTTGCTCCAGCATTTTAGTGGTTTCTTGCTGTCGAGTGCTCACGGCTGTTTCATCTCTGTGGGTCTTTAATTTTTGTATTCTCGGAGATGTTGCACTGCTGACTTTGGAGGGCTTCATGCAGACTGAAAAAAATATTAGTCAAAATCGCGACGGAAGTAAGGGCGAGGATTGGGGCCGCGTAAAATCGATTTTAGCCCCCAAGTGGAATTCGTTTCACTGACCGTTTCAAGACAAAGCGGTTCTTCTGTCGCGGTTTATTTTTGCTATGGTTTGTTGTTTTTATGTATGTGTATCGCTTGTATTTTTTTCTTTTGGATAGCCTATTGGACATTTTGTGGGAAAGTAACTGTTCGTTTGGCTTTCTAGAGCATATTTTCCGCTATAGATGTTTCCATTAGCGTCTAGTTATTTCATGTTTGTGTTTCTTTCCCTTTGGTGTCTCTGATGGGATCTGTGGGTTATTTGTATCGATTTCTGATCATTGCCTTCACTTCTGTTTTGCATAGTTTATGATACCGATAACCCTGATTAAGATGTTTAGCAGTTAACAATTTATTACACGTGTTGAAAAGACTACAAAACTTTTCTTCTGCATTAAGATCGAAACTCCATTATGGATTTCAAATCAATACTTTTCCTTATAACAGTTTATGTTTGAGTTTATCCTATATATCATTAAAGCATATGAAACATCATGATTTGTTACACTGCAAAGAAATTTTCTGGTTTTTGATTGGACAGCTTAAGGGCAATTATTTTCCATATACCCCTTGAGCAAATATATTACCCTCTCGCGCCTGCTTTCGTTTGATAGCGATGGCCGCCATCTTGGATCTACTGATAAGAAATAAAAGCAACACACTAATTTTCAGCCAATAAATTTATAAATGAAAACTTTTGTTTCGGTATCTTATTTCATTTTATGTTTTAAAACTCTTATTCTAAAATGCCGTAAACGTTTTTCAACCATCCTGTGAACAAGTCCGTGAAAAGAGCACCCCTCAAAACCCCACTTTATATAGATAAAACTGGGGTTTACGGGGTATACATTATTTTTCTTATTTCTGCTCCAAGACATAGGTTGTGGGTATTCGTAAGAACCGCCTCAATGAGGCGGTTCTAACGAGCACTCACAACCTATGTTTGGCGTGTAAATAAGAAATATATCACAAATTTTCATCGGAGAAGCAACCAATTTGGAGATACGAAAGAATGCACAATGTCACGGATGCGTTATCGTAATGTGATCATTGCACCCACTCCTGTTTTGACGGTTTCTATTTGTTTCGGTATCTTATTTCATTATTTTATGTCTTGAAACTCTTATTCTAACACGCCGTAAACGTTTTTCCACTGAGCAACGTTATAAACGCAATGCGTGCATAATGGCGCGATTGATGACGTCAAACATATAAACATGCAGTTCTCACGACGTCCGCTACAAAAGAATTGTTTGGAGAATCGAAAAAAGTATAACAACGACTCGGGGAAAATATCGCACTCAGGCGAAGAACATGGTCCCATGTTCCCCGTCAAGAATTAAAATAACTCATAATATTGTTATTTAACATATAAATGTCTTGCTTGTCTCACATAATGGTATATTTCTGATCAACACCTGTGATTTTATCGTCTTTATTGTTTTTGCCTGTCCTTTACCCGACACCATGGATGATATCAGGTCCATGTTAATAAAACCTGCTTCGACAAACTGGTATTCTGGTATTCGTTATGTTGCTGAGTCGAAAAAAGTAGGCCACTCAGTTAACTGCAAACCAAATACTATTTTCTCTACACAGTCGTCACTTCTGATGAATTTAATTAAAGGTTTAGCGGCAAGATCAAGATTTAGAGCATTTCGGTAAGCGTGTATGCAAAACAAAAAGAGACCAATATAGAGACAAATAGTAGCATTTTACTATTCAATATGAGACACAAGTGTGCTAGCGCTTGATTGTGTTTACTACCATGGGTGAGGAACTATTACAGAAACGATTGTCTTTAAAACTTATTCTCTTTCTCCTTCATATTTCAGGACACATTAAATATAGACTACACCATGACTTGTCAACTTTTATGAATTTTTCAAAAAGTGTATTTTCATTGAAAATTCACCTTCCTAATATTACACAGAATATTTAGCAGTCCAGTGTTATAAATAAGTGAGATATTTGAAGAAATACAGACTCTAACTGCCAGTGGTTTGATATGGTTTGCCATCTTTTTAAGATTGATGTTGAATGGCAATAGAAGTCTTACGGGCAATAAAGTTTTACTCAGCACAGCTATTCTTAGGCTAAAATCGTCTCTAATTACCGTCTGTATTTCGCGGTTCTTGAAAAAAAGGATTAGAATTAGCTTGCACAATTATTAACGTCCCCTTATCTCTCCTGGGCTGATGTTCTGCTTATAATGAGGGACCATTTAAGTAACAGGGCTTAAATTGAATGCCAGGTCTAAAGAAATTTCATTGGTTGAACTGAATATTTTACTTAATTTTTTCAAACTTAGTTTTACTATATTCTATCAAAAACAAAATGCAAATTAATAAGGAATTCCTTTTGCCTATTGGTTCTCTGAACATGCTTGGGCAGTCCCTCCTGTTGTTTGGGAGGAAAGGCAGTTCATCACGAAAACACGCCTATATAATTTTGACCCCCTTGAACCCCACTTTTATATAGTAAAACTGGGGTTTCCGGGGGTATACCTTATTTTTCTTATTTCTGCTCTAAAATATAGATTGTGGGTACTCGTTAGAACCGCCTCGATGAGGTGGTCCTAACGAGTGCCCACAATCTATATTTTGAGCAGAAATAAGAAAACCTTATTTTTCTTATTTTTGCTCTAAAATATAGATTGTGGGTACTCGTTAGAACCGCCTCGATGAGGCGGTCCTAACGAGTCTCCACAATTTATATTTTGAGCAGAAATAAGAAAAATAGCACAATTTTTCATCATAAAATTTTCATTTTTTCGGCGATAAAGGTGCAAATGTATTAGTTTAGGCGTTGTTGCGTAATGTTTTACCTGTTCATTGCCTTCACTTCTCTTTTGAAAATTAAAAAAGAGAATGATCAGGAACTGATACAGTCAGACCCGAATTCTTCCCACAATATCCCTAGGGAAAGAGGTCTAAGCATAAAGAGAGGACAGTAAATTAAACGGACCACTGGTAAACCGAGTCATCAGCTCTTTCCCAAACAGGTGGTGACTCATAATATTTAAACCTAAATAAAAATGAGCCACATACATAATGGGGGAAAGAATCAGAATCACCAGCAAGACAAACATTAAACTGAAAGGACAAACTTAACTAAACGAACAACCAAAAAGGGGAAATAGTGATTAGGGAAAGAATCAGAACCACAAATACAAAACATGAAGGAACCACAGCAGTTACAAACCATGAAGGGACCACAGCAGTTACAAAACATAAATGAACCACAGCAGTTACAAAACATGAAAGACCCACAGCAGTTTTCAGCCTTCCTGGAAAGTGGAGTTTAGCTTTTCTGGGGTATTTTAAAAGTGATTCATCTCCTTAGTATACTATATTTGATATAGAAATTAATTATAGCTTTCTTACAAGAAATTTTAAAGGTAATCCCTGATGGGTTTTTTAAAGTGCCTATCTTATTGATGGTTTTCTTACGTTTCACTTACTTTGAAATATTGACAACCCTTACAATGAAGGGACCGGCCCCGATAGCTCAGTTGGTAGAGTGTCCGCTCCGGGGAACGGGAGGTCTCGGGTTCGATCCCGGGCCGCGACATACCAAAGTCGTTAAAAATGGTACTAGCTGCTCCTTGCTTGGCACTCGGATTTACGGGGTAGAGCTAGGACTGGTCGATCCAGTGTCAGGATAATGTGACTGGGTGTGGTATCATGTAATGTGTCTGGGACATGATACTTCAGTGAGGCAGCACTATAAACGTGAGCATTGAGCTCCCTGTCGCAACCAGACAACGTCGTGATATGACTAAAGAATTGTTGAAAGCGACGTTAAACCCGAATTCACACACACACACATACTATGAAGGAATGGTCAATCAAATTTATCCATCTGAGCTGCAGTTAAACAAAGCCAATAATTCTGATATGGAAGCCCCGTATTTGGATTTGCATTTGAACATTTCAAATGGTTTTGTTTCAACTAAAATTTATGATAAGCGCTATGATTTTGATTTTCACAAGTTAACTTCCCATTTTAGATTGTGATATTCCTCGTTAGCTATCTTACGGTGTTTGCATTTCGCAGCTTATTCGCTTCGCAAGAGAGTAAAGTCATGTCGCTGATTATAACACTCGTAATAAAATATAAAATATAACTGCTAAACTGCTTGATCAGGGATATCGATATCATAAACTTCGGGAAGCATGTTCTAAGTTTTATCGCCGACACTATCAATTCATTTCAGAGTATACGGTTGGATTAAATAGACTTTTGCTGCAGGGGATGTCACAGCCTGAGTTTTTGGGCGACATTATATAACAATTAAGACAAATTAAAGGCAAACCTAACTTTTCGTAACAATTTCAGGACATTGTTAAACGTTACAAACGCATTGGATGTAATGTAAATTCTATTCAAATGTCTGCATGCTTTGTGATTGACCCAATCACGTTCAGACATCATCACGTCAATAAGTCCCTGAAATGAACACTCCCCTAAAACCCTCTTGATATGGAGTAAACTGGGGTTTATGGTGGTATACATTATTTTTATTTGATTCCTGCTCCAAGACATATGTTGTGGGTACTCGTTAGACCCGCCGCAATGAGGCGGTGTGTGTGTGTGTGTGTGTGTGTGTGTGTGTGTGTGTGTGTGTGTGAATTCGGGTTTAACGTCGCTTTCAACAATTTTTCAGTCATATCACGACGGTGTCTGGTTGCGACAGGGAGCTCAATGCTCACGTTTATAGTGCTGGCTCACTGAAGTATCATGTCCCAGACACATTACATGATACCACACCCAGTCACATTATCTTGACACTGGATCGACCAGTCCTAGCTCTACCCCGTAAATCTGAGTGCCAAACGAGGAGCAGCTAGTACCATTTTTAACGTTTTTGGTATGTCGCGGCCCGGGATCGAACCCGAGACCTCCCGTTCCCCTCAATGAGGCGGTTCTAACGAGCACGCACAAACTATATTTGCAATACAAATTAGAAAAACAATCACGGGTTTTCATCAGAAAAGTAGTCATTTTGGAGATGTGAAAAAATGCACTATGCCGCACGGGTGTTATCATATTGTTCTGCTTTCTAATTTAATTACATGCCGGTGGATCGGGGATCAGACTCCATTATGGCTTTTGCTTAAACCTATTTATTAGTTGGTCGGAGTCGAAACTTTTATGCATGTTGCTTGGTACAAGGGGTTCAGCTGCTGGATTTCCTTTCCTCCAGTGTTCCTGTGGCGTTGTGTTCAGCACCGGATGGCTCAGCGCGTTTTACTGTCGAGTCCTCATCCTTGTGTCAAATTGGCTTTAATTGTGATTTTTGTTTACCAAGTTCATTCACTGATGAGTTAGAAAATCTTCACGCAGACCAAACAAATACTTGTTTGAACCACAGTGAAAGTAAGGTTGAGGGTTAGGATCCGATAAATTTAACTTAAACCCAACAGTAATTTTTACTGACCGTTCCAAGTCGGTGCTTTTTCTGTGATTCCTTCATGTTTTGTGTTGATGGTTCTGATTCTTTCCCTACTCATATTTGTTGTTACGTTGATTATTCTGATTCTTACCTCTTTTTGGTTGTTTATTTTAATTTCGTTTGTCTTTCCAGTTTTATGTTTGTTATGTGGTGATTCTGATTCTTTCCCCCATTTTGTACACATACTTCGTTCGAGATCACTCTGATGCACCACAAAAGTACACTGATGCAGATGTCATAAGGATGCTGGGATATCTAATTGACAATATTTTCGTGGAGTACAGTGGCCTATTATTTCAGCAAACAGTTGGCATACCAATGGGTACTAATTGTGCACCGTTGCTTGCCGACTTGTTCTTGTACTCGTATGAGGCGGAGTTTGTACAAGATCTCCTCAAAGCAGGCAAGAAACGCCTTGCACAACGATTCAAATTCACCTACAGATATTTAGATAGTGTATTGTCTCTGAAAAAAATGCTAAATTTGCAGAGTACTTGGAATTCATCTATCCACGTGAACTCGAAATTAAGGAAACAACAGAGACTGCAACCTCCTCCTCATAGTTGGATTGTTATCTCTATCTTGACAACGGGAAGCTTACTACTAGGCTATACGATAAACGAGATGACTTCAATTTTCCCATTGTTAACTTTCCCTTCCTGAGCAGTAATATCCCGTCTGCACCAGCATATGGAGTTTAAGTTTCACAGTTAATCCGTTATGCTAGAGCTTGTTCCAAGTATCAGGACTTTATGGAACATGGGAAGGTGCTCACTACCAGGTTGTTATGCCAGGGGTATCAAAAAAACTAACTGGTATCCACACTAAACTAGTTCTATGGGAGGCACCATGATCTTGTGGATCCGTACAATGTGGCCATTTCCAGAATTATTTCTGATATGTTTGCCAATGCAAAGCCATAGGAAGACTTCCAAAATCTCGGACATACCCTTCTCGGCATTTACACCTTTTCTTCGTTCGGGTCGATGGTCATGGTGGGCGAAGCTTGCTTACCAAGTAATGCTTAATATCCGCGGACGCCTGATTACACTCTTCTGGAGTCCATGTCTGTTGATCTGAACATTGATATTTGCCATTTTGTCTATGGATTACCGATTTTGGATTAACGCTTTGGTACTACGACCTAAACTACTTTTAGTTAGATTTGGATATTCTGAGTCACCACCTATTGGGAAAGAGCTGCTGACTCGGTTTAAATGTTGTCTGTTTTGTTTACTGTCGTCACTACATGTTTCGACTTCTTTCCCTGGTGATATTGTATCAGTTCCTGATCGTTTCTCTTTTCAATTTTCTGAGGAAAAAGTGCCCTTTTAAGTTGTTTGATTAAAAAAAATCAATCCACAAAAAGTAAGTCATGGTTAAAATCCGTTTTTTTAATTATAACAAACATACCATTCAAATAAATGAACATAAAATGTTGCCTAGGTGATATACTCTCAGCAGCGGGTGGCTACGACCTACCAACCACATCACGTGTGAAAACAGCCTGGAAGAAATTCTCTCGTTCAAGACACGTGGCCGTGTGTACAGCTCTTGTGTGCGGAGCGCAATTCTCCATGCCAGTGAGACAGTGCCATTGACAAAGCCAAACCTCCAACGTCTTCAGCGGAATGACAGGGCAATCATCAGACAGATCTGCAATGTCAAGCCACAGAACGCTGTCACCATGAGGTCCAGTGAGTTACTTGGGCGTCTTGGCATTTAGGACATGCACCTCATCCTGAAAGAGGGAAGGCTCCGCTGGTATTGACAAGTGGAAATCGCCAACGGTGCAGTCAAGGCTACCTGTGATATACAGGTAGGTGGAAAGCGGGGGCCTGGAAGGCCCAAGATGACCTGGAAGCAGCTGACAGAAAGAGAGTACAGAGAATGGAAGCTCTCTGCTATCGATCCTTATGATAGACAAGCCTGGAGATCTGGTGTAAGATCTGTCCTGCGTGCAGCAAGCCAGCTACCTGGAAGGGGGCCCACTTATGTGGACGTTGCCCCTGTACCTGCCTTCAATAAAAAATCCGATGTTGTTGATGATGATGATGATGATGAAGATAAAATGCGTTTGTAAAACCTTCAATGTCTTACCTTTAATTTGATATAAAGATTATGAAAAACGCCAAGTAGTAGCGGAGAAATTGTCATTTAAAGTTGACCACTGTCGTAAGGTCTAGTCTATCCTTAAGTTTCTATAATATAATGCTATTAATCAAGTAATTTCGTAATGACCCAGTTTCAGGTCCGAGGTCTGCTGTATTGGCCGGAGGCCGAAGGCCGAGGCCAATACAGCTGACCGAGGGCCCGTACTGGGACAATATGAAAACGGGCCCTCGGTTAGCTGCATTGGCCTCGGCCTTCGGCCTCCGGCCAATACAGCAGACCTCGGACCTGTAACTTGGTCAATACGAAATTATTTGATTAATGGCAATTTTATAAATTGACACCATTAAAAACATGATTATTGTTTCTTGACCTTAGTGTTAATACGGATGACCTCCGAACAATACAGGAAAGTCAATTAATAATAGTGTTCAAAATGTCCAAAGCAGTAAGGAGAGCTATTTCAAGTAGCGTTTATTGATACAAATTTGTCACAAAAAGGGAAAGAAAGCACTATGTCGATAAAGTGAAGGCGTTGACGTGATGGTTTATCGAACAGCAGCATAAACATTAAAAAGGAAAAAGAAAAAAAATAAAGATTGAAAATATGGGGTTCTTGTGGTGAGCAGTTTCAGCAGCTCAGATACAATATGTACCTATTTTGTCTAAAAAATAGAAGTTGAGGCGATACAATTAACCCACAGCTCCCATCAGAGAAACCAAAGGGAAAGAAACACAAACATGAAATGGAAACATCAACAGCGGAAAACTAAAAGGACAGTCACTTTCCCACAAAATAGCTAATATGCCATCCAAAATAAAATAATACAAGCGACACAAACACCCAAAGAGAAACCACAACAAAAATTAAACCGCGACAGAAGAACCGCATTGGAACGGTCAGCGTAAACAAATTCCACGGGGTGGGGGGGGGGCTTAAATCGATTTTACGTGGCCACAATCCTCGCCCTTACTTCCGTCGCGATTTAGACAAATAATTTGTTCAGTCCGCATGAAGGCCTCCTACCTCATCAGTGCAGTTGATGTTCATCCGTGAACACAAAAAATCAAACAACCACAGAGATGAAACAACGGTGAGGACTCGATGGCAAGAAACTACTGACATACCGGAGCAAAAGAAAACCAACAGTTAGACTCCGATAGGCCCAACCAGAGACAGAGTATCAGGCACAAACAACGTTACATTGAATTAGATCGCTCTAATTCTCAGTAAATAAAAATAAAAAATGAGTTCCTTTAAGAGCAATGAAAACATTCATAAGAACGAAGATGGGTCATACTACGTAGTTTCGGCTAATAAGGCCTCATCAGTGACCCTGTAATGATCCGGCAAAGAAAGACAGAGGAAACACACTGCAATTTTGCTAATTTCGAATAGGCAGTCGATTCAAAGACTGATATAAATCAAAAGGGGGTCCAAATAATTAAAAACCTGTCTAGAATATGAGTCTAAACCAATAATTTATTTCCGATTTCTCAGAATATTCACGCTGACCTCAAAGGACCAAAAGTAAAATATAAACTGCACTATGGTTGATGTACGGGGAGACGTTTTACGGCCGCCACACGGCACAACACCAGCTGCATTGAAGGCAAATAAAAATCAAAAATGAGTTCCTTTAAGAGCAATGAAAACATTCATAAGAAAGAAGATGGGTCATACTACGTAGTTTCGGCTAATAAAGCCTCATCAGTGACCCTGTAATGATCCGGAAAAAAAAGCCAGAGGAAACATACTGCAATTTTGCGAATTTCGAATAGGCAGTCGATTTAAAGTAGAAGTAAAACAAAGATCAGGAATTGATACAATTAACTTACTCCACCCATAAAAGACACCAAAGGGAAAGAAATACAAACATTAAGCGACCAGACCATAATGGAAACCCAAACAAAGGAAGGCCATAAGGACAGTTACTTTCCCACAAAATGGCCATATGGCCATCCAAAATTAAAAGACACAAGCGACACACACAGTAAGTAACAAACAACAACATACATAAATCGCCACAGAAGAGCCGCCTTGGAACGGTCAGTGGAAGATTTCCACTGGGGGCAGCTTAAATCGATTTTAAGCGGCCACAATCCCCGCCCCCACGTCCGTCGCGATAAGGACAAATAACTTGTTCAGTCCGCATGAAGGCCCCCAACTCATCAGTGCAACATCTCCGTGAACACAAAAATCAAAGAACTACAGAGGTGAGACAACGGTCAGGACTCGACAGCAAGAAACCACTGAAATGCTGGAGCAAAAGAAAACCAACAGTTAGACTCCGATGAGCCCGATCAGAGACAGAGCATCAGGCACCAACCAGCATTATCTCTCTAATTCTCAATAAGCCTTTACGTTCGAGCCGTCATAGAATCTGAGGCCTGACCCACCGGCGTGCAATTAAAGAGTGAAGCAAAGTTGCCAACCGTGATTGGGTTAACTACCATGCATGCAGTCTGTCGTATAATATCCATGTTGTACCCAATCTTTTTATATCGAAGAATGATTTTACGAAATTGGGTGCTGAAGTCATTGCGGTTATATATTTTTCTGAATTTATATACTAAGTCACCATAAAATTCGGGTTCCGATAGACCTTGTTGCAGAAGACATTTAAGTCCAATATTGAATTTTGAAATTAAATCAGAATGGCGTCTATAAAATTTTGAAAAGGCTTTGCGTAGTTTATGGTACCGATAACCCTGATTAAGGAGTTTAGCCGTTAATAATTTATTACGAGTGTTGAAGTCAGTTACATGACTACACACTCTAGCAAATCGAATTAATTGCGAAATATAAACGCCATAGGATGGCGCACGAGGAACATCACCATCCAAAAAAGGAAAATTTACAATCTCAAAATCAAAGTCATCGCGTTTATCATAAATTTTGCACGAAACAAATCCATCTACAATAGATAGATGTAAATCCAAAAACGGGGCCTCGGTATCAGAAGAATTTGCTTTATTTAACTGAAGTTCTAGGGGGTAAATCTAACTGATCAAACCATCAAAATAGGTATTATCAATATTTAATAAATCATCAAAATATCTTGAAGTAGAGCTAAAAGCTTCAATAATTTCAGATTGGTTATCAATGGAAAGCGACAAAATGAAGTGTCTTTCATAACAATACAAGAACAGATCAGCCACAAGAGGTGCGCAATTAGTACCCATCGGAATACCCACAATTTGTCTAAATAACTTAGTACCGAATCTAATATAAATATTGTCAAGTAGAAAGGTGAGGGCATCACACACTTTCTGACATGACCAAAGTGTATAATTCTTATGCTCTTTAGACTGATATAAATCAAAATGGGGTCCAAATAATTAAAAACCTGTCTAGAATATGAGTCTAAACCAATAATTTAATTCCGATTTCTCAGACTATTCACGCTAATCTCAAAGGACCAAAAGTAAAATATAAACTGCACTAAGCCTTTAAACTGGAACCGTCCTAGAAAACCGGCGTGCAATTAAAGAGGGAAGCAAAGTTGTCAAACATGATTGGGTTAACTACCATGCATGCAGTCTGTCGTATAACATTTATGTGGTACCCAATCTTTTTATATCGAAGATTGATTTTACGAAATTGGGTGCTGAAGTCATTGCGGTTTAATATTTTTCTGAATTTACTAACTCTGTGATCCGTTTTCACGAGGAACCATGCTTACTTGCTTATTTAGTCATCTGATAAATTAATTACACTCGTGTTGCACTGAAAATAAGCTAAACGACCGTCAGTCAGGAATATATTCCGAATACAATAAACAGTGCCACTAGTCTCAGTTGAACCAAACTTGCTGATTATGTAAATGGTCCAAAGCATAAACTGGGGATATTCCTTAGACCCGCCTCAGTTTAGTACACTCTGACGAGCATCCACAATGAGCCTTTGGTGCAGAAATAAAATAATATGATAACTTTTTCCATCCATTACTCTCACCATCAAAGAAAACACCGTTTGTCATTTATCATCCAAAAAGCACGCTTAGACATTGTGGGTAAACCTAATGTCTTTATAAAAGAATGATAATTATAGAACTATGATCTGCAGAACGGAATGGTCTTTAGAAATCAATGATCTTTAGAAAGAAATAAGCTTCAGAATAGATTGTCTTTAGAAAAAAATGATCGTTAGCAAAAAATAATATTTAAGAAACAAGAAGAGAATGATCATCAGTTAACAATATATAGAGTATAAGAATCCAACATGGGTGTGAGGGGTGGATAGTGAAAAAGCCGTCCCGAGGGTCACTGTCCGGCATCATGAGCCTCGTGATGCCGGACAGTGATCCAGAGGGACGGACTTTTCTATCCACCCTTCAACCGATGTTGGATTCTTTTCCTTGCATACCATCCATTTCTGGGCTTGGAATTTTAATCCTACAGCCACTTCGATTGGCGACGAAAATATTTTTTGGTGCTCAACTCACTGGAGCATGATGTTTGTCCTGAGCATAAAATATAAAATGCCCCCAAATTGACATTAAAAATATATGAGCAGGACAAACTTTTCTTTGCTGATTTTAGCAGGAAAATTGTCTGAATTATTTGTTTAAAACTTATTAGCATTTCAAATTTCATGCTCAGCTGAGTTGAGCGTGAAAAAATAGAAGTGAAGGCAATGGCCTGGAATCGATACAATTGTCCAAGTGCTCTCATCAGAGACACTAAAAGGGAAAGAAACACAAATATGAAACAACTAGACCCCGATGGAAACATTAAAAGATGAAAGCCAACAGGACAGTCACTTTCCCACTCAAAGACCAAACCATAACTAAAATAAACCGGACGGTCAGACAAACGAATTCCACTGGGGGCTTTAATCGACTTTAACCGACCGAGAACACAAAAATCAAACAACCACAGAGATGAAACAACGGTGAGGACTCGACAGCAAGAAACCACTGAAATGCTGGAAGAAAAGACAACCAACAGTAGACAAAAGTTTGATGATTTTTATTAATATTATTATTATTATTATTATTATTATAGTTTTACAGCCCTTTCAAAATCATTTCACTTATTTCAAGTCGATCGTTAATCAGAGGTGGGGGAAAACTGGAGTCCTCGGAGAAAGACTACCTGACCTTCCGTGGTGGAACTTGGCGTCTCACATGTGTCCACTTGATGATGATGATGATTTCGTGTTAAACGACGTGTCAACCCTCTTTGTGGGTCATAAGAGTCAAACGTTTGTGTCCACTTAATATAGAGAAACATGTAGCTGGTTGTTACAGGCTACACAACATTTTCTCTTCTTATTTTATTCAAAAACACAGATTATTGAAACTGGTTAGAACCGTTTCATCCAAATCCATGTTTCGACAAGAAATAAAAAATACCATACATTTTCATCTAAATTGTAAATTTTCCGGAATTATGAGAGACGCCATTTTAGCACACGGTTGTGTTGTCGTAATGTCCATAGCAACAGATATCGTAAGCAGATTTAGGGACATTGAAAAACAATCGACCCAAAAATATTATCGTATATTAGGCAAAAATATGTTAGATGTTAAGTGCCATAATGTTATACAAAATATACAATTGTCCAAACATTAGACATTGCAGATGAATAATTAAATAATTCTACATTGCTTTCTCTATATTTTGACAAAATGCATTATAAGTCCATACAGGGATTAGACTGACCAAAATCTCGTCAAGTCGTATGCAAAATTAATTAAGTTTATAAAAATCGTGTTTATTTATTTGTTTGTTTATATATTTATGGTCACAACTGACAATAATACCATCGGACAATCTCAGCTTAGTTTTTTTTTCAATAAACATGCGAAGTTAAAATGGGCCCCGTCAAGCGATTTTGGTCGCCTATGCGAGCAGCGAAGGTTCAGGCGAGCCTGCGCATCCGCGCAGTCTCGCCAGAACCTTCGCTGCTCGCTCATACAAGCAGTGAATCAAGAGGAACCTTCAGACAGAAAGCCATACCCTTGGCCTCTCTGACTGGCTGGGCATGCGCAGTTAAAATGTGTCACGACGGAATGCTCTAAGACACAAATGCGCTTGGCGGGGCTCAAATAATAAATGTATTAAAGAAAAAAACTGAATATCGATAAGTAATTGCAGGAGATTTTCCAGATTAGGCCTTTTCTTTATCGTTTCTCTGCAAAAATTAATCTAAATCAATTTTGGGGTCTCTCAAACTATTGCGCTGACAGTGTTTTTCGTTATTCGTTTTGTTATATATATTTATTTATTTTATTGACATTAAAGAAGTGGGAAAACTCATCTGAATCTTTATTCAAACTGCTATCATAGATTCGAAATAAGGTCTTTCGAATATCAAACTAAAAGGCTGTAATCAAAATTTATGTGGACCTGAAATCATTAATATTTAGATATTGTATAAGTGAGCGAGTGAGGGCGTGAGTGAATAAGTGCGTGAGTTAGAGAGTGAGGGAGTTTTCACAATGATTTTGTACGTGTTATTTTAATTATTTTGATTCTGTACGAGCTGTATTAGTTATGATTTTGCACGTACTACCTTAGATATATGTATGTGCTTTCTAAGTTATGATTTTATACGTGATGTCGTAGATATAATTTTGCAGTTGCTATCTAAGTTACATGTTTGTATCTGCTATATGAGATATGATTTGTACGTGCTATCTTAGTTATACCTTTGGACGTGCTAACTTAGTTATGAGTATGTGCTATCTTGGTTATAAGTTTGAACGTGGTATCTTAATGATTTTCTACGTGTTATTAGAGAGGATTGTGGCCACGTAAAATCGATTTAAGCCCCCCCCCCCTCCCCACCCCCAGTGGAATTCGTTTCCGCTGACCGTTCCAAGGCGGTTCTTCTATCGTGGTTTATTTTTGTTATGGTTTGTCTTTGGGCGTTTGTGTCGCTTGTGTTATCTTTTTTGGATAGTCTATTGGCCATTTTGTGGGAAAGTAACCGTCCTTTTGGCTTTCCGCTGTTGGTGTTTCCATTAGGGTCTGTTGTTTCGTGTTTGTGTGTCTTTCCCTTTGGCTTCTCTGATGGTAGCTGTGGGTTGGTTTTATCGGTTCCTGGTCGTTGCCTCCACTTCTATTTTGCGTAGATTGTGGTGCCGGTGGCCATGATTAAGAATTTTAGCAGTTAACAATTTATTACGAATGTTGGGGTCGGTTGCATGGCTAGACACTCTGGCCGATCGAATTAATTGCGAAGTATAAACGCCATAGGATGCCGCGCGAGGAGCGTCGCCGTCCGAGAGAGGAACATTTACAATCTCAGAATCAAAATTCATTCCAGCAATGCACTTCTTCTGACAAACTGCCACGCATATCTTGTAAACAACGTCGAATTTACCATTTCAGCCCCAGATGTTTTTTCAAGTATCATGTAAGCAATGTTTTATTTTATGAAATTCCCGGATTATCTCCTTTTCATTCAAAAGTATAGCAATTTTCGAGCTGTTGTTATTTTTTATACCTGCCGATCAAATGTTGCCATTTTTTCACCACTGCTGTTAACCGTGGTGAAAAACAATGCAGAATTTTTATCAAAATTCAGCAATCAGTAAAGGGAATTTTTATGATGTTAAATCATAGCGTTTTCAATGATTTTCTCTGCAAAAGTGACAAAGTGGCCCCTTTGGGTGTTTAAAGCAAAACTCTACGACGATGGGTTTAGGAAGCCTTCATGTGGACTGAACAAATTATTTGTCTAAATCGCGACGGAAGTAAGGGCGAGGATTGTGGCCACGTAAAATCGATTTACGTGCCCCCAGTGGTATTCGTTTCCGCTGACCGTTCCAAGGCGGCTCTTCTGTCGCGGTTTATTTTTGTTTTGTCTTTGGGTGTTTGTGTCGCTTGTGTTATTTTATTTTGGATAGCCTATTGGTCTTGTTGTGGGAAAGTAACTGTAATTTTGGTTTTCCGCTGTTGGTGTTTCCATTAGGGTCTGTTGTTTCGTGTTTGTGTGTCTTTCCCTTTGGTGTCTCTGGTGGGAGCTGTGGGTTGATTGTATCGATTCCTGATCATTGCCTCCACTTCTATTTTTCACATTCCATGTGAGTTTGTGCGTAGAATTATTTGTTAGTTTAAGCCGGAACTTGCATAAAAGCGTCAATGCCAGTTACGAATGATAGATAGAATCGGATATTAAACATCACAGAAAGAAACGTCACCAGCTCTGTTTACCCAAGCGATGGCATTTAAGCTGAAGGAACTGACGGACATTCACTACCACTGAAGTATTTCCCACACTATTTTCTAACGTTTATGAATATTTTCACGCATGTTTGTACAAATGTATTGATTGAAGATTAAACATTCCATAAATGATAAGCTGATACATGTTTCTCAACACACACAAAAAAATCAATAGCAATGGAGTCAGTCGTTTGTACAAGTGTACTATTATCTTTAAAGTGGCATGCAAATTTTCAAAGAAGACGACATTCAGAATTTTTTCTTAAATATGTTCTATAAAAGGGTTATCCTTTGGAAGCAAGGAATACACCACAGAACTGACAAATATGGAGTGTATATGTTTTCTGGGCCAGACTAGCTAGTTTCGGCCAATTAGGCCTCATCAGTGACCCTCAGATATTTTCAAAATTCCACAATGGAATCAATGATCCCAAAGAACAAGAAAATATAATCTACACTATGATGTAAGACTTTTTATGCCGGATAAGGAAGAAAAGCAACGGTCATGCTGCGTGCGTGCGTGCGTGTTTGTGTCGTTCGATCTCAACTCGAAGCACCAGACAGATTATAGACAGATTATAAAAATAAAAGTGTAGGTAATGATCAGGAATCGATACAATTACCTCACACCTCCCAAGGGAACGAAACACGAACAGGAAACAACTGAACCGAATGAAAACACCACTAGGGTATAGCCGAAAGGACAATTACTTTCCCAGAAAATGGCCAAAACGGCTATCCGAAATAAAAAAAATATAAGCAGTACTTTAAGACAATACAAACCATAACGAATAACAAACGCGACAGAAGAACCGCCTTGGAACGGTTCTAAAAAACATTTCTATGGTGGGGAGGGGGGGTGGCTTAAATCCATTTTAAATGACAATAATCCTCACCCTTGGTTTTGTCGCGGTTTAGGCAAATAATTGCTGGTCAGCGCAGTTCATTTTTAGCAACAATTTTTAAGTAGTCTGGCAGTTATCTTCCCTCGCTCGCTCATTGATTAGATCAGGCAGTGCGGAACTAGTATTTTTCGATGCCTTTAATCCTGATTCGTGCAACGTCAGTAGATGGGATGGGACTGCAAACAATGTGCGACTACAATTTATATGTTTTCTCAAGTTACAAAAGCCGTTGCATGTTAAATATCTAAAATACTGATCATTACGAAAACACGCGTTTTCAAATACATTGTAATCTTTATCGCCGAAAAAAATGAAAATTTCATTACGATAACACACCCGTGCGATATAGTGCAATTTTTACATCTCCAAAATGCCTATTTTTCTGACGAAAATCTGTGATATTTTTCTGATTTATACTGTAAACATAGGTTGTGGGTACTAGTTGGAACTGCCTCATTGAGGCGGTTCTAACGAGTACCCACAACCTATGTCTTGGAGCAGAAATAAGAAATATATTGTTTACCCCCGTAAACCCCAGTTTTCTCTTTATAAAATGGGGTGTAAGGGGGTGTTCATTTCACGGACTTGTTCACGTGATGTGTGATATTTTTCTTATTTTTGCTCAAAATGTAGATTGCAGGTACTCGTTAGAACCGCCTCATCGAGGTGTTTCTAACGAGTAACCACAATGTATATTTGATAGCAGAAATAAGAAAAATGAAGTTTACCCATGTAAACCCATTTAACTATATAAAAGTCGGCTTCAAGAGGGTCCAAATTATATAAGCGTGTTTACTTGATGATTCTGCAAAATTAGACATTTTAACGAAACATATATATTTTTTTTTTCAAAAAATACCCCACTTTGGCTAGTTTAATAATGCACGATTTTGAAAATGCAAACATTTTGACACGAAATTTTTCTTTTAAAACTTTGAAACATCGAATGACACGTCATGGCACTTTACAAATGTCTGCAAACATTTCATAACTAAATTTGTAGTACTACTGTTTTTTAATGTTTTAAAACCTTTTGTCAAATGCAATATATAAATTAAATTTTTGATGAATATTGCATAAAATCTGATATTTCAGCACTGTCATTTCTATTTCGTATTGTGAGATCTGTTCTATGTAGTGGCATTGGTTGTCTGTGATCTTTTGAGCTTTGGTTGTGGTATATCCTGAGCATATTTTGTCGCGCTTTTTAAGAATGGCGCGATATAGGTGTCCGCGTTTCCATCAGCTCATCTGTTCGTTCCGTCGTCCGCTCTGCCGTTTGTAAATCCGTCAACATTTGCGTCAATCATAGTGGCTCCACCCACCAGTACTGTCGGTGCTTTGATTATTTATGGTGTAGATACATAATCGAGATGATATAAGAATCTTACATGGGTATGAGGGATGGATGGGAAAATCCGTCCCGAGAGTCACTGTCCGGCATCATGAAGCTTGCCGAGTGATGCCGGGCAATGATCCCGAGGGACGGAGTTTTCTATCCAACCCTGTAAGAAAAAATCCTATATGGGTGTGAGGGGTGGATAGAAAACTCCTCCCCGAGGGTCACTGTCCGGCATCACGAGGCTTGCCGAGTGATGCCGGACAGTGATCCCGAGGGACAGATTTTTCTAGCCTTCCCTCACACCCATCATGGATTAATTTTCTTTCATACCTTCCATTTCGGAACATGGATTTTTTATACTGCAGTCACTTTGGTTGCCGACGTCCGCTTTATTGTAATGATACAACAGTGATGTTTAGTAACGTATTGTGACGTCAACCTTAACGACGGCGCATATGAGGTCGTATTTAACAAGTGCATTTATCAAACACGCGAGAATGTTCCATTTTAGGTTAGAACACGAGAGCTGAAACACAATTTCTATCCCAAGCTCAAACTAAGGATTTCCTTTTCTGGTGTGCAAGAAAAGAGGTTTATCAGGAACACAATAATGTATTGTCAACTAACGGAGACACGGACAACGTGAGAACTATATATACACCTTACATAAACTTTTGCTGGAGAAAATTCCAACATAAACATTGCTTTACACCCCGTTTTACACTACATGTAAATACTGTACGAAGTCGACGAAAGTCTGAATAAGTTGAAAAATAATAATAAAAAAATAATAATTTAAAACACTTAACCAGAGTTTTACGGAGATTTGGTTTATAAATTTCGAAAAATTATTGAAGAAATCTGGTTTTCAGAATCAATTCAAAAAGACAATTATCCACCATAAAAGAAAAGGACCCAATATAAGCTTCTTATACCATAGTCAACGTGCATAGTTTTTAACCCAGCCATGGTTGATGACATATGTTTTCCCCTTTCATTGCAAGACGGGGGGGGGGGGATGTCATGGCGACCCCAACTTAAAACTTTAAAAAATATTTGATTAGTTGTTGGTGCCTGATGATTTGTCTTGGGTTCATAACGAAAATACGCCTATATAATTTTGACCCCCTTGAACCCCACTTTTATATAGTAAAACTGGGGGTTTAAAGGGGTATACCTTAGTTTTCTTATTTCTGCTCTGAAATAAAGATTGTGGGTACTCGTTAGAACCGCCTCGATGAGGCGGTTCTAGCGAGTGCCCACACTCTATATTTTGAGCAGAAATAAGAAAAATATTACAATTTTTCATCTGAAATTTATCGATTTTTCGGCGGTAAAGTTTACAATGTATATGTATAGGCATGTTTTCGTAATGTCTATATCTGGTGGTATTCTTTAGCTCAAGCTTATACCGTGTGGAACAAGCTACGAGCTCTTATCTTTAATTTATTAGTTATTCAATTTTATCTGTATGTTATTCTGTGATTGGTCTATTGATTGAGTTTGTAACCTTCAGGTGGACACACTTTTTGTGTGTTGAAAACAATGTTTGTTTGTTTGTTTAGTTTGAGGTCCCCGTCAACACTTTAGGTTATTTTGGAGACGTTGCTTCCAATTTTGTGGGACTTTTACCAGACATTGAGATGAAATGACATCTCAATCCTTTCCGCCTAATGAAACCAATGGGGTTTATAAGCATGGACGAGCCGACTCGCAGCAATTTTCCTGGGCAGGCTTAGACGTTCTTAGCGGATTACCAGTACTCCTGTGCGGTCGGTATCAGCTCTGCGTGGACGCACCGTGCAGCCCAATCTATTTCTCCAAGCTGAAAACAATATTAGAAACTATAGTGAAGGTTGGGGCCATCCATACTCCCCAGTGATTTTCGTTTCTGACCGTCCTAAGGCGGTGGTTCTAATGCCGTTTATTTTGAAATGTATCTTTTTCGAATTTTCCGAAAGGGCTCATCATGTTGCATGTGCTTATGGTTGTGTATTATTATTGAGCCCCGCCAAGCGAATTTGTGTCTTCGAGCATTCCGTCATGACACATTTTAACTGCGCATGCCCAGCCATTCAGAGGGGCCAGGGATATGGCTTTCTGTCTGATGGTTCCTCTTGATTCACTGCTTGTATGAGCGAGCAGCGAAGTTCCTGGCGAGACTGCGCGGATGCGCAGGCTCGCCTGGACCTTCGCTGCTCGCATAGGCGATAAGTACCAAAATCGCTTGACGGGGCCCTATTATAGTTTTCATTAATTGTACCTGTGGCACCATGATCACCACTTATAGGGATGAGGGAGCTTTGTGATTTTTTTTTCCTTCTTTGTTTTCCTCATGGTTGGTCACTCTTCCCCTTGGAGCCATTGGTAGGCTGTATATAATCTTTGATTGCTGCTTTTCCTGGACATCCATTTGTATATTGTTCGACAAAATATCGACAATAATGTAATTTTAGACAGTGTGTCTAACGATATTAATACTGTTTGTAAATCTATAACGACCCCGCATAAAAGTTTACAATTTATATACATAAGCCTTTCATATGAATAGAGCGTTTCTATTTCACTTAAAACGAACCAATGTTATGCTAAATTAGCACCGCAGATAAATATCTAACGCTAACACAAGCATTCCAGTGAGCCTACAGATTAGTTCCATATCCGAAATAATTGGGACGTACACTTGCTCAGCGTATCTATGGCAACGGCACGTAGGCTTTTCAGTCAAAGCGTAATATAACTAAGGAAAACTGCTATTTACTGGGGATAAATAGACCTGCAGGGGAGGTAACTTTTAGAGACGTAGTACCCTATATTTAAGAAGCAGAAGAAGATGATGATCACGATGTCTTCATTAAAACATTCATTTGGCCACACGCATGACTGACTATCAACCAATCAAATAACTGGGCCTCCGTGGCCTAGTGGGTCAGCAAATCCGTGTAATGAAGACCGCTTGAAAAGTCAAAATGTACACAGAGAAAATTAGGGTTTACACGGGTATACGTTGCTCATTTTTAGTTTTGCTCCAGACCACAGATTGTGGGTGCTCGTTCGAACCGCCTTTAAGAGGCGGCGACCATATAAATAGCGTATTTGAAGCAGAAATAAGGAAAAATAAAGTCGTTTTTGAATACTGGTTCATACGGTGTGCTATGTGAAAAGTAGGACATGAAAAA
Organism: Lucinisca nassula; assembly: GCA_963580285.1. Taxonomy (NCBI): domain Eukaryota; kingdom Metazoa; phylum Mollusca; class Bivalvia; order Lucinida; family Lucinidae; genus Lucinisca; species Lucinisca nassula. Next base: position 12,920,665 of record OY757022.1, on the reverse strand, counting down.
AACATCAGTTAACCAATTGTATGCTAGTGGACACTTCCACTGCTATATGTTGAACAAGTCCATTTGTAATATAAGGGGTGTCAGACCTATTTGTTTCAATTTTATTCTATTTTTGACGGAAAATTCTTTTAGCATTACGATAACACACCCGTGCAACATAGTGCATTTTTTTACATCTCCAAAAAAGCTACTTTTCTGATGAAAATCCTTGATATTTTTGTTATAAATGTTCAAAACATAGGTTGTGGGTGCTCGTAAGAACCGCCTCACTGAGGCGGTTCTAACGAGTACCCACAACCTATGTCCTAGAGCAGAAATAAGAAAAATAATGTTTACCCCCATAAACCCCAGTTTTCTCTATATAAAGTGGGGTTTAGGGGGGGTCTTCATTTCACTGACTTGTTCACGTGATGGCAAATAGTGCAGGCCCTGATCACACGCTGCGTTCTGCGGCGTCTGATCTGGGCCTGCACTGCGGCGTCTGATCTAGGCCTGAACTGTTTGCAAAGATACCCTTTATGGCTGTTTTATGATTTTTTTTTTTTTTGGTTTTACGACCCTTTCAAGATTATTTAACTCATATCGAGCCGATCGTTAATCAGTGGTGGGCGAAAACCGGAGTACCCGGAGAAAAAACACCTGACCATCCGTTGCAGATCTTGGCGTCTCACATATGACTCGAGCGAGGCTAGAACCCACAGCGGTGAGAAACCTAATGATTAAGAGTCAGCGCTCTTATCCACTAGGCCACCGTGAGGCTAAGGACAGTTATAATGTAGACATGGTTACATGATCAAACATGTGACAATTAATACCCTCTGGCTTTGGATAAGACTGCTTTGCAATATACAACGGAACCCGGTAAAGGACATGATTTTTTTTATAAGTTGTGCGCACAAGTCATTATCTTGTTCGCACGATGTATTATCTAGTACCCACATATCTTGTGCGCACAAGATATTGTTTTGTTCGCACAACATATTATCTTGTATTGTGCGCTGAAACATAATATCTTGAACGGGCCTCCGTGGCCTAGTGGTTAAGAGCGCTGACTCTTGATCATAAGGTGTCTCACCGCTGCGGTTCGAGCCTCGCTCGGGTCACATGTGAGACGACAAGTTCTGCAACGGAAGGTCAGATGGTTTTTCTCAGGGTACACCGGTTTTCCCCCACCTCTGATTAACGATCGGCTCGATATGAGTAAAATAATCTTGAAAGGGCCGTAAAACCAACCCCCCCCCCCCAAAAAAAAAAAAAAACAAAAAAACAACATAATATATTGTTCGCACAACATATTATCTTGTGCGCAAAACATAATAAGTTGTGCGAACAAGATATTATCTTGTCCGCAAATCTTGTGCGCACAACATAGATCTTGTGCAGACAAGACATTACCTTGTTCGCACAAATTAATATCTTGTGCGCACAAGATATTATCTTGTTCGCACAACTTCCCAAGATCTGTGCAAGCAAGATAATATGTTGTGCGGTCAAAATAATATCTTGTCCGCACAAGATATTAAGTCGTGCGAACAAGATATTATCTTGTGCGCCCAAGATAATATGTTGTCCGCACAAGATAAATTATGTTATCCGCACAAGATAACTTGTGGGCATAACATACTAGATATCTTGTTCGCACAATTTAATATCTTGTAGAAATAAAACTCAATGCCCTTTCCCGTGTTCCGTAATATATAGAGATAATTTTGTTTAAGTTAATTCTGTCTCGCCCATGAGCTGAGACAGCTAACACGCCCTAAAGGACGTCAGAAAAATATTTTAATATGCATCCCTACGAAAAAAACTCGAGTGGTACTGGGAAAAGTCTTTACAATATGAGCCGGCGCATGACAAAATCTACAAGAAGACTTGAGCGACCAGCGAAAACTCAGATCAGCCTTCGCATTCGAGCAGTCTGATCAGAGTCTTCGCTAATCGCATGTACCAACTATAGGCTAATAAGTATGCCAAAAGACATAAGCAAAAGGTCTTGTTATAGTGGACGGGTGCGCAGGTTGATTTGAGTCTCTGCTGGTTGGACCGGTTTATTGTAGGTTTTGTCATGCGTAATCAACGTAATGACATCACTGTTGTGTCGATTGTCTCTTATAGTAGGCTGGAAAACGGATCTGCACTGGCATTTACACGGTTCAGTATTGCAAAACACATCATTCCTACGACACGAAAGCTGTAACAAAGGAATGAAAAATATTGCCCATGCTCGGATTCGAACCCGGGCCGCTCGGGTAATGCCCAATAACCACTGAGCCAAACAGTCGATTCCCTGGCACAGTTGTCAATCTATAAGCTATGCATATGAGCTACCAATGCAGATAATTGAAGAGAGCGATACATGAAAGTCGGCCCATCGGGGCTTGGAGAAATAGATTGGGCTGCACGATGCTTCCACGCAGAGCTGATACCGACCGCACGAGAACTGGTAATCCGCTTAGAACGTCTAAGCCTGCCAAGGAAAATTGCTGCAAGTAGGCCCGCCCATGCTTATAACCCTATTGGTTTCATTGGGCGGCATGAATTGAGATGTTTTTTCATCACAATGTCGGGTAAAAGTCCCACAAAATTGGAAGCCAAACGACCTAAATAGTGTGGACGGGGACGTTAAACCTCAAATCAAACAAACAAACGAAGAAAACATGTAAAGTAGAAGTAAAACAAAGATCAGGAATTGATACAATTAACTTACTCCACCCATAAAAGACACCAAAGGGAAAGAAATACAAACATTAAGCGACCAGACCATAATGGAAACCCAAACAAAGGAAGGCCATAAGGACAGTTACTTTCCCACAAAATGGCCATATGGCCATCCAAAACCAAAAGACACAAGTGATACACACAGAAAGTAACAAACAACAACATAAATAAATCGCCACAGAAGAGCCGCCTTGGAACGGTCAGTGGAAGATTTCCACTGGGGGGCTTAAATCGATTTTACGTGGCCACAATCCTCGCCCTTACTTCCGTCGCGATTTAGACAAATAATTTGTTCAGTCCGCATGAAGGCCTCCTAACTCATCAGTGCAACATCTCCGTGAACACAAAAATCAAAGAACCACAGAGGTGAGACAACGGTGAGGACTCGACAGCAAGAAACCACTGAAATGCTGGAGCAAAAGAAAACCAACAGTTAGACTCCGATGAGCCCGACCAGAGACAGAGCATCAGGCACCAACCAACATTACCTTGAATTAGATCTCTCTAATTCTCAATAAGCCTTTACGTTGGAGCCGTCATAGAATCTGAGGCCTGACCCACCGGCGTGCAATTAAAGAGGGAAGCAAAGTTGCCAACCGTGATTGGGTTAACTACCATGCATGCAGTCTGTCGTATAATATCCATGTTGTACCCAATCTTTTTATATCGAAGAATGATTTTACGAAATTGGGTGCTGAAGTCATTGCGGTTATATATTTTTCTGAATTTATATGCTAAGTCACCATAAAATTCGGGTTCCGATAGACCTTGTTGCAGAAGAGATTTAAGTCCAATATTGAATTTTGAAATTAAATCAGAATGGCGTCTATAAAATTTTGAAAAGGCTTTGCGTAGTTTATGGTACCGATAACCCTGATTAAGGAGTTTAGCCGTTAATAATTTATTACGAGTGTTGAAGTCAGTTACATGACTACACATTCTAGCAAATCGAATTAATTGCGAAATATAAACGCCATAGGATGGCGCACGAGGAACATCACCATCCAAAAAAGGAAAATTTACAATCTCAAAATCAAAGTCATCGCGTTTATCATAAATTTTGCACGAAACAAATCCATCTACAATAGACAGATGTAAATCCAAAAACGGGGCCTCGGTATCAGAAGAATTTGCTTTATTTAACTGAAGTTCAAGGGGGTAAATCTGACTGATCAAACCATCAAAATAGGTATTATCAATATTTAATAAATCATCTAAATATCTAGAAGTAGAGCTAAAAGCTTCAATAATTTCAGATTGGTTATCAATGGAAAGCGACAAAATGAAGTCTCTTTCATAACAATACAAGAACAGATCAGCCACAAGAGGTGCGCAATTAGTACCCATCGGAATACCCACAATTTGTCTAAATAACTTAGTACCGAATCTAATATAAATATTGTCAAGTAGAAAGGTGAGGGCATCACACACTTTCTGACATGACCAAAGTGTATAATTCTTATGCTCTTTAGAAGTGAAAAATGCATTTCTGACATTACATGCAAGATAGAGAGAATCTTCTCTGTGAAAAGTCCATTCAATTAAATCATTAAGCTTTTCTTTTATAAGATTATGAGGAAGTGTAGTGTAAAGAGTGGAAAAATCGTAGGTAGACAGACTAGAAGCACGAAAATGTCTAGATTTCAATTTATTTAAAACCTCATTCGAATTTTTTATAGACCAAAACAGATTTCTTCCTGATCTTTCAAAGACTTTATCACAATATTTAATTACATGCGTTTTAATAGCAGTAAGACAGGAAGTTAATAATTTAGAAAGTTCAGTGGTAGTGCAAGAGCTAGAATTTGCAATAAACCGTGCTTTGTAAGGTTTTTTATGAAGTTTTGGTAACCAGTATAGCGTAGGAAGCTTGTCTTGGCCTTCGTTAACACACACAGCAAACTTGGTGGCTGAAAGACAAACATGTTTATCTACTATAACTCTCTCTTCAGCTAAAGGCTGAAGTTCATAGGCCATAGTACCACCAAGCTCCTGCTTAAGCGTGTTAACATAGTGGAGCCGTCACACAACGACGACGTTGTTAGCGGCCTTGTCTGCAGGGGCCAAAACAAACTTCTTATGAAATTCTTGAATACCTAGTTTAAGATGACGTAAAGACGTCTTGGGCTTAGGAGGTAATAAGTTAGTATTTTGAGAATAGAAAGAAATGCGTTTATTTACTAGTTTTAAAATGCTAAGTTTCCAGTCCTTAAGGGCTTTATGCTCAACATACTCTCGCTTACACCATCGATTACCGAATTCATTCAAGGAAGCAGCGATTTCATCTCTACATTTACTGAAATCAATTTTAGAAGGAAACCGATATTTCGGTCCTTTAGAAATTATATTCCTTATCCTAGAATCAGGAATAATTTTCAAATTGCCAGTAATTACATGACCAGCAGCAGGATAGCAATACTTTGAGTTTTTACAATCACATGAATCAGGAGTATTAGTATCAATATCAAGATCTGAAACAAGTTTATTGAAATTAAAAATGATAGATCTAACAGGTTTGTTATATTTATAGCAAATTATAGGTGTTTCAGTATTTTGAAAATAAGCAGGAATGGAAGAAAGCACCGATCTCTCACGGAAGATACTGGGCAAATCTATAAAATCCATACCCTTATTAATGAAGGATATTTTGAAGAAATGGCGTTTATGATTAATTTCAGAATCAATGTAAGGACGGAGAGTATGCTGAGTATAGCCTCTAGTTAAGAGAGCCGCATCATATAACTGATGAGAACTATCGTAGAATTTATTCGCCTCGGTGTCCAGAAGACGTAAAACAGAAACGGGTAATGAACTTAAAAATGAAAGCATAGAGTGGCGTCCATGATTTAATAATATAATTGACAGTCACTTCAGTCTAGTATTGTTTCGTTTAAACGCACGTGTTTTACGTTTAAAGTTACCATTTTTCCTGGTGCCGTGAGATCTAGTTCTGCGTTTTCGACATTCCAGGAGTGAGAAAATATCAAAGTCCGGCATTCTGGAAATATTACCCTCATGATAAATGTTGTCATTAAATCCCAGTGGAAAAGGGGTCTGTAAAAATTCAATCCATTTCAATTCAGCTTCATGTCTTTTGATTATTTTGAATCTAGTTGTAGAATTTGCATCGTAATAAAGTTTTTCCACTGGTTGTATAACAATGTTATTTACAGAATGACCTGTACGTCGAAAGTGACGGTACAAGAAAGTGTCAGTTTTCTTAGGCTTACTCATTCTACGATAATGCTCGTTCAATCTAGTTTTAAGCATGCGGTTAGTTTGACCGACGTACTGCATATTACAGTTTGTAGCACGTCAAGTAATTAGATAAATTAAATCTGTAGACTGTCATGTCAAATCAGACATGTTAAATACAGAGAAGCGTCTACCGTTTACAGATGAAGTAACGGTAGACGCAGTGCTTAAATGCGAACAACATCTGCACCTCTTGGCATTGCACTTAGAAATACTGGGATACATTCCACTTCTTTTCCACGGATTAGTATATTTTCGAAGGATGGGCGATTTGAGAGGAGATAGTCTTATACGAAGACTACTCCCAAAAACATTGGTATTGCCTGCTCCTTTGAGATTAACTGAAGTTACAGACGACAAATTTAAGGGTCTAACCAATACCGAAGGCAACATAGTATTAAAGTTCTTAATAGAATGGGGAATCCGTACAGAAGAAGCAGAGTGTAACCTAAGGGGTGATATTGATATTTTAAATGTATTTGTAATACTCATTTTGGTTAGTAAGGTTGTGATACCGTCAATAAGTCGTCGTTAATTATGAAGAGAAGCCAACTTCGGCACGAAGCCATTTTCGGCGTAATTAAGTACGCTCCCGAACAAGCCCCTATCTTATGAAGTAAAAGCCGTAACAAAGGAAAGATGCTGGGATTGAATCTGGTCCGCTCCGGTTAAAGTCTAATGCTCTTACCACTGACCCAAATAGTTGAATCCCTGACGCAGTTGTCGGAGACTGGTTACAAACCTATAAGCTATGCTAGACGACTGAAGGGAAGCATAAGTTGTATTAACGAGAATGAAGACGGGAAGCTAACCATCACGTGAACAAGTCCGTAAAATGAAGACCCCCACCTAAACCCCACTTTATATAGAGAAAACTGGGGTTTACGGGGGTAAACATTATTTTTCTTATTTCTGCTGCAAGACATAGGTTGTGAGGCGGTTCTAACGAGCACCCTCAACCTATGTTTTGAACATTTATAACAAAAATATCAAGTGTTTTCATCAGAAAAGTAGCCATTTGTGAGATGTGAAAAACACACAATGTCGCACGGATGAGTTATCGTAATGCTTCGGCACACGAAATAACGAGCCCTAAACTTACGTAATAAAAGTCGCAACAAAGGAAAGAAGCATAGCTAAAAAAAATCCCACCTATGGTGGGATTCGAACCCCGGGCCACTCGGGTGAAGGCCCAATGGTCTAACCACTGAGCCAAAGAGTCGACTCCATGCCGCAGCTGTCAGACTATAAGCTATGCATAAAATTTATATGTACAAATGTAGATACACATGTAATTGAAGGGTGGAATTGCGGGGCGTAATCTCATGTTAACCCTTATCTTGCTGAATATTCATTTAAGCCACAACCATTTCTGTCCATCAACCAATCTAATTACTTGATGTAAATTATTGCTACAAATTTTTAAAATGAATGCCAAACAGTGTAGATCCCGATCAGAAGCCATCTGAGCTGGATCTACACTGTTTACAAAGATAGGGGTTGTCGTGAACAGCAAGATAAGAGTTAACAAGTCCGTGAAATTAAACCCCCATAGACCGGACCTTAAAAAGAGGAAAATGGGGTTTACTTGGGTATAGATTATTTTTCTTCTTTATGCTCCAGTACAAATGTTGTTTGTCTCGCTAGAACAGCCTTAATTCTAACGAGAATCGTCAACCTATGTTTTGAGTAGAAAAACAGAGTTTGATTTAACGTCCCCGTCAACACTGTATAGGACATTCTGGAGACGTCGCTTCCAATTTTGTGGGACTTTTACCCGACATTCAGATTAAATGACATCTCAAGCACTGCCGCCCAATGAAACTAATAGAGTTTATAAGTATGGACCGTCGGACTCGCAGCCCTTGCCTGGGCAGGCTTAGATCCTCTAAGAGGTTTACCAGTACCCGTGTGCGGTCGGATTCAGCTCTGCGTGGAAGCATCATGCAGCCAATCTATTTCTTCAAGCCCCGATGGGCGGGGCCGAGAAAAACAGAGTACCCGCGTTATAACAAATATATCACAGATTTTCATCAGAAAAGTAGCAATTTTGGAGATGTGGAACAATGTACTGCGTCGTACGGGTGTGTTATCATATTAGCAAGCGCGATGTCTGATCAGGGTCTTGCCTGGATTAAAAAAACATTACCATAAGCTTCTCGGCCCAGCCCAGCGGGGCTTGAAGAAATAAATGGGCTAGATCAAATACCAGTATTTTTCCATATTAGTGTACCGTTATAAAGAATTTTCCGTTATAAATAAACCCAGTTAGGAGTATGATAGGTTATAAAAGACCCTTTTCTGTGTGAATTACGCAGATTTAAGGGCTTCGAACTACTGAAAAAATATGGTCCAAAATGTGTTCGAGCCATTTCAATTGCACTGTAAAAATACTTGTCTTGCTTGAAAAATGAAAATATTTTATTATAGATTTTTTTCCATAAGGGAATAATAATAACCAACCACTTGTTTTACTTCAAAGAGTTGAAGTAAAACAAGTAGTTTTGAGTTGAAGTAAAACAAGTGGAAAATATTTTTACAACAGAATAAAACATCGAAATTGCACAAATCTTTCTTTCATGACTGCAATGATGGTATATTTGTTATGAAATTTGGGAAAATGTTCAAAATAGAATGCACAAGTTAGCAATCATCGCCTACCGCCTAATTGGGACAGTTCATATGTGAGCCCCGCCAAGCGAATATGTGTCTTCGAGCATTCGTCATGACAAACTTTAACTGCGCATGCCCAGCCATTTAGAGGCGCCAGGGAAACGACTTTCTGTTTGAAAGTTCCTCTTGATTCACTGCTTGTATGAGCGAGCAGCGAAGGTTCTGGCGAGACTACGCGGATGCGCAGGCTCGCCTGAACCTTCGCTGCTCGCATCGGCGATAAGTACCAAAATCGCTTGACGGGGCCCATGTGAAAATAAAGGGAAGTGAAAACAATGATCAGTAATCGATACTACAACCCAACACCTTCCACCAGAGACACCAAAGGGAATGTAACACGAACATAAACTAACTAAACCATAATGAAAACATCACAAGCGACAAGCCAAAAGGATAATACTTTCCCACAAAATGGCCAAACGGTTATCCAACTTTCCCACACAATGGCCAAACGGTTATCAAACTTTCCCACAAAATGGCCAAACGGTTATACAAAATAAAAAGATATAAGCCGTGCATACACACAAGAACAAACTTTAACAAAAATATACCACGACAAAAGACCCGCATTGAAACGGTCGGTAAAACGTATTCAACAATGGGGGGGGGGGGGGGGGGGTGAAAGAAGGGCTTTACTCGATCTTACGTGGCCACAGTCTTGTTCCTTGGTTCTGTCGCGGCTCTACATGTAAAAGACAAATAATTTGTTCAGTCCGCATGAAGGCTTTTTAACTCATGAGTGTTGCATTTTCTATAACCTAATCAAAGCACTGACAGAAATGATGGGGGATTGTTTGTAATCTTTGGATATTGTTAGGTAAATTTTGCATCTGGTTAGTAGTTTTTATTACAAAACAGGCTTAAAGAATATAGTAGTTTAAATACTGTAGGACTGGACTATATTGGGGGACAATGATGAGGCCTAATTTGACAAAAGTAACTAATCTGAGCCAGAAAATTATTACAGTCGAAGGTGTTTTTATTTTTTAGCTGTATGTCTTGTTTCCAAAGCAGAAATCTTTACAGAAGACATTTACAGCAGCTGGTATTGAGGGACTGTTTGGTCCCCAAAGTTGTTACCATTGTTGTATTGGTTGTAATTAATAATTTCGATTTAAAAACAAAATCGTGTCTTTTCATATCTCTCAAATATTTCAGCTATAAATTTATAAATGATATATTCATGTGTACAAGAACATCAGAAACCACGCTATTAGAAGCGTTTTCAAATAGATTTTGTTACTTGACTATCGGTTACCTATCCCCATTTAGAACACCTAATTGAGGGATCGGAACAACTGCGTCCTTGGACGAATCGTCCCGGTTTTGTGACATTTTGAGGCGAAACGCCTCTAGCATGAATCGTCGTATTACCACGATAGTCACGAGTTTTACCCCCACCCGCTATTTTCAGATTGGTCTTTTCTTAAAACCCTACTCGTTCGTTTGTGCTTGTCCCAAAAATCCCCATCCAATGTTTTGTCGTCAAAGAAATGCGATAAGTTATTTTCTGTAACCAAAATAACTTTTGATTGACAGAAATATGTTCTAGAAAGGGTTATCATTTGGAAGCAAGGACTACACCACAGAACTGGAAAATACGGAGTATACATGTTTTCTGGGCAAGACTAGCTAGTTTCGGCCATTGATGCCTCATCAGTGACCCTCAAATATTTTCAAAATTCCACAATGGAATCAATGATCCCAAAGGTCAAGAGATATAAACAACACTATGATGTAGGGCAGGGAGACTTTTTATGGCCGCCACACAGCTGTAGTGACGTTTAACATGTTCTAGAAAGGGTTATCCTTCGGAAAATACGGAGTGTACATATTTTCTGGGCCAGACTATCTAGTTTCGGCCATTTAGGCCTCATTAGTGACCTTCAAATATTTTCAAATTTCCACAATGGAATCATTGAGCCCAAAGGACAAAAAATATAAACAACACTATGATGTAGGGCAGGGAGACTTCTAACGGCCGCCACAAATTCCCAGAAAAATGAGATAATTTACCAGGGCGAACATGAGCGAACTCGATTTGTTTTCCAATAGTAAGTGCTTTTAACCCATTTTGTGCTTAATGGAATCTGCTACCTAACATAAGCACAAAATCATTTCAAAAGTTAGAGATGTCATTTTGTGCTCTGCTCAACTGTTTGCATACAGTGTAAGCCCCGATCAGACACCACAGAAGGCGGCATTTGATCTGGTCCCGCAGTGTAGAAGTCAGATACAAGACTAGACACCTTGGCAAATCGAATAAATTACGAAATGCAAACGCCGTTGGATGCCACACGAGGAACATTATTGTCTAAGAAAGGAGAATTTAAATTATCAATTTCAAAATTGTCACGATTAGCATAACTTTTGCATGACTTATACCTATCTACAATACATAAACGTAAATCCAAAAACGGGGTTTCGGTATCAGAAGTATTTACTTCATTTATATACAATTCTGGAGGATGAATTTGACTGTTCAAACAATCGAAGTAGTTATTGTCAATATTTAATCAATAATCCAAACATCTAGACGTCGAGCTAAAAGTTTCAATGGGTCAAATTAAATTTTCAACGGAAGAGAGAGTTTAAATAATAAAAGTGAAGGCAGTGATCAGGAATCGATACAATTAACCCACAGCCCCCATCCGTGACACCAAAGGGAAAGAAACACAAACATTAAATAACTAGATACTAATGCAAACATCAATAGCGGAAAGCCAAAAGGACAGTTACTTTCCCACGAAATGGCCAATTGGCTATCCAAACCAAAATAATATAAGCGATACACACACTCAAAGACATACCATAAGAAAAATTAACCGCGGCAGAAGAACCGCCTTGGAGCGGTCAGTGAAACGAATTCCAGTTGTGTGTGTGTGGGGAAGGGGGGGGGGATTGATTTTCGCAGCTGCAATCTTCGCTCTCACTTCCGTCGCGATTTAGACAAACGATTTGTTCAGTCCGCATGAAGGCCACCTAACTCATCGGTGTAACATCTCCGAAAACACAAAACTCAGACAATAGTCTGGCAGAGTTCAGGGGTATTTTGGTGAACCTGAGTTTGGGGTGTATAAAAATGTTTTGATATATTTCGAAGCTAAGACCTTCTGGTTTCAGAATCTGACTGATGCTACCTTATCACTCTTGGGCATATCGAGAAATTCCAAGATGGTGTCCAAGATGGCTGCCAAATTACAAAACAATAGACAATGTCTAATTAAACAAAATGTTTTTACAATTTTAACTTTTAAACAAATTATTAATTCTACATTTTTATATCATGACATTAACAAAAAAAAAATAATAATAATAAAAATAATGATAATAAAATTAATAATACCATTTTTTCCAAAAATATTAGGCTACAATCGACCAACAACACCCCACAAAAGCGAAATGTTCTTCACTATGATTTTCTGAAAGTGAATTTTCATAGGTTTTCTGTCCTCTGGCCATATTGATAACGTTATCATTAATATTAATAAGACATATGGTCAAATACAGATTTATGTCCACATAGATATACATTTTAACTCCAGTTACATTCATTAAATAAAACGGTCATTGTCCTGAACTGCTAATGTATTCTCAATAGCATTTCTTCGAAGATGAAGCTGTTGATAAAAGAATCATATTTTGAATTCATCTTATAAATTAATATAGCTGTTACAGTTGTAATGAGTATAATACCTTTAAGTCCTTTTTTTTTTTTTTTTTTTTTTTTTTTTGGTTTGGGTTTTACGGCCCTTTCAAGATTATTTCACTCATATCGAGCCGATCGTTAATCATAGGTGGGCGAAAACCGGAGTACCCGGAGAAAAACCACCTGACCTTCCGTTGCAGAACTTGGCGTCTCACACGTGACCCGAGCGAGGCTCGAACCCACGGCGGTGAGAGACCTAATGTCTAAGAGTCAGCGCTCTTATCCATTAGGCCACGGAGGCACCTTTAAGTCCTTAACTATTGGGTATGCCCGATGTGTTTTTTATCTGAATGAATATATATACAGTAGAGTTCGATGGCTCGAACACCGCTGGCTCGTTTACCATGGCTGAGTCGAACTCTTTCTTGAGTCTCTAGGGAATATCGCTACTTAAGAAATAGTATGGGGAAATTTAGGCTATTTTCGTTCCTTATCTTGCAAATGTATGCTGTGTGTACCCATTAGAATCGCCTCAACGAGGCGATTCTAATGAGTACAAACAGCATACATTTATGTTATAGAACACCGAAAGGAAGCCCCACACTATCCCCTTTATGCCTCCTGGCAGTAATCCTCAGTGGCTCGAACCACCCCTGTCTCGAACAGATTTTCGTGGTCCCAAAGGTGTTCGAGCCATCGAAGTGCGACTGTATATATAAATGGAACTTTTCAGATGACGGGCAAATGGTGCACATCTATGTGTGTGGCATGAAATAGAGAATAAAGTGTAATGCAGCACATTAAGTGAAACAACACACTGTTCAACATACTCAAGTCTTTTCAATTATATACGTTACCAATCGAAACAACTGTATTTAACCATTTTTCACGTTTATATGAAATCAATGTCAATAAACAATATCAGTCCATAGGACTGAGATGTCAAACTACACAGATGTTTGATCATTACAGGTTAAGGGATAAGGATTTTAAAATATATTACGTATAATTTTTCATACAATACAGAAACGTCGTTTTTGCTCTATAAGGATAATAGAAAAGTTCTGCCACTAATGGGATTTTGTTGTCTTACCCCAGACACATTTTGAAGTGCTCTATTGCAATTCAGTTCTGTTTCCCATACCCAGTAACCCACTTATTTTCTACTTATAGCTTTTCAAATGATCAGTATATTTATGTTTAACATAATGTATGCATTAACAACCTCAAAACGTCACTTTATAATATGGAGGGCGTGATTGAGGTTCATGACTATATAAATTGCAACATCAGGCTTGGTGTAGAAACAAAGCAGGCATCGGGTGAGTTGTGGGATATAATATGGGTAAACTGGGAATATATATATGAATGCCATTCAATTTTATACACGCATTGTTTAAGTGGATCAACAGCTTTTAAAGCTGGAAAACTGTTTGATACAAATGGAAGCCCCACACTTGCATATCACAAGGCAAACATACTTCATGTAAAGGTAACAGCATATTCAAAGTATGCTTCTGAAAAGGTAAAAGTCTGCTGATATCAGGTCGTTATACCTTGACAACATATGCAATATTCATGCATATTTGAGTTTTTTTGAGACATTAAATGATCATTTAGAATAAAAAAAAACATTAATGCAGAGAGTTTTAAACAATAAAAGTCTGTAATGTTTAAATAAGAATGAAATACTAAATTATTCTGTGAAATTGTATTGTTGGTTCAATAGGGAAAACAGATTTGACAGTTTACCTGAAGTACAGACACTTTTTTGTACGGTATCTTAAGCAGAAGATGGTGGCCAGTGGTTCACCATTCGCATAAAATTACCCTGTCTGGCCATTTGCCGATGGCAAGGTTTTCATGGTGCCCCAAAGCATGCCTATTATCACACATCCAACTAACTGCACCAAAGTACTCCTTTTTTGTTTCAAAGTGTAAGGACGTCCCATCTGAGAAGACACTTTTTGACATTACTATATAGCAGAATCTACAGATACTACAAGAAGACAGCCCAAGTGCATTTCAGAATTAGGCAAAACTCAAAAGATAACACAACTATGAATGCATGCTATTTGGACTTATATTAAGGCTTCATGCGGCACCCTTTGGCGTTTATATTTCGCAATTTATTCGGTTTGCAAGAGTGTCTAGTCATCCAACCGACTTCAACACTCGTAATAAATTGTTAACTGCTAAACTTCTTAATCAGGGCTATCGGTATCATAAACTCCGCAAAGCCTTTTCCAAATTTTATAGACGTCATTCCAATTTAATTTTAAAATTCAATGTTGGACTTAAATCTCTTCTGCAACAAGGTCTTTCGGAATTGCAATGACTTCAGGTCCAAATTTCGTAAAGTCATTCTTCGATATAAAAATATTACATACAACATAAATGTTGGTTGGTGCCTGAAGCTCTGTCTCTGGTTGGGCCTATCGGAGTCTAACGGTTGGGTTTTACTTTTCCTCCAGAATTTCAGTAGTTTCTTCCTACCGAGTCCTCACCGTTGTTTCATCTCTGTGGTAGATTGACTTTTGTGTTAATGGAGGTGTTGCACTGATGAGTTAGGAGGTCTTCATGCCGACTGAACAAATTGTTTGTCAAAATCGCGACGGAAATAAGGGCGAGGGTTGAAGCTTCGTAAAATCGATTTAAGCCCCACCCCCAGTGGAATGCATTTCACTGACCGTTCCAGTGCGGTTCTTCTGTCGTGATTTATTTTTGTTATGGCGTGACTTTGAGTATATGCATCGCTAATATTATTTTGCTTTGGATTGCCGACTGGCCATTTTCTGGTAAAGGAACTGTCCGTTTGGCTTTCCGCTAGCGATGTTTCCATTAGGGTCTAGTTGTTTCAGGTTTGTGTTTCTTTCCCTTGGTGTCTCTAATGGGAGCTGTTGGTTAATTGTTCGATTCCTCGTCAATGCCTTCACTTCTATTTAGTGGCTAGACGGCAAATGTGGTCATCAACTAAAGCACTATCTACAGCCAAAGGCTGCAGTTCACAGGCCTAAGTTCCACCATGCTGGACTACCTGGACAACCTTTGCATTCTCCACGGTTAATTCCAAAAGAATAGATGTGAAGGCAATGACCAGGAATCGATACAATTAACCACAGCTACCATCAGGGACACCAAAGGGAGGAAAACACGAACATAAAATAACTAGACCCTAATGGAAACATCAATAGAGGAAAGCCAAAGGGACAGTTTCTTTTCCCCGACCAAAACAAAAGATATAAGCGATACAGTCACTCAAAGACAAACAATAACAAAAAATAGACCACGACAGAAGAACTACCTTGGAACGGTCAGTGAAAATGAATTTAATTTGTTCAGACCGCATGAAGGCCTCCTAACTCATCAGTGCAACATCACTGAGAGCACAAAAATCAAACAACTACAGAGATGAAACAACGGTGAGGACTCGGTAATGCTGGAGCAAAAGAAAACCAACAGACAGACTCCGATCAAACTTAGTCAACTATTTGCATTTTCCCGAGGTTAATTTCACAAGATATGGAAATGCTTGATAAGTTGAATTTCAAGATGCAAAAATTACAGAAAAGGATTTTTTTTATTAAAAGGGCTGCTGAATACGATTATTGTACTTCCAAGCTTAAATGTAAAATAGGATAAAACCTAACGTTTTTGCCTAGCTAACAGAGTAAGATATAAATGGTCGCGGTTTACTTTAAAACAGCAACAGGGCATAAAGTATGATACATGCACGCCTTGCTCATACTATATTTTCCCACCAACTTGCATAATCTTGTAAATTACCAAAACTAGTTATTACTTTGCCAAATGAAATAGAAGTGAAGGCAATGATAAGGAATCGATACAGTTTAACCCAAACCTCCCATCAGAGACATCAAAGGGACAGAAACACAAACATGAAATAACTAGAGCCTACTGGAAACACCAACAGCGGAAAGCCAAAAGGACAGTCACTTCCCCACAAAATGGCCATTTGGCTATACAAAACAAGAAAAAAATTTTAGCGATACACACACGGCAAGACAAAGCAAAACAAAAATAAACCGCGACGAGGAACCGCCTTGGGACGGTCAGTGAATCAAATTCTGCTGGTGTGTGTGTGTGTGGGGGGGGGGGGGGCTTAAATCGATTTAACGCGGCCGCAACCCTCGCACTTATTTCCATCACAAATTAGAAAAACAATTTGTTCAGTCGTAACTCATCAGTGCAACATCTCCGAGAACACAAAAATCAAACAAGCACAGAGATGAAACAATGGTGAGGACTTGACAGTAAGAAAACACTGAAATGCTGGACCAAAAGAAAATCAACATTTAGACTCAGATGGGCCCAACCAAAGACAGAGCATCAGGCACCAACCAACATTACCTAAAATTAAATGCGCTCTAATGCTCAGTAAGACTTTTCGCTGGAACCGTTATAGAATCTGAGGCCTGACCTACCGGCGTGACATAACTGAAGGAAGCAAAGTTGTCAACCGTGATTGGGTTAACTACCATGTCAGTCGTTTAACATTTTTGTTCCCAATCTTTTAATATCAAAGAATGATTTTCCGAAATTGGTCACTGAAGTCATTGCAAGCATATTTTTTTCTGAATTTATATACTAAGTCACCATAAATTTCGGGTTCCGATAGACCTTGTTACAAAGGAGATATATAAGTCTAACATTGAATTTTGAAATTAAATCCGAATGACGTCTTTTCATTGGGGTGTAGTTGTTTCATGTTTGTGTTTCTTTCCCTTGAGCTGTGGGTTAATTGTATCGATTCCGGACCACTGCCTTCACTTTTATTTTTAAGAGTGTTTTGGTAAATGGATCACGATAGGTAATACACCTGGAGAAAATGAAGCTTTTTGTTATGGGACAGAAAAAAGCCCGTATGGGTGCACCTGGTTTTTAGAATCCCGAAGCACAAGTGACTTTGAAAATAAGGTCAAGGTCACCAAAACGTAGTCAGATCTTTGACTTTCCAATGTTCTATTCAGGTAAACTTGAAAAAGAATTTCCCCCATTTAGTTCCGAGGATGAACACAGCTACTATTCCCGCGTAATAAACAGAAAAGGGGATTTTCGAAGTAGTGGCTAATATTTTGTTAATGTAATTTACTAAGAGTATTGGTTCAAAACGGGGTGGGTACTTCTTATTACCGCCCGTAAGAACAACAGGAGAGGGCGAGATTGGGGCCACGTAAATTCGATTTAAACTTCCCCACCCTCAATTCACCCCACCCGAACCCCGAGTAAAAAGAAGTGGAGTCAATGATCAGGAATCGATACAATCAACGCACAGCTCCCATCAGAGACACCAAAGGGAAAGAAACACAAACATGAAACAACAGACCTAATGGAAACAAAAACCTTTTACTAACCGTTCCAAGGCGGATTTTCTGTTGTGGTTTATTTATGTTATAGTTCGTCTTTGCATGTATGTACTGGTAAAATACGAGAGCAATTCAATAAAAAAAACAGCCTAACTTATTTAGGGCTTAGGTCGATCTCTTCTTTTGCGATGCAATTGCCCACTAGAAAGATACACTTGGACCAACGCTGTTCCAGTGCCATCAATCCAGAACTGAAGAGGCCAGGGTCCTTGTCTCCGATACACTCCTCAACTGCCGCCACGATTCATTCGTTGAACAGGAAATAACGTTCTGTTATCCTTTTCCATGTTTGGGAATACGAAATACTTGTAAATAGAAGTGAAGGCAATGATCCCAAATGTGTGCATCCAGCACCCAAATGGGCTTCATCTTGCAAATTAATACCTAAGTCCGGAGAATAGGCAGGGTGCGGTATTAGCTCGTACACATTCCGCTCTACAACATCCATTGCAATTTTGGAAATGTGGACTCTTGCATTGAATCCCTTTGGAGAGTTTACCTCGGCGTTTCTCATGGCTTGCAGTTCTCAGTTGGTCAAGTAAATATGCAAAATACGCATCTGTTCTTGTATTTTTCTATGCTAGAAAGTCCAACATAATGTTCCCAATTCGAGGACATGGCCTATTAATGTAATCATCGCTTCATACGGATTAGGAGCATTAAGTAAGATCGTACTGGTTACCGTCGTACAACGAACGCGACTGGGTACAACGAACGCTACTGAAATATATGACGTCATAACAGTATTTTCGGTAAGAAAATGATTCAGTTAAGCCCAAATCCAATGCAGTTGAGGAGTGTATCGGAGACAAGGACCCTGGCCTCTTCAGTTCTGGACTGATGGCACTGGAACAGCGTTTGTCCAAGTGTATCATTCTAGAGGGCAATTCAGTTAAGCCCAAATGACAAACGAAAATAAAACATTTTTTCTTTCGCCTAGTGTGTTTTTGGCGAAAACCTCTTTTATGAACAGGATTTTATGATTTATATGTTATTGTGATTCCAGAGCTTTCAAAGATGCATTTGCTTGAGCATCAATTGATGTCAATGTCCACTGAATCCGAGGATGGTTCAAAACTTGATTTTTGTTTTGATAGGTTACAACTTACCATGGGTTTTGATACACCATAACGCGGTTAGTTCGCACCATTTGGGTACAACAAACACGAATTATAATCTTCATGAAATGAGACAAAACTATTTAATCCGCCTGAGAAGTCACGATACATGGTGCTATTTTTTTTAAAATTTCAAACGATCGATTTGATTGTTACACCCTCTTTAATGCCTTTCTAATTCTCATTATTATGATTTCTGACCTCGTGCATGACATTGTTTCTAAATGAACAGCGCACACCTCGAATTACAAAGAGCTATCTTGTACTTTGAATCAGATTTGTTATTGTTGACACGACATTACTGACATTCATTCTCAAGGATCTATGTTGTGGGATGTTAGTCCCTAAAGCTCACAAAAGAGGTAAACTTACCTACACCATCCTCTGCGCCATCAGCTGGCTGCGGAAATGCTCGAATCTGGATGGTATTCCAATCATTTATAGTTCGAGGAAAAAATCGTTTGCAATTGTTATTTTTTGTTATAAGGTTCTGAAAAGCCAATGAATGATAATTTCGTCAATGCCTAATTTGGGGAATAAGGCCATCTGTTGCAATGCTAGTGACACCCTTTAGACCTTTGTACCACAGTATAAACATACTGTCCTTCTTTCCTTGAGGGATGTTTTATTTAATGAATCCACATTTTTGAGGATCGTCCCCTTTAAGTGTAAGATGTCTCGATTTTATTGGTTCGTTTCCTAGTTCATATAATACTGTACGTGACGCATTGAAACCTCATACACCATTTTATTGCCACAATTCTAATCTATCCATGTCATTTTGAAGTTTCAACTAGTTATCTGCATTTCTAATTTCATGGTGGTAAACACAGTCATATAAGCTTATTTCTGAGTAAATGTCTGAGCCAATGTCAGTAGAAATGTCATTAACAGCAATGGACCATAAACGGCACCTGGTGGGACACCAGACAAAACTGTAGCCCACTCCGAAGTTTCCTTGTTATTAACATATTAACACAACTCCTTGTTGCCAATAAGGAAATAGACTTATCCATTTGCCAAGGTTATACGGAGAGGGGACCCCGGTTTAAAAGCTCATTGGAAAGGGGCCTTTTCCAATGAGCTTTTAAACCGGGAGTCCCACATCTTACCGTATATACACCTTAGGAAAATGGATTCAGTCTACCCTTTCCGATTCTTTTCTTGCATAACTTTGATCTTAAAACGTAGATTTTTGATAATGTAGTCACTTTGCTTGCTGACTTTCGCAATATTGTGACGAAATTATTGTGGCGTTTAGTGAAGTCATGTTATGTGCAATATCTTAACGATGGCGTCCTATACAACAAGTGCACATCAAACACCTCAGCCTTATATTGGTTCGTTTTCCAGTTTCCCCCGTGTCGCGGGTCGTCAGCTGGTGGGGTCCCACGGAACGAATCCATGCTGGAACTACACAGTAGCCGTTCGGTGGGACCCCTATTCCCCATTTTCGGTGAATATGGAGACCATCGTTCCGCTCAAAGTAGAAGTAAAACAAAGGTCAGGAATCGATACAATTAACTTAATCCACCGATCCAAGACACCAAAGGAAAGAAACACAAACATTAAGCGACCACACCATAATGGAAACCTAAACAAAGGAAGGCCATAAGGACAGTTACTTTCCCACAAAATGGCCATATGGCCATCCAAAATAAAAAGACACAAGTGATAAAGACTGTAAGTAACAAACAACACCATAAATAAACTGCCACAGAAGAACCGCCTTGGAACGGTCAGTGAAATGATTACCACTGGGGGGGGGGGGGGGCTTAAATCGATTTTACGTGGCCACAATCCTCGCCCTTACTTCCGTCAGGATTTAGACAAATAATTTGTTCAGTCCGCATGAAGGCCTCCTAACTCATCAGTGCAACATCTTCATGAACACAAAAAATCAAAGATACACAGAGGTGAGACAACGGTGAGGACTCGACAGCAAGAAACCACTGAAATGCTGGAGCAAGAGAAAACCAACAGTTAGACTCCGATGGACTCGTCAGAATTCTCGACTTTTATACCAGCCCTGGGTAGGATAACCTGGGTAGGATAAAGTTTCTATCCCAAGGTAAAATCTAGGCTTTCCTTGTTTGGTGTGAAAGAACTAGTAAAAATGGGCTGAACAGAATTCCTTCACTATAATATGTTTGTTCAGGGAAGACTCGAATCCGCAAGTTCCTGTATTGATATAATGAATAAGTCATTAGCTGCTGGCAGAATTTTAATCGGTTCCATGGATCAAGCTATGTGGATGCACAAACTATTTTAGTCACTTCTGTTCTAAATTATCTTGCAGATTCTTGTGATTGTGCTGTGAATGTTATCTCAATGAAGCTCAGTTGGTATAGATCATTGTCGGGAGTAACAGCATGAGCATTTGAGCGGTCGCTCTGACCTTTGCTTGTGACTGTTGAATCATAAACTATTTGGTATAATAGAGATAACCAAACAAACATAGACATATATCCCCAGAAGAGGCCACAGTCAAAAGTTATAGCCGACCGTTGGCAAATGTATTTTTCTATTGTTTACATGTACATGCTATTCTATATGTCACATGCCAATTTTGAGTCAGAGCGGCTGTTTATTGTGCGTCTGCTGTAAAATGAAGTTGTCTACATGTCATAAATTGTTTATGTTCTGATGCTCTGGCACTCAGCCACAGGAAATGTCAGCGTACTAAACCGTACAGCCCAAGACGGTTTCTACTTACGGAATGGCCAAGCGCGTACTGTTGATGTTGCAATTTTACAACTAAAAGGACAGATATGTACCTATCTTCTATGCTAAGTCTTACAAAATGGCGCTTGTAATGGGTTAGAAAAGACCAGATTTAGGTTATCACCATCTGTGTTTGTTGTTCCATCTGTTCCGTGTTTAGGGTGCCAAGACAGCACATGATCCGTGGTAAGTTGCGCCCTTGTGTCAAGATAGTGAAACATCGATACGATTCTTATTCTCAAAGTTTCCTTATGAATTATTAAAAATAGTATATTACTTCGATATCCAGAAACATGAGAAAAGCCTAGAATGGTTGTCTGCGTATCATTTATCTTTTATTCATAGACCCTTTAACGTTGAAGTTTTTTTTCTACCTATTTTAGCCTCATTTGTGGCTTTGGTTTCCCATCTCTGACCGTGTCATGACTTCAAATTTGGACAAAACAACAAAAACACAACCTGTTGTTAAAAAAAAACAACAACGCTTAAAAGCAACTCGTGATATTTCCACCAAATTAACGGAAACATTATACTCAGACTTTTCCTCCGTCACAAAATATTCAGTAGCGTTCGTTGTACTTATTCGCGCTCGTTATACCGCGGTAACGGCTTTGTGTATGCAAAAAGCTAAAAAACGGGCTACTTGTCTAAATCGCGACAGAAATTTGGGCGAGGACTGCGGCCCCGTAGAATCGATTTAAGCTTCACACCCCACTCCCCCTCCCGCCAGCCCTGTGGGTTTAGTTTCACTGACCGTTCCAAGTCGATTCTTTTGTCGCGGTTTATTTTTGTCATGGTTTGTGTTTGAGTGTGTTTATCGCTTATATTTTTAGCTCACCTGAGCCGAAGGCTCCGGGGTAGCTTATAGGATAGGCGTCTGCGTCTGCGTCCTCTGTGCTGTCTGCGTCGTCTGCGTCAACACTTTCAAACGACATCTCCTCTGAAGCCACTAGGCCGATTGGGCCCAAATTTTATATGTAGCATTCTTAGGCTGGAGGGTTGAAAGTTTGTGTTTTTATCGTTTTGACATAACTTTCATAGAAATGTTCCTTAGGCAATCTACTATCTGCCATAAGATTTTAGGCCTACTGCTCATTTTTATTGGTTGCCATGGAAACCAAAATGCAAAAAATAGAAGAAAAAAAAAATACTTAAAAAAATCATCTCCTCAGAAACCATATGCTCTAGGAGGCAGAGACTTTATGAAAATATTCACCATATTTGCCTTTACAGGTTTTATGTTTTTTTGTGAAATTCGGCTCTTGAGGTTGGTTGCTATGGCAACTTAGATTTTCCATAGACTTATAATGGGGAAAATTGAAAAATGGCCTTAAAAGCCAAGCCTTCGCAGATATTTTGACTAAACTTTCATAGAAGTGTTCCTTAGGCAATCTACTATCTGCCATATGATTTTAGGCCTACTGCTCATTTATATTCGTTGCCAGAGAAACCAAAATGAAAAAAAAAAAAAAATACTTTCAAAAATCATTTCCTCAGAAATTGTATGCTCTATGAGGCTGAGAGTTTATGGAAATGTTCACCATATATGCCTTTACAGGTTTTGTGTTTTTAGTTCAACAGAGCCGGAGGCTCCGGAGGAGCTTATAGGATAGGCAGTTATCTGTCGTCGTGTGCGGTGTCTGCGTCAACACTTTCAAACGACATCTCCTCTGAAGCCACTGGGTCGACTTGGTCCAAATTTTATCTGTAGCAGCCTTGGCCTGGGGGATTGAAAGTTTATGTTTTTAGCTCACCAGAGCCGAAGGCTCCGGGGGAGCTTATAGGATAGGCAGTTGTCCGTCGTTGTCGTCTGCGTCTGCGTCGTATGTCCGTCGTCAACACTTTCAAACGACTTCTCCTCTGAAGCCACTGGGTCGATTGGGCCCAAATGTTATATGTAGCATCCTTGGGCAGGGGGATGGAATGTTTGTGTTTTTTATGAAAATCGGCTCATTAATTTGGTTGTTATGGCAACTGACTAGTTCCCATAGACTTATAATGGGGAAAATTGAAAAATGGCATTTACTGCCAAGCCTCTGCAGATATTTTGACAAAACTTTCATAGAAATGTTCCTTAGACAATCTACTCTCTGCCATATGAATTTAGGGCTGCTGCTCATTTGTATTGGTTGCCATGGAAACCAAAATAAGAAAAATAGAAAAAAATACATAAAAAATCATCTCCTCAGAAACCGAATGCTCTATGAGACTGAGAGTTTATAGAAATATTCACCATATTTGCCTTTACAGGTTTTGTGTTTTTTTTTATGAAATTCGGCTCTTTAGTTTGGTTGCTTTGGCAACTTAGATTTTCTATAGACTTATAATGGGGAAAATTGAAAAATGGCATTAACTGCTAAGCCTTTGCAGATATTTTGACAAAATTTTAATAGAAACGTTCCTTGAGTAAACTTCTCTCAGCCATATGCTTTTATGTCAACCTGTGGGTCCCGTAGGTTGTGCCAGGGCCATGCCCCGCCCCCTCCACTTCATAAAAAGCCTCATATCTCAGAAACCTTACAGATCCCCACCACTAAACCATATATATTCTTGTTCCTTATGATAAGACACATTATGTGACACCAACCTTTGGGCTCCCCCGGATGTGCCGGGGACATGCCCCAACCCCCACTTCATTAAATGCCATTTATCTCAGAAACCATTCAGATCGCCACCCCTAAACCGTATATATTCTTGTTTCTTATGATAAGCGCACTCAATTAGAGCAACCTGGGGGTCCCTCGGGATGTGCCTGGGCCATGTCCCACCCCCTCCATTTCATAAACGGCCCAATATCCCAGAAACCCTACAGATCCCCACCCCTAAACCATATATATTCTCGTTCCTTATGATAATTCGAATTCAGTGACACCAACCTGGGGGCACCCAGGATGTGCCGGGGCCATGCCCAACCCCCTCCACTTCATAAAAGGCCATATTTATCAGAAACCTTACAAATCCCCACCCCTTAACATATATACATTCTTGTTCCTTATGATAAGAAGCATTAAGTGACACCAACTTGGGGGTTCCCCCAGATGTGCCGGGGGCATGCCCCACCCCCTCCACTTCATAAAATGCCATTTATCACAGAAACCATTCAGATCCCCACCCCGGAATCATATATATTCTTGTTCCTTATGATAAGACGCACTCAGTGACACCAACCTGGGGGTCCCCGGGATGTGCCGGGGCCATGCTCAATCCCGTCCACTTCATAAAAGGCCAAATATTCCAGCAACATTTCAGATCCCCACCCTTAAACCATATATATTCTTGTTCCTTATGATAAGACACATTCAGTGACACCAACCTTTGAGTCACCCAGGGCATGCCCGGGCCATGCTCCACCTCTCAACTTCACTAAAGACCATATATCTGAGAAACTGTTCAGAGCCCTACCCCTAAACCATAATATATTCTTGTTCCTTATGATAAGACGCAATCGGCCATGTCCCACCCCTTTACTTCATTAAAAGCCATATATCTCAGAAACTGTTCAGATCCCCACCCCTTAACCATATATATTTTTCTTCCTTATGATAAGTCCCCACTTCATAATAGCCCATATATCCAGAAACCATTCAAATCCCCACCCCATAATCACATATATTCTTGTTCATTGTTATTAGACACATTCAGTCACCCCCATCTTGGGGGGACCGCAGGGGCAATTTCTCTCCCATCCACTTCATAAAAGGGCCTCATATCTCAGAAACCGTTCAGCATTCAGTGACAGCAATCTTGGGCTTTTCTGGGATCCACCATGCCCGAATCCCTCCACTGCTTAAAAAGCATTACATCTCAGGAGCCATACATATCCTCACCGCTAAACCATAATGTCTCTGTTCCTTTTGAGAAGCCCCGTGGTGTAGTGGTTACGCTACTCGCCTTGTAAACCAGGGGTCGCAGGATCGATCCCGGGCTTCTCCAGACTTTCGGATGAGTCTTTAACCCGAGGTCCCGTTTCCATATGACCTAAGCTGTTGATGGGACGTAAAACTCAAACGCTCACTCACTCTTTTCCTTTTGATAAGATGCATTTAATGACACCAACAAGGGCTTCATTGGGTTTATGCCCCACCCTCTCTACTTTATAAAACACCTAATATTTCAGATACAGTCCACATGAGTGCTCATTTGGGTATGGGGTTTGTTTGGGAGACTTTATAATTGGTAGATTAAAATCATATCCTGTTAAAATACAATGTCATGGGCAGTGCCCACCTGAGCTCTGGTTTATGAGAGTTGGCTCTTTGGTTTGTTTCCTATGGCAAGTTAAGAATTTCCATTGACTTATAAATGGGGAAAATTGAAAAATGACATTAATGCCTTTCAAGATATTTTGTCAAACTTACATAGAAATGTTCCTTTAATATAATGTTCTTTTAGGCCTATTAGTTGCCACAGGTGGGAAATTGTCAATTGTCATCTGTTGTCCTGCAACAACACATTCAAGCGACATCAGACCTCTGAAGTCACTAGGCTGATTGGGTCCAAATTCTATCTGTAGTATCCTTGGGCGCAGGGTTCCATGGTTAATTAAAATGCATTTCTGCCAGTGGGCAGTGCCCCCCTGAGCTCTGGTGAGCATAGTGGCCCATGGGCCTCTTGTTTTTCTTTTGGATAGCAAGTTGGCCATTTTGTGGATCAGTAACTGTCCTTTTGACTTCCTGCTATTGATGTTTCCATTAGGGTCTAGTTGTTTCATGTTTGTGTTTCTTTCCCTTTGGTGTCTCTGATGGGAGCTGTGGGTTAATTGTATCGATTTTTTTATCATTGCCTTCACTTCTATTTATTATTCTTCAACGAGACAATTAGATCCTTCTTCTTCTTCTTCTTCTTCTTCTTCTTCTTCTTCTTCTTCTTCTTTTGCAACGTATATATAATATGCATTGTACTTAAAAGGTTTGTCACTATGCTTCTTCGCAGAGCTGAAAGTACTGGTATGCCGCTTAGAGGATCTAAGCCTGCCCAGGCAAAGTTGTATGAGTCGGCCAGTCCATGCATATAAATCATATTGGTTTCTTTGGGCGGCAGGGGTTGAGATGTCATTTCATCTCAATGTCGGGTAAAAGTCCCACAAAATTGGAAGCACTGTCCCCAAAATGACCTATACAGTTTTGACGGGGACGCTAAACCCCAAATCAAGCAAATAGACAGACGCCTATTCAAATATACTGGAAAACAATTTACATTCAAAAAACGACTTTTTTTTCAGATCAAAAACTGATAGTGTTTTATATTTCTGCTCAAAACATAGATTGTGGGTACTCGTTACAACCGTCTCGCCAAATAATCTATGTTTTGGGGCAGAAATATTAAAAATTAAGTATAACCCTCTTAACCCATTTTACTATATAAAAGTAGGGTTTAGCCGGCCTCGGTAGCTCAGTCGGATGCGCGTCTGAATTCTTTCATGGAGATTGATCATGTAAGCTTTTCGACGGTCATTCTCTCCCTTCCGCTGATTCAAGAAGGGCAGTTGTCAGTTTCTGGCGAAAGAATATGCACTGTACTGGTTAACCGCTTACGTATAAGCCGCCCCAGGATAAAGTGTGGATAGGTAAATTGATCTAAATAGTGTTGACTGGGCCGTTCAAGTCCAATACAAACAAACTAAAGTAGGGTTTAAGGGGGTCAAAATTATATAGGTGCGTTTTCGATTTACGATATCACCTAAGTGTAAGGCATTTCATCACGAAAACACGCCTATATTATTTTGACCCCCTTGAACCCCACTTTTTATAGTAAAACTAGGGTTTCCGGGGGTATCCCGTATTTTTCTTATTTCTGCTCTACAATATAGATTGTGGGTACTCGTTAGAACAGCCTCGATGAGGCGGTTCTAACGAGTGCCCACAATCTATATTTTGAGCAGAAATAAGAAGAATATCACAATTTTTCATTATACAATTTTCATTTTTTCGGCGATAAAGGTGGTAATGTATTTGTATAGGCGTGTTTGCGTAATGTTCATTCAAAGTTTCACGGGCTTCATTAAATGGAAAGAATTGGCTTCCATCGGAAGATTATAAGAATCTTTAATGGGTGTGAAGAGTGGATGGAAAAATCCGTCCCGAGGGTCGCTGTCCGACATCACGAAGCTTGCCGAGTGATGCCGGTCAGTGATCCCGAGGGACGGAATTTTCTATCCGCCAGCTCACACCCATGTAGGATTCTTTTTCTTGCATACCTTCCATTTCTGAGCGTGGATTTTTAATACTGCTGTCACTTTGGTTGCCGGCGTCCGCCATATTGTAATGACACTACAGTGATGTTTATTGACGTCAAGTAACATGCTGTGCCGTAAAACTTAACGACGGCGCATAGTAGGTCGTATTCAACCAATGCATCAATCAAACACGCCAGAATATTCGATTTTACCCTGTCCCTTGGTAAGAGCACCTTCGAACAGAATTTCGATGCCAAACTAAGACGATGGATTTCCTTATCTGGTGTGCAAGAAAGATTAATCCATATCATGGAGTAAGTTGTTGTCTTTGTGGTGAAACTTCGATGGCTCGTTTACCATGGATGTTTCGAACTTGCAAAACTATCCCATGGCTGCAGATGTTGATGTTTTTGGAAATAAAACATGGAAGAATTTTCTTATTTCACCTATAAAATGTACGTCATGTTTACTCTTTAAAATCGCCCCGATGAAGCGATTCTAATGACTCGCCCCAATGAAGCGATTCTAATGACTACACATGGCATACCTTTATTCCGAAAGATATTTATACTTTCTTACATGCTTTTCAATGAAATATAGAGGTTTCTCATTGAAATGGAAAACGATATTGTCACTGTTTCGAACAGTGACTCAAATCAATTTTATTTTTCACTGTTTAGAACTATTTTTTTTTTTCAAATATAATTATAGTGTCAGTTTTTCCATTGTCAGATTATTGGAAATTAATGAACTGTATTAGAATTGATGCTAAGCCCGTTCACACGTCACGAGGACGTTAATGACGTCATTTTCGACGCTGACGTCACGTATTTTGTAGCGGGAAGTTAGATCTGTTTGCGCCTTCTTTGGGAAACTAATCTATCAATTATCCTTAGTGCTGAGGTTGAATTTGCGGTGTTGACGTCAGTACACAAGTACTGGTTTAAATAACTACATATATATTATATCTTTAATTAACTGTGCAAGTTTCGCTACTTAGGACATCTCCTTTCTGATGCCCGAGACTTCCGTGGAGTGTGAGCCATGTTTGCAGATGTTGGCTCGGTGGGGACGCCTTTAAGTCCTAGGGAAGGCGTCTCTTGTCTGATGCCTCCAGTTGACCTGTCTTATGAGCTACGTCGGTCGGTGGAGCTACGTTGGTCGGTGCGTGCTCGGAGGGGGATGTGCTGTGTTTGCCGGGTCTTGTCCATCATCCGATTCGGTTTCAGAACTTTGGGGTTGAGACACACTGATGAAGATTAAATATCAGAAAGGCCTTTGTGTCACTAAATTGGGTATAGTTGCGCCTTAATTATTTCAGTAACCATTCATAAAAATGCCATCCCAGGCTATTTCATAGGTGCAAACGTTTAGTTTACACCCAATATTATACCCAATAAATACGTTGGACACCACTAAATTGACCCAAAACAACCAGGAACAAAGTTAGTTGTCTCTGAGGGTGAGCGACGCGATTAGTGAAGCTAAATATTGACACTTAACAGAAATTTTGATTTTTTTTTTAGTGTAAGATCAAATTTTGTTTCACTCATGAACACCAAAACTGGTATTTTCACTCGTGGCTACGCCACTCGTGAAAATACTGGTTTTGGTGTTCATTCGATGAAATAAAATTCGATCTTAATCTGAATAAAAAAAATCAAATATCCTCTATATGTCTCCTGACCTGTTCAATGATAAACCCTCACCCTTGTCTCGCACACACTTTAATGGCCCCAAATGTGTTCCAACCATTGAACTAGATAGCATTTTCCCTGCAGTCCGCAACGCTGTTTTTATGGCTACTGCTACTGAATACAATGATACATTGAATGATAGGTTTATTGATTGTGTTGGGGTTTAACGTCACGTCAACCAATGTGGGTCATTTATACAATCGCCTAGAAAAGGGAGTTAACATAAAGAGAGAGAGAGAGAGAGAGAGAGAGAGAGAGAGAGAGAGAGAGAGAGAGAGAGAACAACATGACCCATTTAGCCGTACCCGCTGCAAGGACAGCAGGCCTTGCCCATAACGAAAACAACACCTGTATAACTTTGACACCCTTGAATACCATTTTATATAGGTAACTGGGTCTTACAGAGGTAAACCTTATTTTTCTTATTTCTGCTGTAAACTATAGATTGCGGGTGCTCGTTAGAACCGCCTCGATGGGGCGGCACTAACGAGTACCCCACAATCTTTATTTTGAGCAGAATAAATAAAAAATATCATTTTTTTTCATCTTAAAATTTAAGTTGTTTCGGCGGTAAAGTTTACAGTGTATTTGTATAGGCGTGTTTTCGTAACGGCAACGTAGACTACAGGACAATTCGCCTCAACCATGAATAATACAGCGTCTCGGGTTAAAGAATGCAGATTGTTTGTTTAATCTCTTACATATTTGAAAAGTATAGTTTTATTATGATTTAATGGTCCTTCTTTAAAAATAAGCTATTAAAAGCAGAATTAGTCTTAAATTTAAGTGGTCTTAATAGCGGAATTTCACTGTAATGTAGAGCATGGCCGGGCACATTTAGTTAAGCTTGAGAGTATGACACGTTCTGAACACTTCATGACTTTTATATAATATTTTTATGAACAAAAAAAGTCGAAGTAAACGAATATAATGTTGACAATTCAATAAAATGGCATCAAAACACCACAAACTATTTATAATACTTCACATTTAAACGCGATTTTAGATGGGCAGTGGCTAGAGGCCAAGTACTGGACCCCTAGCCTGCAAGGCTATTTGTTTGTTTGTTTGGTTTGAGGTTTAACGTCCCCGTCAACACTGTAAAGGTCATTTTGGAGACTCGTGTGCGGGTCGGTTTCCGCTCTGCGTGGAAGCATCATGCAGTCCATCTTTTTCTTCAAGCCCCGATGGGCGGGGCCACTGCAAGGCTGTAGATCCGGTGTCGAGGTCTTGTACCGGATCTCTAGCTATTCCAGCTAAATAGTCTCCGACGCTAGGGGTCTAGCTGGTACCGTACCTCTATCCACTTCCTATTAGGTAGTTGGATCCAGAATATTGTTCGATTATATAGAAAAAATGACCATTTATGAAATATTAATTGTCGGAGAAAAGACATACATGTATATGATCATTTTCCTATATAATCTATACAGTTTTGCTTGGATATAATACTGGTGTTTAACCGAAACGGTTTCTGCTTTGAACTCCAGCAATAATGTTATAAAGAGGTTGTGATACACACTGATACACACCGAGATTAACCCGTAACTTGCTGTTCACGACAACCCCTATCTTTGCAAACAGTGTAGATCCAGATCAGATTCTGATCTGGATCTTCACTGTTTGGTATTCAGTTTATGAATTTGCAGGAATAAATTGCATCAAGTAATTTGATTGGTTGATTGGTTGATAGACAGAAATGGGTGTGGCTTAAATGAATATTCAGCAAGATAAGGGTTAAGTCTGATTTTTAGAGACAGTATAACGTTATTTTCTCCAAACTTTCCTTCATGAATTACCCCGCAAGGTGCCCCAACTCTATAACTTTAGCAAAAACCACCACCAAATCAATAAACCTGCCAGCTAGATTGTGTATCACGTTTCTTTATCATGTGTTGTTAACCCTTTTTATACCGTATGGAATCTTCCTCCTGATCTATAGCAGGAGCCCATACCAAAATTAAGGGTTTTCTTCAAAACTTATTTGGAAAATGGCTGAATATTTTTGCAAACAGTGTAAGCTCTGTTCAGACGCCGCGTTCTGCGGCGTCTGATCTGGGCCTGCACTGTTTGCCAAGGTACCCATTTAGGTGTTTCTGGTACTGAATGGGTTAACTTCATGTATACATTCTTCTGTATTTGTTGTTTGTGTCGATTTGTACTTCGCTGGGGCGGTATACGCATATTCATCAAAGTAATTGGAGTCGCTTTGGAACTTTGAAACTACGATCAGGAACAGCTGCGTGTCTTTATTATAATGAATATTTGGAGTTCAGCTAAACTAGGCAAAGCACGTATGAAAATGTGATTTTTGTCTAGCATAGATTGAACCTTTATATTGATGCGATTTTAACCACTACACATTGTTTGGGACATAGAAAAGAATGTTTTCTCTATATTTTGTTTGTTTGATTTGAGGTTTAACGTCCCCGTGAACACTATTTAGGTCATTTTGGAGACGTTGCTTCCAATTTTGTGGGACTTTTACCCAAGACTGAGATGAAATGACATCCCAATCCCTGCCGCCCAATGAAACCAATAGGGTTTATAAGCATGGACGGACCGACTCGCAGCAATTTTCCTGGGCAGGCTTAGACGTTCTAAGCGGATTACCAGTTCTCGTATGCGGTCGGTATCAGCTCTGCGTGGAAGTATCGTGCAGCCCAATCTATTTTTTCAAGCCCCGATGGGCGGGGGCGGGTTTGTCTAGCATAGACTGAACCTCATTGATGCGATTTAACTCACTTAACTACACATGGTTTGGTACACATAGAATATAAGAATCTGATATGAGGTTCTTTTGTAGATGGGCGCTTCCAACCTGAGGGATGACCGTGCTGAGCGGAACCGAGGCTACGCCCATCTACAACAGAACTCCATATTGGATTCCTTTTCTTGCACAACACCTCTCAAAGATTTCCTTTTTATTTTGTACCAAGACAGTAATTCTTTTCTTCTTTTTAAGATTTCATACTAAAGTGCTGTATTCAGTGTCTTTTAACAATAAATGAGTCAAATAATAATCATTCTTATTGATTTTAGCTCACCTGTCACA
The DNA here is from genome assembly GCA_963580285.1 of Lucinisca nassula. Lineage (NCBI taxonomy): Eukaryota > Metazoa > Mollusca > Bivalvia > Lucinida > Lucinidae > Lucinisca > Lucinisca nassula. The sequence continues at coordinate 12,888,214 of OY757022.1, read as the reverse complement.
TAGTGACAAGGTGAGCTTTTGTGATCACTTTTTGTCCGTCGTGCGTGCGTCCGTCCGTCCGTGCTTGCGTGCGTGCGTGCGTCCGTAAACAATTTCAAATAAGTATATCTCTAATACCCCATGGTCAATCTTGATCACATTTCATGAGAAGCATAACCAGGTAGGGGGAAAGGCTGCATAAGGTTTTTGGACTGATCAGATTGGAATTCTGATTGCTATGGCAACATAAAGCTCCCATAGACTTACAAGGGAAATAATTATAGTATCTTCTTCTCTGAAACCACAGGGCCCAGAGCTTAGATATTTAGCATGTAGCAACGGCCAGTGGTCACCTACATAATTCCTGCCAATCGTGCCCCTGGGGTCCACATTGGCCACGCCCCGGAGCCCCTTCGCTCCCATAGACTCACAATGGAACAAAAAGCTTCAAAAATCTTCTTCTCGGAAACCACAGGACCCAGAGCTTAGATATTTAGCATATAGCAAGGGCAAGTGGTCGCCTACATAATTCCTGCCAATCATGCCCCTGGGTTCCAAACGGGCCACGCCCCGGGGCCCTTTAGCTCCTATAGACTTATAATGGAAAAAAAGCTTCAAAAATCTTCTTCTCTAAAATCACAGGGCCCAGAGCTAAGATATTTGGCATGTAGCAACGGCAAGTGGTCACCTACATAATTCCTGCCCATCATGCCCCTGGGATCCAAATTGGCCACACCCCGGGGCCCCTTAGCTCCCATAGACGCATAATGGAAAAAAAAAGCTTCAAAATTCTTCTTCTCTGAAACCACAGGGCCCAGAGCTTATATATTTAGCATGTAGCAACTGCCAGTCGCCACCTACATATTATTCCTGCCAATCATGCCCCTGGGTTCCAAATGGGCGAAGCCCTGGGGCCCCTTCGCTCCCATAGACTCATAATGGAACAAAAAGCTTCATAAATCTTCTTCTCGGAAACCACAGGGCCTAGAGCTTAGATATTTAGCATGTAGCAATGGCAAGTGGTCACCTACATAATTCCTGCCAATCATGCCCCTGGGGTCCAAACGGGCCACGCCTCGGGGCCCTTTAGCTCCTATAGACTCATAATGGAAAAAAGCTTCAAAAATATTCTCCTCTGAAACCACAGGGCCCAGAGCTGAGATATTTGGAATGTAGCAAGGGCAAGTGGTCACCTACATAAATCCTGCCAATCATGCCCCTAGGTTCCAAATGGGCCACGCACCGGGCCCCCTTAGCTCCCATACACTCATAATGGAAAAAAAAAAGCTTCAAAAATCTTCTTCTCTGAAGCCACAGGTTCCAGAGTTTAGATATTTAGCATGTAGCAACGCCAATTGGTCACCTACAAGATTCCTGCCAATCATGCCCCTGGGTTCCAAATAGGCCATGTCCCGGGGCCCCTTCACTCCCATAGACTCATAATAGAAAAAAGCTTCATAAATCCTCTTCTCTGAAACCACAGCGCCCAGAGCTTAGATCCTTAGCACGTAGCAATGGCAAGTGGTTACCTACATAATTCCTGCCAATCATGTCCCTGGGGTCCAAAAGGGCCACGCCCCGGGGCCAGTTAGCTCCTATAGACTCATAATGAAAAAAAAAAGCTTCAAAAATCTTCTTTTCTGAAACCACAGGGCCCAGAGCTTAGATATTTAGCATGTAGCAATGGCAAGTGGTCACCTACATAAATCCTGCAAATCATGCTCGTGGGGTCCAAATGGGCCCCTTAGCTCCCATTGACACATAATGGAAAAAAGCTTCAAAAATCTTCTCTGAAACCACAGGGCCAAGAGCTTAGATATTTAACATGTAGCAATGACAAGTGGTCACCTACATAAATCCTGCCAATCATGCCCCTGGGGTCAAAATGGGCCACACCCTGGGACCCCCATAGCTCCCATAGACTTATAATGGAAACAAAACTTCAAAAATCTTCTTCTCTGAAACCACAGGGCCCAGAGCTTAGATATTTAGCAGTTAGCAACGGCAAGTGGTCTCCTACATATTTCCTGCTAATCATGCCCCTGGGGTCCAAATGGGCCACGCCCTGGGGCCCCTTAGCTCCCATAGACTCATAATGGAAAAAAGCTTCAAAAATCTTCTTCTCAGAAACTGTGAAGCACAGAACTTAGATATTTAGTGTCTAGCAACATAAAATAGCCAGCTATATAAATCCTGCTTACCCTGCCCCAGAGCTTAGATTTTTAGTATGTAGCACCGTCAAGTGGCCACCTACATAAATCCTGCCAGTTATGCCCCTGGGATCCAAATTGGCCACACCCCAGGGGTCTTTAGCTTCCATAGACTTAAAATTGGAGAAACTTCAAAGATCTTCTTCTCTGAAACCACAGGGCCCTTATAATGAAAAAAAAACTTCAAATGGGGGAAAAAAATCTTCAAAAATCTTCTTCTCTGAAACCATAAGTCCCAGAGGTTAGGTATTTAGCATGTAGCAATGTCGAGTGGTCGCCTACATGAATCCTGCCAATCATGCCCCTGGGGTCCAAATCCTGTGGCCCCTTAACTCCAACAAACTTATAATGGAAAAAAGCTTCAAACCTCTTTGAAACCATGAAGTACAGACCTTAGATATTTAGTATATAGCAACACAAAATTGTCGCCTACATAAATCCTGCCAACCGTGCCCTTTGGGTCAAAATTGGCCAAGTCCCAGGGCTCATTAGCTCCTATAGACTTATACTGGAGAAAACTTAAAAAAAAAATCTTTTTCTCCAAAACCATAAGGCACAGATTTTGTTTGATTTGAGGTTTTACATCCCCGTCAACACTGTATAGGTTATTTGAAGATGTCTCTTCCAATTTTGTGGGACTTTTACCCGACATTGAGATGAAATTACATCTCAAGCCCTGTTGCCCAATGAAACCAGTAGGGTTTATATGCATGGACACCGCTTTGCCTGAGCTTAGATATTTGGTATATAGCAATGTCAAGTGGTCTCCTACACTAATGATTTTCTGGTACACAGGTGAACGATATTGGGCCATTGGGCCCTCTTGTTTTTTTATTTCTTTTTTTTTTTTTGCCGGTTAGTTTTGTTTACAAAATAAAAGTAGTGCGGAAGTGGTTCCGGCAGTTGAATAGAATTGAAGTGCACTTATGTTTGTTACCTGGGTCGGAACATCAGGGTCAGAACATCAATTTCTATCCCAGGGTAAAATCACGGATTTCCTTATCTGGTGTGCCAGAATGTTTTCTCTATTCACGGACGTGGTAAACTAACGTAACATGACCATTACTTTCCTTCTCTCCCTGAAGGACAGTGGTAAAATTCCAGGAGATGACTTAAAATAAACACCCCGCCCTCGGAGCTAGAAGAAATAGATGGGCTGCATGATGCTTCCTCGCAGAGCTGAAAGTACTGGTAAACCGCTTAGTGGATCTAAGCCTGCCCAGGCAAAGCGGTACGAGTCGGCCCGTCCATGCTTATAAACCCTATTTGTTTCATTGGGCGGCAGGGATTGAGATGTCATTTCATCTCAATGTCGGGTAAAAGTCCCACAAAATTGGAAGCAACGTCTCCAAAATGACCTTTAAAGTTATGACGGGGAACTTACAATAAGCACTATTGCTTTCCGTCAAATCCTGTGACATATACATGTATGTCTAATATTGTGTATAGTATATGTTTACTGTGAAGTCAAATACAATACACTGATGTGTGTGTGTGTGTGTGTGTGTGTGTGTGTGTGTGTGTGTGTCGGAATTCGGGTTTAACGTCGCTTTCAACAATTTTTCAGTCATATCACGACGGTGTCTGGTTGCAACAGGGAGCTCAATGCTCACTTTTATAGTGCTGCCTCACTGAAGTATCATGCCCCAGACACAATACATGATACTACACCCAGTCACATTATCCTGACACTGGGTCGACTAGTCCTAACCCCGTAAATCTGAGTGCCAAGCGAGGAGCAGCTAGTACCATTCTTAACGACTTTGGTATGTCGCGGCCCGGGATCGAACCCGTGACCTCCCGTTCCCCGGAGCGGACACTCTACCAACTGAGCTATCGGGACCAGTACAATACACTGATACAGTTTAAACCAAAATGTGCAATGCACTGGTTAACTGTGTATTTATAAGCCTTCCCAGGAAAAATGAGGTTTGGTTAACTGAACGACTCGATATGACCTAAATTGTGTTCCGTGCTTTCATATTTTTTTCGTTTGAAAACTGTTCATATTATTTTTCTTCTTTCTGTCTCAAAACTAGATTCTTTGAAGCCTACATTGTGCAGCGGTTATGCTACTCGCCTTGTAAACCAGGGGTCGCAAGATCGATCTCGGGCTTCTCAAGACTTTCAGATGAGTCTTTAAACCGAGGTCCCGTCTCCGTATGACTTAAGCTGTTGGTGAGACGAAAAACTCAAACACTCAAAACTAGAAATACTCATTCAAAACTAGATTCTGAGTGCTCATTGAATTTTTTTTTTTTTTTTTTTTTTTGGGGGGGGGGGGGTGGGGGGTTGGTTTTACGGCCCTTTCAAGATTATTTCACTGACATCGAGCCGATCGTTAATCAGAGGTGGGCGAAAACCGGAGTTCCCGGAGAAAAACCACCTGACCTTCCGTTGCAGAACTTTGCGTCTCACATGTGACCTCATTGGGGTGGTTCTAACGGGTACTCACAATCTATGGTTTTGAGCAAAGTTCAGGAAAATAATGAATACCCCGAAAACCCCACCTCCCTCTATATTGTAGTAGATTCAAATCTGTAAAGAAAAAGCCAGTCGCGTGCCCATCGGGGCTTGAAGAAATAGATGGGCTGCATGATGCTTCCACGAAGAGCTGAAACCGACCGCACACGAGTACTGGTAAACCGCTCAGCCGCTCAGAGGATCTAAGCCTGTCCAGGCAAAGCGGTGCGAGTCAGGCCGTCCATGTTTATAAACCCTTTTGATTTTATTGGGAGACAGGGCTTGAGATGTCATTTCATCACAATGTAGGGTAAAAGTCCCACAAAATTGGAAGCAACGTTTCCAAAATTACCTATACAGTGTTGACGGGGATGTTAAGCCTCAAACAAAAAAAAGTCACGTGCATCGAACGGGGATTGAACCCACGACTCCTGGGTTACAAAGCAAGCGACAAAGCCACTAGGCTAAAAGGTCCGGACCAGTTAGACGGGTAAATTATGCACTCTATATACCTATACATATTTATTATGGAGGAACATTTATTATGGCCGTTCCTCCATCCTACAAAGAGTCATTTTATTCCAAATGGTAAGGAATCATCAAGTCATGTTTTTTTTTTAATCCGCAGCCTTTGCTTCGCCCTTGGGCTCAAACGGTAATCATCCTGGCGCTTTGAACCACTTAATAGGCGGCCCCGCCCATCGGGCTTGAAGAAATACATGGGCTGCATGATGCTACCATGCAGAGCTTAAACCGACCCGCACATGAGTACTGGTAAACCGCTTAGACGAACTATAATAGAAGTGGAGGCAATGATCAGGAATCGATACAATCAACCCACACTTCCCATCAGAGACACCAAAGGGAAAGACACACTAACATGAAACAACAGACCCTAATTGAAACACCAACATGCTTATAAACCCTATTGCTTTCATTGGGCGGCAGGGCTTGAGAAGTCATTTCATCTCAATGTCGGGTAAAAGTCCCACAAAATTGGATGCAACGTCTCCAAAATAACCAGTGTTGACGGGGACGTTAAACCTCAAATCAAACAAACAAAACCACTGTAATAGGAGGGGTAAAATCTGTATTAAAAAATCCAATCGAGTGCACCGACCGAGGATTGAACCCACAACCCTTGGGTAACAAAGCCAGCGACAAACCACTAGGCTAAAAGGTCCGGACCAGTAGGATTGGTAAGTTATTCACTCCATATACCTAGCTCGTATATACATATTTATCATGACCATACTAGCTACTACAATATAAAGTGGGGTTCTCTGGAGAGTTCATTAATCCAATTTTTCCGCCTGGGCTTGGAGAAATAGATTGGGCTGAATGGTGCTTCCACGCAGCGCTGAAACCGCTTAGAAGGGCTAATCCTGCCCAGGCAAAGTGGTGCGAGTTGTACCGTCCCTGCATATAAACGCTCTCGGTTTGTTTGACCGATAGGACCTGTGATGTCATTTCATCGCAATGTCGAGTATAAGTCCTACAAAATTTGAAGCAACGTCTCCAAAATAACCAAAATAGTGTTGAAGGGGACCTGATTGAGTGTTTGTCATTCGGACATCCAGATTGCGACGAAACAACCTTCTATGAAACGAGTGAGTGAGTGTTTGTGTTTTACATCCCATCAAAAGCTAAAGTCATACGGAGACGTTGGCCTCGGTTTAAAGACTCATCAGAAAGTCTGGAGAAGCCCGGGATCGATCCTGCGATCCCTGGTTTACAAGGCGAGTAGCGTAACCACTAAACCACGGAGGCTTCTGTTCTATGAAACGACAATCCTACGGAAGCAAGAACTGAAAATGAGTCATCACGCGAAGTCCGTGAAATGGAGACCCCTTAAACCCCACTTTATACAGAGAAAACTGGGGTCTACGGGGTATACATTATTAGGGCCCCGCACTGAAAGTGTGGGTGCCCTATAGTAATCACTCTGTCTGTCCGTCTGTCCGTCCACAAATTTCTGATAGCGCTGCCGGGGCCCTAGTCAGTTTCACTGACAGCTCTGGTTTTTGTTATTTCTGCTCCAAAACATAGGTTGTGGGTACTCGTTAGAACCGCCTCACTGAGGCGGTTCTAACGAGCACCCTCAACCTATGTTTTGAGCATTATTAAGAAAAATAGCAAGGATTTTCATCAGAAAAGTAGCCATTTTGGAGATGTGATAAATGCACTATGTCGCATGGATGTGTTATCGTGATGTGGTGGGTGAAAGTTTACGGCCAGACCAGCTAGTTTCGGCCAATTAGGCCTCATCAGTGACCCTAAAATTTTTTGACACGGGAATCAATAACCCAACAGGACTAGAAAATATAACGCAACCTATGTTGAATGTCAAGGAGACGTACCGGCCTCGGTAGTTCAGTCGGATGCGCTTGTGACTGGTGATCAGGAGGGCGCGGGTTCAATACCTGCCGCAGTCGGCAATTTTCCTTCGTGGAAATTTATCATAAATTGTTTTCGACGGTCATTCTCACCCTTCCGCTGATTCAAGAAGGGCAGTCGTCAGTTTGTGGTGAATGAATGTGCACCGCTTACATTTCTTCTGCAACAAGGTCTATTGGAACCCCAATTTGTATGGTGACTAAGTATATAAATTCAGAAAATATATAATTGCAATGACTTCGGCACCCAATTTCGTAAAATCATTCCTCGATATGACATGTTTGGGTGCAACATAAATGTTATAAAACATAATGCATGCATGGAAGTTACCCCAATCACGGTTGACAACTTTGCTTCCCTCTTTTATTGCGCGCCGGTGAGTCAGGCCTCAGATTCCATGATGGTTCCAGCGTAAAGGCTTAAGCTAGGATGATTTATTAAATATTGATAATACCTATTTCGATGGTTTGACCAGTCAAACTTATCCAAAGAACTTCAGTTAAATAAAGCAAATTCTGCTGATACCGAGGCTCCGTTTTTGGATTTACATCTATCTATTGTAGATGGGTTTGTTTCTTGCAAAATTTATGATAAACGCGATGATTTTGATTTTGGGATTGTAAATTTTCCTTTTTTGGATGGTGATGTTCCTCGGGCGCCATCCTATGGCGTTAATTCGATTCGCCAGAGTGTGTAGTCATGTAACTGTCTTAAACGCTCGTAATAAATTGTTAACGGCTAAACTTCTTAATCAGTAATGCCAATAATAGGTCCACTGGAAAGCCGGAAATCTGTCGTGATCTGGTCTATCAGTAATATGCCACTATAAGTTGCTATTAATAGGAATCATTCACGGCAGCATGCTGCAAGTATGTTTATACATACTGGTATGAAAAATGAGGACAAATACGCCGGAAATCACGTTCAAAATACCTTGCAGGAAAAACAATACTAAAACATTCAAAGAATGGAGGCGGAAGGATGTAAGGTGAGAGAATGGTTTACTGTTAAACTTATTAAAATGATGATTTGTATAGTAATGTATAACTTGAAATTACTTAAAAAATAAAAAAAAAAACATCTTCTTCCCTTTCTTCCGCAACATGGTCAGGATTCTTAACAGAATGTACTTTTGACCAGCAAAGAGGGAAAGAGACAGCCAACTCCTTCCAAGGTTAAAAACATCTCTATTTATAATTAAAAACATGTGTCTGGTGTAGTTTGTTACGGCTGTAGGGTCGGTAGGACAGCACCTAGACCGACACGGAATTCCTCCAGGGTGGCAGCATCAGTGATGTTGGTTGGTAGGATGTTCCATTCCTTAATGGTTCTCGGAAAGAAGGAGTTCTTATACACTGACACTGTGGCAGCTGGTTGGTAGAGCCGTTGCTGACCTCTGGTGCGCCTGTCGTTGGGACGTAGGACATCACCAGCATCTGTTTCCACCAATCCCCGCTGGATTTTGAAGAGTGTAGTGAGTCTGTCGGCCTGCCTTCTTTGCTGGAGTGGTTCCCATCCGAGATCAGAGACCATCTTCGAGACGCACCCTGGTGTCCTGTCATGGTAGTTGCCATGGGCGAATCGAGCAGCCTGTTTTTGAAATTTCTCTAGCTTGGATATGTCTTCCACAGATGACGGGTCCCACACTGGTGAAGAATATTCAAGTGTGGGCCTCACTAGAGTTGTGTAGGCACTTTTCACTGGCTTGGTGCATTCACTCAGGTTGCGTCGCAGGAAGCCTAGGGTCTTTGATGCTTTCGCCACTGTCGCATCTACATGTTTGTGCCAAGTGAGGTCGTTGCTCAGGTGTACGCCGAGATACTTTGCACTGTCCACTACTTCTAACTCGTGTCCGTGGCGGCTGTAGCTGGATTGTCTCTCAAAGCGCTTGTTTAGATTTATCCTGATGACCTGACACTTCTCTGGGTGAAACTTCATCTGCCACTTTGTCTCCCATTCTTCTAGCGCATCTAGATCCTCTTGCAGTTTCCTGGCATCGTCCTCTGTTCTGACGTGTCTAAAAAAGAGGCAATCATCTGCAAAGAGGCTGGGATCTGAGTGGTTGACAGCTTCAGGCAGGTCATTGATGAAGGCCAAGAATAGTAGAGGGCCTAAGACAGTTCCTTGTGGGACGCCGGAGATGACATCTGCTTGTGATGAGCAGCTTCCATCCAAGAGCACCTGCTGTGTTTTTTGTCCCAGGAATGCTTCTACCCATTGGAGCGTCTGACCTCGGACTCCGTAGTAGCTGAGCTTGTAGAGCAGTCGCCTGTGTGGAACTTTGTCGAATGCTTTGGCAAAGTCCAACAGGACGACGTCTACCTGGTCTCTTCCTGATCGTAGCTTGCTTGCAATGCCCTGGATGGTAGTCGCTAGTTGAGTAACACATGACCGTCTCTTACGAAAACCGTGTTGTTTGACTGTCAAGATGTCGTTCTCGTCAAAGTGCCTCATGATGTTGCTATGGATGATATGTTCAATCACTTTGCATGCCACAGAGGTAAGTGAAACAGGCCTGTAGTTTGATGGTAGGTGTTTCAATCCTTTTTTGAAAAGGGGGACGATAAGTGCTCTCCTCCACTCAGAAGGTACTTGTCCTGTATCCAAAGAGTATTGGTAAATCCTGCTCAGCATGGGTGCAAGATCTTCTGCAACAGCTCTGAGGATAAAAGTTGGTATTCCATCTGGTCCGGACGCTTTGTATGGTTTCAGGTTTTTTAACAGCTTCGTAACCCCGTTTTGATTCACTGTGATGTCCTGCATCGGTGGATGTGGGCTTTGTCCTTTGTCTGGTCTGGTACTGGCGTCCTCTTTGTTGTAAACGGAATGTAATCAGGGTTATCGGTACCATAAACTACGCAAAGCATTTTCAAAATTTTATAGACGTCATTCTTATTTAATTTCAAAATTATTTGTCTTAATCGCGACGGAAGTAAGCGCGAAGATTGTGGCCACGTAAAATCGACTTAAGCCCCCAGTGGAATTCGTTTCCGCTGACCGTTCCAAGGCGGTTCTTCTGTCGCGGTTTATTTTTGTTATGGTTTGTCTTTGGGTGTTTGTGTCGCTTATATTATTTTATTTTGGATAGCCTATTGGCCAATTTGTGGGAAAGTAACTGTCCTTTTGGCTTTCCGCTATTGATGTTTACATCAGGGTCTGATGTTTCTTGTTTGTGTTTCTTTCCCTTTGGTGTCTCTGATGGGAGCTGTGGGTTAATTGTATCGATTCCTGATCATTGCCTCCACTTCTATTTTACTGAGAATTATAGACCTATAATACCTTCTACTGACCTATTATACGTCTAGTGACCGTTTATAGACTGGACCTACTTTCGGGTCCCTAACCTGCAAGTGAAAACAATAACATGCAACATTTCATACAAGGAAAAACAACGAAACTGCAAATTAAAATCTTTGCAATTTTTATTTGGGCAGATTTTCAGACATTTCAGCTAAATTCTTACCTTCTCGACCATTCCTGGTTTGAATGGCCCGTTGGAACAATTTCGTACTGTAACTGCGGTTGCGTCTCAACCTCGAAAATAATTTCTAAAGCTAAAATAAACTATTTATCTGCCGATTTTCATACAGCATGTAAAGCGCTGAGAAACTTTCATTCGAGCGTCCATGTTGTTTCCTACGTCTCTGTGACCGCGGTGACATCAGAAACTGTGCACTCGTTGACGTCACGTTATACTACGTGGGATCACAATGGCACTTAATGTTGTTTAACATGCCACACTGTCTGCTGTATTTTTGTTTACATTTGCTTAATTATTGGAAAACCCTTTGATTGTTTTGAATTGCGGTATAAACTAAATATATGATTATTGTCTCGCCCCTATAAAATTGTCGCGGCGAACAGATTATATTTTACTATTTAAGACACTAATCATGTATTTACCATATCTATCTATCTATCTATCTATCTATCAATCTATCTATATAGTTACTGCGGTCGGTCACATTTGGTATAGACATTTAAATCAAAGTTTGAAAATATATAATGCACTTATACATTTAACACCTGGCGAGATAAGGAAGAAACGGAAGCTGATCGCTTATAAGCCTACAAGCTTAAATCGTAACAGATGAGTAATACCGAATCCTCAATTTAGGTCGCCTTATAAAAATACCATTAAGCCAACCGTGTGTGTCGTTCAACGTGTATTTGAATGCCATTGTAACATGGTTATCATTTTTTAAATAACATCTAATATTAACTTCATAAAGACATTAATTAAAGGAACACTATACGTGTGCATTACAAAAATCGACCAGTGTAATATCATTAGAAAATGTCTTACACCGGGTACATCATAGAAAATTAAACGTGGATCGTCACAGAAAGCGATCAGTAGAACATCTCATATAGCGACAAGCGGAAAGTCACAGAAAGCAAACAATGGAACATCCCGGAAATCGATCAGTGGAAGATTGCATAAAGCGACCAGCGTAACGTCACAGAAAGCAAACAATTGAACATCGCGGAAAACGATTCGTGGAAGATTACATAAAGCGACCAGCGTAACGTCACCGAAATCTAACAAAGGAACATCACAGAAAACGATCAGAGGAAGCTTACATAAAGCGACCAGCGTAATTGTAACGTCACAGAAAGAAATCTATCGTAAATCAACAATGGAAATCACCAAAAGAATCACTGGAACGATACAGAAAACATGCATATCAAACCATGATATAAAAAATATGATGCTACTCGCAGCTTTCTAGAACAAAAGAAACCGCAAGTTTAGTTTATACTAATTTATTTAAGTTCGATTGCGAATAAAAGCTTCAAGCTTATTGAATCGCTCTCGAACAAACATCCCGGGTGTTTTCGCGCGCGAGATAAAGAAAGAGGCAGTGGCTTTTACACCACTGCTACCCATTTACACCTGGGTGGAGTGGGGCCGTGTCATTACATGCCTTGCCCAAGAACACACCTTGATACCTGTGGCCGGATTCGAACGCACAACCTCTCGATCATAAGTCGGACGCGTTAACCGCTGAGCTATCGAGGCTACCGCTAGTTTATAAACACGAAATGACAGGCCGGTGGCATACTAACCACAAATGCGTATGTACACAAGCATAGGTACAGCCTGGCGTCTGCAAATCTAAGACGTCTGCCCAGAGTCGTATCGCAGGTCATCTTGCGATCCCAGAGAATATTTACAGTGACGGGTGAACTAAAAGAAAAGGTCACCCAAGACAGGCCACAACGTCTGAAGTCACCTATAGAAAGTGACACAGAGGCACACACAAAAAACAGACGAAACATGGACCAACGGCTCGGATAGCTCAGTGGTAGGGCGTCCGCTTCAGGAATGGGAGGTCGCGGGTTCGATCCCCGGTCGCACCATACACAAAGGCATGAAAAATGGTACTAGGAGCTCCCTTGGCTGACGCTCGCATTATCAGGGGTAGTCCTAGGAAGATAAATGAAGGCAGATAAGTATTTGTTAAAGGATACTTTGTTTGTCGCAATAAATGTTATTTGTTACGGATATGCGACGTTAAATAAAAATAAAGCGTCTTTATCTGTTATCTTTAACGGCACAAAGCCAAATAACAAAATTATGACACTGCAAAAGAACCACCGCACGGTGAGTAATGAAACTACTTGGGCCTTCATCTCCGGAGTTTATGAAATTTCAATCCTCGCCCTCAGTTTCAGTACAGTATCAAACAAAATAACAATAACAAATTGATTCGCAATGAGGCTTTCTAGCTCAACAGTGGTAATAATAAAATACATGGTAAAATGTTTATGTACAGATTAATATCCGACGTCAGAGCAGAAGGATCACGAAGGGTCGAGAGGTTTATTTATCATATGACGTCGCGTCTGAGGGTGTAATAACGCCATGTAATATTTTCGATAATCCACTAGTGGATTAAAAATGCAAAGTAGCTAGATACGTCCCGTAACGTTACATGTACGACGTCTTTAACGACGTCGCGTTTACTAACGGCGCAACATTGACATTTTTTGCAAACAATCGTGAATACAATGCGTTTTAAATGTCATATGATAAATAGAATCTTGCATTCGTGCTCATGTATCATTGAATTTATTAAACTCGTTGAGGAAAAGGGATTAAATGCTCGGCAAAGCCTCGCATTTTATTCCTTTTCCTCAACTCGTTTAATAAATTCAAAAATACATGAGCGCTCATGTAAGATCCTCTATATGTAGGGGATAACAGTAAGAAGAATTGTCATTTGGGGAGGAAAATCGACGGCTTTACGGTCGGAAATTTTGTTTAAAGCTGACGCATCAGTGATGGCGTTGCGCGTCGCCACAAAACAGACTCCCCTTCATGCGGACTGAACAAATTATTTGTCTAAATCGCGACGGAAGTAAGGGCGAGGATTGTGGCCACGTAAAATCGATTTAAGCCCCCCCCCCACCCCCCACCCAGTGGAATTCGTTTCCGCTGACCGTTCCAAGGCGGCTCTTCTGTCGCGGTTTATTTTTGTTATAGTTTGTCTTTGGGTGTTTGTGTCGCTTATGTTATTTTATTTTGGATAGCCTATAGGCCATTTTGTGGGAAAGTGACTGACTTTTTGGCTTTCCGCTGTTAGTGTTTCCATTAGGGTCTGTTGTTTCATGTCTGTGTGTCTTTCCCTTTGGTGTCTCTGATGGGAACTGACGGTTGATTGTATCGATTCTTGATCATTGCCTCCACTTCTATTTTGCGACCGTAAAACCGATTGTTTTATTGAAATCCCACTGGGATTTTGAAATAAATAAATTTTATAACATTAATGCATTTATTGCTTCATAATATTTCTTCTAAAGTGAATTTAGGCATGTTTTCATAAAGCAGAGTAATTAAATAGGAAAATATTGCAATGGGGAAAATGAAAAAAATGTACACTTGGTATAAAATACTTGTATATATTTTTATCTTTATACATTATAAAACGCATCGAATAAATTATTAAAGTTCAAAGGTCAAGGTCAAAAGGTTTGATTGTATCGATTCCTGATCATAGCATCCACTTCTATTTTGATATCATTGATAATGTCTTGTCCCAAGGAACACACATGTGGATTTTGAAAGCTGTATTGTATGTGATATTAAGATGAGAGACCAAAACGTTTTCTTGAAACGAGCGATTTTTCTTATGTCACAAAGGGAGCTAAATCAGTCAAATTACATGAGCCCCGCCAAGCGAATTTGTGCCTTCGAGCATTCCGTCATGACAAACTTTATCTGCGCATGCCCAGCCATTCAGAGGGGCCAGGGATATTGCTTTCTGTCTGAAGGTTCCTCTTGATTGACTGCTTGTATGAGCGAGCAGCGAAGGTTCTGGCGAGACTGTGCGGATGCGCAGGCTCGCCTGAACCTTCGCTGCTCGCATAGGCGATAAGTACCAAAATCGCTTGACGCGGCCCACATGATGGAACTTTGTACGAATGTAGCTCTTGTAATCATACAGATCATAGTTAAGTTTCATGAGGCTGGGGCAAGTACATTTAGAAATATAGCCAAAGGTAATGTTTTAATTACAGTTTCGAAAAATAGGTCAAAGTTAAAAGGTCAAGGTCACGATCAAAATGGAAAAGTCTTGTCCTAAAAGTCTTGTCTTAAGAAACATACATGTGAAGTTTGAAGGCTGTATCATTAGCGGTATTAAAATGAGGGACAAAAGGGTGTTTTTCTTTCTAAAAACCGAGAAAAAAGGGGAGATAATTCAATGAAATTGCAAGATAGAGTTATGGAACATAGAAAGAATGTAGCCTTGTGATGATGAGTACGTGTGTGGTTTCACATCAGCATAACAAGTCCAAGTAATGAACACCCTTCTACACCCCACTTTACATAGAGAAATGTGGGGTTTACGGGGGTATTAATTATGTTCGTTTATTTTGCTCAAAAACTGAGATTGTGGGTGCTCGGCAGCAGAACCGCCTCATTGAGGCGGTTGAGCAAAAGCAATCTACATTTGAACTTAAAAAAATGAGAAAAAATATGGTTCTTTTTCATCTAATAAATGCTTGTTCTAGCGATAAGAAAGACATATTTTAGCGCACAGTTTTGTTATCGTAATGATGAAGGTCAAGGTCACAGGTCAGAATATTTGGTATCATTGGAAAGGACTTGCCCGAAGAAATATATGTATACCTGTGAAGTTTGAAAGCTCTGTTTTAAATAGTATTGGAATGAGAGGAAGAATGCGTTGTGGAAAAAATAGAAAAGGGGAGTTAATTCAGCTAAAATCAATAATACAGTTTTGGCCCTTGGTCAAAACGTAGCTCTTGTAATGGTGGACACGTGTATGAAGTTTCATGAGGCTAGGCCAAATACTTTTGAATTGGTGACCAAAGTTAAGTTTTTCTGGAACGACGCAGTGGCAATGCTTGATGTTCAACGACCACGCAGACGCAGGAGTGAAGACATAGCTCAGCTCCAGCAGACAAGCTAAAAATGATATTTACCCCAGTAAAACATGAAGTGGGGTTTTCACCAGTTGAACGTTGACGTCTATGTTTAACAAAACTTGCACGAAACTTAGAAATAATATGTTTTATCAGCGAGACGCTTGACTTATGTGTACATTTGTACAGCTAGCGTCTACGGATGCTAATTGCTTAGTAACGTCCTTGTTTCTGTCCAAAACATTAATTATGGTCAGTGACCTTTTCTTACTAGTTTGCCTAGTATCCACATGCTATGTTTTTCAGTTTAAGGAAAAATTCATACCATGTAAACCCCAATTTTTATATTAAAAGTTACCTTGCGTGCGTGGGGCGTCCAACTGACATTGACTTACAGTAGAGCAGGACCTGCTGTCCTTGCAGCGAGTCAGGGTAATGGGGAAATTTTGTTATTTCTTCAGTTTCTTCACTTCCATTCATTGTCCGCTTTCTCCCCTGTCCTTCACTTTTATTTCCTCTACTATCTCTCTTAAAATCTACCGCATTTATAGAGAGTAATAAATTTTGTACTAGTACTAGTCTTCCACGTGGCCCTCTTTTCCTGGATAGGAACCAATACTAATTAATGTGGATAATGTCTATGCTCAAGGAAACAAAGTTTAGTGCTTGCATGGATCGAACCGGTTATCTCTTCTCCCTTTTTCTGGGTCACGACTCAAATGACCCACAGGGGTTAGCGCATCGTTAAACCCCAACACAATCAACCAACCAATCAATCAATCATAACTAAATAGATAACTAAATAAATAATTCTAACACAGCGCGCCTATATTGACAACGGGAAGGAACTGTGATTTATTACGCAACAAACCATGGTGCGGAAGAGCCGCTGACTAACGTCATTAAAAGCTGCCAATTTATGACGTCACACGTAGATTCTTTGACGTTAGATGGCGTAACATCACTTTCTCGCACTGAAATCATTACAAAAAATACATAAATGCATGCGTCACAGTCAATAGTTTTTTGTGTGTTTTCTTTTTACAATGGCGAAAAGTTGTGAGAATTTGAAGGAAACAGCAGCATTATTGCCGCTTTTCAGCGTGTTAGAACCGAAATAAATCAGCTGTAGTCTGTGATTTGTTGAGTAATAAATCATAGTTTGTGAGTCATTTGTAAGTAGACCATTCACGCACGCTACGCGCTCGTGACTGATTTGTCTACTTTACAACTGACCTCCAAACTGTGATTTATTACTCAACAAATCACAGACCAGAGCTGATCTATTTCTTATATAAAGTGGTGCTTACAAGGGTCTTCATTACACGGAATTGTAATGTGTTTGTTTTGTTTAATTAGAGGTTTTACGTCCCCGTCAACACTGTATAGGTCATTTGGGAGACGTTACTTCCAATTTTGTGGGACTTTTACCCGACATTGATATGAAATGACATCTCAAGCCCTGCCGCCCAATGAAACCAATAGGTTTATAAGCATGGACCGCTTTGCCTGAGCAGGCTTAGATCCTCTAAGCGGTTTACCAGTACTCGTGTGCGGGTCGGTTTAAGCTCTGCGTGGAAGCATCCTGCAGCCCATCTATTTCTCTAAGCCCAGATGGGCGGGGGCCAGAATTGTAATGTGATGTTATCGATTAATAACTCTCATCTGCAGCACTTCATTACGAAAACACGCCTATAGATACAAATGCATTGTAAACTTTAACGCCGAAAAAAACGAAATTTTAAGAGGAAAAATTTGTGATAATTTTCTCATTTCTGCTCACAATACAGATTGTGGGTATTCGTTAGAACCCCCTCATCGAGGCGGTTCTAACGAATACCCACAATCTATATTTTAGAGCAGAAATAACAAAAATAAGGTTTACCCCTGTAAACCCCAGTTTTACTGTATAAAAGTGGGGTTCAAGGGGGGTTAACATTATATAGGCTTGTTTTCCTGGTGTAATCTGCTGAATTCATATGAAAAAAGCATTGAAATTAATATATGCACGTACTTGAAAACAAGTTTACTTTATTGAATTTACCAGTGAAACAGATGCGCATTTCTGTTGCTAAATTGAATGAAACCAGGATTCCGGAAAAGCTAAGTCGCACCTGAATGGCCTTAAGCATTTGGGTTAACGCTAGGTCTCACGCAAATGTTGACAGATTAAAATACCGACGAACGAACGGAAAAATACAAACTACTTTCACACCAGGCTTCAAGCTGTCCTTTCGGCTTTCCGCTATTGGTGTTTCCATTAGGGTCTAGTTGCTTCAGGTTTGTGGTGTCACTGCTGGGAGAAGTGGGTTAATTGTATCGATTCCCGACCATTGCCTTCACTTCTGTTTTTTTCATGCTGTCATGTCCTCATCGTTTCTTCATCTCTGTAGCCGTTGGATTCTTCTGATACCGAGGCCCCGTTTTTGGATTTACATCTATCTATTGTAGACGGGTTTGTTTCTTACAAATGATAAACGCCATGATTTTGATATTGTAAATTTTCATATTTTTGGATGGTGATGTTCTACGTGCGCCATCCTATGGCGTTTAAATTTCGCAATTAATTCGATTTGCCAGAGTGTGTAGTCATGTACCTGACTTCAACACTCGTATTAAATTGTTAACGGCTAAACTTTTTAATCAGGGCTATCGGTACCATAAACTACGCACAGCCTTTTCAAAATTTAGACGTCATTCTGATTTAATTTCAAAATTCAATATTGGACTTAAATCTCTTCTGCAACAAGGACTATCGGAACCCGAATTTTATGGTGACTTAGTGTATAAATTCAGAAAAACATATATAACCGCAATGACTTCAGCACCCAGTTTCGTAAAATCATTCTTCGATATAGAAAGATTGGGTACAACATAAATGTTATACGACAGATTGCATGCATAGTAGTTAACCCGTTCACGGTTGACATCTTTGCTGTCCTCTTTAATTGCACGCCGGTGGGTCAGGCCTCGTATTCTATGACAGTTCCAGCGTAAAGGCTTACGTTAGTTGGTACCTGATGCTCTGACTCTGGTTGGGCCCATCGGAGTCTAACTATTGGTTTTCGTTTGCTCCAGCATTTCAGTGGTTTCTTGCTGTCGAGTCCTCACCGTTGTTTCATATCTGTGGTTGTTTGATTTTTGTGTTCACGGAGATGTTGCACTGGTGAGTTAGGAGGCCTTCATGCGGGCTGTACAATTTTTTTGTCTTAATCGCGACGGAAGTAAGGGCGAGGATTGTGGCCACGTAAAATCGATTTAAGCCCCCTAGTGTAATTCGTTTGTCTTTGGGTGTTTGTGTCGCTTGTATTATTTTATTTTGGATAGCCTATTGGCCATTTTGTGGGAAAGTAGCTGTCCGTTTGGCTTTCCGCTGTTGATGTTTCGATTAGGGTATGTTGTTTCATGTTTGTGTTTCTTTCCCTTTGGTGTCTCTAATTGGAGCTGTGGGTTAATTGTATCGATTCCTGAACATTGCCTCCACTTCTTTTTTTCATGCGGACTGAACAAATTATTGTCTAAACCACGACAGAACCAACAGCTAGGATTGTTGTCATGTAAAATCGATTTAAGCCCCCCCCCTCCCCAGTGAAATACTTTTTACTGACCGTACCAAGCCGGTTCTCCTGCTGTGGTTTATTATTGTTATAGTTCGTCTTTGCATATATAGAGGATCTTACATGAGTGCTCATGTATTATTGAATTTATTAAACTCGTTGAGGAAAAGGGATAAAATGCTCGGCAAAGCAAGGCCGAGTATTGTATCCCTTTTCCTCAACGAGTTTAATAAATTCAATAATACATGTGTTCATGTATTATTGAATTTATTAGACTCGTTGAGGAAAAGGGATAAAATGCTCGGCAAAGCAAAAGCCGAGCATTTTATCCCTTTTCCTCAACGAGTTTAATAAATTCAATAATACTTGAGCACGAATGCAAGATTATATTTATCATATGACATTTAAAGCGCATTTTATTCACGATTGTTTACAAAAATATCACTATTCCGCCATTAGTAAACGCGACGTCGTTAAGGATGTCGTCATGTAATGTTACGGGACGTATCTAGCTAATTTGCATATTTAATCCACTAGTGGATTACTGAAAATATTACATGACGTTATTACACTCTCAGACACGACGTCACATGAAAAATGTATTTCTTACATCTTTTAATTTTGGATAGCCTGTTTGAACCTTTTGTGGGAAAGAATCTGTCTTTTAGGCTTTCCGTTTGTGATGCTTTCATTGCCTCTTCTTCTATTTTTCATTCTAACACTGCGCGCCTATATAGCCAATGGAAAATAACTATGTTTTATTCTACAATAAATCACGATAAGGAAGAGCGTGACGAGTGACGTAATTCAAAACAGCCAATTTATGACGTCACTAGTCGATTTCCTTGACGTTGGACGGTTGAACGTCATTTTCTCGCATCAAAAATGTTAGAAAAGGATAAAAATCCATGTGGTTCAGCCAATAATTTAAGCGGGATTTATTGTAACAATGGCGAAAGGTTGTGAGATTTTGAAGCAAACAACAACAACACTATTGCCGATTTTCAACGTGCTAGAATCGAAATAGATAAGCTCTGGCCTGTGATTTGTTGAGTAATAAATCACAGTTTGTCGGTCAGTTGTAAGTAAAAAAAAATCACGCGCGCTACGCGCTCGCGATTTGAATTACTTTACAACTGACCTCCAAACTGTGATTTATTACTCAACAAATCACTGTAGAGCTGATCTATTTCTTAGGAGTTTAGTTACTATTTTATGTTCGTGTTTCTTTCTTTTTGGTATCTCTGATGGGATGTGTGGGTTAATTGAATCGATTCCTGGTCATTTTCTTCACTTCTTTTTAGATACAATCATTCTCTGTCAGGAAAACAAAAGACAGTCTTATATAAAAACACATTTTTGTTTTACGACCCATTCAAGCTTATTCCACTGAATTCGAGCCGATCGTTAATAGAGGAGGGCGAAAACCGGAATACCAGGAGAACAACCACCTGACCTCACAGCAATGACAGACACAACACAACATAATGTGTGTATTGTAGCCGTAGATAAAATGACAGGGCGTTCAGGTCAGTAGTTTTCAATTTCCAGTTGTGTAGTTAATTCTGCGCATCTTTCAATTCTGTTCCAAAATAAAACGAGCAAGATGAATTGTTTCTATTGTCCTTTGACAGGCGCCTAACAACCCTTCGTATATTATTTTGTATGAGTGGTTGACTGAAAACTGTGCGAAGTCCATTTTTCATTTTGTTCGCCTAAGGAAACACTACAAGGCCTCCTTTAACTTTGAATTACGTTATAAACAGTTATTTATTTCAACCAATTGGACCATCGAACTTTGGGTAACACCTCACCAAACAATTATATCAATAAAACCTATTGGCTGTCTTAAATGTTTTTTTTTTTTTTTTGGAAAGGTCTATTGCCAGCCGACTGGCAATAGCCAAAACACGTCAAAATGGCTATTGACAGTCGACTGGCAATAGCCAAAACACGTTAAATTGGCTATTGACAGTCGACTGGCTCTAGCCATTTCAACGTATTTTGGCTATTGCCAGTCGACTGGCACTAGCCATTTTAACGTATTTTGGCTATTGTCAGTTGCTGTTGTTTTTTGTTGTTGTTTATTTTCTCTCCTTTTTTATTTATACCATACGATTGTTATTATTTTTACAGCAGGTCATATTTCATATACACTATGATCCTGGGCAGACAAACATATACTGCGCCGCTCCGAGGCGGTTCTAATGTTTGTCCATCCTCAACGGTTTTTAGCAGTTAATCAGCTAACAGGTCCTTATGAGGACCACCAGCCCTGTTAACACCACTTTATACCGAAACAATATGGACTTTACAGGGGCATACCTCAATCTCCAATATTCTTTGCTTAGACCATGGAATTTTGATAACTGATTGAGGCGTTTCTACCGAGTACCACAATCTATGTTTAGACTAAAAACAATACTCAAATTTCAGCTGAACGATGCTAGTTCTGGAGATAAAATGGAGTTAGTTTATGATTAATGACAGATTCTATCTGTCATCTCTAGCTATCCTGCGTGTTGTAAAGTAGTTCCGGCTTTCTTACGACTTTCTTCCGGCTTTGACCGCCAAAGAAATATGAGTCCGCACAATAATGTAGTCCGGTTAGGCGCTGTTATCAAAATTGTACATCCTATAAGGGCAATACAAACTTTTGAAGCAGACGACATGATGATTTTATCTTAACTTTCAGAGAATATATTCAGCACTTCATATGAATCAGCTGCATCATGCGAGACTGTATACCTAGATCAATGCGGCATCTGCTTAGACGTCTGCTCAGGTTTTACACTGTTTTCTAACAGTGCTGTCAATATTTAATCCTTAAAGACCAGCCGGTCAGCTGCAGACCAGAATATTAATGGGTTTTCCGACATTCGAGGTCAAGTGTAGGTCAGTTACAACTAGGTGTATATCAGACTTTGCGAGAAAGGCTGTCCCTTTCAACCCTGGAATGTGGTACAGATACCTATGCAAACAGTGTGTTCCTGTGATATAATTCTAGGTGCCATATTTAGCAGAATGGACGAGCCCAACTTCAGTGATGGAAGAGTACACTCCAGAAACTCAAGGCAGTGAATTAATCAAAGCACTCACAACACTCATGTCTCTAAATGCAGGCTGGTCATGAACGAGGACTTGGACTGATCCGTTTTAACTTAACGGAAGTTTAGTAACTGATGCAAAAATGTAGAACAAGATCAGCACCGTGTTCTGTGGCGTTTGATCTTAGTCTACATTGTTTGCCAGATCGAACATTTTTTCATGTGCAGATTTTACAGATAACACTTACATGTAACCAAGACTGACAAACGACCCGGTTATGTTTGGGTTGATTGTTTGGCATTCGCCCCGAAGTTACTAATAAAAAAGCGATTCAGAGCTAACGTCTACGTGACTATCACTGGCTTCTCAGAATAACCTTTTTCTTGCAGAAAATAGCCGCAGTGAGATCAGGGTATTCCATAAGACTGAAGGGGGTCATCCTGGAATCATAGGGTGAGCTTGGAAAACAGCGTAGACCAAGTTCGGACGCCGCAGAACGCGCTTCCTATCAAAATCTTCACTATTTGTTTGGAATTTCAGAGTTAAATTAAACAGTTTATTCTCAGCCCAGGACTTTTACCCCAACCTACATCCCACCAACACTTTCGGTGCTTTGATTTTGAAACCAAACGATTGCATGATTACAACACGCTTAGATCAATCAACCGTGACGTATGGTTACCAGTCCGGCCACGATCCTGTGTTTTGTATTGTTTGATTTGAGGTTTAACGTCCCGGTCAACACTGTATAGGTCATTTTGGAGACGTTGCTTCCAATTTTGTGGGACTTTTACCCGACACTGAGATGAAATGACATCTCAAGCCCTGCCGCCGCCCAATCAAAACCAATCGGGTTTATATGCATGGACGCTCCGACTCGCACCTCGTTGCCTGGGCAGGCTTAGATCCTCTAAGCTGATTACCAGTACTCGTGTGCGGGTCGGTTTCAGCTCTGCGTGGAAGCATCATGCAGCCCATCTATTTCTTTAAGCCCCGATCGGCGGGGGCCAACGATCTTGTGTACCACCTTCACACCAGCACTGATAGAAACCACATGTTCAGGATCAAACTTTTGATGTGTGATGTAAGGTCGTGCCTAGAAAAGAAGAAATTGTACTTTGTTCTAAAAAAGCATCAAATGAGAACGTATTGCAACATTTTTCATTGAACCCTGGACAGTTAGAGTGAGTGAGTGAGTGTTTGAGTTTTACGTCCCACCAACAGCTAAGGTCATATGGAGACAATTCTTCGGTTTAAAGACACATCCGAAAACCTGGAGAAGTCCGGGATCGATCCTGCGATCCCTGGTTTACAAGGCGAGTAGCATAAACCCTACACTACGGAGGCTTCTAATGGACAGTTAGAAGCTGGTCGGAAAGCGGATGGCGTTGACTCCGATTTTGGGTGCCACATGTGTGTGATCTATTTGTCTGTTGGAGCGACATCTTACTATCAACAGAAGACGCTAGTGGACGTCGGCGTAGCGGAAGGCCGACGTCAGTACGTCAAGATAGATTCATCCGACAGACGCATATGCGAAGCAGATTTCCAACGGCATCTGCTACACTGTACCTGTAGATAAACAAAGGGTTTCAACTACCGACTAATAAGCACTGACACTGTTCGTCGCCCCTATGCGATGCACTTTTGAGAGCTAGACGTCCCTGTCGTCGACACAGTACGGAACACTTACGCTGGTGCATGAAATACGTACATGTATATTGGCGTCTAAGCGACTCGCGTGATATGCGTTTCAGTGACACATCGCACTTCAGCGTGAATCACGCCAATTGTCGTTTCGGGATGTTTCGACACATAGGTGTAAGGTATGCCGAGGCGACGCGTGCGTAATAGAGCATGACATATCGGATGGAATAAGCGAAATGGTATGTCGAGCTATTGTAGCTAGCGACATCAAGAACATTCAAGATCATGGCTGAGACGTTAACTGAACAGCGAGACGTTACATCAATCAAGTGCGTCGGCCTCACGTGGTTCCATTTATCTGTTTACGCTCAGAATCCGGGATGTCTAATCCAGCAGGATTACGCGCGTGTTTATAGTGCTGTTCTTACTCAAAATGTCTTCAAGCCAATGGAATTCATGTACTGGACTGACCAGCCTTTCTCCTCCGATCTCTTTGTGAAAAATAGAGTATCTTTTGTGGGGAGGTATCCACAACCGACCAGACAAAAATGTTACTAATTGCCAGTAGTATTGTTAAAACTTGAATTTTAATGTTTGGTTTTGAAAACGTAAATAGTTTCTTTCCAAAATTTGAAACATCGAATGGCATTTCATGATACCACCGGTGTATAGACAACTGCAAATTTACATACAATGGAATTGCAGAACTACTTTTCTAAATTTTAAGATCTTTTTAGAAAGGTTGTCTGTAAGTTTTCACAGTGTTATGATTTTCTCATAGAATCTGTCATTTCAGTGCCTTTGGCGCTTTGATTTTCTTTTCTGATTCCCTGCTACATACATTCTTGTTTCCAAATACATACATGGATATTGCGTCGCATCGAGTCGGTTACAATCAGTGTCCATCATCATCGGTTTAGCAGTACTAACAGGTCCGTATAAGGAACACTTCTGTTAGCCATACTTTATACAGAGAAAGTAAGCTTTACATGGGTGTATCTTATTCTCATATCATAGATTTTGGAAAGTTCTAACGAATACCCACAATCTATGTTTCGACTGAAACAATATATATATAAACCCTATTGGTTTCACTGGGCGCAAGGGCTTGAGATGTCATTTCATCTCAATGTCGGGTAAAAATCCCACAAAATTGAAACAACGTCTCCAAACTGACATATACTGTGTTGACGGGGACGTTAAACCTCAAAACGGCGGATTAAATACTCGTCATACAACCATGAAGGTACTATGGCAGGGGGTATGTCCAGGGGGATTTTGTCCACCTAAACAAATGATGGGGGATTTTGCCCGCCTTAACAAAACGGGGAGGGGGAGTGGGATTTGTCCGGGTGGTTAGATTCGGAGGAAATAGTGATTTGCGGCGGTATACATTTTTTAATTATTACATAGGGTATGGATACTTGTTAGAAGGGTGGTTATAAAGACCAACAATAATCTACGCTACAAAAAAAGAAGAAGAAGAAAACTATTGAACAAGATTAAAACCAATTTTGTGATGTTTTCCGTTTTTTTTTTGTTTTTTTTTTTTATTTTCCAAAGACTTTCTATCCTAAATTCGTTAGATTTTGTTCTAGATACTTATAGACTAGAAATAAGAAAAAATACTGAACATGATTAAAACCCATTCTGTGACTTTTCTTCTGTGACTTTTTAGCTCATCTGTCACGTAGCGATGAGGTGAGCTGTTGGGGTCACTTTTTGTCCGGCGTCCGTCGTGCGTCCGTGCGTAAACTTTTCTTGTGAACACACTAGAGGTCACAGTTTTGGGCCAATCATCATCAAGCTCGGTGAGAATGATCATTAATGACAATATCTCGGTCAAGTTCGAATATGGATCATGGCAGGTCAAAAAGTAGGTGAGTAGGTCAAATCAAAGAAAAGCCTTGTGAACAATGTAAAGACCAAAGTTTTTGTCCGATCGTCATCAAACTTGCTCAGAATGATCAACATGACTATATCTCGGTCAAGTTCGAATATGGGTCATGTCGGGTCAAAAAGTAGGTCAGTAGGTTAAACCATAGAAAAACATTATGAACACTCCAGAGGCCACAGTTTTGGCCCGATCGTCATCAAACTTGCTCAGAATGATCGTCTTGACAAAATCTGGTCAAGTTCGGATATGGGTCATGTGGGTCACAAGGTAGGTTAGTAGGTCAAATCAAAGAAAAACCTTGTGAAGACACTAGAGGCCACAGTTTTGGTCCGATAATCATCAAACTTGCTCTGAATGATTATCTTGACAATATCTCGGTCAAGTTCGAATATGGGTCATGTCGGGTCAAAAAGTAGGTCAGTAGTTCAAATCATAGAAAAACTTTGTGAACACAATAGAGGCCACAGTTTTTGTCCGATCATCATCAAACTTGCCCGGAATGATCATCTCGACAATATCTCAGTCACGTTGGAATATGGGTGTTGTCGGATCAAAAAGTAGGTCAGTAGAACAAACGATAGAAAAACCTTGTTTACACTCTGAAGGCCACAGGTTTTGGTCCAATCATCCTCAAACTTGATCAGAACGATCATCAAATCATAGAAAAACCTATTTGAACTGTGACCTTTGATCGATTTTGTCGTAACTTTTGAACCATTTAAGGTAGAGCCTTCATATTTGGCATGTATGTTCCTTGTGACCAGGTCTTCTCCATCATGCAAAAAAATGCTTTAGATTTGTGACCTTGACCTTGATCTATGACCTACTTATCGTAATTTTGGAACCATTTGAGATAGGACCTTCATATTTGGCATGTATATTCCTTGTGATTATGGCTTCATATCCATATAAAATGTTTGACGTGTGACCTTGACCTTTGACCTACTTTATCATAACTTTTGAACCATTTAAGATAAATCATTCGTATTTGGCATGTATTTTCCTTCTGACAAGGCACCTTACTGTATTACCTACTATTTCAGCAGTGTGGATCAGGTGAGCGATCCAGGGCCATCATGGCCCTCTTGTTTTCCTACCCAATACTGCGACTTTATTTCCGTGACTTTTTTTCCTGTGACTTTTTTTTCTACCTGTTATGTACATTCGTTCGGGAGAGGCGATCATCTAGGTGGTTAGATGCTTGATCGGACACTATTACTCAAAACCTATATTTTACTTGTCTTATGTTCTAGAGTATTTGAATATCCCATAAAATTCATCACGCAAACATGCCTATATAAGTTTGACCTCCTTGAACCCCACATTCATATAGTAAAACTGGGGTTTACAGGGAAAAACTTATTTTTTCTTATTTCTGCTCTAAAATATAGAATGTGGGTACTCATTAGAACCACCTCAATGAGGCGGTTCTAACGAGTACCCACAATCTATATTTTGAGAACAAATACGAAAAATATCACATTTTTTTATCTTAAATGTTAAGTTTTTTTGGGACGTTTAAGTTTACAATGTATTTGAATAGGCGCGTTTTCGTAGGGTTGGGAAGGATATGCCTTTACTAAGAGTGAACAAACAGTGAAGGCCCATTCCATACTTACTCAGGTGGTTCTAACGAGTACCCAAAACGTATGTTTTGGAGCAGACGTTTACCCATTACCAATTTTCTCTATATAAAGAGCGGTTTAGCTAGGGTGATTATGGCACGGACCTTTTTACATGATGTGGACACTCATTAGAAGCGCCTTATAATACATATATTGAAGCGCCTTTCACTGAACGTATTATGAGTACCAGTACTCATAATATACCTATGATAAGCCTGCGCCGAAAAATGTGCATAGATAGTGACAGGTTCAAAATGACCAAATAGTACAAAAGCTGATCGCAGAAGCTTATGGCGTAAACCTTCCAACCATGTAGACCGGTTCATATACCTATGCAAACAGTGTAGATCCAGATGAGGCTCAAAATGCACCGTCTCATCAGCAAGTAAGCGAATTATACTCGGACCCAATACAGAGAATTATATTACAAGTTTATTCGATTCCTTCAGAACATGATTTTGTTTGTCTTTATTTGATTTGAGGTTTTACTTCCCCGTTAACACTGTAAAGGTCATTTTGGAGACGTTGCTTCCAATTTTGTGGGACTTTTACCCGACATTGAGATGAAATGACATATCAAGCCCTTTCGCCCAAATGAAACCAATAGGGTTTATTAGCATGGACGGTCCGCCTCGCACCGCGGTTCCTGGACAGGCTTAGATATTCTTAGCGGTTTACCAGTACTAGTGTGCGGGCCGGATTCAGTCATTATGTCTTGTATTAATGTTTGGTAAATACAATGATCTTTCAAAATCGAAAGATAAAACTTGTAAACTTATATTGAATTACATGTTTATTTGAAGTCATTATGTACGATCAATTCCTAATCTCGGGGTGAAAGGGCTATTTAACCTTTCCCTTAGGGATAAACAATAGGTAATTATTGCTTGTCCTGGATAGCGCAATAAACAGTTTGACTTATAAAAATTATAAATTTACTTAAACCTTAAGATGCCAATCACAAGAATTCTCGTTGGCTTTGTTGTCTGCTAGTTTGTTGCAAAACATTGTAAACCCAGAGCAAACTGCTACTTGACGAGCAGTCTGATCGGGATCTATACTGTTTACACGCATTCCAAATGTTTTCGAAAAGTAGAAGTAAAACAAAGATCAGGAATTGATACAATTAACTAAATTCACCCATAAAAGACACCAAAGGGAAAGAAATACAAACATTAAGCGACAAGACCATAATGGAAACCTATACAAAGGAAGGCCATAAGGACAGTTACTTTCCCACAAAATGGCCATATGGCCATCCAAAATTAAAAGACACAAGTGATACACACAGTAAGTAACAAACAACAACATAAATAAATCGCCACAGAAGAGCCGCCTTGGAACGGTCAGTGGAAGATTTCCACTGGGGGGCTTAAATCGATTTTACGTGGCCACAATCCTCGCCCTTACTTCCGTCGCGATTTAGACAAATAATTTGTTCAGTCCGCATGAAGGCCTCCTAACTCATCAGTGCAACATCTCCGTGAACACAAAAATCAAAGAACCACAGAGGTGAGACAACGGTGAGGACTCGACAGCAAGAAACCACTGAAATACTGGAGCAAAAGAAAACCAACAGTTAGACTCCGATTTAACAATCACGTTAAACTCTTAGATGCTGGCGATTTTCTCAGAAAACAGAGTAACAGAAACCCGCTGATCACTCGAGAATTCCTCTGTCAGAAATTAAGTCCGATTAGCCAATACAATTTAAATAGAGAAAAGGACTAGGGTTGTTCAGGGTTTGCAAGTATGAAGCAGACGACATAAAATGACAATATTTTCAAATGCAATTTTTCTTGGCGTTTTTGAGGTTAAAGTAGTTCTTTCACAAAACATATGAGCCTGTGCATAACAAAACCTACAATTATATTAGTACAACCAGCGAAGACTCAGATCAACCAGTATGTACATTCAGTCTGACCAGTCTTTGGCTAATCCGGATGCCTTAGAAGACTCATTCAAACAGCAAAGACTCTGATCAGACTGCGCGCATGCGCAGGCTTGTTTGCTGGGAATAGAAAAGCAGAAGTAAAACAAAGATCAGGAATCGATACAATTAACTTACTCCACCCATCAAAGACACCAAAGGGAAAGAAATACAATCATTAAGCGACCAGACCATAATGGAAACCTAAACAAAGGAAGGCCATAAGGACAGTAACTTTCCCACAAAATGGCCATATGGCCATCCAAAATTAAAAGAGACCTATCTAATTGATAACTTATTGAAATGAAATTAGTACATTTGTTTCTTTTTTGGATTTGAGGTTTAACGTACCCGTTAACACGGTATAGGTCATTTTGGAGACGTTGCTTCCAATTTTGTGGGAATTTTACCCGACATTGAGATGAAATGACATCTCAAGCCCTGCCGCCCAATAAAACCAGTAGGGTTTATAAGCATGGACGGGCCGACTCGCACTGTTTTGCCTGGGCAGACTTAGATCCTCTAAGTGGTTAACACCACCTCAAGAATATGGGACGTTTTGTCCACCCTGTCAAATTAGCATGGGACGTTTTGTCCACCCTGTCAATATCGTGTGGGACGTTTTGTCCACCCTGAAAAATGATGTGGGGCGTTTTGTCCACCCTGAAAAAATGACGTGGGACGTTTTGTCCACCTGGTCAAAAAAGACATGGGACGCTTTGTCCATGGGACGTTTTGTCCTACATTCGATACTGACGTCCCTTTTGTTGATATACGCAAACAGACACATGCCGCATCTGATCTGGGCCTTTACTGGTCAATCAACTATATTCAAAAATATATAATATCAAGAGAAAGAAACTTATTTATGCCATACGTTTCGAAAACACGCCAATTCATATATTTTCATAATTCTGCTAAAAACATAGATTGTGGGAACTCGTTAGAACCGCCTCGGCAAGTAACGATTATACAACATGTATGACTGAGAGCAGAAATAAGGAAAATAATATGAACCCCTATAAACCCCAGTTCTATTATATAAAATGAGGTTTAAGGGGGTCAAAATTATTTGGTTTTGTTTGTTTGATTTGAGGTTTTCAGTCCCCGTCAACACTGTATCGGTCATTTTGGAGACGGTGACTCCCATTTTTGTGGGACTCAAATCAAACAAACAAAATTTGTCCTCCCTACCAAAGTTTAGCAGTGTGCCATTGTCCTGTGGGGTAGTGTCCAATAGTTTGTTGCCCCAGCGTGCTTTTGTTACAGTGGGCTCTTGTCCGTTCATCATAATGGCACTTTCTGGGTCCCCGCCCGCTAATGATGCAGAAAGCAGAATTCCTTGCACATAAGCCCTCTTATTACATAAAAGTCTGTTATTTATGGGTGTCTGCTCACAAACCCGGCCATATGAATAAAATGCAGTCAATTCGATGTGAGCATGAACAACGCTACACTGAACAACCCTAGTCCTTTTCTCTATTTAAATTGTATTGGCTAATCGGACTTAATTTCTGACAGAGGAATTCTCGAGTGATCAGCGGGTTTCTGTTACTCTGTTTTCTGAGAAAATCGCCAGCATCTAAGAGTTTAACTTGATGCAAACTTACGTTAAACGGGCGACTGGTAATAGCAAAAAAAAAGTTAAAATTCCTTAGTGACAGTTGACCGGTAGTAGCCAAAACACGTTGAAATGGCTATTGCCAGTCGACTGTCACCAGCCATTTTAACGTATTTTGGCTATTGCCAGTCGACTGTCACTAGCCTTTTTAACGTATTTTGGCTATTGCCAGTCGACTGTCACCAGCCATTTAAACGTGTTTTGGCTATTACCAGTTGACTGTCAATAGCCAATTCGTTTTTTTTTCGTGTGCGCAGAATTAGCAGACAAAATTGATGACAACTAAACACAGGGCTGGTTCTTTTTAAATACATACCACACACAACATAATTGCAACAGTGATTTTAATGGTTGATGTTGCCTTTTAACAAGATAACTTTATAGAACATATTTATATAACATACTGCATCAAATTAGGTTTTCATCCATTTGAACTTTTGAGTACGAAGAATTGGCCCACGGCACTGTATGTCTAATTCGTGTAGTCCATAAGAGATTCGATAGAATAAATTTTGCGCGCTTTTATGGCCAGGCCTATCACCAAAACAGCTAAAGAGGTACTAAAACAAACTGCACACTCACCTATTTTATTATTCTGTTATGAGTTTGACTGGATTGACACTACTCTATATTTAACTATTTATTTTTATTTTAATTGAGTCGATGACTGAAATTATTCATACTACCACACAAAGTTTGGGGGAAGTATCATTTATAATGTATTTCTGTACAAGCTGGAGAGAACTCATGAAAAATTGATGTTCTGAGGATGTACAAAGTCACAATTCTAATGCACAGATCAGAGGCAAAAGTGTTCTTGTACTAACGGGGGGTAAATTCAGGTATTAAACAGGTAAAGGCCCAAAATATTTTAATGTTTTGATGAGCAAGGTATTCATATTCCTTTTATATTCCTGAGTTATTTTGATGTCTGACTTTAGCTATATATTTTGATTAGCGCTTGATCACCTGTGGCCATATACAGTGCTATAGTTGACTTCACCTGGTGTTGTGCTCGTAGTAGTTGCAGATAAGACTGGCGGGGCGGAACTATCTTTGAAATATGCAATTAACACAAATATCAACCGAGTTCCCAGATTATGCCAATGCGACTGTAACACACAGACAAGCTATGATCTATATGGCCTGGTCGGTTTGCCAAAACTCTACGGAATCTAAGCGAATTTTACATCTATTGATAACACCTTAACTGCCCCGCCCTGCCAATCTGTTCTGTGGCTTCTATACATTTTGATAATGAATATTCTAAAGGCGGGTGCAAACGATAGCTCTTCCTTGTAAAGCAGCTGGGCAACCAGTGTATTAAGTACATATTTTGATTTGTTTTTATTCTGTCGGCCATCTAAGACGCCGTCTTGATTTCTTGGAAATGTCCAAGGGTGACAGGATGGCATCAAGCAGATTCTTAATGTTGAAGGTTTCTGCTTTCAAAAGTTTTGGACATCTCCTTCCTGATGCCCGGGGCTTCCGTTGAGTGTGGGCCATGTTTGCTGATGTTGGCTCTGTGGGGGACGCCTATAAAGTCCAAGGGTAGGCGTCTCTTGCCTGATGCCTCTAATTGACCTGTCTCATGAGCTACATTGGTCGGTGTGTGCTCGGATGGGGATGTGCTGTGTTTGCTGGGTCTTGTCCATCATCCGTTTCGGTTTCAGAACGTTCAGGTTCAGATACACTGATGAAGATTAAATATCAGAAAGGCATCTGTGTTACTAAATTTGGTATAGTTACGCCTTAATTATCAAAACATTTTGTATACACCGCAAATCCAGGTTCAGTGAAACTTCTACCGGACTATTGCCAATATTAAATGAAACCCCTTTATCAAAAATAAAGATCCAGTTTCCCCTCGAACTTAAATAACTCGAATACCTTTTGGGCCAAGAATTTTTTTCCAGAAAAGAGGTTTCATTTTAGCACCAAGTCAAAGGGATCATTTACTTCACGACCTTCTGTGCAATAAATAGAGAATATTTACTTTTTTAAAAATATTTCATCGAGTGTTGTATTCAACACCCGAAATGAAATAGTTTTAGTACGAGGACTGTTCAAATATGAATGTAACTAAGCACATAAAAATGATTCCGTGATAGATTTCGATGAACAATTTATTTTGTCCCCTCAAAGTATTCCCCTTTAACAGATATACAAACTCCCAGTCTTCTGATCCAATCATTGAATGCATTTTGGTATTCTTTTCGAGGTATACTATGAAGGCACTGGAATATTGCAGAACCTAGGAGTTTGCGCTTTACAAATTGTCGACCAGAAAGGTATTTTTCAGCCGCGGGAACAAAAAGAAGTCACACGGGGCAAGGTCAGGTGAATACGGAGGGGGTGGGGGGGAGGGTGAGGGAGTTCAACAACCTTTTCCTGCTTCAGATAGTCTTGCACAAAGAACGCCTTATGCGATGACGCATTGTCATGTAGCAATCTGACAATGGCCAAACCAGTTGCGGGTCTTCGTTCTTTGAAAATTTTTTTCAATTTTCGAGGAACTGTATTCTTGTAAAACTTCGCATTTACAGATTTGCCTTTAGGCACAGCAACCTGAATAGCAGGGCCCTGATTTGAAAAGATTATGGCATGCATTACCTTCTTGACGCTCATGGTCTGCTTTGCAATGCATGGTCTTTTGCAATACTTTGTTGCCCATATTTTGTTCTGAATCTTTCGTTTTGGCTCAAAAAGTGAACCCATGTCTCGTCACCTGTGACGACATTAGCGAAAGACCGTGTATTGTAATTTGGAAACTTTTAAGCAACTTCTTGGCGCATTGAACGCGTGTCTTTTTCTGCTCATCTGTCAATAGATGGGGAATCAATCTAGCACAGCTCTTTCTCATTTTCAAATCCCGTTTCAGAATTGTATGAGCTGCTCCTAATGTGATGCCAACAATACTAGCTATTTGCCTAGTGGTGTATCGTGCATCGATAGCAACTATTTCTTTCACTCTAGCAACCATCTTGGAAGATGTTGCTCTTTTCGGCCGACGAACATATGGTGCATATTCTGTTGAGCCTAGCCCACAGCTGAATTTCTTACACCAACGAAACCGAACATATTTCATCAAAAATGTCTTTGCACCGTATACCAAGAATACAACGATTCTTAATATAGGACCGTATTTCAACGGCGTACTCTGACCTTCTTCCAACCAGGTTTTGTATTAGTATACAAGAGTAGACAGTGTTTATCGAACGATATACATGGCTAAAGTGGACGGATTTTAACAGGTTTGGTATCAATGTATAGGTAAAATATTTTTCTACGCTGTGATATTTATTTCCAGGTGATTTTCACATTAGTGCATGAGAAAAAGTTCTACTTGCATTCATTTTTGAACAGTCTTCGTATTTATCGAGAAAAGTAAATTTTCTTTTAATTCTGTATGTGCTTTTGGCGATGCACTGTAACCGAACATTTGTTGGTAACACGCTTTCACTCGTGAAAATATCTGGCGTTTGCAACACACATCACGAAAACACGCCTATATAATTTTGACCCCCTTAAACCCATCTTTTATAAAGTAAAACTGGGGTTTCCGGGGTATACCTTATTTTTCTTATTTCTGCTCTAAAATATAGATTGTGGGTACTCGTTAGAACCGCCTCGATGAGGCGGCTCTAACGAGTGCCCACACTCTATTTTTTGCGCAGAAATAAGAAAAATATCGCAATTTTTCATCATAATATTTTCATTTTTTCGGCGATAAAGGTGACAATGTATTTGTATAGGCGTGTTTGCGTAATGCTCCATCGAGTATGTTTTTAATACATTCGATGAAATTTTGGTATTTATAGGAAAAAAATATCTTTTGATTTTACACGAAAAACAAACCAAAAACACGTAGTCCGGGCTGCTACTGTGAAAATAACATGGTCATGCTATAACTGTCAAATATATTTTCACACACTGTCAGTGGAAATATCATTTTCATTGTTTCAGAAATGCATTGGTTTCACTGCTAATTATATAATATAGGTATTTATTTGTAGTTATTAGAATCGCCATTTTAGTTTATTCTTGTAAGTACAAACCTTTTATAGTTAAGATCGAAATTTGTTTTTTAAAATATTCAAAATATATGGACATCTGGAGGTATTAGAAGAATTCTTCGTGGACTTACATACCGTATCAGTTCGAATTAGCTATCAGTGTTCGACTCAACAAGTAAATAAAACCGCACATCACGAAAACACCCCTATAACCCCACTTTTATATAGTAAATCTGGGGTTTGCAGGGGTATACATTATTTTCCTTATTCCTGCTCTAAGACATAGGTTGTTGGTACTCGTTAGAACCGCCTCAGCGAGGCGGTTCTAACGAGTACCCACAACCTATGTTTCGAGCAGAAATAAGAAAAAAATCGCAATTTTTCATCAGAAAATTTTCATTTTTTGGAGGTAAAATTTTCAATATATTTAGATAGGCGTGTTTTCGTAATGATATAAATGCGCGCCTTTGAACGGCCAGTTCAACATTTATGTGGTTGTTCAAGTCTGGAGTTGATGAATATTCAATACTCACCCCTAAATTTACAACACGAAACACGCCTATATACTTTTGACCCATTTAACCCCATTGTTATATAGAAAAAAAAACGGATTTTAAGGGATAAACTTTATTTATCTTATTTCTGCTAAAAATATAGATTGTTGGTACTCGTTAGAGCCGCCTCAAAAATATAGATTGCGGGTACTCGTTAGAATCGCCTCGATGAGGCGGTTTCAACGAGTACCCACAATCTATATTTTGAGCAGAAATAAGAAAAACATGACAATTTTTCATCTTAAAATTTCGAATTTTCGACGGTAAAGTTTATATTGCATTTGTATAGGCGTTTTTTCGCAAGGAATGCAAAATTCATACATATTTGAGACAGCTCGTGAGAAAAGGTACTTAAGTTGACCAGCAAAGGCTCAGGCAATATAGAAGTGATGGCAATGATCAGGAATCGATACAATAACACACAGCTCCCATCAGAGACACCAAAGGGAAAGAAACACAAACATGAAATAACAAGATCCTATTGGAAACATCAATGGCGGAAAACCAAAAGGACAGTAACTTTCCTACAAAATGGTCAATTGGCTATACAAAACAAAAATATATACGCGATAAACACATAAAGACAAACCATAACAAAACTAAACCATGACAGAAGAACCGCATTGGAACGGTCCGTGAAACGATTTCCACTGGGGGGGGGGGGGGGCTTACATCTATTCTCTCGACCTTACTTCCGTCACGATTAAGGCAAAAAAAAAATGTTCAGTCCGGATGGAGGCCTCCTAACTCATCAGTGCAACACCGCCGTGAACGTAAAAAACACAGAGATGAAACAACGGCGAGGACTCGACAGCAAAACACCACTGAAATGCAAGACTCCAATGGGCCCGACCAGCGACAGAGCAACAAGCACCAACCAACTTAATATTAAATTCTAATTCTCAGTAAGCCTTTACGCTGGAACAGTCATAGAATCTGAGGCCAGACCCACCGGCGTGCAATTGAAGATGGAAGCAAAGTCGTACAACATTTATGTTGTACCCAATCTTTTTCTATATAAGAATGATTTTACAAAGTTCCGTGCTGAAGTCATTGCAAGAATATATTATTCTGAATTTATATACTAAGTAGAAGTAAAACAAAGATCAGGAATCGATACAATAAACTTACTCCACCCATCAAAGACACCAAAGGGAAAGAAACACAAACATTAAGCGACCAGACCATAAAGGAAACCTAAACAAAGGAAGACCATAAGGACATTTACTTTCCCACAAAATGGTCATATGGCTATCCAAAATAAAAAGACACAAGTGATACACACAGTAAGTAACAAACAACAACATAAATAAACCGCCACAGAAGAACCGCCTTGGAACGGTCAGTGGAAAGATTTCCACTTGGGGGCTTAAATCGATTTTACGTGGCAACAATCCTCGCCCTTACTTCCGTCGCGATTTAGACAAATAATTTGTGCAGTCCGCATGAAGCCTCCTAACTCATCAGTGCAACATCTCCGTGAACACACATAATCAAAGAACCACAGAGGTGAGACAACGGTGAGGACTCGACAGCAAGAAACCACTGAAATGCTGGAGCAAAAGAAAACCAACAGTTAGACTACGATTGGCCCGACCAGAGACAGAGCATCAGGCACCAACCAACATTACCTTGAATTTGATCTCTCTAATTCTCAATATGCCTTTACGTTGGAACCGTCATAGAATCTGAGGCCTGACCCACCGGCGTGCAATTAAAGAGGGAAGCAAAGTTGCCAACCGCGATTGGGTTAACTACCATGCATGCTGTCTGTCGTATAACATCCATGTTGTACCCAATCTTTTTATATCGAAGAATGATTTTAAGAAATTGGGTGCTGATGTCATTGCGGTTATATATATTTTTCTGAATTTACATACTAAGTCACCATAAAATTCTGGTTCCGATAGACCTTGTTGCAGAAGAGATTTAAGTCCAATATTGAATTTTGAAATTAAATCAGAATGGCGGCTATAAAATTTTGAAAAGGCTTTCCCGTAGTTTATGGTACCGATAACCCTGATTAAGAAGTTAAGCCGTTAATAATTTATAACGAGTGTTGAAGTCAGTTACATGACTACACACTCGAGCAAATCGAATTAATTGCGAAATATAAATGCCATAGGATGGCGCACGAGTACCTTCACCATCCAAAAAAGGAAAATTTACAATCTCAAAATCAAAGTCATCGCGTTTATCATAAATTGTGCACGAAACAAATCCATCTACAATAGATAGATGTAAATCCAAAAACGGGGCCTCGGTATCAGAAGAATTTGCTTTATTTAACTGAAGTTCTGGGTGGTAAATCTAACTGATCAAACCATCGAAATAGGTATTATCAATATTTAATAAATCATCTAAATATCTAGAAGTGGAGCTAAAAGCTTCAATAATTTCAGATTGGTTATCAATGGAAAGCGACAACATGAAGTCTCTTTCATAACAATACAAGAATAGATCAGCCACAAGAGGTGCGCATTTCCTACCCATCGGAATACCCACAATTTGTCTGAATAACTTAGTACCGAATCTAATATAAATATTGTCAAGTAGAAAGGTGAGGGCATCACACACTTTCTGACATGACCAAAGTGTAAAATTCTTATGCTCTTTAGAAGTGAAAAATGCATTTCTGACATTACATGCAAGCTAGAGAGAATCTTCTCTGTGAAAAGCCCATTCAATTAAATCATTTAGCTTTTCTTTAATAAGATTATCAGGAAGTGTAGTGTAAAGAGTGGAAAAATCGTAAGTAGACAGACTTGAAGCACGAAAATGTCTGGACTTCAATTTATTTAAAACCTCATTCGAATTTTTTATAGACCAAAACAGATTTCTTCCTGATCTTTCAAAGACTTTATCACAATATTTAATCACATGCGTTTAATAGCAGTAAGACATGAAGTTAATAATTGAGAAAGTACAGTGGTGGTGCTAGAGCTAGAATTTGCAATAAACCGTGCTTTGTAAGGTTTTTTATGAAGTTTTGGTAACCAGTATAGCGTTGGAAGCTTGTCTTGGCCTTCGGTAACACACACAGCAAACTTGGTGGCTGAATGACAAATATGATTATCTACTATAGCTCTCTCATCAGCTAAAGGCTGAAGTTCATAGGCCTTAGTACCACCAAGCTCCTGCTTAAGCGTGTTAACATAGTGGAGCCGTCACACAACGACGACGTTGTTAGCGGCCTTGTCTGCAGGGGCCAAAACAAACTTCTTATGAAATTCTTGAATACCTAGTTTAAGATGACGTAAAGACGTCTTAGGCTTAGGAGGTAATAAGTTAGTCACCATAAAATTCGGGTTCCGATACATCCGGTCGCGGAAGAGATTTAAGTCCAACATTGAATTATGATATAAAATCGGAATGACTCCTGTAAAATTTTGAAAAGGCCTTTCGTTCCGATAACCCTGATTAAGAAGTTTAGCAGATAACAATTTATTACGAGTGTTGAAGACAGTTACATGACTAGAAATTCTGGCGAATCGAATTAGTTGCGTAATATAAACGCCATAGGATGCCGCACTAGGAACAGCACCATCCAAGAAAGGAAAATTTACAATCTCATAATCAAAATAACCGCGTTTATAATATATTTGCCAGGAAACAAACCAATCTACAATAGATGGATATAAATCCAAAAACGGCCTCGGTATCAGAAAAAATGCCTTATTAAACTGACGCGCCGGGGGTAAAGTGACTGATCAAACCACTGAAAGAGGTATTGTCAATATTTATGACTCGTCAAAATAACCAAAAGTCGAGCCAAAGGCATGAATAATTTCAGATTGGTTTTCAACCGAAAGGGACATACTGAATAGAAGTGAAGGCAATGATCAGGAATCGATACAATTAACCCACAGCTCCCATCAGAGACACCAAAGGGAAAGAAACAAACATAAAACAACAGACCCTAATGAAAACATCAACAGCGGAAAGCCAAAAGGACAGTACCTTTCCCACAAAATGGCCAAGTGGCTGTCCCAAACAAAAGAATATAAGCGATACAACCCCTAAAAGGCAAGCCATAACAAAAATAAACCCCGACAGAAGAACCGTCTTGGAACGGTCAGTTAAACGAATTCCTTACTTCGGTGAGGATTCGACAGCAAGAAAGCACTGAAACACTGGACATTACGAAAACACGCCTATACAAAAACATTGTAAACTTTACCGCCGAAAAAAAAAGAAAATTTTAAGATGGAAAATTGTGATATTTTTCTTATTTCTGCTCTAAAATATAGATTGTGGTACTCATTAGAACCGCCTCATCGAGGCGGTCTTCGATTTTTCTTATTTCTGCTCTAAAAATGAGAAAAATAAGGTTAACAACTGTAAACCCCAGTTTTACTGTATAAAAGTGGGGTTCAAGGGGGTCAAAATTACAAAGGCGTGTTTTCGTCATGACAAAAGAAAACCAACAGTTAGACTCCATGTCTCAAAGAACACACCACGGTTTTCAATAAAAGCAACTCATCCCGCTTCCACGTCCAGCCTAATCGCGTCAGATTTTTTAATTATGTTCGACAATGCCTAATAAAATGAAACGAAGTCTCTGTCATAACATAACAAGCCAAGATAAGCCACAAGGGGTGCGACATTCGTACCCATCGGAAAACCCACAAACTGTCTAAATATTTAGAACCAAATCTTATGTAAATATTGTCATGTGGAAAGGTCAGAGCTTCACACACCTACTGACATGGCCGTAAATTATAATTTTTATGCTCTTCAGAAGTGAAAAATGCATATCTTACATTACATGCAAGATAGAGGGAATCTTCCCTATGAAATGTCCATTCATTTAAATCATTAAATTTTTCTTTTATAAGATAATTAGGAAGTGTAGTGTAATGAGTGGAAAAATCATAGGTAGACAGATCTGGATCTCAATTTATTATACCCCCGCAAACGAAGTTTGAAGGGGGTATATAGGAGTCAGCTTGTCGTCTCTCGTCGTCGGTCCGTTACAAAAAACTTTAATATTGCTCATAACTTCCTTATTCTTTAATCGATTTCTTTAATATTCACACACCACACACCTTGCCACTAGTACTTAAGATTGATATACACAGACCTGACCTTAACCTTTACGTTGACCTTCCTCAAGGTCAAATACTTGTAAAAATTTGTCGTTCCAAAAAACTTTAACATTGCACATAACTTCCTCATTTATTAATAAAACTTCATTTGTATTTGTATAAACCAAAACAGATTTCTCCCCGATCTTTCAAGACTCTGTCGCAATATTTAATCACATGTTTTTGTGGCAGTAAAACTGGAAGTTAATAATTTGAAAAGTTCAGTGGTGGTACAAGAGGTTTAATTTGCAATAAACCGTACACTGTATGATCTTTAATGAAGTTTAGGTAACCGATTTAACTTAGGAAGCTTGTCTTGACCTTCTGCAACACATACAGCAAACGTGGTGACTGAATGACAAATGTGGTCATCAATTACAGCCCTCTCTTCCGCCAAAGGCTGCAGTTCATAGGACTTAGTACCACCAAGCTCTTGCTGAAGAGTGTTAACATAATGGGGCCGTCAAACAACAATGACATTGTTAGCGGCCTTGTCTGCTGAAGCCAAAACAATCCATCCATAAAATTCTTGAATACCTGGTTTAAGGTGACGTAAATACATCTTAGATTTGGGAGGTAATTTCGTAATTTGAAAGTAGAAAGAAGTGCGTTTGTTCACTAGTTTCAGAATGAGAAGTTTCTAATCTTTGAGAGCTTTATGGCTTGAATTGAAAACAAAATAACTTAAACATACAACTTTTAAATCTGCGACCTTGACCTTGATGTCATAAGAGTAGGTTAGGCATTGTTAAATAATACTTTGGATCTGTAACTTTCATTTTGCCAGATATGAAATAATAAATCGTATGGTTTGGAAAGTGCGAGCTCCCAAAAGTTTCCAACATAAATGCGGACCCCGATTCCGACGCTGTCTCAGATACCGGTATCAACGCCGACGCCGGGGAAAGCCGAGAGATCGTCAAGAAGAGTGAGTCTTCTAAGACTTTCTCATATCGTATGGGTGTGTTATTTTCATGTAAAATTTATGGCTTGGTTTAACATCCTATCCAGGTCCCGAGGATATAAAACTTGTTTCATACTTAAACTACGTGAGCATGAAATTCGTCCTGCTTATAAATTTTAAAATGCCAACAATTGTTGGCATTTAAAATTTATGAGCAGGACAATGTTGGCATTTACAATTTATGAGTATCTTTCATTTGTATTTCAATATATATGATCATTGTAAATTTCATGCTCAACTGAGTCGAGCATGACAGAAGTTTTCTAACCTAGTATCCTTGCTACAACTCGCGATTTGGATCTAAAATACCCTCCAAGACGCCCCATTGGACGCATGTTTAATCTAGACTAGATGTTGACCTACTAAACATACAGCTAATTGCCTCAGGACAATGTATTTCATACAGCAACTAATAGCATGTTTTATCGAACAATGATAATATATATTAACAAAGCGCCCTTGGGCTATTTCGTCTAGGAGACATGGTAGAATAAATGTGAAAGTAGGGGCACGTTTTTGTACATTTCAAAATACTTGTTTAATTATCGTTATTCGTTTGAAAGCGTGATATTTCAGAAAATATGTCCATGACCTTGTGAATAAAAGTGTTGTTTATTAACAACCGTCATTTCATGGATGTAGGGTTCAGGCATCAATCACAGCAGGCACACGTCGCTAGGGCAATGTCAAATCAACATCGGTGTAACGTTCACCGGTGTAATGTCGTTGTACCGACGTAGCTGTGACGTTGCATAAACATCACGACGTTGTCCCGACGTTGATGCGACGTCACAATTATGCCATGTCTCTGCTGGGGTATGGTCGCTCATCACGTCAACTTGTCTCTTCCATGAAAAGCACTAAAGCAGTAGTAATAACGCATATTTTTAAGTAGACTATGAATCTGTATAGCTTTTGGGGTCGCTTGTTTGTCAACCGACCCAAAGTTACAAAGCATAAACTTTCTTGAGTGCGTACGTCCACGGGACTATCACTGATTTGTAGGAAACCCTAGCAATGGTTATTTATAGAAAACAGCCGCGTTTGTTTTATCGCCTTGAGGTCAGCGTGTTGCGTAAGAGGGTTATCCATTGAATCTGGTCTGGAATCATAAGTTGGCGTCTGATCTGGATCTACACTTTCTGCTTACAGTACATGAATTTAAAGACGAGACGCCGCAGAACGTAGCGTTTGATCAGAATCACATGTGTTGAAGCGCCCCATCCCCAGTAGTATACTGTTTGCTTACAGTATATGACTTGCAAGGTTCAACGAAAAAGTCTAAGTCTCCGTTCAGGACAGCTTTTCCAGGCTACACCCAGAGACTCCGCCCCCGCCCATCGGGGTTTTAAGAAAAAGATGGGCTGCATGATGCTTTCACGCAGAGCTGAATCCGACCGCACACGAGTACTAGTAAACGGCTCAGAGGATATAAAAAAGTAGAAGTGGGGGCAATGATCAGGAATCGATACAATCAACCCACAGCTCCCATCAGAGACACCAAAGGGAAAGACACATAAACATGAAACAACAGACCCTAATTGAAACACCAACAGCGGAAACCAAAAGGACAGTTACTTACCCACAAAATGGCCAATAGGCTATCCAAAATAAAATAACACAAGCGACACAAACACCCAAAGACAAACCATAACAATAATAAACCGCGACAGAAGAACCGCATTGGAACGGTCAGCGGAAACGAATTCCACTCGGGGGCTTAAATCGATTTTACTTGGCCATAATCCTCGCCGGCGAGTCGGACCGTCCTTGCTTATAAACCTAATTGGTTTCCATTGGGCGACAGTGCTTGAGAGCCGGGGTCGGCAAAGTTCTTTCGTGGAGATGGATCATACGGTCATTCTCTCATTTCCGCTGATTCAAGAAGTGTAGTTGTCAGTTTCTGGCGAAAGAATGTGGACTGTACTGGTTAACCGCGTATGTATAAGCATGCCCAGGTAAAGTGTGGATAGGTAAACTGGCCGGCTCAAAAATGACCTAAAATAGAGTTGACTGGGCCGTTAAACTCTATTACAAATAAACAAACATGGCTTGCGATGTCATTTCATCTCAATGTCGAGTAAACGTCACACAAAAGTGGAAGCAGCGTCTCTGAAGTGACCTATACAGTGTTGACGGGGACGTTAAACCACAAATCAAAACAAAGGAAAATCCAGAGACAATCGACGTACCCGTGGTTTGGTTTTTACAGAGGTATACATAATGATCATAACATAAAATATGGGTACCGGTCAGAATCGCTGCATTGAATTCGTACCAATTATTAATACAGCAGGCACAAGACGTGGTTGTGACGTTACATCAACATCAGTACACCGTAACGATGTTTATGCAATGTCAAACCGACGTTGATTTGGCGTTGCCCTAACGAGGTGTGCCTGGTGGGGAATTTCATCTGAAAATATTTTGAATAAACCATAAAAATAACTCTAATATCTGAAAAGTGAACACCTACAGCGCGTGTTTTTTTTTTTTCAGTTGTTCCGGCTCCCGCCTTTTTCTGGACTTCTGATTAACAAGCGGTTTATCTGAAAATGCCTTTCTATGAACCATGGCAATAGATCTGTCGATTCATGATTCGTATCGAATTAGTCATTAGCGGAGGCTCAAGCGCATGATCACTTTGTTCTCCAGGTTTTCAGTATTTTAACGAGCAAATCATAACTGAAAGTGTCTCACAACTCAGATTAATAGGTTATATTATTTTATTGCGTAATTCATTCAAACTTGCGACAGAAACGTCTGCTGGAGATATGAAATGTATATGTGAAAATACCA
This sequence comes from Lucinisca nassula, assembly GCA_963580285.1. Lineage (NCBI taxonomy): Eukaryota > Metazoa > Mollusca > Bivalvia > Lucinida > Lucinidae > Lucinisca > Lucinisca nassula. Next base: position 12,844,029 of record OY757022.1, on the reverse strand, counting down.
AACGTTCGTACTTTCGTACTTCAACTTTACATACATGCGTAAGTGTTCTTGTCACAAGAATAGTCGACGTCTTCAGACTTTTAAAAGGTGATTTTATCATGTGAACTTAATTTTGTCATGTGACATCACGGTATTTTTTTACGCTCCCAACTTCAAAGAAGTTGTGGAGGCATATTGCTTTTGTCCGTCCGCCCTTCTGCCCGTCCATCGCGAACTATGGGTTGTAGCATATCTGGGGATTTGATTGATTGAGGTTTTAACGACACGACGATCCTTGAGAAAAGGGAGAGAAACAAGATAGAAGAGATTGTAGAGGAGATGAAAGAGAATAACAAGAGGATTAAGAGGAAAATGTAGAAATAGAAGAAATAACAAAACCCCACTCCCTCTACCCCTTACCTGCCACAAGAGATACACGTCCCCTTTGCCTCACCCAACCGCCCCAATCATAAACAATATGTGCTAGAGTTCTGTAATTTCATATATTTGTTTGTTTGATTTGAGGTTTAACGTCCCCGTCAACACTTTAAATATGTTCTATAAAAGGGTTATCCTTTGGAAGCAAGGAATACACCACAGAAGTGAACAATATCGAGTGTACATGTTTTCTGGGCCAGACTAGCTAGTTTCGGCCAATTAGGCCTCATCAGTGACCCTCAGATATCTTCAAAATTCCACAATGGAATCAATGATCCCAAAGGACAAGAAAATATAATCTACACTATGATGTAGGGCAGGGAGACGTTTTACCGCCGCCACACATTCCCACACACCAGCTGTAGTGAAGTTAAATGTCTATAAAAGGGTAATCCTTTGGAAGCAAGGAATACACCACAGAAGTGAACAATATCGAGTGTACATGTTTTCTGGGCCAGACTAGCTAGTTTCGGCCAATTAGGCCTCATCAGTGACCCTCAGATATCTTCAAAATTCCACAATGGAATCAATGATCCCAAAGGACAAGAAAATATAATCTACACTTTGATGTAGGGCAGGGAGACGTTTTACCGCCGCCACACATTCCCACACACCAGCAGTAGTGAAGTTAAATATGTTCTATAAAAGGGGTTATCCTTTGGAAGCAAGGAATACACCACAGAAGTGAACAATATCGAGTGTACATGTTTTCTGGGCCAGACTAGCTAGTTTCGGCCAATTAGGCCTCATCAGTGACCCTCAGATATCTTCAAAATTCCACAAAGTTCATTTTGGAGACGTTGCTTCATATTGTGTGGGACTTTTACCCGACAATGAGATGAAATGGCATCTCAAGCCATGACGCCCAATGAAACCAATAGGGTTTATAAGCATGGACGGTCCGACTCGCACCGCTTTGCCTGGGCAGGCTTAGCGACGTCCCAAATAAATTTCGAAAAAAAAAAAATACCTGATTCCCCTTATAAAAACACAACCTGATTCCCCAAATTAATTTCGAAAAAAAAAAAAATACAACCTGATTCCCGCACCGCTTTGCCTGGGCAGGCTAACTTTCGCGACGGAAGTAAGTGCGAGGATTGTGGCCGCGTAAAATCGATTTAAGCCCCCCTCCCCAGTGCAATTCGTTTCCACTGACCGTTCCAAGGCGGTTCTTTTGTCGCGGTTTTTTTTTGTTATGGTTAGTCTTTGGACGTTTGAGTCGCTTATATTATTTTTATTTTGGATAGCCTTTAGGCCAGTTTGTGGGAAAGTAACTGTCCTTTTGGCTTTCCGCTGTTGTTGTTTCCGGTAGGGTCTGTTGCTTCATGTTTGTGTTTCTTTCCCTTTTGTGTCTCTGATGGGAGCTGTGGGTTAATTGTATCGATTCCCGATCATGGCCTCTATATATATAAAGGCGTAACTATACCACATTTAGTGACACAGAGGCTTTTCTCTTCATGAGTGTGTCCTAACCCGAAAGTTCTGAAACCGAAACGGATGATGGACATGTCCCGGCAAACACAGCACATCCCCCTACGAGCACACACCGACCGACGCAGATCATGAGACAGGTCAACATGAGGCATCAGGCAAGAGACGCCTACATCAGGACCAATAGGCGTCCCCCACCGAGCCAACATCAGCAAACATGGCCCACACTCCACGGAAGTCCCGGGCATCAGGAAGGAGATGTCCAAAGTAGCGAGACTTGCAAAATTTTATCTATTTTAGATCCGCTCAGCGGTTTACCAGTACTTGTGTGCGGGTCGGTTTCAGCTCTGCGTGGAAGCATCATTTAGCCCATCTATTTTTTCAAGCCCCGATGGGCGGGGCCGAATTTCATACGTAGATTGCATATGAAAAAAGTAGCAGACCCTAATTTATTTCTTTTCAGTCAGTCAGCCTTGTTGTAGAGTTATGGCCCATAAAAGACATGCATTTTTTGCATAGGAAAAGCTTGTAAGCAACATTTCTAAAGCACCGTTTTGGCTAGACTCTAGAACTTTTGCAGGCTGCTTGGAACTGAGATTGCCTGATTAAATTTTGCTATAACTTTATGAAATGTTGGTCAAATTATGCCATTTTGCGGATTTAGGCATTTTGGCATAGGAAAAACTTCGCATGCTATTTGGAACCAATGTGAAGATGACCTAATTAAACTTTGGTGTAATTTTCTGGATCATTGAACAAATTATGCACCTTTGTGGACTTTTGTTTTTTGCCACAGGAAGAACTTGCAAACAAAATATTACAATAACCACTTGGGCCAGTTTCTTTAAATGTTCTATAAAAGGGTTATCCTTAAGAAGCAAGGAATACACAACAGAACTGGAAAATATGAAGTGTACATGCTTTCTGGGCCAGACTGTTAGCAACTAATGTTAAGATAACCTGGTTTAATTTCGGTATAATTTTAAGAACAATTGACCAAATAATGACCCTTTGTGGGCTAAGGCATTTTGGCATAAAAAGTTTGTAAGCGATATATCTCAAGAGCCACATTGACTGTGCTATTAAAACTTTGCAGGCTGTATTGAACCAATGTGAAGATGACTTGTTTAAATTTGGGTATAATTTCCTAAATATTTGGCCAAATTATACCACTTTGTGGACTTAGTCGTGTTGCCATAGGAAATAGAAGTGAAGGCGATGATCAGGAATCGATACAATTAACCCACAGCTCCCGTCAGAAAAACCTGTAAGCAGCAAAATATCTCCAGAACCGCTTCGGCTAGCCTTTTGAAATTTCGAAGGCTGCTAGGAACTAATATGAAGATGACTTGATTAAATTTAAAGATAATTTTATGTTATTGAAAATTTACGAAATTATACCCCTTTTGCACACATGCATTTTGCATAGGAAAAGCTTGCAAGCTAAATATCTCAAGAACCACTCAGGCTAGACTCTTGAAAAATGGCAGGCTGTTAGTAATTAATGTGGAGCTGACCATGGTTTTATTTTTGGTATAATATTAAAAACAATTGGCCAAATCAATAATAGAACAAGTCCATTTCAAAATTAAAGAGTACGAGGCTGTGTTTTCTTCAAAATGTATATTTTTGCAAACCAAGTAGATTCTGATCAGACGCCTACTTCTGCTAGGTCTGATCTGGATCTGCACTGCTTTGCCATTTGGCGTCAAATGGGATATTTCACCTTGTAAAAAGCATAAGATCGTTTCAAAATAAAAGAGTGTGAGTTTGTGTTGTCTTCAAAATTTCTTTTCTAAAATTCCGAAGCTTTTTGAAACAATCAAGGCCCCGATCATGTGCCTATTTCAGTTGCGTATGATCTTGGTCTGCACATTTTGCTAATTGGCCCCAAATGGCATCTTCCCCCTTGTGAATAGCACAAGACCATTTCAAAATTTAAGAGTGTGAGGTTGTCTTTTCTTAAAAAATGCCGAAATAATTCATGCTTAGTCACTCACAGAAGCAGCTCGTTTGTTTAATTATTAATTTTTGTGATTATCATTTATTTTGTCTAATTAAAACATTTGTTTTTGCCGCCTTACACATAACATTAGTACATTTCAAAATGTAGGGAATCAGGTTGTGGCTTTTTTACGAAATTTATTTCGAAAATGACTGAACTTTTTTTGTAATCTTTTATAATCTATGCCCTGATCAGACGCCTGCTTCTGCTGCCCCTGACCTGGGTCTTTTTTACCATTACCATTTTTCCTCATTTTTTTTTCTTCAAAATTTATATTTTGAAAAAAAAAATGCCTGAACTTTTTGCAAATTGTGTAGGTCCTGATCAGACGCCTAGTTCTGTTGTGTTTGATCTGGATTGCACTCTTTGCCAATTGGCGCCAAATGGAATCTTCCACCTTGTAAATAGCACACGACCTACACCATATGCCTCAGAAAACCCTGAGTGTTTATTATCACTAAACTGCCAGATATTAGGGTGTTATGCAGTCGAAAATATGTTTTAAGTGTAAATGTTATTGTGTGTATTTATCCGAAGAAATCACTATTGATAAGAGAGACCAATACCACCATTTATGAACGAATTAAAAAAATTAAAATAAAGAATATGGGTCAAACATACGAGCTAAGAGGATTTTGATTGGCTCGTGCTCTTACGCATTCACGCGTTTTATCTTCACTTACCCGTCTTATTCTTATAGGTTGGAATTCTCTCGCATTGAAACGCGTATTGAGTTTACCTAACGCCTTTTGAATAATCACTTTTAATGGCTGATATTTAACGCGCTGCAATCGCGTATGAACGCGATTAACCGCGTATTGAAACGCGAAACTTTTACACGGAATGCGCATGTGTCACGCGGACAAACGCGAAAATGGTTAAGTTATTCTCAGGCGTATCTGTAGTTACACTGATTAAAATTTTGCAGCAATTATATAACTATTTTAACAAATTATACCCCTTTGTGCGTTTATATTTTAACAAATTATACATCTATGTGCGTTTAAACACAGGGCTTAAGGACAGTAACTATCCCACAAAATGGCAAACTGGCTATCCAAAACGATTAGATATAAGCGATACAAACACTCAAAGACAAACCATAAGATAAACCGCAACAGAAGAACCGACATAGAATTTCACTGTTAAGTTCACTGTTTAAATATTTCACTTAAACCTGTTTAAGCTATTACCTTGGAACTTGATAAGCTGACAGGGAATGACAGGTTAATCGCCCAGTTAACTTTTGAAAGAAATCTGACATTAACAATTTCATAATACTCAATTCATAATGTTCGAGGAAATTGCTTTCAACTGTGACGATTAAGATGGTGAATGCAAACATAACGTTTGATTTGGTGTGTGCATTAGCGAAAGTTCACGCATGTTTAAATCTCGCAGACGCTTGATATGCTTATATTGAATGAAGCCCTGTAACGGAAGAGATTTAAGTCCAACATTAAATTTTGAAATTAAATCGGAATGGCGTCAATAATTTTTTTGAAAAGGCCCTACCCTTTTTAATTGCATGCTGGCGGGTCAGGTCTCAGATTCTATGACGGTTCCAGCGTAAAGGCTTACTGAGAATTAGACAGAATCTAATTCAATGAAATGTTGGTTGGTGCGAGATGCTCTGTCTCTGGTCGGGCCCATCGAAGTCTAACTGTTGGTTTTCTTTTGCTCCAGCATTTCAGTTGTTTCTTGCTGTCGAGTCCTCACCGTTGTTTCACCTCTGTGGTTGTTTGATTTTTTTTGTGTTCACGGAGATGTTGCACTAATTAGTTAGGAGGCCTTAATGCGGACTGACTAAATTATTTGTCGATTTATATAAATAATTTGTTCAGTAGGCATGAAGGCCTCCTTACTCATCAGTGCAGTGCAACATCTCCGGGAACACAAAAATCAAACCACCAACGAGATGAAACAACGGTGAGGACTTGACAGCAAGAAACAACTGAAATACTGTAGCAAAAGAAAACCAACAGTTAGACAATTGGCCCGACCAGAGACAGAGCATCAGGCACCAACCACAGTATAATAAAATTAAATTTTCTCTAACTATCAGTAAGCCTTTACGCTGGAACCGTCATAGAATCTGAGGCCTGACCCACCGGCGTGCAATTAAAGAGGGAAGCAAAGTTGTCAACAGTGATTGGGTTAACTACCATGCATGCAGTCTGTCGTATAACATTTATGCTGCACCCAATCTTTTTATATCGAAGAGCGATTTTACGAAATTGGGTGCTGAAGCCATTGCCATTATATACCACAAGTTTTTCTGGACCAAACTACCTAGTGTCGGACACTTTTGCTTCATCAGTGATCTCAAATCTTTTCAAAATTCCACACTGCAATCAACGACCCCAAAGGACAAGTGAGTGAGTGAGTTTTATTTTTACGTCCCACCAACAGCTAAGGTCATACGGAGATGGGACCTCGGTTTAAAGACACATCCAAAAGTCTGGAGAAGCCCGGGATCGATCCTGCGATCCCTGTTTTACAAGGCGAGTACCGTAACCACTGCACCACGAAGGCTTCTACCCCAAAGGACAAGAAAACATAAACAACACTATGGTGAAGGGCAGTGAGACATTTTACGGTCGCTGCACATTCCCTTGTAGTGACGTCGAATATGTTCTTTAAAAGGCTCCTCCTTTGGAAGCAAGGATTAGACCGTTAAAGTGAAGTGTACGAGTTTTTTTTTCTGGGCCAGACTAACTAGTTATAGCTAAATAGACCTCATCAGTGACCCTCAAATATTTTCAAATTTCCAGAATGAAATCAAGAATTCCAAGAGACAAGAAAATATATTTTTGCACACCAGACAGGGAAATTCGTGATTTTACCCTGGGATAGAAATTTATGTTCTGACCCTGGTGTTCCGACCCAAAATCGAATGTAATCGCGTGTTTGATAAATGCACTGGTTGATTACGACCTCTTACGCGCCGTCGTTAAGGTTGACGTCACAGCACGTTACGTGAAGTAAAGAAACATTCCTGTTGTGTCATCACAATATGGCGGACGTCGGTAACCGAAATGACTGCAGTATCCGCACTAAGAAATGAGAGGTATGCAAGAAAAAGAATCCTATATGGGTGTGAGGGGTGGATAGAAAAATCCGTCCCTCTGAATCACTGTCCGGCATCACTCGGCAAGCCTCGTGATGCCGGACAGTGTCCCTCGGGGCGGATTTTTCCATCCACCCCGAATAACAAACATATAAGATTCTTATAAACTACACTGAAGCCAACTTGTAGTAATTTCTCTGTCTATCATGCGAGGGTGCTCGTTTTATCGATAGTGGCGCGCGAACTGTTTTTGCCTTCTATGCGTGCTTACATGCCACATTGTCTTTGTTTTATTTGTCTGGCGAAAGTCAATGTTTCTATTCTATATATCTATTTATTATTTTTGTTTTTTCGGGGGGGGGGGGGGGGGAGGAAGGTTACGGCCCTTTCAAGATTATTTTACTTATATCGCGGCGATCGGTTATCAGAGGTGGGCGAAAACTGGAGTACCCGGCGAATAAAACACCTTACCTTCCTTGGCGTATCCAACGTAACCTGAGCAAGGCCCGAACAAAAGCGATGACAGACCTAATAATTTTAAAGAGTCAGCGCTCTTATCCACTAGGACACGGAGGCATGTCCGAAAGTCATGTTATCTTATCGTGGCTATTATAGTGGTAACTGTTTCTTAATTTTGAACGTCTATTCTAACACAGTGTGCCTATATAAGCAATGGAAAATACCTGTGTTTTATTCTGAAAAAAAATCACGGCAAGGAAGAGCGTGACAAGTGACGTCATTAAAACTACCAATTTATGACGTCACTAGTAGAATTCCTTGATGTTAGACGGTGAAACGTCATATTCTCGCATCGAAAACGTTAGAAAAGGATATAAATGTGTTTCAGTCGATAATTTTAGCGGGATTTCTTCTAACGATGGCGAAAAGTTGTGAGATTTTGAAGGAAACAACAGTATTATTACCGACTTTCAGCCTGTTAGTATCGAAATAGATCAGCTATAGCTTGTGATTTCTTAAGTAATAAATCACAGTTTGTCGGTCAGTTGTAAGTAGACAAACAAGAGCTCCGCAAGCGGGGCATTATACGCCCGTGGCAAATTCATATTTGGCAGACTGAAAGCTGAAAACAGGATTCACTGCTCCATCTTGGTGTAAGTATTTTTCAAGTTTCAGCCTTAATAAATGGAAAATGATTACATGACCAAATCTGCCACACCTTAATTCAGTAGTATTAACCTCGAAACTTTACACACATCTCCACATCATCTTGCTAACTACCAAGATTCAGGTTGATCGGATGAAAACTGTAGGAGGCGTTATCTCGAAAAGAAAACGCTTATGGGCAGATGGACGGACAGGAGGACGGACACGTTTCTGACGGACGCCAACTCCATAACATAATGCGACCGTTTTTATCAAAATGAGCATATTTTTCAGGTTGATCAGATGTTATCCGTAAACAAAATTTTTAACAAAATTTTCAAAAGGGTCATCATGTTATTAATATATGGTGTATGGTTATCCGCAAAACTTTAAGCACATCTCCACCTCAGTCTTACTATCTACACAGTTTCAGGTAAATCAGATGAAAACTTTAGGAGGAGTTATGCGGTAATGTTAATGTTTACCTAAATTTTCAAAGGGGCATAAGTCTATAAATATTTGGTGTAAGATTAAACTTGAAACTTTACGCATATCTTCACATCATAGTCTTGCTATCTACAAAGTTTCAGGTTGACCAGTTGAAAACTATAGGAGCAGTTATCCGGAAATGAAAATGTATACCGAAATTTTCAAAGGTGCATAACTATAAATATTTGGTGTTTGATTAACCCCGAAACTTTACGCACATATCCACCTTGTAGTCTTACAACATGTATTTACAAAGTTTCAGGTTAACTGGATGAAAACTGTAGGAGGAGTTGTACGGAAATGAAAATGTTAACTCAAATTTTCAAAGGAGCATAAGTCTATAAATATATGGTGAGCGGCTAACCTTAAAACTTTACGCATATCTCCACATCATATTCATGATATCTACAAAGTTTAAGGTTGGTCAGATGAAAACTGTAGGAGGAGTTATCCGGAAATGAAAATGTTTACCGCAATTTTCAAAGGGGGCAATACTCTATTAATATTTGGTGTATGGTTAAACTCGAAGCTTTACGCACATGTCCACCTTAAAGTCATACTATCCACAAAGTTTCAGGTTAATCGGATGGAAACTGTAGGAGGAGTTATCCGGAAATGCAAATGTTTACCGCAATTTTCAAAGGGGCATTACTCTAATAATATTTGGCGTATGGTTAACCTTGAAACTTTACGCATATATCCACCTCATAGTCTTACTATCTACAAAGTTTAATGTTAATCGGATGAAAGCTGTAGGAGGAGTTATCCGGAAACGAAAAAGTTTACGGACGGACGGACGGGCGGGCGGACAGACGGATGCCGACCCCCTAACATAATACGACCGTTCTTTCAAAACGGGCGTATAATCACGCGCGCTACACGCTCGTGATTCCTCTACTTTACAACTGACCTCCAAACTGTGATTTATTACTCCACAAATCACTTCTAGCGCTGATCTATTTGTTGTAGTTCTTGCCTTTTTCTTGAATATATTAGTGCATACTAGTTGATAGTTTGGAAGGATACTTGCTGAAACACTTTTTTCACCTCTAAAGTAATGTCACCATTGTAGTCAGTCACTCACGTTGCAGGCAACTAAGTTCAATTGTATGTGTGTGATATATAGACTTGCAAGGCCATACAGGAATCTTCCGTTTTGATTCACGTCCAAGTATAATGACATTTGCAAGTATGTAAATGTTTCACAAATAATACATAGACTGCAGTGTGGAACAGTTTTTGTGTAACACTAATCATTATTCGATATCGGAGCATCCGTTGTTTGTATGATTTGAGGTTTAACGTCCCCGTCAACACTTTAAATGTAATTTTGGAGATGTTGCTTCCAATTTTGTGGGACTTTTACCCGACATTGAGATGACATGACATATCAAGCCCTATCGCCCAATGAAGCCAATAGGGTTTATAAGCATGGACGCTCCGACTCGTGCGTCTCCCGCTTTGCCTGGGCAGGCTTAGAACCTCTAAGCGGTTTACCAGTACTCGTGTGCGGGTCGGATTCAGCTTTGCGTGGAAGCATCATTCTTCGAGCCCCGATGGCACCCGTTGCCATTTGGAAAAGTGTGCTGACTCTTACTCATTAGATCTCTCACCGCTGTGCTTCGAGACACGTGAGACGCCTAATTTTGCAACGAGAGGTCAGGGTACTCCGGTTTTGCCCATTTCTGATTATGATTCGGCACAAAATAAGTGAAATAATCTTGAAAGGGCCGTTTCAGAGTAACCAAATCAACACCAAATTCTTAATAAATAGTTTGAGCAATGTCATCACGAAAACACACCTATATAATTTGACCCCCTTGAACCCCACTTTTTATAGTAAAACTGGGGTTCCCGGGGTATACCTTATTTTTCTTATTTCTGCTCTAAAATATAGTTTGTGGGTACTCGTTAGAGCCGCCTCGATGAGGCGGTTCTAACGAGTGCCTACAATCTATATTTTGAGCAGAAATAAGAAAAATATCACAATTTTTTAATATAAAATTTTCATTTTTTTCGGCGATAAAGGTGACAATGTATTTGTATAAGCGTGTTTGCGTAATGTTATTTCAGCACAGGGTCACCCTGAGCCCGGGCTAAAACTAACCCTATGTTGTCCGAACAATTCCTTCCTGGAATACAGTAGAAGCCTCCGTGGTGTAGTGGTTACGCTACTCGCCTTCTAAACCAGGGATCGCAGGATCGACCCCGGGCTTCTCCAGACTTTTCGGATGAGTCTTTAAACCGAGGTCCCGTCTCCGTATGACCTTAGCTGTTGGTGGGACGTAAAACTCTAACACTCACTCTTTTCCTGGAATACAGAGAATACCAGGTTTGTTTCTATTGATATCAAGTTTACGATCAGGCAAGGCTTCGAGAACGCTTGTCGTATGGCGAGGCTTGCCGAGCGATTCTACAGGCGTTCTCGAAGCCGAGCTGATAAACCTGATATCAAATGACATGAACCTGGCAATATTCTATTCATCACTTTATCCCCTTGTACACTCTTTAAATATGCAGTCGCGTGCCGAGATCAAATGACATGAATCTAGCAATATTCTATTCATCACTTTATCCCCTTGTACACTCTTTAAATATGCAGTAGCGTGTACTCAGCGCGTTCCAAGCTTCCGGCGTGCGATAATTGATCCATACGTTTAGTATCTTTTGACCGTAAAATTCCCTATGATATTTTTGTTTGTGGTGTAATTTTTCACTTTGTTCAGTAATAATAACATTTTCTGCAATTTTTTCAGGATTCCGGTCCATTCATAAAATTGCAATGTCACGTTGACCTGATAAAGCTCACTTGTCCTGAGATAGCACATCTTTATCAGGACAAGGTGTTTCAATGCAATTAATATTGAGGGTAAATGATAAAAAAATTTATGGTCCCAAAGGCGTTCGAGTGAAAACAGTCCCAGGTGCTTAAATATATTTAACTATCTCCAAAAAGGTTCACGTTTATTTTAATTATTTGGTGGTTTGTTTGTTTTTAAGTTTAACGGCCCAGTCGACACTATTTTGGTTATATTTTTACTTTCCTTTCAGGCTTATAAATAAGCGGTGTAATTTTTCTCCGTAAACTGACAACCCCGCTTCTTGTCTCAGCGAAATGGAGAGAATAACCGTAGAAAAGATTTTATGATCAGTCTTCACGAAAGAATGTTGCCGATCCGGAAGGTATGGAACTCACAACCTCCTGAAAGTTACGAAACGACGCCTATTCAAATATACTGGTTAACCACAGTTTACCACAAAAAAAAAATTTTTTTAGATGAAAAAACCTGTTATTCTTCATATTTCTGCTCAAAACATAGTTTGTGGGTGCTCGTTAGAACCGCCTCGGCGAGGCGGTTCTAACTTGTACCCACACTCTACATGTATGTTTTTGAGCAGAAATGAGAAAAATGCATACCCCGTGTAAACCCCATTTTTACTACATAAGAGTTGGGTTTAAGGGGGTCAAAATTATATAGGCGGGTTTGGGGAATGAAATATACGTTAGTTATTTTGATTTGTTTTGATGAAAAATGAAGTTTTTTTTCTAATTAAATTAAACTGGGGTAATCTGTTCTTATGAAAACATAAAATTAAAATTGTTACAGAATATAACAGTAATCACTATCCCACAATCTTTATTTTCAAGCGGACATAAATACTACTGGGGATTTAAAACCTTTTTTTAAGAAGGTTCTTTCTTTTAAGAAGGTTTTAAGCTCTGGGATAAAAAAAGAGAAGCTTTTAGCCTCCGTTTGTATCCTTTATTTGTCGTGACTTGTTTGACATTACGAAAACACGCCTATAAAAATATTTGTAAATTGTTAACTTTCCCGCCGAAAAAAAACAAACGTCACATTTTAAGAGTTGTCTTATTTCCGCCTAAAATATAGATTGTGGGTGCACGTTAGAACCGCCTAATCGAGGTGGTTCTAACGAGATCCCACAATCTATTTTTAGAGAGAAATAAGAAAAACAAAGGTTTATACCTGTTAACCCCAGATTTTTGGGGTTAAAGGGGGTCAGCATTATATATGTACATCACGAAAACACACCTATATAATTTTGACCCCCTTGAACCCCACTTTTACTTTTATATAGAAAAACTTGGCTTTACAGGGGTAAACCTTATTTTTTTTTATTTCTGCTCAAAAATTTATTTTGAGCAGAAATAAGAAAAATATCACAATTTTTCATCTTAAAATTGTCGTTTTTCGGCGGTAAAATTTACTATGTATAGGCTTGTTTTCGTTATGTAGGTGTGTTTTTATGATGGAGATAAAATAAAACATGTTTGAACTAGACCTTTTTCTGAAAAAAAAAAACATGTTTGTTTGTTTGATTTGAGGTTTAACGTCCCCGTCAACACTGTAAAGGTCATTTTGGAGACGTTGCTGTCAATTTTGTGGTACTTTTACCCGACGTTAAGATGAAATGACATCTCAAGACCTGTCGCCCAATGAAACCAATTGGGTTTATAAGCATGGACGGGCCGACTCGCACCGCTTAGCCTGGGCAGTCTTAGATCCTCAAAGCGGTTTACCATTACTCGTGTGCGGGTTGGATTTAGCTCTGCGTGGAAGCATTGTGCAGCCCATATATTTCTTCAAGCCCCGATGGGCGGGGGCCATCAGAAAAAATGCTTTCTCCGCTTTATGGATAAGGAAACCTGAGGAGCAAATTCTTACCTTTAAGGGGAATTGGAAGACCTGGCAGATTTTCCGCAATTTTTCAAAGGGAGGCAACTTTCGGGACATCCTGTTCGCTTTTCTTTAAGTCCTGTTCCACTGAAAAAGGGGTCTTATCTTATCTTATCACTAAGGATTGACCCCTATTGACATGGGGGGCAAAAATACTTTTGCAAGAGTTGCCTCCCCTGAAGGTGTTCCCATTCCCCTTAAGAGGAGACATGTTTCGTTCAGAAAGTTATGAGAAGAATATTTCGGAGGAAATGAGTCATATGTAGCCACTGCATGGTATTTACCAGCTGTTTTTGTTTGCTTTTTTTTTTTTGTTGTTGTTTTTTTTTTTTTTTTTTTTTTTGCACTAAGTGATTCATCATATGAACATATAAATAAAATTGAATGATTAATAAAAAACCTTATTTGAGATATAGATACCATTTTCGCACTAGCAAATGTGTTGAAGGTCGAAGTAATTAAAGTTTATTTTATAGTAACGTGCTTTCCGGCCTCGGTAGCTCAGTCGCAAGCGCGTCTGACTGGTGAGCAGGAGGACCCGGGTTCGATACTTGCTGGGGTCGGCAACATCCTTTCGTGGAGATTGATCATGAAATCTTTTCTATGGTCATTCTCTCTCTTCCGCTGATTCAAGAAGGGCAGTTGTCAGTTTCTGGCGAAAGAATGTGCACTGTACTGGTTAACCGCTTACGTATAAGCTTGCCCAGGAAAAGTCTGGATAGGTAAACTGACCGGCTCAAAACTGACCTTAACAGTGTTGACTGGGCCGTTAAACTTCATCCAATACAATACAAAAGTAACGCGCTAAGCATGAGCACCCAGTAAAATTATCGAATTTCTCGCCGCTGGTTCGTTTATTTCTGACTGTTTACTTAACGCAAACATGGCTTTGTATACACAGTGACCGATTTACACCAAGGTAAATTCAAGGTCATTTACGAAATCTCTTTTTGTCAGATATGTACAAATATATCGAACAGCGAAGCACCTCACGGTGAAGAAGAAGTCCTATGGAGACTTTGACATAACTGCATGTGTCGGCATGTAGATATTTCAAACGGGTATCAAGCAGGTATCCCAAATAAAATGGTTGAACTAGAATTACGCTGATGGGGAACATTTTTGATTTGATGAAAAACCTGTACGTCAGTCTACAAATTTCCAAACTTTCTACCATATCCCCGCAAAAAAATTGTTCTTTTCTTACTCACTTTTCTTAGTTAAAATACGTACTGCTAAAATGTGTTTTCCACTAACGCGACCGAAAATAAATATAATACATCATATAAAAACAGTTAATTCGGGAATAGTTTGTTTGAACGAACGTTTATATGTTTATACGAAGTAAATATAACGTTCTCCCTCTCTCTCTCTGTACTTACTATGCATGTATTCATAATGTTGCAGTATGCGCTATACTACGCTCACCCCAAATACTATTATAATGTGACTATTCCTACATATCACATGCGTGCGACTTGGAATTTCATATAAACGGCTGCGCTCACCCACAATATTATTATAATGTGACTATTCCTATTTATCACCTGCGTGCGACCTGAATTTCATATAAACAACTGCGCTCACCACAAATACTATCATAATGTGACTATTCCTATGTATCACTAGCGTGCGATCTGGAATTTCATATAAACGGCTGCGCTCATCCCAAATACTATTATAATGTGACTATTCCTATTTATCACCTGCGTGCGACCTGGAATTTCATATAAACGGCTGCGCTCACCCCAAATACTATTATAATGTGACTATTCCTTTTATCACCTGCGTGCGACCTGGAATTTCATATAAACGGCTGCGCTCACCCCAAATACTATTATAATGTGACTATTCCTATTTATCACCTGCGTGCGACCTGAAATTTCATATAAACGGCTGCGCTCACTCCAAATACTATTATAATGTGACTATTCCTATTTATCACCTGCGTGCGATCTGGAATTTCATATAAACGGCTGCGCTCACCCCAAATACTATTATAATGTGACTATTCCTATTTATCACCTGCGTGCGACCTGGATTTCATATAAACGGCTGCACTCACCCCAAATACTATTAAAATTATTCTAATTTATCACCTGCGTGCGTCCTGAAATTTCACATAAACGGTTGCGCTCACCCCAAATACTATTCCTATTTATCACCTGTGTGCGACCTGGAATTTCATATAAACGGCTACACTTACCCCAAATACTATTATAATGTGACAATTCCTATTTATCACCTGCGTGCGACCTGGAATTTCATATAAACGGCTGCGCTCACCCCAAATACTATTATAATGTGACTATTCCTATTTATCACCTGCGTGCGACCTGGAATTTCATATAAACGGCTGCGCTCACCCCAAGTACTATTATAATGTGACTATTCCTATTTATCACTTGCGTGCGACCTGGAATTTCATATAAACGGCTGCGCTCACCCCAAGTACTATTATAATGTGACTATTCCTATTTATCACTTGCGTGCAACCTGGAATTTCATATAAACGGCTGCGCTCACCCCAAGTACTATTATAATGTGACTATTCCTATTTATCACCTGCGTGCGACCTGGAATTTCATATAAACGGCTGCGCTCACCCCAAGTACTATTACAATGTGACTATTACTATTTATCACCTGCGTGCGACCCGGAATTTCATATAAACGGCTGCGCTCACCCCAAATACTATTATAATGTGACTTTTCCTGCTTATCACCAGCGTGCGACCTGGAAAATCATATAAACGGCTGCGTTCACCCTAAATACTACTATAATGTGACTATTCATATTTATCATCTGCGTGCGACCTGGATTTTCATATAAACGGCTACACTCACCCCAAATACTATTATAATGTGACAATTCCTATTTACACCTGCGTGCGACCTGGAATTTCATATAAACGGCTGCGCTCACCCCAAATTTCTATTATAATGTGACTATTCCTATTTTTCCCTGCGTGCGACCTGGAATTTCATATAAACGTATAATCTCTCTCTGTCGATTTACTGTTTATATATTTGTTTGTTTGTATTTTGAGTATAAAGGCCGAGTCAACACTGTTTAGGTCATTTTTGAGCCGGTCAGTGACTATTCCTACTTATCTCCTGCGTGCGACCCGGAATTTCATATAAACGTATAATCTCTCTCTCTCTCTCTCTCCCTCTCTCTGTAGATATTTAATGATTATGTATTTGTTTGTTTGTTTGTATTTGAGTTTAACGGCCGAGTCAACACTGTTACGTCATTTTTGAGCCGGTCGGTTTACCTATCCTCACTTTACATGGGCAGGCTTATACGTTATCGGTTAGCCAGTACAGTGCACATTCTTTCGCCAGAAACTGACAACTGCCCTTCTTGAACCAGTGAAAGGGAGAGAATGACCGTAGAAAACATTTCATGATCAATCTCCACGAAAGGATGTTGCCGACCCCGGAAGGTATCGAACCCACGTCCTCCTGATCTCAGACGTGCATCCGACTGAGCTACCGAGGCTTTATCAAAAGATTTAATCACATGTGTTTTAATAGCAGTAAGACATGAAGTTAATTATTTAGAAAAGTAGAAGTAAAACAACGATCAGGATTTGATACAGTTAACTTACTCCACCCATAAAAGACACCAAAGTGAATGAAATACAAACATTAAGCGACCAGACCATAATGGAAACCTAAACAAAGGAAGACCATAAGGACAGTTACTTTCCCACAAATTGGCCATATGGCCATCCAAAATTAAAAGACACAAGTGATACACACAGTAAGTAACAAACAACAACATAAATAAATCGCCACAGAAGAGCCGCCTTGGACCGGTCAGTGGAAGATTTCCACTGGGGGCTTAAATCGATTTTACGTGGCCACAATCCTCGCCCATACTTCCGTCGCGATTTAAACAAATAATTTGTTCAGTCCGCATTTGTTCAGTCAGAAAGTTCAGTGGTAGTGCAAGAGCTAGAATTTGCAATAAACCGTGCTTTGTAAGGTCTTTTATGAAGTTTTGGTAACCAGTATAGCGTAGGAAGCTATTTAGATGATTTATTAAATATTGATAATACCTATTTTGATGGTTTGATCAGTCAGATTTACCCCCTAGAACTTCAGTTAAATAGGGCAAATTCTTCTGATACCGAGGCCCCGTTTTTGGATTTACATCTATCTATTGTAGATGGATTTGTTTCGTGCAAAATTTATGATAAACGCGATGACTTTGATTTTGAGATTGTAAATTTTCCTTTTTTGGATGGTGATGTTCCTCGTGCGCCATCCTATGGCGTTTATATTTCGCAATTAATTCGATTTGCTAGAGTGTGTAGTCATGTAACTGACTTCAACACTCGTAATAAATTATTAACGGCTAAACTCCTTAATCAGGGTTATCGGTACCATAAACTACGCAAAGCCTTTTCAAAATTTTATAGACGCCATTCTGATTTAATTTCAAAATTCAATATTGGACTTAAATCTCTTCTGCAACAAGGTCTATCGGAACCCGAATTTTATGGTGACTTAGTATTTAAATTCAGAAAAATATATAACCGCAATGACTTCAGTACCCAATTTCGTAAAATCATTCTTCGATATAAAAAGATTGGGTACAACATGGATATTATACGACAGACTGCATGCATGGTAGTTAACCCAATCACGGTTGGCAACTTTGCTTCCCTCTTTAATTGCACGCCGGTGGGTCAGGCCTCAGATTCTATGACGGCTCCAACGTAAAGGCTTATTGAGAATTAGAGAGATCTAATTCAAGGTAATGTTGGTTGGTGCCTGATGCTCTGTCTCTGGTCGGGCTCATTGGAGTCTAACTGTTGGTTTTCTTTTGCTCCAGCATTTCAGTGGTTTCTTGCTGTCGAGTCCTCACCGTTGTCTCACCTCTGTGGTTCTTTGATTTTTGTGTTCACGGAGATGTTGCACTGATGAGTTAGGAGGCCTTCATGCGGACTGAACAAATTATTTGTCTAAATCGCGACGGCAGTAAGGGCGAGGATTGTGGCCACGTAAAATCGATTTAAGCCCCCCAGTGGAAATCTTCCACTGACCGTTCCAAGGCGGCTCTTCTGTGGCGATTTATTTTATGTTGTTGTTTGTTACTTACTGTGTGTATCACTTGTGTCTTTTAGTTTCGGATGACCATATGGCCATTTTGTGGGAAAGTAACTGTCCTTATGGCCTTCCTTTGTTTAGGTTTCCATTATGGTCTGGTCGCTTAATGTTTGTATTTCTTTCCCTTTGGTGTCTTTTATGGGTGGAGTAAGTTAATTGTATCAATTCCTGATCTTTGTTTTACTTCTACTTTGTATTGGCCTTCGGTAACACACAGAGCAAACTTGGTGGCTGAATGACAAATATGTTTAGGCTCGTTTCATAAATTTCATATGAAATGACCACTCGTATAAGATCCTCTATTTATGACAGATGTTTCCATATTTTGAAATTACCGAAAATTGAAAAGTGCCAGAAAGTTGCATCATGTATTTATTTTATTACAGTAGATATAGAGGATCTTACACGAGTGGTCATTTAATATGAAATTTATGAAACAAGCCTTCGGCGAGTTTCATAAATTACACATGAAATGACCACAAGTGTAAGATCCTGTTTATCATGTGACCAACTAAAATTGGTTTTTATCGCCTTTAAATTTGACACCCCCCCCCCCCCCAAAAAAAAAAAAAAAATACGCATGGTTGACATGGACGTCGACATGACGTTACTCAATCCCGCCAAAGTGTTATTACACCTGTGGTAATACGATTTTTATTACACGACGTTATCCACTGCTTATCAACGACGTCATATGACAAATCAATTAATGGCACGAAATATAGAGTTTCTTGTTTGTCAGCTTCAAAGGGCACTGTTACAATTACAAATTCTGGGTAAAGTCCTACTCGTACGTTTACACGCTTTTCTAAATTTTGTGACAAGAAATATATTCTATTTCGAAAAAAAAAAAACAGCATTGTCGACGATGTGCCTTACTCTGCACTGGGAAGATCGTTTGTCTAGCACTACAACAGTGTCATTCTAAATGAAAGCGAGAGAATAAAACAACCAAAAACAATCCAGAAAACCTTTTCGAAGAGCAGAGACTCGGATCATCCTGAGCATCCATTTTGCATAAACAAGACTGTTACCATGTCACGAAAACACGAAATAAGAAAAAAGTCACCATTTTCAATTTTTTTTTTTCGGCGGTAAATACCCTTTATTTGTATAGCGTGTTTTCGTAATGCCGATTTTGCCGAAGTTGCATAATGGTAGAGGGTCATCGGAAGAATATTTCTGTGAAAAAAAATGAAATTGGACCTTTTGACTAGATGCCCACTAGGTTTTTCTCTTTTTTTCAGCTCTTGTGGCCATTTTTTTGTTCAGCAGAGCGAGAGATTTAGCAACTGTGGTAAATGGTCATTAGAGGAGCATTTCTAATGAAATTTTATTTTGACATTGGGACATTGCCTTAGAGATGTCGTTTGTAGGTGTTTTCTGTTTTTTTTTTTTTTTTTTTTTTTTTTTTTTGTCTTTTTTTTCGTCTGCATCTACAGTTAATTTACATGGTTTACCTAATGCTAGTGCCCTTCGCTTTAACCTTAGGGTAAGATTATCACCGCTGAAATCACCAGTTTTGCGCAAATACACTAAAACATTCAACAGACGTGGTATATATAGAGGTTCTTACATGAGTGCTCATGTATTATTGGATTTATTAAACGAGTTGAGGGAAAGGGATACAATGCGAGGCTTTGCCGAGCATTTTATACCTTTTCCTCAACAAGTTTAATAAATTCAATATTACATGAGCACGAATGAAAGATTCTATTTATCATATGACATTTAAAACATTTTATTCACGATTGTTTACAAAAATGTCAACATTCCGCCGTTATTAAACGCAACGTCGTTAAGGACGTCGTACATGTAACATTACGGGACGTATCTAGCTAATTTACATATTTAATCCACTAGTGGATTATCAAAAATATTACATGGCGTTATTACACTCTCAGAAGCGACGTCATATGATAAATCCAAATATTTCTGAAGTGTTACTGTTTTAAGCATGTATCGAACAAATCTACCACTGTTTCACCAGTAAATGGTCTCAAATTTCCGTCATCAATAGTTCTGAGATGGACTAAATTCTTCTGACTTGATTTATGTTCTAACTTGAAATATACAAAATTGTGACATACAGTATGTTGTACAGACTACACGTGCCAAAACTCGATTTGGTGAGCATTTTCGTAGAATCAATAAGCCTTAAAAATTTGAGACCTACTTTATCAACATTTTAAACGAACTGGTCATTCTCCTAGTTATGTTACTGTACTGCCAGTGGAAAAAGTAACCTATGAACAGCTAACAAATACGCCAAATTGCATGAAATTGAATTAAAATGGATTAGGTTGTTACATTAATTGTAAAGTAGTATTTCTAGGATGCCAGACTTTGACGCCTTTAAACATTTTGTGAAACGTAAACGTGAATATAGATCACATGGTATAAGGACAAATGGAAATTTTAAACGGAAATATCTCGCAATAAAGAAAAAGGATACTTCTCTTAAAGTTTTAGCTGAAATATTAAATAAAAGTGGTCATTTGTCATTGCTTTGTTGTCAGTTTTCACATCTCTTCCTGTTCCAGTCAAACGGAAATTAGATGTAAAGGCTAACAGGTTCTATGTTAAAGCTCTTCTATTTTAATGCTTGCATGTTTTTAAGCTTAATTGATCAGTCAACAATATTTTAGGTCATTTTGAGCCGGTCAGTTTACCTATCCACACTTTTATCATACGCAAGCGATTAACCAGTACAGTGAACTTTCTTTCGCCTGAAACTGACAACTGTCCTTCTTGAATCAGCGGAAGGGCGAGAATGACCATAGAAAAAGATTTCATGATCAATCTCAACGAACGAATGTTGCCTACACCGGCAGGTATCGAACCCGCATCCTCCTGATCACCAGGCAGACGCACATGCGACTGAGCTACCGATGTCGGCGAAATGCATCAGTGAAGTTGCTCTGACGAGCCCTCACAACCTATGTTTTGAGTATAAATCCAGTTTATTATGCAGCGCTATTAACTAGATGCTATACTCATCATTTTCGTCGCCCAACAATCGAATCTGAAATAAATACCTTTTAAAAACAGGGAATTTAATTTATTGATTTACCTAGTATATACCCGATTTGGTTGTTTGTTTTGGAATTTAACGGCCCAGTCAACAGTTTTGTAGGTCATTTTTGAGCCGGTAAGTTTACCTTTCCACATTTTTTCCTTGGCAGGCTAATATTACTAAGTTATGGGTACTTATTGCGCACCACTCGTGGCTGATCTGCTTTTGTTTTGTTATGAAAGAGACTTCATGATGTCCCTTTCTGCTGAAAACCAGTCTTGGTATGTTGGTTGGTGCCTGATGCTCTGTCTCTGGTCGGGCCATCGGAGTCTAACTGTTGGTTTTCTTTTGCTCCAGCATTTCAGTGGTTTCTTGCTGTCGACCTCACCGTTGTCTCACCTCTGTGGTTCTTTGATTTTTTGTGTTCATGGAGATGTTGCACCGATGAGTTAGGAGGCCTTCATAAATCGCGACGGAAGTAAGGGCGAGGATTGTGGCCATGTAAAATCGATTTAAGCCCCCCAGTGGAAATCTTTCCACTGACCGTTCCAAGGCGGTTCTTCTGTGGCGATGTATTTATGTTGTTGTTTGTTACTTCCTGTGTGTATCACTTGTGTCTTTTAATTTTGGATGGCCATATGGCCATTTTGTGGGAAAGTAACTGTCCTTATGGACTTCCTTTGTTTAGGTTTCCATTATGGTCTGGTCGCTTAATGTTTGTATTTCTTTCCCTTTGGTGTCTTTGATGGGTGGAGTAAGTTAATTGTATCGATTCCTGATCTTTGTTTTACTGCTACTTTGAATCATTGAAGCTTTTAGCTCCACTTCTAGATATTTGGATGATTGATTAAATATTGATAATACCTTTTTCGATGGTTTGATCAGTCAAATTTACCCCCCCCCCCCCCCCCCAGAACTTCAGTCAAATAAAACAAATTCTTCTGATACCGAGGTCCCGTTTTTGGATTTACATCTGTCTATTGTAGATTGGTTTGTTTCTTGCAAAATTTATAATAAACGCGATGATTTGGATTTTGAGATTGTAAATTTTCCTTTTTGGATGGTGATGATCCTCGTGCGCCATCCTATGGCGTTTATATTTCGCAATTTGCAAGTGTGTGTAGTCATGTAACTGACTTCAACCCTCGTAATAAATTGTTAACGGCTAAACTTCTTAATCAGGGTTATCGGTACCATAAACTACGCAAAGCCTTTTCAAACTTTCATAGACGTCATTCAGATTTAATTTCAAAGTTCAATATTGGACTTAAATTTCTTCTGCAACAAGGTCTATCGGAACCCGAATTTTATGGCGACTTACTATATTAGTTTAGAAAAATATATAACCGCAATGACTTCGGCACCCTATTTCGTTAAATCTTTCTTTGATATAAACAGATTGGGTACAACATAAATGTTATAGGACAGACTGCATGCATGGTAGTTAACATAATCACGGTAGACAGATTTGCTTCCCTCTTTAATTGCAGGCCGGTGGGCCAGGCCTCAGATTCTATGACGGTTCCAGCGTAAAGGCTTATGTTGGTTGGTAACTGATGCTCTGTCTCTGGTCAGGCCCATCGAAGTCTAAGTGTTGGTTTTCTTTTGCGCCAGCATTTCAGTAGTTTCTTGCTGTCGAGACCTCACCGTTGTTTCATCTCTGTGGTTGTTTGATTTTTGTGTTCACGGAGATGTTGCACTGATGAGTTAGGAGGCCTTCATGCGGACTGGACAAATGATTTGTCGCCTCTTGGGCGGTATCGCCCCTTTAAACAAAAATGAGTATCACAAATAAATCACAAATAATTAAATAAATTAAGTTCTTCTGTGGCGGGTTATTTATGGTATATTTTGTTACTTACTGTGTGTATCGCTTGTGTCTTTTTATTTTGGATGGCCATATGGCCATTTTGTGGGAAAGTAACTGTCCTTATGGCCTTCCTTTGTTAGCTCACCTGAGCCTTTAGGCTCATAGGTGAGCTTATAGTATAGCCATGGTCCGTCGTCCGTCCGTCCGTCCGTCCGTCTGTCCGTCCACCATTTTCAAAGATCTTCTTCTCCTATACTGCAGGGCCAATCAAAGCCAAATTTCATATGGAGCCTCAGTGGGATGGGGGAACGAAAGTTTGTTCGCGGGGTCTGGATCACATGACCAAGATGGCCGCCATGCCCATATATGGTAAAAAGCCTTCAAAAATCTTCTTCTCCAGAACCATAAGGCCAGTGGCCTTGAAACTTGGCATGTAGCATATGGTACTCGGGCCCATCATGGTTTGTACAAATGGTGACCCTGGGTTGACCTTGACCTATTTTACAGCAATGTCAAATTTGTGGACTTAGGCTTTTGCATGGGGCAAAGTGAAAATAATGGATTTATAGGAAACCATTGAAGACAGTGTCACCAAAAGTTGAAGATCAGGTTAAGTAACTGAATACATGAATGTATATGGATCAGAAAGGTCAAGGTCATCGTCGTCCGTCCGTCCTCCGTCCGTCCGTCCACCATTTTCAAAGATCTTCTTCTCCTATACTGCAGGGCCAATCAAAGCCAAATTTCATGTGGAGCCTCAGTGGGATGGGGGAACCAAAGTTTGTTCGCGGGGTCTGGATCACATGACCAAGATGGCCGCCATGCCCATATATGGTAAAAAGCCTTCAAAAATCTTCTTCTCCAGAACCATAAGGCCAGTGGCCGTGAAACTTGGCATGTAGCATATGGTACTCAGGCCCATCATGGTTTGTACAAATGGTGACCCTGGGTTGACCTTGACCTATTTTACAGCAATGTCAAATTTGTCGACTTAGGCTTTTGCATGGGGCAAAGTGAAAATAATGGATTTATAGGAAACCATTGAAGACAGTGTCACCAAAATTTGTAGATCAGGTAAAGTAACTGAATACATGAATGTATATGGATCAGAAAGGTCAAGGTCATCCATTGGCCTTGTTCGCGGGTCTGGATCACATGACCAAGATGGCCGCCATGCCCATATTTGCTAAAAAGCCTTCAAAAATCTTCTTCTCCAGAACCATAAGGCCAGTGGCTTTGAAACTTGGCATGTAGCATATGGTACTGGGGCCCATTATGGTTTGTACAAATGGTGACCCTGGGTTGACCTTGACCTATTTTACAGCAATGTCAAATTTTCCGACTTAGGCTTTTGCATGGGGCAAAGTGAAAATAATGGATTTATAGGAAACCATTGAAGACAGTGTCAATAAAATTTGTAGATCAGGTAAAGTAATTGAAAACATGAAGATCTATGGGTCAGAAAGGTCAAGGTCATTCATTGGCCTTAGACCAAGGTCATTCAGGATCCATATTTCAAACATTTTTTTCTCCAAAACTGCTGAGCCAGTTTAAGTAAAATTTAATATGGAGCCTTTGTGAGTTGAACAAATGAAAAAATGCCAATACGGTCTAGATCACATGACCAAAATGGCCGTCACGCCCATATATGGTAAAAATCTTTAAAAATTCTTCTCCTCCAGAACCGTAAGGCCAATGGCCTTGAAACTTGGCATGTAGCATATGGTACTCAGGCCCATCATAGTTTGTACAAATGGTGACCCTGAGTTGACCTTGACCTATTTTACAGCAATGTCAAATTTGCCGACTTAGGCTTTTGGATGGGAAAAAGTGAAAATAATGGATTTTTAGGAAACCATTGAAGACACTGTCACCAAAATTAGTAGATAAGGTAAAGTAGCTGAATACATGAAGATCTATGTGTAAGAAAGGTCAAGGTCATTAATTGACCTTAGACCAAGGTCACGCAGGTTCCATATTTCAAACATTTTTTCTCAGAAACTACTGAGCCAATTGAAGTGAAATTCAATATGGAGCCTTTGGGAGTTGAACAAATGAAAAGCTGCCAATATGGTCTAGATCACATGACCAAGATGGCCACCACGCCCATATATGGTAAAAACAATTCGAAATTCTTCTTCTCAAGAACCGTAAGGCCAATGGCCTTGAAACTTGGCATGTAGCATATGGTACTCGGGCCTATCATAATTTGTTCAAATGGTGACCCTGGGTTGAACTTGACCTATTTTACAGTAATGTCAAATATGCTGACTTAGGCTTTTGCATAGGAAAAAGTGAAAATAATGGATTTTTAGCTCACCTGAGCCTTTAGGCTCATAGGTGAGCTTATAGTATAGCCATGGTCCGTCGTCCGTCCGTCCGTCGTCCGTCCATCCACCATTTTCAAAGAGCTTCTTCTCCTATACTGCAGGGCCAATAAAAGCCAAATTTCATATGGAGCCTCAGTGGGATGGGGGAACGAAAGTTTGTTCGCGGGGTCTGGATCACATGACCAAGATGGCCGCCATGCCCATATATGGTAAAAAGCCTTCAAAAATCTTCTTCTCCAGAACCATAAGGCCAGTGGCCTTGAAACTTGGCATGCAGCATATGGTACTCAGGTCCATCATGGTTTGTACAAATGGTGACCCTGGGTTGACCTTGACCTATTTTACAGCAATGTCAAATTTGCCGACTTAGGCTTTTGCATGGGGCAAAGTGAAAATTGGAACAAGTTTTCTTTTTGTTTCATTTGCTTCTGTATACAGTATACCATTTATGTCCAATGGACAGTTCCTCATATTTTCCCTTTCTGTGAGCCAGGCACCGAGGTTATAAAACTTTTTTCACGCTCAACTCACTTCAGCATGAAATTTACCCTGCTCATAAGTTTTAAAATGCCAACAAATATTGAGATGGCATTTTAAAATTTATGAGCAGGGTAAATGACATTTTCTGCTGATCTAAGTAGGAAAATTGTCACCAGACAGGTGAGCGGTTCAGGACCACTGGTCCTCTGGTTTAGGTTTCCATTATGGTCTGGTCGCTTAATGTTTGTGTTTCTTTCCCTTTGGTGTCTTTGATGGTTGGAGTAAGTTAATTGTATCGATTCTGGATCTTTGTTTTACGTCTACTTTGCAATATCTCCCCTTAGGTTACATGCTGCTTCTTCTGTATGGATTCCCCATTCTATTAATAATTTTAGTGCTATGGTGTTGTCGGTATATGTGAGGCCCATAAATTTGTTTTCTGCCGCTTCCGTTAATTTAAGTGGAGCAAGTAGTACTAATTTATTTAAAATTAATCTGAGATTTAGATTATCTCCTACCAAATCGCCCATTCTTCGGAAATATACCAATCCTTTCAAAACAAGTGGAATGTATCTCAGTATTTCAAAGTGCAATGCTAATAGGTGCTGGTGCTGTTCACATTTATGCACTGCGTCTAACGTTTCTTCGTCTGTAAACGCATTACGAAAACACGCCTATATAATGTTGACCCCCTTAAACCCCACGTTTATATAGTAAAAGTGGGGGTTTACAGGGGTTAACCTTATTTTTCTAATTTCTGCTCTAAAATAGAGATTGTGGGTACTCGTTAGAACCGCCTCAATGAGGCGGTTCTGACGTGTACCCACAATCTATATTTTGAACAGAAATAAGACAAATATCACAATTTATCATCATAAAATCTTCATTTTATTTTTCGAAGAAAAAATTAACTATGTATTTGTATAGGTATGTTTTCGTAATGGGTAGACGTTTTTCTGTAGTTAACATGTCCGATTTGACATGTAAGTATACGGAATGGATATATGTGATAACCTGACATACTGCAAATTGTAAATTGCAGTATGTCGGGCAAACTAATAGCATGTTAAAAACACGATTTAAAGAACACTGTCGTAAAAAGAGTAAGCCTAAAAAACTGACACTTACGTGTACCGTCATTTCAGACATACAGGTCATTCTATAAAAGATATTTCTATACAGCCAGTGGAAAAAATTATAATGATGTAAATTCTACAGTTAGGTAATTTTTGTGATTGTAAAAATTCAGTGTATTGCTATCCTGCTGCTTGTCATATTATTACTGGCAATTAAAAAAAATATTCCTTATTCTAGGATACGTAATATAATTTCCAAAGGACCGAAATATCGATTTCCTTCTATAATTGATTGTAGAGATGAAATCGCTGCTGCCTTGAAAGACTTTGGTAATCGATGGTGTAAACGATAGTATGTTGAGCATAAAGCTCTTAAGGAATGGAAACTTAGCATTTGGAAATTGGTGAACAAACGCATTTCTTTTTATTCGCAAAATACGAACTTATTACTTTCTCAACCAAAGACGTCTTTACGTCTCCTTAAACAAGGTATTTGAGAGTTTCATAGGAATTTTGTTTTAGCTCCAGCTGATAAGGCCGCTAACAATGTGGTCGTTGTTTGACGGCTTTACGTTAACGTTGTTAACATTCTTCAGCAAGAACTTGGTGGTACTAAGGCCTATGAACTTCAGCCTTTAGCTGTAGAGAGGGCTTTAGTTGATGACCACATTTGCCATTCAGCCACCAAGTTTGCTGGCTGTGTTGCAGAATGCCAAGACAATCTTCCTACGTTATATTGGTTATCTTAACTTCAAAAACGACCATACAAAGCACGGTTTATTGCAAACGCAAGCTCTTTTATCACCACTGAACTCTCCAAATTACTAACGTCATGTTTTACTGCCATCAGTAAACTTGGCGGCTGAATGACAGATGATGTCATCAACTAAAGCCCTCCCTACAGCTAAAGGCTGAAGTTCATAGGAGTTTGTTTTGGCTCCAGCTGATAAGGTCGCTAACAGTGTGGCCGTTGTTTGACGGCTTTACTATGTTAGCACTCTTCAGCAAGAACTTGGTGGAACTAAGGCCTATGAACCCCATCAGAGACACCAAAGGGAAAGAAACATAAACATGAAACAACAGACCTTAATGGAAACATCAGAACCGGAAAGCCAAAAGGACAGTTACTTTCCCACAAAATGGCCAAAAGGCTATCCAAAATAAAATAATATAAGCGACACAAACACCAAAAGACAAACCATAACAAAAATAAACCGCGACAGAAGAACCGCCTTGGAACGGGCAGCGGAAACGCATTCCACTGGGGGGTGGGGGGGTGGGGGGGGGGCTTAAAATCGATTTTACTTGGTCACAATCCTCGCCCTTACTTCCATCGCGATTAAGACAAATAATTTGTCTGCATACGCCTCCTAGCATTGGCTTAAGCGATATTCAGTTTTCAAAGTAACCAGAATGGGCCCAATGATCCCAATGGAAACGAAAATATAATTTCCACTATGATGAAGCACGGGGAGACTTTTTAGGGCCAGCACACAGCACTTAACACCTGCTGCAGTTAGGTAAAATAATAAACTAAAAGATTGACTTTGGAAATAAGGAACATATACATGTAAAAGAACGAAGATCGAATATTCGATTTATTGAGTCTCTTCATACACAGCAATATAGTTTGCAAGGCTGTATACGCCTCCTAGCACCGGCCTAAGCGATATTCGACTTTCAAAGTAACCAGTATGAGCTCAGTGATCCCAATGGAAAAGAAATATAATCTGCGCTATGATGAAGCACGGGACACTTTTTGCGGCCGCCGCACAGCACTTAACAACAGCTGCAGTGAGGTAAAATAAGAAGCTAAAAGGTTGCCTCTGGAAACAAAGAACACATAAAAGAACGAAAAGCGGAGATACGGTTTTATTGAGTCTCTTCATACAGACCAATATAGTTTGCAATATGTTCTAGAAAGGGTTATCCTTTGGAAGCAAGGAATGCACCACAGAACTGGAAAATATGGAGTGTACATGTTTCTGGGCCAGACTAGCTAGTTTCGGCCAATTAGGCCTCATCAGTGACCCTCAAATATTTTAAAAAATCAAACAATGGAATCAATGATCCAAAAGGAAAAGAAAAGATAAACTACACTATGATGAAGGGCAGGGAGACTTTCGCCACACATTCCCAGACACCAGCTGTAGTGACGTTAAATATGTTCTAGAAAGGGTTATCCTTTGGAAGCAAGGGATACACCACAGAACTGGAAAATATGGAGTGTACATGTTTTCCTGGCCAGACTAGCTACTTTCGGCCAATTAGGCCCCATCAGTGCAAGTTTGCCGTATGTGTTTAAAAAAAAACAGGACAAGCTTTCTACATTATATTAGTTACCTAATCTTTATAAAAGGCCTTACAAATGTTCTATAAAAGGGTTATCCTTTGGAAGCAAGAAATGCACCACAGAACTGGAAAATATAAAGTGTACATGTTTTCTGGGCCAGACTAGCTAGTTTCGGCCAATAAGGCCTCATCAGTGACCCTCAAAAATTTTCAAAATTCCACAATGGAATCAATGATCCCAAAGGACAAGAAAATATAAACTACACTATGATGTAGAGCAGGGAGACTTTTTACGGCCGCCACACATTCCCACACTTCAGCTGTAGTGACGTTAAATATGTTCCATAAAAGCACGGCTTATTGCAAATTCAAGCTCTTGTACCACAACAAAACTTTCTAAATTATTAACTTCGTGTTTTACTACCATAAAAAACATGTGGTCAAATATTGCAAAAATCTTCAAAAAAATTCTAACGAAGTTTTAAATAAATTGAAATCCAGACGTTTTCGTGCTTCAGAATAGAAGTGGAGGCAATGATCATGAATCGATACAATAAACCCACAGCCCCCATAAGAGACACCAAATGGAAAGAAATACTGGTATGCATAAGAATTTATTTTTCTGATTCCCACTTTCAGCCAACTGGGTGACCTAATAACATCATCGTCAGCCTCGATAGCGCAGTGGTTAGCGGGTTCGGCTTATGATCGAGAGGTTGTGCGTTTGAATCCGGCCACCGGTATCGAGGTGTCTCCTTAGGCAAGACACGTAATGACACTGCCCCACTCCACCCAGGTGTAAATGGGTAGCAGTGGTGTACAAGCCACTGCCTCTCTCTCGCGCGCGCGTGAAAACACCAGGAATGAGTGTTCGAGAGCGATTCAATAAGCTTGAAGCTTTCATCGCAATCGAACTAAAATAAATTAGTATAAACTAATAACATCATGTTTATTCTTCTTAAAGAACTTTCTGGAAAGAAATGAGTCACATATTAATTTCATTTTTATAAACAACTTGTTTACAAGGAAAAGTACTTTGGAATCTTCCAGAAAGTTCTGGGTTGCATTATTTTTAGAAAATTACCTAATCTTATTCCACAGTCCTCTGGAATGTTCTAGAGAAATCTTAGGGTCTATAAAAGAGTTTGATTTTTCTCTTTGAGTCAGACTTTGGAGTTTGGGTTTATAACAAAAGTTATTTCTGCATTGTTAAAGGATATTATATTTTATCTCGGACTGTGAATTCTGTGGGATCAAAGAAAAAAATTCATTCAAGGATGTTTCATAACAGAGCTAAGAACATTTAATTTACTTACATCTACAGGTTAAAGATACTTTGAAAATAAATTTTGTTAAATTTTTCCAAAACGCTTGTTTGCTTTTTCTTTCTGCTACGCCCGGCTCGTAGCAACATAAACATGAAACAACAGACCCTAATGGAAACATCAATATCGGAAAGCCAAAAGACAGTTACTTTCCCACAAAATGGCCAATAGGCTATCAAAAATAAAATAATATAAGCGACACAAACACCTAAAGACAAGCCATAAAAAATAAACCGCGACAGAACAACTCAAGCATGTCTACTAATGATCCTTTCTACTTGACAATATTTACATAAGAGTTGGTGCTGAGTTATTCAGACAAATTGCGGATATTCCGATGGGTACGAATTGCTTTTGTTGTGAATGATTATTTGTTATGAACAAATTATTTGTGTAAATCGCGACGTTAGTAAGGGGCGAGAATTGTGGCTACGTATAATCGATTTAAGCCCCCCCCCCCCCCAGTAGGACTCGTTTCACCGAACGTTCCAAGGCGGTTCTTCTGTCGTGGTTTATTTTTTCTGGCTTGTCTTTTGAGTGTGTGTATCGCTTATATTATTGTGCTTTGGATAGGCAATTGACCATTTTGTGGAAAAGTAACTGTCCTTTTGGCTTTCCGCTAGTGATGTTTCCATTAAGGTCTAGTTGTTTGATGTTTGTGTTTCTATCCCTTGGTGTCTCTGATGGGATCTGTGGATTAATTGTATCGATTCCTGTTCATTGCCTTCACTTCTATTTTTATGATGTTCCCTTCCCGTTGAAAACCAATCGGAAATCATTGAAAATAGAAGTGGCGGCAATGATCAGGAATCGTTACAATTTACCCACAGCTCCGATCAGTGACACCAAAGGGAAAGAAACACAAAGATGAATGAACAGACCCTAATGGAAACACCAATAGCGGAGAGCCAAAAGGACAGATACTTTCCCACAAAACGGCCAATAGGCTATCCAAAACAAAATAATATAAGCGACACAAACACCCAAAGACAAACCATAACAAAGACAAACCATAACAAAAATAAGCAGCGACAGCTCGACTTCTAGATGGTTTATTAAATATTGACAATACATATTTCGATGGTTTGATCAGTCAAATTTCCGCCCCAGAACTTCATTTACATAATGCTGATTCTTCCGATACCTAGGCACCGGTTTTGGATTTACATCTATCTATTGTAGAAGGGTTTGTTTCCTGCAAAGTTTTTGATAAACGCGTATGGTTTTGATTTTGAGATTTTGTTTTCGTGCGGCATCCTATGGAGTTTAATTCGATTTGCCAGAGTGTATTTACATCAAAAACTCGTAATAAATTGTTAACTGCTATACTTTTTAATCAAGGTTATCGGTATCATAAACTACGCAAAGGCTTTTCTAAATTTTATAGACGTCATTCCGATTCAATTTCAGAATTCAATGTTGGACTTAAATCTCTTCTGCAACAAGGATTATCGGAACCCGAATTGTATGGTGATTTAGTATATAAATTCAGAAAAATATATACCTGCAATGATTTCAGTACCCAATTTCATAAAATCATTCTTCGATATAAAATGATTGGGTGCAACATAAATATTATACGACAAACTGCATGCATGGTAGTTGACCCAATCACGGTTGATAGCTTTGCTTCCCTCTTTAATTGCACGCCAGTTGGTCAGGCCGCAGATTCTATGACGGTTCCAGCGCAAAGGCTTGCTATGTAATGTTGGCTGGTACCGTATGCTCCGTATATATCGAGTCCTCACCATTGTTTCATTGCCGTGGTTGTTTGATTTCTGTGTTCACGGAGATGTTGCACTTTTGCACTTGCCCCCCACCTTCCACACCCAAGGGAAGCTCTCTTCACTGACCATTCCAAGGTGGTTCTTCTGTCGCGGTTTATTTTTGTTATGATTCGTCTTCGAATGTGTGTATCGCTTATAACTTTTTAATTTGGATAGTCAATGGCCATTTATACGAAAGTAATTGTCCTTTTTGCTTTTCGCTATTTATGCTTCCATTATGGTCTAGTTTAATATTTAACGTATGTGCTTCTTTCCTTTTGCCGTCTCTTGATTGGAGGTGTGGGTAAATTTTTCATTTTGTTCGAAAGTAACTGTCCTTCTGGCTTTTCTGTATTTATGCTTCCATTATGGTCTAGTTTAATATTTAACGTATGTGTTTCTTTCCTTTTGGCGTGTCTGATTGGAGGTGTGGGTAAATTGTACCGATACCTGATCATTGCCTCCAATTCTATTTCAATACCAAACAGCTATAATAGCTCGGCTATATAGGCAATGTTTCAATTTTCTTCGGATAGTTCATCAATTTTCAGTAAAAAACTAATTTCTTGACAAACATGCGTTTATTATATTTATAAGTTTCACAGAGATGTTGCACTGATGAGTTAGGAAGAGGTCACGTTTACAAAACGTGTACATTTCGGCTTATATGTCACGTATAGTTGAAAGCAGTTTATTTGAAAATATAACTATCACGGCCTACTTAATTCAACAGAGTATGTGCTAGGTCAATCCGTTGTAATAAAATAATAGTGTAGAAAATTATAGTAGCTGTATTTTATGTTTTAATAATAGACCTGTTCAACAACATATTATTTAAGTTCATGTACAATTATGACCTTTTCTTAATGGCGCACATTGTATCGCTTATTTGTTTAAGCACAGTAATTAGGTACATGATTCAAAAGGACAATTTGGGAACCATTTACTCATTTAACCCATTGGATGCGGGAAACACTAAAAGGGGTAGCTTGGCAAACAATGCAAGCCCAGTCTGATCAGTGCCTGCACTATTTGCTAACATATTTGTCCGTAAAATATGGAATAAAAACGAAAAAACAAAAACAAAAAAAAAACAGGCCCGACACCCATTATATGACTAATGGGCTTGTCCAACATATAAGAATGGAAGAGTTCACCAGTCGGCCCCCGCCCGTAGGGGTCTGCAAAAATAGGTGGGCTGCACGATGCTTCCTCGCAGAGCTGAGACGTGTAATTGTAAACCGCTTAGAGGATCTAAGCCTGCCCAGGCAAAGCGGTGTGAGTCGGACCGTCCATGCTTATAAACCCTACTGGTTTCATTGGGCGACAGTGCTTGAGATGTCATTTCATCTCAATATCGGGTAAAAGTCCCACAAAATAGAAAGCAACGTCTCGGAAATGACCTACATTGTGTTGACGGGGACGTTAAACCTCCAATCAAACAAACAAAAGAGTACACTAGCATACAATGGGTTAAAGTACCTTATTATGTTTGTTGTTCTTTCTTTTTTTTTTCCTTTTTTCTAACGACGCAAAGAATGTATCGGGTCAGCAGCTGCCAATCTGATTTTTTTTTTTTTTTTGGTTTGGGTTTTGCGGCCCTTTCAAGATTATTCCACTCATATCGAGCCGATCGTTAAACAGAGGTGGTCGAAAACCGGAGTACCCGGAGAAAAACCACCTGACCTTCCGTTGCAGAACTTGGCGTCTCACACGTGGCCCGAGCGAGGCTCGAACCTACGGCGGTGAGAGACCTAATGACTAGGAGTCAGCGCTCTTATCCACTAGGCCACGGAGGCCCGTGACCAATCTGATAACACACCCGTACGACATAGTGCATTTTTCATATCTTCAAAATGGCTACTTTCTTGATGAAAATTTACGGTGGTTTTCTTATTTATACTCCTAACGTAGGTTTTGGGTGCTCGTTAACCGCCTCATTGAGGCGGTTCTAACGAGTACCCACAACCTATGTCTTGGAGCAGAAATAAGAAAAATAATGTATGCCCCTGTTTTCTCTATATAAATTGGGATTTAGGGGTGTTCATTTCACGGACTTATTCACGTGATGGCCAGTAAAGCATTGCATTCTGCAGCTGGAACTATCAGGTCAAGAATGACTAATTTGATTGTCTCCTCATCATAAAAGACAGTAAAGCATTGCGTTCGTTCTACATCTGGAACTATCGAGTCAAGAATGACTAATCGGATTGTCTCCACAACTCAAAAAGACTATTAAGCATTGCGTTCTTCAACTGGAACTATCGGGTCAACAACGACTGATCTGAGTGTCTCCACAACTCAAAAGTCAGTAAAGCATTGCTTTCTACATCTGGAACTATCGGGTCAACAACGACTGATCTGAGTGTCTCCACAACTCAAAAGACAGTAAAGCATTGCTTTCTACATCTGGAACTATCGGGTCAACAACGACTGATCTGAGTGTCTCCACATATCAAAAGACTGTAAAGAATTGCGTTCTACAGCTGGAACTATCGGATCAACAACGACTGATCTGAGTGACTCCACAACTCAAAAGACAGTAAAGCATTGCGTTCTACATCTGGAACTATCGGATCAACAACGACTGATCTGAGTGTCTCCACAACTCAAAAGACAGTAAAGCATTGCGTTCTACATCTGGAACTATCGGATCAACAACGACTGATCTGAGTGTCTCCACAACTCAAAAGACAGTAAAGCATTGCGTTCTACATCTGGAACTATCGGATCAACAACGACTAATAGGATTGTCTCCACAACTCAAAACACAGTAAAGCATTGCGTTCTACATCTGGAACTATCGGTTCAACAACGACTGATCTGAGTGTCTCCACGACTCAAAAGACTGTAAAGAATTGCGTTCTACAGCTGGAACTATCGGGTCAACAACGACTAAGCTGATTGTCTCCACAACTAAAAAGACAGTATAGTATTGCGTTCGTTTTACATCTGGAACTATCGGGTCAACAACGACTGATCTGAGTGTGTCCACATATCAAAAGACTGTAAAGAATTGCGTTCTACAGCTGGAACTATCGGATCAACAACGACTGATCTGATTGTCTCCACATCTCAAAAGACAATAAAACATTGCATTCTACAGCTGGAACTATCGGGTCAAGAATGACTAATCGGATG
Source organism: Lucinisca nassula (assembly GCA_963580285.1). Lineage (NCBI taxonomy): Eukaryota > Metazoa > Mollusca > Bivalvia > Lucinida > Lucinidae > Lucinisca > Lucinisca nassula. Next base: position 12,808,457 of record OY757022.1, on the reverse strand, counting down.
TCTCCACAACTCAAAAGACTGTAAAGCACTGCGTTTGTCAGCTGGAACTATCGGGTCAACAGCGACTGATCTGATTGTCTCTTCAACTCAAAAGACAGTAAAGTATTACGTTGAACTTCCGCAGCTGGAACTAACGGGTCAACAACGACTGATCTGATTGTCTCTACAACTCAAAAGACAGTAAAGCATTGCGTTCTACAGATGGAAATATCGGGTCAACAACGACTGATCTGCTTGTCTCCACAAAGTAGAAGTAAAACAAAGATCAGGAACCGATACAATTAACTTACTCCACCCACCAAAGACACCAAAGGGAAAGAAATACAAACATTAAGCGACCAGACCATAATGGAAACCTAAACAAAGGAAGGCCATAAGGACAGATACTTTCCCACAAAATGGCCTTATGGCCATCCAAAATTAAAAGACACAAGTGATACACACAGTAAGTAACAAAAAACAACATAAATAAATCGCCACAGAAGAACCGCCTTGGAACGGTCAGTGGAAATATTTCCACTGGGGGGGGGGGGGGGGGGGGCTTAAATCGATTTTACGTGGCCACAATCCTCGCCCTTACTTCCGTCGCGATTTAGACAAATAATTTGTTTAGTCCGCATGAAGGCCTCCTAACTCATCAGTGCAACATCTCCGTGAACACAAAAAATTAAAGAACCACAGAGGTGAGACAACGGTGAGGACTCGACAGCAAGAAACTACTAAAATGCTGGAGCAAAAGAAAACCAACAGTTAGACTCCGATGGGCCCGACCAGAGACAGAGCATCAGGCACCAACCAACATTACCAAGAATTAGATCTCTCTAATTCTCAATAAGCCTTTACGTTGGAGCCGTCATTGAATCTGAGGCCTGACCCACCGGCGTGCAATCAAAGAGGGAAGCAAAGTTGCCAACCGTGATTGGGTTAACTACCATGCATGCAGTCTGTCGTATAACATCCATGTTGTACCCAATCTTTTCATATCGAAGAATGATTTTTTCGAAATTTGGTGCTGAAGTCATTGCGGTTATATATTTTTCTGAATTTATATACTAAGTCACCATAAAATTCGGGTTCCGATAGACCTTGTTGCAAAAGAGATTTAAGCCCAATATTGAATTTTGAAATTTTGAAAATGCTTTGCGTAGTTTATGGTACCGATAACCCTGATTAAGGAGTTTAGCAGTTAATAATTTATTACGAGTTTTGAAGTCAGTTACATGACTACACACTCTAGCAAATCGAATTAATTGCGAAATATAAACGCCATAGGATGGCGCACGAGGTACATCACCATCCAAAAAAGGAAAATTTACAATCTCAAAATCAAAGTCATCGCGTTTATCATAAATTTTGCACGAAACAAACCCATCTACAATAGACAGATGTAGATCCAAAAACGGGGCCTCGGTATCAGAAGAATTTGCTTTATTTATTTGAAGTTCTGGGGGGTAAATCTGACTGATCAAACCATCGAAATAGGTATAATCAATATTTAATAAATCATCTAAATATCTAGAAGTGGAGCTAAAAGCTTCAATAATTTCAGATTGGTTATCAATGGAAAGCGACAACATGAAGAATTCGTAGAATCAATAAGCCTTAAAAATTTGAGACCTACTTTATCAACATTTTAAACGAACTGGTCATTCTCCTAGTTATGTTACTGTACTGCCAGTGGAAAAAGTAACCTATGAACAGCTAACAAATACGCCAAATTGCATGAAATTGAATAAAAATGGATTAGGTTGTTACATTAATTGTAAAGTAGTATTTCTAGGATGCCAGACTTTGACGCCTTTAAACATTTTGTGAAACGTAAACGTGAATATAGATCACATGGTATAAGGACAAATGGAAATTTTAAACGGAAATATCTCGCAATAAAGAAAAAGGATACTTCTCTTAAAGTTTTAGCTGAAATATTAAATAAAAGTGGTCATTTGTCATTGCTTTGTTGTCAGTTTTCACATCTCTTCCTGTTCCAGTCAAACGGAAATTAGATGTAAAGGCTAACAGGTTCTATGTTAAAGCTCTTCTATTTTAATGCTTGCATGTTTTTTAAGCTTAATTGATCAGTCAACAATATTTTAGGTCATTTTGAGCCGGTCAGTTTACCTATCCACACTTTTATCATACGCAAGCGATTAACCAGTACAGTGAACTTTCTTTCGCCTGAAACTGACAACTGTCCTTTTTGAATCAGCGGAAGGGCGGGAATGACCATAGAAAAAGATTTCATGATCAATCTCAACGAACGAATGTTGCCTACACCGGCAGGTATCGAACCCGCATCCTCCTGATCACCAGGCAGACGCACATGCGACTGAGCTACCGATGTCGGCGAAATGCATCAGTGAAGTTGCTCTGACGAGCACTCACAACCTATGTTTTGAGTATAAATCCAGTTTATTATGCAGCGCTATTAACTAGATGCTATACTCATCATTTTCGTCGCCCAACAATCGAATCTGAAATAAATACCTTTTAAAAACAGGGAATTTAATTTATTGATTTACCTAGTATATACCCGATTTGGTTGTTTGTTTTGGAATTTAACGGCCCAGTCAACAGTTTTGTAGGTCATTTTTGAGCCGGTAAGTTTACCTTTCCACATTTTTTCCTTGGCAGGCTAATATTACTAAGTTATGGGTACTTATTGCGCACCACTCGTGGCTGATCTGCTTTTGTTTTGTTATGAAAGAGACTTCATGATGTCCCTTTCTGCTGAAAACCAGTCTTGGTATGTTGGTTGGTGCCTGATGCTCTGTCTCTGGTCGGGCCATCGGAGTCTAACTGTTGGTTTTCTTTTGCTCCAGCATTTCAGTGGTTTCTTGCTGTCGACCTCACCGTTGTCTCGCCTCTGTGGTTCTTTGATTTTTTGTGTTCATGGAGATGTTGCACCGATGAGTTAGGAGGCCTTCATAAATCGCGACGGAAGTAAGGGCGAGGATTGTGGCCATGTAAAATCGATTTAAGCCCCCCAGTGGAAATCTTTCCACTGACCGTTCCAAGGCGGTTCTTCTGTGGCGATGTATTTATGTTGTTGTTTGTTACTTACTGTGTGTATCACTTGTGTCTTTTAATTTTGGATGGCCATATGGCCATTTTGTGGGAAAGTAACTGTCCTTATGGCCTTCCTTTGTTTAGGTTTCCATTATGGTCTGGTCGCTTAATGTTTGTATTTCTTTCCCTTTGGTGTCTTTGATGGGTGGAGTAAGTTAATTGTATCGATTCCTGATCTTTGTTTTACTTCTACTTTGAATCATTGAAGCTTTTAGCTCAACTTCTAGATATTTGGATGATTGATTAAATATTGATAATACCTTTTTCGATGGTTTGATCAGTCAAATTTACCCCCCCCCCACAGAACTTCAGTCAAATAAAACAAATTCTTCTGATACCGAGGTCCCGTTTTTGGATTTACATCTGTCTATTGTAGATTGGTTTGTTTCTTGCAAAATTTATAATAAACGCGATGATTTGGATTTTGAGATTGTAAATTTTCCTTTTTGGATGGTGATGATCCTCGTGCGCCATCCTATGGCGTTTATATTTCGCAATTTGCAAGTGTGTGTAGTCATGTAACTGACTTCAACCCTCGTAATAAATTGTTAACGGCTAAACTTCTTAATCAGGGTTATCGGTACCATAAACTACGCAAAGCCTTTTCAAACTTTCATAGACGTCATTCAGATTTAATTTCAAAGTTCAATATTGGACTTAAATTTCTTCTGCAACAAGGTCTATCGGAACCCGAATTTTATGGCGACTTACTATATTAGTTTAGAAAAATATATAACCGCAATGACTTCGGCACCCTATTTCGTTAAATCTTTCTTTGATATAAAAAGATTGGGTACAACATAAATGTTATAGGACAGACTGCATGCATGGTAGTTAACATAATCACGGTAGACAGATTTGCTTCCCTCTTTAATTGCAGGCCGGTGGGCCAGGCCTCAGATTCTATGACGGTTCCAGCGTAAAGACTTATGTTGGTTGGTACCTGATGCTCTGTCTCTGGTCAGGCCCATCGAAGTCTAAGTGTTGGTTTTCTTTTGCGCCAGCATTTCAGTAGTTTCTTGCTGTCGAGACCTCACCGTTGTTTCATCTCTGTGGTTGTTTGATTTTTGTGTTCACGGAGATGTTGCACTGATGAGTTAGGAGGCCTTCATGCGGACTGGACAAATTATTTGTCGCCTCTTGGGCGGTATCGCCCCTTTAAACAAAAATGAGTATCACAAATAAATCACAAATAATTAAATAAATAAAGTTCTTCTGTGGCGGGTTATTTATGGTATATTTTGTTACTTACTGTGTGTATCGCTTGTGTCTTTTTATTTTGGATGGCCATATGGCCATTTTGTGGGAAAGTAACTGTCCTTATGGCCTTCCTTTGTTTAGGTTTCCATTATGGTCTGGTCGCTTAATGTTTGTGTTTCTTTCCCTTTGGTGTCTTTGATGGTTGGAGTAAGTTAATTGTATCGATTCCGGATCTTTGTTTTACGTCTACTTTGCAATATCTCCCCTTAGGTTACATGCTGCTTCTTCTGTATGGATTCCCCATTCTAATAATAATTTTAGTGCTATGGTGTTGTCGGTATATGTGAGGCCCATAAATTTGTTTTCTGCCGCTTCCGTTAATTTAAGTGGAGCAAGTAGTACTAATTTATTTAAAATTAATCTGAGATTTAGATTATCTCCTACCAAATCGCCCATTCTTCGGAAATATACCAATCCTTTCAAAACAAGTGGAATGTATCTCAGTATTTCAAAGTGCAATGCTAATAGGTGCTGGTGCTGTTCACATTTATGCACTGCGTCTAACGTTTCTTCGTCTGTAAACGCATTACGAAAACACGCCTATATAATGTTGACCCCCTTAAACCCCACGTTTATATAGTAAAAGTGGGGGTTTACAGGGGTTAACCTTATTTTTCTAATTTCTGCTCTAAAATATAGATTGTGGGTACTCGTTAGAACCGCCTCAATGAGGCGGTTCTGACGTGTACCCACAATCTATATTTTGAACAGAAATAAGACAAATATCACAATTTATCATCATAAAATCTTCATTTTATTTTTCGAAGAAAAAATTAACTATGTATTTGTATAGGTATGTTTTCGTAATGGGTAGACGTTTTTCTGTAGTTAACATGTCCGATTTGACATGTAAGTATACGGAATGGATATATGTGATAACCTGACATACTGCAAATTGTAAATTGCAGTATGTCGGGCAAACTAATAGCATGTTAAAAACACGATTTAAAGAACACTGTCGTAAAAAGAGTAAGCCTAAAAAACTGACACTTACGTGTACCGTCATTTCAGACATACAGGTCATTCTATAAAAGATATTTCTATACAGCCAGTGGAAAAAATTATTATGATGTAAATTCTACAGTTAGGTAATTTTTGTGATTGTAAAAATTCAGTGTATTGCTATCCTGCTGCTTGTCATATTATAACTGGCAATTAAAAGAATATTCCTTATTCTAGGATACGTAATATAATTTCCAAAGGACCGAAATATCGATTTCCTTCTATAATTGATTGTAGAGATGAAATCGCTGCTGCCTTGAAAGACTTTGGTAATCGATGGTGTAAACGAGAGTATGTTGAGCATAAAGCTCTTAAGGAATGGAAACTTAGCATTTGGAAATTGGTGAACAAACGCATTTCTTTTTATTCGCAAAATACGAACTTATTACTTTTTCAACCAAAGACGTCTTTACGTCTCCTTAAACAAGGTATTTGAGAGTTTCATAGGAATTTTGTTTTAGCTCCAGCTGATAAGGCCGCTAACAATGTGGTCGTTGTTTGACGGCTTTACGTTAACGTTGTTAACATTCTTCAGCAAGAACTTGGTGGTACTAAGGCCTATGAACTTCAGCCTTTAGCTGTAGAGAGGGCTTTAGTTGATGACCACATTTGTCATTCAGCCACCAAGTTTGCTGGCTGTGTTGCAGAATGCCAAGACAATCTTCCTACGTTATATTGGTTATCTTAACTTCAAAAACGACCATACAAAGCACGGTTTATTGCAAACGCAAGCTCTTTTATCACCACTGAACTCTCCAAATTACTAACGTCATGTTTTACTGCCATCAGTAAACTTGGCGGCTGAATGACAGATGTGGTCATCAACTAAAGCCCTCCCTACAGCTAAAGGCTGAAGTTCATAGGAGTTTGTTTTGGCTCCAGCTGATAAGGTCGCTAACAGTGTGGCCGTTGTTTGACGGCTTTACTATGTTAGCACTCTTCAGCAAGAATTTGGTGGAACTAAGGCCTATGAACCCCATCAGAGACACCAAAGGGAAAGAAACATAAACATGAAACAACAGACCTTAATGGAAACATCAGAAGCGGAAAGCCAAAAGGACAGTTACTTTCCCACAAAATGGCCAAAGGCTATCCAAAATAAAATAATATAAGCGACACAAACACCAAAAGACAAACCATAACAAAAATAAACCGCGACAGAAGAACCGCCTTGGAACGGGCAGCGGAAACGCATTCCACTGGGGGGTGGTGGGGGGGGGCTTAAAATCGGTTTTACTTGGTCACAATCCTCGCCCTTACTTCCATCGCGATTAAGACAAATAATTTGTCTGCATACGCCTCCTAGCATTGGCTTAAGCGATATTCAGTTTTCAAAGTAACCAGAATGGGCCCAATGATCCCAAAGGAAACGAAAATATAATTTCCACTATGATGAAGCACGGGGAGACTTTTTAGGGCCAGCACACAGCACTTAACACCTGCTGCAGTTAGGTAAAATAATAAACTAAAAGATTGACTTTGGAAATAAGGAACATATACATGTAAAAGAACGAAGATCGAATATTCGATTTATTGAGTCTCTTCATACACAGCAATATAGTTTGCAAGGCTGTATACGCCTCCTAGCACCGGCCTAAGCGATATTCGACTTTCAAAGTAACCAGTATGAGCTCAGTGATCCCAATGGAAAAGAAATATAATCTGCGCTATGATGAAGCACGGGACACTTTTTGCGGCCGCCGCACAGCACTTAACAACAGCTGCAGTGAGGTAAAATAAGAAGCTAAAAGGTTGCCTCTGGAAACAAAGAACACATAAAAGAACGAAAAGCGGAGATACGGTTTTATTGAGTCTCTTCATACAGACCAATATAGTTTGCAATATGTTCTAGAAAGGGTTATCCTTTGGAAGCAAGGAATGCACCACAGAACTGGAAAATATGGAGTGTACATGTTTCTGGGCCAGACTAGCTAGTTTCGGCCAATTAGGCCTCATCAGTGACCCTCAAATATTTTAAAAAGTCAAACAATGGAATCAATGATCCAAAAGGAAAAGAAAATATAAACTACACTATGATGAAGGGCAGGGAGACTTTCGCCACACATTCCCAGACACCAGCTGTAGTGACGTTAAATATGTTCTAGAAAGGGTTATCCTTTGGAAGCAAGGGATACACCACAGAACTGGAAAATATGGAGTGTACATGTTTTCCTGGCCAGACTAGCTAATTTCGGCCAATTAGGCCCCATCAGTGCAAGTTTGCCGTATGTGTTTAAAAAAAAAAAACAGGACAAGCTTTCTACATTATATTAGTTACCTAATCTTTATAAAAGGCCTTACAAATGTTCTATAAAAGGGTTATCCTTTGGAAGCAAGAAATGCACCACAGAACTGGAAAATATAAAGTGTACATGTTTTCTGGGCCAGACTAGCTAGTTTCGGCCAATTAGGCCTCATCAGTGACCCTCAAAAATTTTCAAAATTCCACAATGGAATCAATGATCCCAAAGGACAAGAAAATATAAACTACACTATGATGTAGAGCAGGGAGACTTTTTACGGCCGCCACACATTCCCACACTTCAGCTGTAGTGACGTTAAATATGTTCCATAAAAGCACGGCTTATTGCAAATTCAAGCTCTTGTACCACAACAAAACTTTCTAAATTATTAACTTCGTGTTTTACTACCATAAAAAACATGTGGTCAAATATTGCAAAAATCTTCAAAAAAATTCTAACGAAGTTTTAAATAAATTGAAATCCAGACGTTTTGTGCTTCAGAATAGAAGTGGAGGCAATGATCATGAATCGATACAATAAACCCACAGCCCCTATAAGAGACACCAAATGGAAAGAAATACTGGTATGCATAAGAATTTATTTTTCTGATTCCCACTTTCAGCCAACTGGGTGACCTAATAACATCATCGTCAGCCTCGATAGCGCAGTGGTTAGCGGGTTCGGCTTATGATCGAGAGGTTGTGCTTTTGAATCCGGCCACCGGTATCGAGGTGTCTCCTTAGGCAAGACACGTAATGACACTGCCCCACTCCACCCAGGTGTAAATGGGTAGCAGTGGTGTACAAGCCACTGCATCTCTCTCGCGCGCGCGTGAAAACACCAGGAATGAGTGTTCGAGAGCGATTCAATAAGCTTGAAGCTTTCATCGCAATCGAACTAAAATAAATTAGTATAAACTAATAACATCATGTTTATTCTTCTTAAAGAACTTTCTGGAAAGAAATGAGTCACATATTAATTTCATTTTTATAAACAACTTGTTTACAAGGAAAAGTACTTTGGAATCTTCCAGAAAGTTCTGGGTTGCATTATTTTTAGAAAATTACCTAATCTTATTCCACAGTCCTCTGGAATGTTCTAGAGAAATCTTAGGGTCTATAAAAGAGTTTGATTTTTCTCTTTGAGTCAGACTTTGGAGTTTGGGTTTATAACAAAAGTTATTTCTGCATTGTTAAAGGATATTATATTTTATCTCGGACTGTGAATTCTGTGGGATCAAAGAAAAAAATTCATTCAAGGATGTTTCATAACAGAGCTAAGAACATTTAATTTACTTACATCTACAGGTTAAAGATACTTTGAAAATAAATTTTGTTAAATTTTTCCAAAACGCTTGTTTGCTTTTTCTTTCTGCTACGCCCGGCTCGTAGCAACATAAACATGAAACAACAGACCCTAATGGAAACATCAATATCGGAAAGCCAAAAGACAGTTACTTTCCCACAAAATGGCCAATAGGCTATCAAAAATAAAATAATATAAGCGACACAAACACCTAAAGACAAGCCATAAAAAAATAAACCGCGACAGAAGAACTCAAGCATGTCTACTAATGATCCTTTCTACTTGACAATATTTACATAAGAGTTGGTGCTGAGTTATTCAGACAAATTGCGGATATTCCGATGGGTACGAATTGCTTTTGTTGTGAATGATTATTTGTTATGAACAAATTATTTGTGTAAATCGCGACGTTAGTAAGGGGCGAGAATTGTGGCTACGTATAATCGATTTAAGCCCCCCCCCCCCCCCAGTAGGACTCGTTTCACCGAACGTTCCAAGGCGGTTCTTCTGTCGTGGTTTATTTTTTCTGGCTTGTCTTTTGAGTGTGTGTATCGCTTATATTATTGTGCTTTGGATAGGCAATTGACCATTTTGTGGGAAAGTAACTGTCCTTTTGGCTTTCCGCTAGTGATGTTTCCATTAGGGTCTAGTTGTTTGATGTTTGTGTTTCTTTCCCTTGGTGTCTCTGATGGGATCTGTGGATTAATTGTATCGTATCCTGTTCATTGCCTTCACTTCTATTTTTATGATGTTCCCTTCCCGTTGAAAACCAATCGGAAATCATTGAAAATAGAAGGGGCGGCAATGATCAGGAATCGTTACAATTTACCCACAGCTCCGATCAGTGACACCAAAGGGAAAGAAACACAAACATGAATGAACAGACCCTAATGGAAACACAAATAGCGGAGAGCTATCCAAAACAAAATAATATAAGCGACACAAACACCCAAAGACAAACCATAACAAAGACAAACCATAACAAAAATAAGCAGCGACAGCTCGACTTCTAGATGGTTTATTAAATATTGACAATATATATTTCGATGGTTTGATCAGTCAAATTTCCGCCCCAGAACTTCATTTACATAATGCTGATTCTTCCGATACCTAGGCACCGGTTTTGGATTTACATCTATCTATTGTAGAAGGGTTTGTTTCCTGCAAAGTTTTTGATAAACGCGTATGGTTTTGATTTTGAGATTTTGTTTTCGTGCGGCATCCTATGGAGTTTAATTCGATTTGTCAGAGTGTATTTACATGTAACTGACTTCAAAAACTCGTAATAAATTGTTAACTGCTATACTTTTTAATCAAGGTTATCGGTATCATAAACTACGCAAAGCCTTTTCTAAATTTTATAGACGTCATTCCGATTCAATTTCAGAATTCAATGTTGGACTTAAATCTCTTCTGCAACAAGGATTATCGGAACCCGAATTGTATGGTGATTTAGTATATAAATTCAGAAAAATATATACCTGCAATGATTTCAGTACCCAATTTCATAAAATCATTCTTCGATATAAAATGATTGGGTGCAACATAAATATTATACGACAAACTGCATGCATGGTAGTTGACCCAATCACGGTTGATAGCTTTGCTTCCCTCTTTAATTGCACGCCAGTTGGTCAGGCCGCAGATTCTATGACGGTTCCAGCGCAAAGGCTTGCTATGTAATGTTGGCTGGTACCGTATGCTCCGTATATATCGAGTCCTCACCATTGTTTCATTGCCGTGGTTGTTTGATTTCTGTGTTCACGGAGATGTTGCACTTTTGCACTTGCCCCCCACCTTCCACACCCAAGGGAAGCTCTCTTCACTGACCATTCCAAGGTGGTTCTTCTGTCGCGGTTTATTTTTGTTATGATTCGTCTTCGAATGTGTGTATCGCTTATAACTTTTTAATTTGGATAGTCAATGGCCATTTTTACGAAAGTAACTGTCCTTTTTGCTTTTCGCTATTTATGCTTCCATTATGGTCTAGTTTAATATTTAACGTATGTGCTTCTTTCCTTTTGCCGTCTCTTGATTGGAGGTGTGGGTAAATTTTTCATTTTGTTCGAAAGTAACTGTCCTTCTGGCTTTTCTGTATTTATGCTTCCATTATGGTCTACTTTAATATTTAACGTATGTGTTTCTTTCCTTTTGGCGTGTCTGATTGGAGGTGTGGGTAAATTGTACCGATACCTGATCATTGCCTCAAATTCTATTTCAATACCAAACAGCTATAATAGCTCGGCTATAAAGGCAATGTTTCTATTTTCTTCGGATAGTACATCAATTTTCAGTAAAAAACTAATTTCTTGACAAACATGCGTTTATTATATTTATAAGTTTCACAGAGATGTTGCACTGATGAGTTAGGAAGAGGTCACGTTTACAAAACGTGTACATTTCGGCTTATATGCCACGTATAGTTGAAAGCTGTTATATTTATTATTATATTTGTTGTTCTTTCTTTTTTTTTCCTTTTTTCTAACGACGCAAAGAATGTATCGGGTCAGCAGCTGCCAATCTGATTTTTTTTTTTTTTTGGTTTGGGTTTTGCGGCCCTTTCAAGATTATTCCACTCATATCGAGCCGATCGTTAAACAGAGGTGGTCGAAAACCGGAGTACCCGGAGAAAAACCACCTGACCTTCCGTTGCAGAACTTGGCGTCTCACACGTGGCCCGAGCGAGGCTCGAACCTACGGCGGTGAGAGACCTAATGACTAGGAGTCAGCGCTCTTATCCACTAGGCCACGGAGGCCCGTGACCAATCTGATAACACACCCGTACGACATAGTGCATTTTTACTCATTTGAAAATATAACTATCACGGCCTACTTAATTCAACAGAGTATGTGCTAGGTCAATCCGTTGTAATAAAATAATAGTGTAGAAAATTATAGTAGCTGTATTTTATGTTTTAATAATAGACCTGTTCAACAACATATTATTTAAGTTCATGTACAATTATGACCTTTTCTTAATGGCGCACATTGTATCGCTTATTTGTTTAAGCACAGTAATTAGGTACATGATTCAAAAGGACAATTTGGGAACCATTTACTCATTTAACCCATTGGATGCGGGAAACACTAAAAGGGGTACCTTGGCAAACAATGCAAGCCCAGTCTGATCAGTGCCTGCACTATTTGCTAACATAATTGTCCGTAAAATATGGAATAAAAACGAAAAAACAAACAAAAAAAAAACAGGCCCGACACCCATTATATGACTAATGGGCTTGTCCAACATATAAGAATGGAAGAGTTCACCAGTCGGCGCCCGCCCGTAGGGGTCTGCAAAAATAGGTGGGCTGCACGATGCTTCCTCGCAGAGCTGAGACGTGTAATTGTAAACCGCTTAGAGGATCTAAGCCTGCCCAGGCAAAGCGGTGTGAGTCGGACCGTCCATGCTTATAAACCCTACTGGTTTCATTGGGCGACAGTGCTTGAGATGTCATTTCATCTCAATATCGGGTAAAAGTCCCACAAAATAGAAAGCAACGTCTCGGAAATGACCTACATTGTGTTGACGGGGACGTTAAACCTCCAATCAAACAAACAAAAGAGTACACTAGCATACAATGGGTTAAAGTACCTTATTATATTTGTTGTTCTTTCTTTTTTTTTCCTTTTTTCTAACGACGCAAAGAATGTATCGGGTCAGCAGCTGCCAATCTGATTTTTTTTTTTTTTTGGTTTGGGTTTTGCGGCCCTTTCAAGATTATTCCACTCATATCGAGCCGATCGTTAAACAGAGGTGGTCGAAAACCGGAGTACCCGGAGAAAAACCACCTGACCTTCCGTTGCAGAACTTGGCGTCTCACACGTGGCCCGAGCGAGGCTCGAACCTACGGCGGTGAGAGACCTAATGACTAGGAGTCAGCGCTCTTATCCACTAGGCCACGGAGGCCCGTGACCAATCTGATAACACACCCGTACGACATAGTGCATTTTTCATATCTTCAAAATGGCTACTTTCTTGATGAAAATTTACGGTGGTTTTCTTATTTATACTCCTAACGTAGGTTTTGGGTGCTCGTTAACCGCCTCATTGAGGCGGTTCTAACGAGTACCCACAACCTATGTCTTGGAGCAGAAATAAGAAAAATAATGTATACCCCTGTTTTCTCTATATAAATTGGGATTTAGGGGTGTTCATTTCACGGACTTATTCACGTGATGGCCAGTAAAGCATTGCATTCTGCAGCTGGAACTATCAGGTCAAGAATGACTAATTTGATTGTCTCCTCATCATAAAAGACAGTAAAGCATTGCGTTCGTTCTACATCTGGAACTATCGAGTCAAGAATGACTAATCGGATTGTCTCCACAACTCAAAAAGACTATTAAGCATTGCGTTCTTCAACTGGAACTATCGGGTCAACAACGACTGATCTGAGTGTCTCCACAACTCAAAAGTCAGTAAAGCATTGCTTTCTACATCTGGAACTATCGGGTCAACAACGACTGATCTGAGTGTCTCCACAACTCAAAAGACAGTAAAGCATTGCTTTCTACATCTGGAACTATCGGGTCAACAACGACTGATCTGAGTGTCTCCACATATCAAAAGACTGTAAAGAATTGCGTTCTACAGCTGGAACTATCGGATCAACAACGACTGATCTGAGTGTCTCCACAACTCAAAAGACAGTAAAGCATTGCGTTCTACATCTGGAACTATCGGATCAACAACGACTGATCTGAGTGTCTCCACAACTCAAAAGACAGTAAAGCATTGCGTTCTACATCTGGAACTATCGGATCAACAACGACTGATCTGAGTGTCTCCACAACTCAAAAGACAGTAAAGCATTGCGTTCTACATCTGGAACTATCGGATCAACAACGACTAATCGGATTGTCTCCACAACTCAAAACACAGTAAAGCATTGCGTTCTACATCTGGAACTATCGGTTCAACAACGACTGATCTGAGTGTCTCCACGACTCAAAAGACTGTAAAGAATTGCGTTCTACAGCTGGAACTATCGGGTCAACAACGACTAAGCTGATTGTCTCCACAACTAAAAAGACAGTATAGTATTGCGTTCGTTTTACATCTGGAACTATCGGGTCAACAACGACTGATCTGAGTGTGTCCACATATCAAAAGACTGTAAAGAATTGCGTTCTACAGCTGGAACTATTGGATCAACAACGACTGATCTGATTGTCTCCACATCTCAAAAGACAATAAAACATTGCATTCTACAGCTGGAACTATCGGGTCAAGAATGACTAATCGGATGTCTCCACAACTCAAAAGACTGTAAAGCACTGCGTTTGTCAGCTGGAACTATCGGGTCAACAGCGACTGATCTGATTGTCTCTTCAACTCAAAGGACAGTAAAGTATTACGTTGAACTTCCGCAGCTGGAACTAACGGGTCAACAACGACTGATCTGATTGTCTCTACAACTCAAAAGACAGTAAAGCATTGCGTTCTACAGATGGAAATATCGGGTCAACAACGACTGATCTGCTTGTCTCCACAAAGTAGAAGTAAAACAAAGATCAGGAACCGATACAATTAACTTACTCCACCCACCAAAGACACCAAAGGGAAAGAAATACAAACATTAAGCGACCAGACCATAATGGAAACCTAAACAAAGGAAGGCCATAAGGACAGATACATTCCCACAAAATGGCCTTATGGCCATCCAAAATTAAAAGACACAAGTGATACACACAGTAAGTAACAAAAAACAACATAAATAAATCGCCACAGAAGAACCGCCTTGGAACGGTCAGTGGAAATATTTCCACTGGGGGGGGGGGGGGAGGGGGGGGGGCTTAAATCGATTTTACGTGGCCACAATCCTCGCCCTTACTTCCGTCGCGATTTAGACAAATAATTTGTTCAGTCCGCATGAAGGCCTCCTAACTCATCAGTGCAACATCTCCGTGAACACAAAAATCAAACAACCACAGAGATGAAACAACGGTGAGGTCTCGACAGCAAGAAACTACTGAAATGCTGGCGCAAAAGAAAACCAACACTTAGACTTCGATGGGCCTGACCAGAGACAGAGCATCAGGTACCAACCAACATAAGTCTTTACGCTGGAACCGTCATAGAATCTGAGGCCTGGCCCACCGGCCTGCAATTAAAGAGGGAAGCAAATCTGTCTACCGTGATTATGTTAACTACCATGCATGCAGTCTGTCCTATAACATTTATGTTGTACCCAATCTTTTTATATCAAAGAAAGATTTAACGAAATAGGGTGCCGAAGTCATTGCGGTTATATATTTTTCTAAACTAATATAGTAAGTCGCCATAAAATTCGGGTTCCGATAGACCTTGTTGCAGAAGAAATTTAAGTCCAATATTGAACTTTGAAATTAAATCTGAATGACGTCTATGAAAGTTTGAAAAGGCTTTGCGTAGTTTATGGTACCGATAACCCTGATTAAGAAGTTTAGCCGTTAACAATTTATTACGAGGGTTGAAGTCAGTTACATGACTACACACACTTGCAAATTGCGAAATATAAACGCCATAGGATGGCGCACGAGGATCATCACCATCCAAAAAGGAAAATTTACAATCTCAAAATCCAAATCATCGCGACATCGGTAGCTCAGTCGCATGTGCGTCTGCCTGGTGATCAGGAGGATGCGGGTTCGATACCTGCCGGTGTAGGCAACATTCGTTCGTTGAAATTGATCATGAAATCTTTTTCACGGAGATGTTGCACTGATGAGTTAGGAGGCCTTCATGCGGACTGGACAAATTATTTGTCGCCTCTTGGGCGGTATCGCCCCTTTAAACAAAAATGAGTATCACAAATAAATCACAAATAATTAAATAAATAAAGTTCTTCTGTGGCGGGTTATTTATGGTATATTTTGTTACTTACTGTGTGTATCGCTTGTGTCTTTTTATTTTGGATGGCCATATGGCCATTTTGTGGGAAAGTAACTGTCCTTATGGCCTTCCTTTGTTTAGGTTTCCATTATGGTCTGGTCGCTTAATGTTTGTGTTTCTTTCCCTTTGGTGTCTTTGATGGTTGGAGTAAGTTAATTGTATCGATTCCGGATCTTTGTTTTACGTCTACTTTGCAATATCTCCCCTTAGGTTACATGCTGCTTCTTCTGTATGGATTCCCCATTCTAATAATAATTTTAGTGCTATGGTGTTGTCGGTATATGTGAGGCCCATAAATTTGTTTTCTGCCGCTTCCGTTAATTTAAGTGGAGCAAGTAGTACTAATTTATTTAAAATTAATCTGAGATTTAGATTATCTCCTACCAAATCGCCCATTCTTCGGAAATATACCAATCCTTTCAAAACAAGTGGAATGTATCTCAGTATTTCAAAGTGCAATGCTAATAGGTGCTGGTGCTGTTCACATTTATGCACTGCGTCTAACGTTTCTTCGTCTGTAAACGCATTACGAAAACACGCCTATATAATGTTGACCCCCTTAAACCCCACGTTTATATAGTAAAAGTGGGGGTTTACAGGGGTTAACCTTATTTTTCTAATTTCTGCTCTAAAATATAGATTGTGGGTACTCGTTAGAACCGCCTCAATGAGGCGGTTCTGACGTGTACCCACAATCTATATTTTGAACAGAAATAAGACAAATATCACAATTTATCATCATAAAATCTTCATTTTATTTTTCGAAGAAAAAATTAACTATGTATTTGTATAGGTATGTTTTCGTAATGGGTAGACGTTTTTCTGTAGTTAACATGTCCGATTTGACATGTAAGTATACGGAATGGATATATGTGATAACCTGACATACTGCAAATTGTAAATTGCAGTATGTCGGGCAAACTAATAGCATGTTAAAAACACGATTTAAAGAACACTGTCGTAAAAAGAGTAAGCCTAAAAAACTGACACTTACGTGTACCGTCATTTCAGACATACAGGTCATTCTATAAAAGATATTTCTATACAGCCAGTGGAAAAAATTATTATGATGTAAATTCTACAGTTAGGTAATTTTTGTGATTGTAAAAATTCAGTGTATTGCTATCCTGCTGCTTGTCATATTATAACTGGCAATTAAAAAAAATATTCCTTATTCTAGGATACGTAATATAATTTCCAAAGGACCGAAATATCGATTTCCTTCTATAATTGATTGTAGAGATGAAATCGCTGCTGCCTTGAAAGACTTTGGTAATCGATGGTGTAAACGAGAGTATGTTGAGCATAAAGCTCTTAAGGAATGGAAACTTAGCATTTGGAAATTGGTGAACAAACGCATTTCTTTTTATTCGCAAAATACGAACTTATTACTTTCTCAACCAAAGACGTCTTTACGTCTCCTTAAACAAGGTATTTGAGAGTTTCATAGGAATTTTGTTTTAGCTCCAGCTGATAAGGCCGCTAACAATGTGGTCGTTGTTTGACGGCTTTACATTAACGTTGTTAACATTCTTCAGCAAGAACTTGGTGGTACTAAGGCCTATGAACTTCAGCCTTTAACTGTAGAGAGGGCTTTAGTTGATGACCACATTTGTCATTCAGCCACCAAGTTTGCTGGCTGTGTTGCAGAATGCCAAGACAATCTTCCTACGTTATATTGGTTATCTTAACTTCAAAAACGACCATACAAAGCACGGTTTATTGCAAACGCAAGCTCTTTTATCACCACTGAACTCTCCAAATTACTAACGTCATGTTTTACTGCCATCAGTAAACTTGGCGGCTGAATGACAGATGTGGTCATCAACTAAAGCCCTCCCTACAGCTAAAGGCTGAAGTTCATAGGAGTTTGTTTTGGCTCCAGCTGATAAGGTCGCTAACAGTGTGGCCGTTGTTTGACGGCTTTACTATGTTAGCACTCTTCAGCAAGAATTTGGTGGAACTAAGGCCTATGAACCCCATCAGAGACACCAAAGGGAAAGAAACATAAACATGAAACAACAGACCTTAATGGAAACATCAGAAGCGGAAAGCCAAAAGGACAGTTACTTTCCCACAAAATGGCCAAAGGCTATCCAAAATAAAATAATATAAGCGACACAAACACCAAAAGACAAACCATAACAAAAATAAACCGCGACAGAAGAACCGCCTTGGAACGGGCAGCGGAAACGCATTCCACTGGGGGGTGGTGGGGGGGGGGCTTAAAATCGGTTTTACTTGGTCACAATCCTCGCCCTTACTTCCATCGCGATTAAGACAAATAATTTGTCTGCATACGCCTCCTAGCATTGGCTTAAGCGATATTCAGTTTTCAAAGTAACCAGAATGGGCCCAATGATCCCAAAGGAAACGAAAATATAATTTCCACTATGATGAAGCACGGGGAGACTTTTTAGGGCCAGCACACAGCACTTAACACCTGCTGCAGTTAGGTAAAATAATAAACTAAAAGATTGACTTTGGAAATAAGGAACATATACATGTAAAAGAACGAAGATCGAATATTCGATTTATTGAGTCTCTTCATACACAGCAATATAGTTTGCAAGGCTGTATACGCCTCCTAGCACCGGCCTAAGCGATATTCGACTTTCAAAGTAACCAGTATGAGCTCAGTGATCCCAATGGAAAAGAAATATAATCTGCGCTATGATGAAGCACGGGACACTTTTTGCGGCCGCCGCACAGCACTTAACAACAGCTGCAGTGAGGTAAAATAAGAAGCTAAAAGGTTGCCTCTGGAAACAAAGAACACATAAAAGAACGAAAAGCGGAGATACGGTTTTATTGAGTCTCTTCATACAGACCAATATAGTTTGCAATATGTTCTAGAAAGGGTTATCCTTTGGAAGCAAGGAATGCACCACAGAACTGGAAAATATGGAGTGTACATGTTTCTGGGCCAGACTAGCTAGTTTCGGCCAATTAGGCCTCATCAGTGACCCTCAAATATTTTAAAAAGTCAAACAATGGAATCAATGATCCAAAAGGAAAAGAAAATATAAACTACACTATGATGAAGGGCAGGGAGACTTTCGCCACACATTCCCAGACACCAGCTGTAGTGACGTTAAATATGTTCTAGAAAGGGTTATCCTTTGGAAGCAAGGGATACACCACAGAACTGGAAAATATGGAGTGTACATGTTTTCCTGGCCAGACTAGCTAATTTCGGCCAATTAGGCCCCATCAGTGCAAGTTTGCCGTATGTGTTTAAAAAAAAAACAGGACAAGCTTTCTACATTATATTAGTTACCTAATCTTTATAAAAGGCCTTACAAATGTTCTATAAAAGGGTTATCCTTTGGAAGCAAGAAATGCACCACAGAACTGGAAAATATAAAGTGTACATGTTTTCTGGGCCAGACTAGCTAGTTTCGGCCAATTAGGCCTCATCAGTGACCCTCAAAAATTTTCAAAATTCCACAATGGAATCAATGATCCCAAAGGACAAGAAAATATAAACTACACTATGATGTAGAGCAGGGAGACTTTTTACGGCCGCCACACATTCCCACACTTCAGCTGTAGTGACGTTAAATATGTTCCATAAAAGCACGGCTTATTGCAAATTCAAGCTCTTGTACCACAACAAAACTTTCTAAATTATTAACTTCGTGTTTTACTACCATAAAAAACATGTGGTCAAATATTGCAAAAATCTTCAAAAAAATTCTAACGAAGTTTTAAGTAAATTGAAATCCAGACGTTTTGTGCTTCAGAATAGAAGTGGAGGCAATGATCATGAATCGATACAATAAACCCACAGCCCCCATAAGAGACACCAAATGGAAAGAAATACTGGTATGCATAAGAATTTATTTTTCTGATTCCCACTTTCAGCCAACTGGGTGACCTAATAACATCATCGTCAGCCTCGATAGCGCAGTGGTTAGCGGGTTCGGCTTATGATCGAGAGGTTGTGCGTTTGAATCCGGCCACCGGTATCGAGGTGTCTCCTTAGGCAAGACACGTAATGACACTGCCCCACTCCACCCAGGTGTAAATGGGTAGCAGTGGTGTACAAGCCACTGCCTCTCTCTCGCGCGCGCGTGAAAACACCAGGAATGAGTGTTCGAGAGCGATTCAATAAGCTTGAAGCTTTCATCGCAATCGAACTAAAATAAATTAGTATAAACTAATAACATCATGTTTATTCTTCTTAAAGAACTTTCTGGAAAGAAATGAGTCACATATTAATTTCATTTTTATAAACAACTTGTTTACAAGGAAAAGTACTTTGGAATCTTCCAGAAAGTTCTGGGTTGCATTATTTTTAGAAAATTACCTAATCTTATTCCACAGTCCTCTGGAATGTTCTAGAGAAATCTTAGGGTCTATAAAAGAGTTTGATTTTTCTCTTTGAGTCAGACTTTGGAGTTTGGGTTTATAACAAAAGTTATTTCTGCATTGTTAAAGGATATTATATTTTATCTCGGACTGTGAATTCTGTGGGATCAAAGAAAAAAATTCATTCAAGGATGTTTCATAACAGAGCTAAGAACATTTAATTTACTTACATCTACAGGTTAAAGATACTTTGAAAATAAATTTTGTTAAATTTTTCCAAAACGCTTGTTTGCTTTTTCTTTCTGCTACGCCCGGCTCGTAGCAACATAAACATGAAACAACAGACCCTAATGGAAACATCAATATCGGAAAGCCAAAAGACAGTTACTTTCCCACAAAATGGCCAATAGGCTATCAAAAATAAAATAATATAAGCGACACAAACACCTAAAGACAAGCCATAAAAAAATAAACCGCGACAGAAGAACTCAAGCATGTCTACTAATGATCCTTTCTACTTGACAATATTTGCATAAGAGTTGGTGCTGAGTTATTCAGACAAATTGCGGATATTCCGATGGGTACGAATTGCTTTTGTTGTGAATGATTATTTGTTATGAACAAATTATTTGTGTAAATCGCGACGTTAGTAAGGGGCGAGAATTGTGGCTACGTATAATCGATTTAAGCCCCCCCCCCCCCAGTAGGACTCGTTTCACCGAACGTTCCAAGGCGGTTCTTCTGTCGTGGTTTATTTTTTCTGGCTTGTCTTTTGAGTGTGTGTATCGCTTATATTATTGTGCTTTGGATAGGCAATTGACCATTTTGTGGGAAAGTAACTGTCCTTTTGGCTTTCCGCTAGTGATGTTTCCATTAGGGTCTAGTTGTTTGATGTTTGTGTTTCTTTCCCTTGGTGTCTCTGATGGGATCTGTGGATTAATTGTATCGATTCCTGTTCATTGCCTTCACTTCTATTTTTATGATGTTCCCTTCCCGTTGAAAACCAATCGGAAATCATTGAAAATAGAAGGGGCGGCAATGATCAGGAATCGTTACAATTTACCCACAGCTCCGATCAGTGACACCAAAGGGAAAGAAACACAAACATGAATGAACAGACCCTAATGGAAACAAAAATAGCGGAGAGCCAAAAGGACAGATACTTTCCCACAAAACGGCCAATAGGCTATCCAAAACAAAATAATATAAGCGACACAAACACCCAAAGACAAACCATAACAAAGACAAACCATAACAAAAATAAGCAGCGACAGCTCGACTTCTAGATGGTTTATTAAATATTGACAATACATATTTCGATGGTTTGATCAGTCAAATTTCCGCCCCAGAACTTCATTTACATAATGCTGATTCTTCCGATACCTAGGCACCGGTTTTGGATTTACATCTATCTATTGTAGAAGGGTTTGTTTCCTGCAAAGTTTTTGATAAACGCGTATGGTTTTGATTTTGAGATTTTGTTTTCGTGCGGCATCCTATGGAGTTTAATTCGATTTGCCAGAGTGTATTTACATGTAACTGACTTCAAAAACTCGTAATAAATTGTTAACTGCTATACTTTTTAATCAAGGTTATCGGTATCATAAACTACGCAAAGCCTTTTCTAAATTTTATAGACGTCATTCCGATTCAATTTCAGAATTCAATGTTGGACTTAAATCTCTTCTGCAACAAGGATTATCGGAACCCGAATTGTATGGTGATTTAGTATATAAATTCAGAAAAATATATACCTGCAATGATTTCAGTACCCAATTTCATAAAATCATTCTTCGATATAAAATGATTGGGTGCAACATAAATATTATACGACAAACTGCATGCATGGTAGTTGACCCAATCACGGTTGATAGCTTTGCTTCCCTCTTTAATTGCACGCCAGTTGGTCAGGCCGCAGATTCTATGACGGTTCCAGCGCAAAGGCTTGCTATGTAATGTTGGCTGGTACCGTATGCTCCGTATATATCGAGTCCTCACCATTGTTTCATTGCCGTGGTTGTTTGATTTCTGTGTTCACGGAGATGTTGCACTTTTGCACTTGCCCCCCACCTTCCACACCCAAGGGAAGCTCTCTTCACTGACCATTCCAAGGTGGTTCTTCTGTCGCGGTTTATTTTTGTTATGATTCGTCTTCGAATGTGTGTATCGCTTATAACTTTTAATTTGGATAGTCAATGGCCATTTTTACGAAAGTAACTGTCCTTTTTGCTTTTCGCTATTTATGCTTCCATTATGGTCTAGTTTAATATTTAACGTATGTGCTTCTTTCCTTTTGCTGTCTCTTGATTGGAGGTGTGGGTAAATTTTTCATTTTGTTCGAAAGTAACTGTCCTTCTGGCTTTTCTGTATTTATGCTTCCATTATGGTCTACTTTAATATTTAACGTATGTGTTTCTTTCCTTTTGGCGTGTCTGATTGGAGGTGTGGGTAAATTGTACCGATACCTGATCATTGCCTCAAATTCTATTTCAATACCAAACAGCTATAATAGCTCGGCTATAAAGGCAATGTTTCTATTTTCTTCGGATAGTACATCAATTTTCAGTAAAAAACTAATTTCTTGACAAACATGCGTTTATTATATTTATAAGTTTCACAGAGATGTTGCACTGATGAGTTAGGAAGAGGTCACGTTTACAAAACGTGTACATTTCGGCTTATATGCCACGTATAGTTGAAAGCTGTTTATTTGAAAATATAACTATCACGGCCTACTTAATTCAACAGAGTATGTGCTAGGTCAATCCGTTGTAATAAAATAATAGTGTAGAAAATTATAGTAGCTGTATTTTATGTTTTAATAATAGACCTGTTCAACAACATATTATTTAAGTTCATGTACAATTATGACCTTTTCTTAATGGCGCACATTGTATCGCTTATTTGTTTAAGCACAGTAATTAGGTACATGATTCAAAAGGACAATTTGGGAACCATTTACTCATTTAACCCATTGGATGCGGGAAACACTAAAAGGGGTAGCTTGGCAAACAATGCAAGCCCAGTCTGATCAGTGCCTGCACTATTTGCTAACATAATTGTCCGTAAAATATGGAATAAAAACGAAAAAACAAACAAAAAAAACAAAAAAAAAAAAAAAACAGGCCCGACACCCATTATATGACTAATGGGCTTGTCCAACATATAAGAATGGAAGAGTTCACCAGTCGGCCCCCGCCCGTAGGGGTCTGCAAAAATAGGTGGGCTGCACGATGCTTCCTCGCAGAGCTGAGACGTGTAATTGTAAACCGCTTAGAGGATCTAAGCCTGCCCAGGCAAAGCGGTGTGAGTCGGACCGTCCATGCTTATAAACCCTACTGGTTTCATTGGGCGACAGTGCTTGAGATGTCATTTCATCTCAATATCGGGTAAAAGTCCCACAAAATAGAAAGCAACGTCTCGGAAATGACCTACATTGTGTTGACGGGGACGTTAAACCTCCAATCAAACAAACAAAAGAGTACACTAGCATACAATGGGTTAAAGTACCTTATTATGTTTGTTGTTCTTTCTTTTTTTTTCCTTTTTTCTAACGACGCAAAGAATGTATCGGGTCAGCAGCTGCCAATCTGATTTTTTTTTTTTTTTTTGGTTTGGGTTTTGCGGCCCTTTCAAGATTATTCCACTCATATCGAGCCGATCGTTAAACAGAGGTGGTCGAAAACCGGAGTACCCGGAGAAAAACCACCTGACCTTCCGTTGCAGAACTTGGCGTCTCACACGTGGCCCGAGCGAGGCTCGAACCTACGGCGGTGAGAGACCTAATGACTAGGAGTCAGCGCTCTTATCCACTAGGCCACGGAGGCCCGTGACCAATCTGATAACACACCCGTACGACATAGTGCATTTTTCATATCTTCAAAATGGCTACTTTCTTGATGAAAATTTACGGTGGTTTTCTTATTTATACTCCTAACGTAGGTTTTGGGTGCTCGTTAACCGCCTCATTGAGGCGGTTCTAACGAGTACCCACAACCTATGTCTTGGAGCAGAAATAAGAAAAATAATGTATGCCCCTGTTTTCTATATAAATTGGGATTTAGGGGTGTTCATTTCACGGACTTATTCACGTGATGGCCAGTAAAGCATTGCATTCTGCAGCTGGAACTATCAGGTCAAGAATGACTAATTTGATTGTCTCCTCATCATAAAAGACAGTAAAGCATTGCGTTCGTTCTACATCTGGAACTATCGAGTCAAGAATGACTAATCGGATTGTCTCCACAACTCAAAAAGACTATTAAGCATTGCGTTCTTCAACTGGAACTATCGGGTCAACAACGACTGATCTGAGTGTCTCCACAACTCAAAAGTCAGTAAAGCATTGCTTTCTACATCTGGAACTATCGGGTCAACAACGACTGATCTGAGTGTCTCCACAACTCAAAAGACAGTAAAGCATTGCTTTCTACATCTGGAACTATCGGGTCAACAACGACTGATCTGAGTGTCTCCACATATCAAAAGACTGTAAAGAATTGCGTTCTACAGCTGGAACTATCGGATCAACAACGACTGATCTGAGTGACTCCACAACTCAAAAGACAGTAAAGCATTGCGTTCTACATCTGGAACTATCGGATCAACAACGACTGATCTGAGTGTCTCCACAACTCAAAAGACAGTAAAGCATTGCGTTCTACATCTGGAACTATCGGATCAACAACGACTGATCTGAGTGTCTCCACAACTCAAAAGACAGTAAAGCATTGCGTTCTACATCTGGAACTATCGGATCAACAACGACTAATCGGATTGTCTCCACAACTCAAAACACAGTAAAGCATTGCGTTCTACATCTGGAACTATCGGTTCAACAACGACTGATCTGAGTGTCTCCACGACTCAAAAGACTGTAAAGAATTGCGTTCTACAGCTGGAACTATCGGGTCAACAACGACTAAGCTGATTGTCTCCACAACTAAAAAGACAGTATAGTATTGCGTTCGTTTTACATCTGGAACTATCGGGTCAACAACGACTGATCTGAGTGTGTCCACATATCAAAAGACTGTAAAGAATTGCGTTCTACAGCTGGAACTATCGGATCAACAACGACTGATCTGATTGTCTCCACATCTCAAAAGACAATAAAACATTGCATTCTACAGCTGGAACTATCGGGTCAAGAATGACTAATCGGATGTCTCCACAACTCAAAAGACTGTAAAGCACTGCGTTTGTCAGCTGGAACTATCGGGTCAACAGCGACTGATCTGATTGTCTCTTCAACTCAAAAGACAGTAAAGTATTACGTTGAACTTCCGCAGCTGGAACTAACGGGTCAACAACGACTGATCTGATTGTCTCTACAACTCAAAAGACAGTAAAGCATTGCGTTCTACAGATGGAAATATCGGGTCAACAACGACTGATCTGCTTGTCTCCACAAAGTAGAAGTAAAACAAAGATCAGGAACCGATACAATTAACTTACTCCACCCACCAAAGACACCAAAGGGAAAGAAATACAAACATTAAGCGACCAGACCATAATGGAAACCTAAACAAAGGAAGGCCATAAGGACAGATACTTTCCCACAAAATGGCCTTATGGCCATCCAAAATTAAAAGACACAAGTGATACACACAGTAAGTAACAAAAAACAACATAAATAAATCGCCACAGAAGAACCGCCTTGGAACGGTCAGTGGAAATATTTCCACTGGGGGGGGGGGGCTTAAATCGATTTTACGTGGCCACAATCCTCGCCCTTACTTCCGTCGCGATTTAGACAAATAATTTGTTCAGTCCGCATGAAGGCCTCCTAACTCATCAGTGCAACATCTCCGTGAACACAAAAAATTAAAGAACCACAGAGGTGAGACAACGGTGAGGACTCGACAGCAAGAAACTACTAAAATGCTGGAGCAAAAGAAAACCAACAGTTAGACTCCGATGGGCCCGACCAGAGACAGAGCATCAGGCACCAACCAACATTACCAAGAATTAGATCTCTCTAATTCTCAATAAGCCTTTACGTTGGAGCCGTCATTGAATCTGAGGCCTGACCCACCGGCGTGCAATCAAAGAGGGAAGCAAAGTTGCCAACCGTGATTGGGTTAACTAGCATGCATGCAGTCTGTCGTATAACATCCATGTTGTACCCAATCTTTTCATATCGAAGAATGATTTTTTCGAAATTTGGTGCTGAAGTCATTGCGGTTATATATTTTTCTGAATTTATATACTAAGTCACCATAAAATTCGGGTTCCGATAGACCTTGTTGCAAAAGAGATTTAAGCCCAATATTGAATTTTGAAATTTTGAAAATGCTTTGCGTAGTTTATGGTACCGATAACCCTGATTAAGGAGTTTAGCAGTTAATAATTTATTACGAGTTTTGAAGTCAGTTACATGACTACACACTCTAGCAAATCGAATTAATTGCGAAATATAAACGCCATAGGATGGCGCACGAGGTACATCACCATCCAAAAAAGGAAAATTTACAATCTCAAAATCAAAGTCATCGCGTTTATCATAAATTTTGCACGAAACAAACCCATCTACAATAGACAGATGTAGATCCAAAAACGGGGCCTCGGTATCAGAAGAATTTGCTTTATTTATTTGAAGTTCTGGGGGGTAAATCTGACTGATCAAACCATCGAAATAGGTATAATCAATATTTAATAAATCATCTAAATATCTAGAAGTGGAGCTAAAAGCTTCAATAATTTCAGATTGGTTATCAATGGAAAGCGACAACATGAAGAATTCGTAGAATCAATAAGCCTTAAAAATTTGAGACCTACTTTATCAACATTTTAAACGAACTGGTCATTCTCCTAGTTATGTTACTGTACTGCCAGTGGAAAAAGTAACCTATGAACAGCTAACAAATACGCCAAATTGCATGAAATTGAATTAAAATGGATTAGGTTGTTACATTAATTGTAAAGTAGTATTTCTAGGATGCCAGACTTTGACGCCTTTAAACATTTTGTGAAACGTAAACGTGAATATAGATCACATGGTATAAGGACAAATGGAAATTTTAAACGGAAATATCTCGCAATAAAGAAAAAGGATACTTCTCTTAAAGTTTTAGCTGAAATATTAAATAAAAGTGGTCATTTGTCATTGCTTTGTTGTCAGTTTTCACATCTCTTCCTGTTCCAGTCAAACGGAAATTAGATGTAAAGGCTAACAGGTTCTATGTTAAAGCTCTTCTATTTTAATGCTTGCATGTTTTTAAGCTTAATTGATCAGTCAACAATATTTTAGGTCATTTTGAGCCGGTCAGTTTACCTATCCACACTTTTATCATACGCAAGCGATTAACCAGTACAGTGAACTTTCTTTCGCCTGAAACTGACAACTGTCCTTTTTGAATCAGCGGAAGGGCGGGAATGACCATAGAAAAAGATTTCATGATCAATCTCAACGAACGAATGTTGCCTACACCGGCAGGTATCGAACCCGCATCCTCCTGATCACCAGGCAGACGCACATGCGACTGAGCTACCGATGTCGGCGAAATGCATCAGTGAAGTTGCTCTGACGAGCACTCACAACCTATGTTTTGAGTATAAATCCAGTTTATTATGCAGCGCTATTAACTAGATGCTATACTCATCATTTTCGTCGCCCAACAATCGAATCTGAAATAAATACCTTTTAAAAACAGGGAATTTAATTTATTGATTTACCTAGTATATACCCGATTTGGTTGTTTGTTTTGGAATTTAACGGCCCAGTCAACAGTTTTGTAGGTCATTTTTGAGCCGGTAAGTTTACCTTTCCACATTTTTTCCTTGGCAGGCTAATATTACTAAGTTATGGGTACTTATTGCGCACCACTCGTGGCTGATCTGCTTTTGTTTTGTTATGAAAGAGACTTCATGATGTCCCTTTCTGCTGAAAACCAGTCTTGGTATGTTGGTTGGTGCCTGATGCTCTGTCTCTGGTCGGGCCATCGGAGTCTAACTGTTGGTTTTCTTTTGCTCCAGCATTTCAGTGGTTTCTTGCTGTCGACCTCACCGTTGTCTCGCCTCTGTGGTTCTTTGATTTTTTGTGTTCATGGAGATGTTGCACCGATGAGTTAGGAGGCCTTCATAAATCGCGACGGAAGTAAGGGCGAGGATTGTGGCCATGTAAAATCGATTTAAGCCCCCCAGTGGAAATCTTTCCACTGACCGTTCCAAGGCGGTTCTTCTGTGGCGATGTATTTATGTTGTTGTTTGTTACTTACTGTGTGTATCACTTGTGTCTTTTAATTTTGGATGGCCATATGGCCATTTTGTGGGAAAGTAACTGTCCTTATGGCCTTCCTTTGTTTAGGTTTCCATTATGGTCTGGTCGCTTAATGTTTGTATTTCTTTCCCTTTGGTGTCTTTGATGGGTGGAGTAAGTTAATTGTATCGATTCCTGATCTTTGTTTTACTTCTACTTTGAATCATTGAAGCTTTTAGCTCAACTTCTAGATATTTGGATGATTGATTAAATATTGATAATACCTTTTTCGATGGTTTGATCAGTCAAATTTACCCCCCCCCCCCCCCCCCACAGAACTTCAGTCAAATAAAACAAATTCTTCTGATACCGAGGTCCCGTTTTTGGATTTACATCTGTCTATTGTAGATTGGTTTGTTTCTTGCAAAATTTATAATAAACGCGATGATTTGGATTTTGAGATTGTAAATTTTCCTTTTTGGATGGTGATGATCCTCGTGCGCCATCCTATGGCGTTTATATTTCGCAATTTGCAAGTGTGTGTAGTCATGTAACTGACTTCAACCCTCGTAATAAATTGTTAACGGCTAAACTTCTTAATCAGGGTTATCGGTACCATAAACTACGCAAAGCCTTTTCAAACTTTCATAGACGTCATTCAGATTTAATTTCAAAGTTCAATATTGGACTTAAATTTCTTCTGCAACAAGGTCTATCGGAACCCGAATTTTATGGCGACTTACTATATTAGTTTAGAAAAATATATAACCGCAATGACTTCGGCACCCTATTTCGTTAAATCTTTCTTTGATATAAAAAGATTGGGTACAACATAAATGTTATAGGACAGACTGCATGCATGGTAGTTAACATAATCACGGTAGACAGATTTGCTTCCCTCTTTAATTGCAGGCCGGTGGGCCAGGCCTCAGATTCTATGACGGTTCCAGCGTAAAGACTTATGTTGGTTGGTACCTGATGCTCTGTCTCTGGTCAGGCCCATCGAAGTCTAAGTGTTGGTTTTCTTTTGCGCCAGCATTTCAGTAGTTTCTTGCTGTCGAGACCTCACCGTTGTTTCATCTCTGTGGTTGTTTGATTTTTGTGTTCACGGAGATGTTGCACTGATGAGTTAGGAGGCCTTCATGCGGACTGGACAAATTATTTGTCGCCTCTTGGGCGGTATCGCCCCTTTAAACAAAAATGAGTATCACAAATAAATCACAAATAATTAAATAAATAAAGTTCTTCTGTGGCGGGTTATTTATGGTATATTTTGTTACTTACTGTGTGTATCGCTTGTGTCTTTTTATTTTGGATGGCCATATGGCCATTTTGTGGGAAAGTAACTGTCCTTATGGCCTTCCTTTGTTTAGGTTTCCATTATGGTCTGGTCGCTTAATGTTTGTGTTTCTTTCCCTTTGGTGTCTTTGATGGTTGGAGTAAGTTAATTGTATCGATTCCGGATCTTTGTTTTACGTCTACTTTGCAATATCTCCCCTTAGGTTACATGCTGCTTCTTCTGTATGGATTCCCCATTCTAATAATAATTTTAGTGCTATGGTGTTGTCGGTATATGTGAGGCCCATAAATTTGTTTTCTGCCGCTTCCGTTAATTTAAGTGGAGCAAGTAGTACTAATTTATTTAAAATTAATCTGAGATTTAGATTATCTCCTACCAAATCGCCCATTCTTCGGAAATATACCAATCCTTTCAAAACAAGTGGAATGTATCTCAGTATTTCAAAGTGCAATGCTAATAGGTGCTGGTGCTGTTCACATTTATGCACTGCGTCTAACGTTTCTTCGTCTGTAAACGCATTACGAAAACACGCCTATATAATGTTGACCCCCTTAAACCCCACGTTTATATAGTAAAAGTGGGGGTTTACAGGGGTTAACCTTATTTTTCTAATTTCTGCTCTAAAATATAGATTGTGGGTACTCGTTAGAACCGCCTCAATGAGGCGGTTCTGACGTGTACCCACAATCTATATTTTGAACAGAAATAAGACAAATATCACAATTTATCATCATAAAATCTTCATTTTATTTTTCGAAGAAAAAATTAACTATGTATTTGTATAGGTATGTTTTCGTAATGGGTAGACGTTTTTCTGTAGTTAACATGTCCGATTTGACATGTAAGTATACGGAATGGATATATGTGATAACCTGACATACTGCAAATTGTAAATTGCAGTATGTCGGGCAAACTAATAGCATGTTAAAAACACGATTTAAAGAACACTGTCGTAAAAAGATTAAGCCTAAAAAACTGACACTTACGTGTACCGTCATTTCAGACATACAGGTCATTCTATAAAAGATATTTCTATACAGCCAGTGGAAAAAATTATTATGATGTAAATTCTACAGTTAGGTAATTTTTGTGATTGTAAAAATTCAGTGTATTGCTATCCTGCTGCTTGTCATATTATAACTGGCAATTAAAAAAATATTCCTTATTCTAGGATACGTAATATAATTTCCAAAGGACCGAAATATCGATTTCCTTCTATAATTGATTGTAGAGATGAAATCGCTGCTGCCTTGAAAGACTTTGGTAATCGATGGTGTAAACGAGAGTATGTTGAGCATAAAGCTCTTAAGGAATGGAAACTTAGCATTTGGAAATTGGTGAACAAACGCATTTCTTTTTATTCGCAAAATACGAACTTATTACTTTCTCAACCAAAGACGTCTTTACGTCTCCTTAAACAAGGTATTTGAGAGTTTCATAGGAATTTTGTTTTAGCTCCAGCTGATAAGGCCGCTAACAATGTGGTCGTTGTTTGACGGCTTTACGTTAACGTTGTTAACATTCTTCAGCAAGAACTTGGTGGTACTAAGGCCTATGAACTTCAGCCTTTAGCTGTAGAGAGGGCTTTAGTTGATGACCACATTTGTCATTCAGCCACCAAGTTTGCTGGCTGTGTTGCAGAATGCCAAGACAATCTTCCTACGTTATATTGGTTATCTTAACTTCAAAAACGACCATACAAAGCACGGTTTATTGCAAACGCAAGCTCTTTTATCACCACTGAACTCTCCAAATTACTAACGTCATGTTTTACTGCCATCAGTAAACTTGGCGGCTGAATGACAGATGTGGTCATCAACTAAAGCCCTCCCTACAGCTAAAGGCTGAAGTTCATAGGAGTTTGTTTTGGCTCCAGCTGATAAGGTCGCTAACAGTGTGGCCGTTGTTTGACGGCTTTACTATGTTAGCACTCTTCAGCAAGAATTTGGTGGAACTAAGGCCTATGAACCCCATCAGAGACACCAAAGGGAAAGAAACATAAACATGAAACAACAGACCTTAATGGAAACATCAGAAGCGGAAAGCCAAAAGGACAGTTACTTTCCCACAAAATGGCCAAAGGCTATCCAAAATAAAATAATATAAGCGACACAAACACCAAAAGACAAACCATAACAAAAATAAACCGCGACAGAAGAACCGCCTTGGAACGGGCAGCGGAAACGCATTCCACTGGGGGGTGGTGGGGGGGGGGGGCTTAAAATCGGTTTTACTTGGTCACAATCCTCGCCCTTACTTCCATCGCGATTAAGACAAATAATTTGTCTGCATACGCCTCCTAGCATTGGCTTAAGCGATATTCAGTTTTCAAAGTAACCAGAATGGGCCCAATGATCCCAAAGGAAACGAAAATATAATTTCCACTATGATGAAGCACGGGGAGACTTTTTAGGGCCAGCACACAGCACTTAACACCTGCTGCAGTTAGGTAAAATAATAAACTAAAAGATTGACTTTGGAAATAAGGAACATATACATGTAAAAGAACGAAGATCGAATATTCGATTTATTGAGTCTCTTCATACACAGCAATATAGTTTGCAAGGCTGTATACGCCTCCTAGCACCGGCCTAAGCGATATTCGACTTTCAAAGTAACCAGTATGAGCTCAGTGATCCCAATGGAAAAGAAATATAATCTGCGCTATGATGAAGCACGGGACACTTTTTGCGGCCGCCGCACAGCACTTAACAACAGCTGCAGTGAGGTAAAATAAGAAGCTAAAAGGTTGCCTCTGGAAACAAAGAACACATAAAAGAACGAAAAGCGGAGATACGGTTTTATTGAGTCTCTTCATACAGACCAATATAGTTTGCAATATGTTCTAGAAAGGGTTATCCTTTGGAAGCAAGGAATGCACCACAGAACTGGAAAATATGGAGTGTACATGTTTCTGGGCCAGACTAGCTAGTTTCGGCCAATTAGGCCTCATCAGTGACCCTCAAATATTTTAAAAAGTCAAACAATGGAATCAATGATCCAAAAGGAAAAGAAAATATAAACTACACTATGATGAAGGGCAGGGAGACTTTCGCCACACATTCCCAGACACCAGCTGTAGTGACGTTAAATATGTTCTAGAAAGGGTTATCCTTTGGAAGCAAGGGATACACCACAGAACTGGAAAATATGGAGTGTACATGTTTTCCTGGCCAGACTAGCTAATTTCGGCCAATTAGGCCCCATCAGTGCAAGTTTGCCGTATGTGTTTAAAAAAAAAACAGGACAAGCTTTCTACATTATATTAGTTACCTAATCTTTATAAAAGGCCTTACAAATGTTCTATAAAAGGGTTATCCTTTGGAAGCAAGAAATGCACCACAGAACTGGAAAATATAAAGTGTACATGTTTTCTGGGCCAGACTAGCTAGTTTCGGCCAATTAGGCCTCATCAGTGACCCTCAAAAATTTTCAAAATTCCACAATGGAATCAATGATCCCAAAGGACAAGAAAATATAAACTACACTATGATGTAGAGCAGGGAGACTTTTTACGGCCGCCACACATTCCCACACTTCAGCTGTAGTGACGTTAAATATGTTCCATAAAAGCACGGCTTATTGCAAATTCAAGCTCTTGTACCACAACAAAACTTTCTAAATTATTAACTTCGTGTTTTACTACCATAAAAAACATGTGGTCAAATATTGCAAAAATCTTCAAAAAAATTCTAACGAAGTTTTAAATAAATTGAAATCCAGACGTTTTGTGCTTCAGAATAGAAGTGGAGGCAATGATCATGAATCGATACAATAAACCCACAGCCCCTATAAGAGACACCAAATGGAAAGAAATACTGGTATGCATAAGAATTTATTTTTCTGATTCCCACTTTCAGCCAACTGGGTGACCTAATAACATCATCGTCAGCCTCGATAGCGCAGTGGTTAGCGGGTTCGGCTTATGATCGAGAGGTTGTGCGTTTGAATCCGGCCACCGGTATCGAGGTGTCTCCTTAGGCAAGACACGTAATGACACTGCCCCACTCCACCCAGGTGTAAATGGGTAGCAGTGGTGTACAAGCCACTGCATCTCTCTCGCGCGCGCGTGAAAACACCAGGAATGAGTGTTCGAGAGCGATTCAATAAGCTTGAAGCTTTCATCGCAATCGAACTAAAATAAATTAGTATAAACTAATAACATCATGTTTATTCTTCTTAAAGAACTTTCTGGAAAGAAATGAGTCACATATTAATTTCATTTTTATAAACAACTTGTTTACAAGGAAAAGTACTTTGGAATCTTCCAGAAAGTTCTGGGTTGCATTATTTTTAGAAAATTACCTAATCTTATTCCACAGTCCTCTGGAATGTTCTAGAGAAATCTTAGGGTCTATAAAAGAGTTTGATTTTTCTCTTTGAGTCAGACTTTGGAGTTTGGGTTTATAACAAAAGTTATTTCTGCATTGTTAAAGGATATTATATTTTATCTCGGACTGTGAATTCTGTGGGATCAAAGAAAAAAATTCATTCAAGGATGTTTCATAACAGAGCTAAGAACATTTAATTTACTTACATCTACAGGTTAAAGATACTTTGAAAATAAATTTTGTTAAATTTTTCCAAAACGCTTGTTTGCTTTTTCTTTCTGCTACGCCCGGCTCGTAGCAACATAAACATGAAACAACAGACCCTAATGGAAACATCAATATCGGAAAGCCAAAAGACAGTTACTTTCCCACAAAATGGCCAATAGGCTATCAAAAATAAAATAATATAAGCGACACAAACACCTAAAGACAAGCCATAAAAAAATAAACCGCGACAGAAGAACTCAAGCATGTCTACTAATGATCCTTTCTACTTGACAATATTTACATAAGAGTTGGTGCTGAGTTATTCAGACAAATTGCGGATATTCCGATGGGTACGAATTGCTTTTGTTGTGAATGATTATTTGTTATGAACAAATTATTTGTGTAAATCGCGACGTTAGTAAGGGGCGAGAATTGTGGCTACGTATAATCGATTTAAGCCCCCCCCCCCCCCCCCAGTAGGACTCGTTTCACCGAACGTTCCAAGGCGGTTCTTCTGTCGTGGTTTATTTTTTCTGGCTTGTCTTTTGAGTGTGTGTATCGCTTATATTATTGTGCTTTGGATAGGCAATTGACCATTTTGTGGGAAAGTAACTGTCCTTTTGGCTTTCCGCTAGTGATGTTTCCATTAGGGTCTAGTTGTTTGATGTTTGTGTTTCTTTCCCTTGGTGTCTCTGATGGGATCTGTGGATTAATTGTATCGATTCCTGTTCATTGCCTTCACTTCTATTTTTATGATGTTCCCTTCCCGTTGAAAACCAATCGGAAATCATTGAAAATAGAAGGGGCGGCAATGATCAGGAATCGTTACAATTTACCCACAGCTCCGATCAGTGACACCAAAGGGAAAGAAACACAAACATGAATGAACAGACCCTAATGGAAACACAAATAGCGGAGAGCTATCCAAAACAAAATAATATAAGCGACACAAACACCCAAAGACAAACCATAACAAAGACAAACCATAACAAAAATAAGCAGCGACAGCTCGACTTCTAGATGGTTTATTAAATATTGACAATATATATTTCGATGGTTTGATCAGTCAAATTTCCGCCCCAGAACTTCATTTACATAATGCTGATTCTTCCGATACCTAGGCACCGGTTTTGGATTTACATCTATCTATTGTAGAAGGGTTTGTTTCCTGCAAAGTTTTTGATAAACGCGTATGGTTTTGATTTTGAGATTTTGTTTTCGTGCGGCATCCTATGGAGTTTAATTCGATTTGTCAGAGTGTATTTACATGTAACTGACTTCAAAAACTCGTAATAAATTGTTAACTGCTATACTTTTTAATCAAGGTTATCGGTATCATAAACTACGCAAAGCCTTTTCTAAATTTTATAGACGTCATTCCGATTCAATTTCAGAATTCAATGTTGGACTTAAATCTCTTCTGCAACAAGGATTATCGGAACCCGAATTGTATGGTGATTTAGTATATAAATTCAGAAAAATATATACCTGCAATGATTTCAGTACCCAATTTCATAAAATCATTCTTCGATATAAAATGATTGGGTGCAACATAAATATTATACGACAAA
The DNA here is from genome assembly GCA_963580285.1 of Lucinisca nassula. NCBI lineage: Eukaryota > Metazoa > Mollusca > Bivalvia > Lucinida > Lucinidae > Lucinisca > Lucinisca nassula. Next base: position 12,772,784 of record OY757022.1, on the reverse strand, counting down.
CTGCATGCATGGTAGTTGACCCAATCACGGTTGATAGCTTTGCTTCCCTCTTTAATTGCACGCCAGTTGGTCAGGCCGCAGATTCTATGACGGTTCCAGCGCAAAGGCTTGCTATGTAATGTTGGCTGGTACCGTATGCTCCGTATATATCGAGTCCTCACCATTGTTTCATTGCCGTGGTTGTTTGATTTCTGTGTTCACGGAGATGTTGCACTTTTGCACTTGCCCCCCACCTTCCACACCCAAGGGAAGCTCTCTTCACTGACCATTCCAAGGTGGTTCTTCTGTCGCGGTTTATTTTTGTTATGATTCGTCTTCGAATGTGTGTATCGCTTATAACTTTTTAATTTGGATAGTCAATGGCCATTTTTACGAAAGTAACTGTCCTTTTTGCTTTTCGCTATTTATGCTTCCATTATGGTCTGGTTTAATATTTAACGTATGTGCTTCTTTCCTTTTGCCGTCTCTTGATTGGAGGTGTGGGTAAATTTTTCATTTTGTTCGAAAGTAACTGTCCTTCTGGCTTTTCTGTATTTATGCTTCCATTATGGTCTACTTTAATATTTAACGTATGTGTTTCTTTCCTTTTGGCGTGTCTGATTGGAGGTGTGGGTAAATTGTACCGATACCTGATCATTGCCTCAAATTCTATTTCAATACCAAACAGCTATAATAGCTCGGCTATAAAGGCAATGTTTCTATTTTCTTCGGATAGTACATCAATTTTCAGTAAAAAACTAATTTCTTGACAAACATGCGTTTATTATATTTATAAGTTTCAGAGATGTTGCACTGATGAGTTAGGAAGAGGTCACGTTTACAAAACGTGTACATTTCGGCTTATATGCCACGTATAGTTGAAAGCTGTTTATTTGAAAATATAACTATCACGGCCTACTTAATTCAACAGAGTATGTGCTAGGTCAATCCGTTGTAATAAAATAATAGTGTAGAAAATTATAGTAGCTGTATTTTATGTTTTAATAATAGACCTGTTCAACAACATATTATTTAAGTTCATGTACAATTATGACCTTTTCTTAATGGCGCACATTGTATCGCTTATTTGTTTAAGCACAGTAATTAGGTACATGATTCAAAAGGACAATTTGGGAACCATTTACTCATTTAACCCATTGGATGCGGGAAACACTAAAAGGGGTAGCTTGGCAAACAATGCAAGCCCAGTCTGATCAGTGCCTGCACTATTTGCTAACATAATTGTCCGTAAAATATGGAATAAAAACGAAAAAACAAACAAAAAAAACAAAAAAAAAAAAAAAAACAGGCCCGACACCCATTATATGACTAATGGGCTTGTCCAACATATAAGAATGGAAGAGTTCACCAGTCAGCCCCCGCCCGTAGGGGTCTGCAAAAATAGGTGGGCTGCACGATGCTTCCTCGCAGAGCTGAGACGTGTAATTGTAAACCGCTTAGAGGATCTAAGCCTGCCCAGGCAAAGCGGTGTGAGTCGGACCGTCCATGCTTATAAACCCTACTGGTTTCATTGGGCGACAGTGCTTGAGATGTCATTTCATCTCAATATCGGGTAAAAGTCCCACAAAATAGAAAGCAACGTCTCGGAAATGACCTACATTGTGTTGACGGGGACGTTAAACCTCCAATCAAACAAACAAAAGAGTACACTAGCATACAATGGGTTAAAGTACCTTATTATGTTTGTTGTTCTTTCTTTTTTTTTTCCTTTTTTCTAACGACGCAAAGAATGTATCGGGTCAGCAGCTGCCAATCTGATTTTTTTTTTTTTTGGTTTGGGTTTTGCGGCCCTTTCAAGATTATTCCACTCATATCGAGCCGATCGTTAAACAGAGGTGGTCGAAAACCGGAGTACCCGGAGAAAAACCACCTGACCTTCCGTTGCAGAACTTGGCGTCTCACACGTGGCCCGAGCGAGGCTCGAACCTACGGCGGTGAGAGACCTAATGACTAGGAGTCAGCGCTCTTATCCACTAGGCCACGGAGGCCCGTGACCAATCTGATAACACACCCGTACGACATAGTGCATTTTTCATATCTTCAAAATGGCTACTTTCTTGATGAAAATTTACGGTGGTTTTCTTATTTATACTCCTAACGTAGGTTTTGGGTGCTCGTTAACCGCCTCATTGAGGCGGTTCTAACGAGTACCCACAGCCTATGTCTTGGAGCAGAAATAAGAAAAATAATGTATGCCCCTGTTTTCTCTATATAAATTGGGATTTAGGGGTGTTCATTTCACGGACTTATTCACGTGATGGCCAGTAAAGCATTGCATTCTGCAGCTGGAACTATCAGGTCAAGAATGACTAATTTGATTGTCTCCTCATCATAAAAGACAGTAAAGCATTGCGTTCGTTCTACATCTGGAACTATCGAGTCAAGAATGACTAATCGGATTGTCTCCACAACTCAAAAAGACTATTAAGCATTGCGTTCTTCAACTGGAACTATCGGGTCAACAACGACTGATCTGAGTGTCTCCACAACTCAAAAGTCAGTAAAGCATTGCTTTCTACATCTGGAACTATCGGGTCAACAACGACTGATCTGAGTGTCTCCACAACTCAAAAGACAGTAAAGCATTGCTTTCTACATCTGGAACTATCGGGTCAACAACGACTGATCTGAGTGTCTCCACATATCAAAAGACTGTAAAGAATTGCGTTCTACAGCTGGAACTATCGGATCAACAACGACTGATCTGAGTGACTCCACAACTCAAAAGACAGTAAAGCATTGCGTTCTACATCTGGAACTATCGGATCAACAACGACTGATCTGAGTGTCTCCACAACTCAAAAGACAGTAAAGCATTGCGTTCTACATCTGGAACTATCGGATCAACAACGACTGATCTGAGTGTCTCCACAACTCAAAAGACAGTAAAGCATTGCGTTCTACATCTGGAACTATCGGATCAACAACGACTAATAGGATTGTCTCCACAACTCAAAACACAGTAAAGCATTGCGTTCTACATCTGGAACTATCGGTTCAACAACGACTGATCTGAGTGTCTCCACGACTCAAAAGACTGTAAAGAATTGCGTTCTACAGCTGGAACTATCGGGTCAACAACGACTAAGCTGATTGTCTCCACAACTAAAAAGACAGTATAGTATTGCGTTCGTTTTACATCTGGAACTATCGGGTCAACAACGACTGATCTGAGTGTGTCCACATATCAAAAGACTGTAAAGAATTGCGTTCTACAGCTGGAACTATCGGATCAACAACGACTGATCTGATTGTCTCCACATCTCAAAAGACAATAAAACATTGCATTCTACAGCTGGAACTATCGGGTCAAGAATGACTAATCGGATGTCTCCACAACTCAAAAGACTGTAAAGCACTGCGTTTGTCAGCTGGAACTATCGGGTCAACAGCGACTGATCTGATTGTCTCTTCAACTCAAAAGACAGTAAAGTATTACGTTGAACTTCCGCAGCTGGAACTAACGGGTCAACAACGACTGATCTGATTGTCTCTACAACTCAAAAGACAGTAAAGCATTGCGTTCTACAGATGGAAATATCGGGTCAACAACGACTGATCTGCTTGTCTCCACAAAGTAGAAGTAAAACAAAGATCAGGAACCGATACAATTAACTTACTCCACCCACCAAAGACACCAAAGGGAAAGAAATACAAACATTAAGCGACCAGACCATAATGGAAACCTAAACAAAGGAAGGCCATAAGGACAGATACTTTCCCACAAAATGGCCTTATGGCCATCCAAAATTAAAAGACACAAGTGATACACACAGTAAGTAACAAAAAACAACATAAATAAATCGCCACAGAAGAACCGCCTTGGAACGGTCAGTGGAAATATTTCCACTGGGGGGGGGGGGCTTAAATCGATTTTACGTGGCCACAATCCTCGCCCTTACTTCCGTCGCGATTTAGACAAATAATTTGTTCAGTCCGCATGAAGGCCTCCTAACTCATCAGTGCAACATCTCCGTGAACACAAAAAATTAAAGAACCACAGAGGTGAGACAACGGTGAGGACTCGACAGCAAGAAACTACTAAAATGCTGGAGCAAAAGAAAACCAACAGTTAGACTCCGATGGGCCCGACCAGAGACAGAGCATCAGGCACCAACCAACATTACCAAGAATTAGATCTCTCTAATTCTCAATAAGCCTTTACGTTGGAGCCGTCATTGAATCTGAGGCCTGACCCACCGGCGTGCAATCAAAGAGGGAAGCAAAGTTGCCAACCGTGATTGGGTTAACTACCATGCATGCAGTCTGTCGTATAACATCCATGTTGTACCCAATCTTTTCATATCGAAGAATGATTTTTTCGAAATTTGGTGCTGAAGTCATTGCGGTTATATATTTTTCTGAATTTATATACTAAGTCACCATAAAATTCGGGTTCCGATAGACCTTGTTGCAAAAGAGATTTAAGCCCAATATTGAATTTTGAAATTTTGAAAATGCTTTGCGTAGTTTATGGTACCGATAACCCTGATTAAGGAGTTTAGCAGTTAATAATTTATTACGAGTTTTGAAGTCAGTTACATGACTACACACTCTAGCAAATCGAATTAATTGCGAAATATAAACGCCATAGGATGGCGCACGAGGTACATCACCATCCAAAAAAGGAAAATTTACAATCTCAAAATCAAAGTCATCGCGTTTATCATAAATGTTGCACGAAACAAACCCATCTACAATAGACAGATGTAGATCCAAAAACGGGGCCTCGGTATCAGAAGAATTTGCTTTATTTATTTGAAGTTCTGGGGGGTAAATCTGACTGATCAAACCATCGAAATAGGTATAATCAATATTTAATAAATCATCTAAATATCTAGAAGTGGAGCTAAAAGCTTCAATAATTTCAGATTGGTTATCAATGGAAAGCGACAACATGAAGAATTCGTAGAATCAATAAGCCTTAAAAATTTGAGACCTACTTTATCAACATTTTAAACGAACTGGTCATTCTCCTAGTTATGTTACTGTACTGCCAGTGGAAAAAGTAACCTATGAACAGCTAACAAATACGCCAAATTGCATGAAATTGAATTAAAATGGATTAGGTTGTTACATTAATTGTAAAGTAGTATTTCTAGGATGCCAGACTTTGACGCCTTTAAACATTTTGTGAAACGTAAACGTGAATATAGATCACATGGTATAAGGACAAATGGAAATTTTAAACGGAAATATCTCGCAATAAAGAAAAAGGATACTTCTCTTAAAGTTTTAGCTGAAATATTAAATAAAAGTGGTCATTTGTCATTGCTTTGTTGTCAGTTTTCACATCTCTTCCTGTTCCAGTCAAACGGAAATTAGATGTAAAGGCTAACAGGTTCTATGTTAAAGCTCTTCTATTTTAATGCTTGCATGTTTTTAAGCTTAATTGATCAGTCAACAATATTTTAGGTCATTTTGAGCCGGTCAGTTTACCTATCCACACTTTTATCATACGCAAGCGATTAACCAGTACAGTGAACTTTCTTTCGCCTGAAACTGACAACTGTCCTTTTTGAATCAGCGGAAGGGCGGGAATGACCATAGAAAAAGATTTCATGATCAATCTCAACGAACGAATGTTGCCTACACCGGCAGGTATCGAACCCGCATCCTCCTGATCACCAGGCAGACGCACATGCGACTGAGCTACCGATGTCGGCGAAATGCATCAGTGAAGTTGCTCTGACGAGCACTCACAACCTATGTTTTGAGTATAAATCCAGTTTATTATGCAGCGCTATTAACTAGATGCTATACTCATCATTTTCGTCGCCCAACAATCGAATCTGAAATAAATACCTTTTAAAAACAGGGAATTTAATTTATTGATTTACCTAGTATATACCCGATTTGGTTGTTTGTTTTGGAATTTAACGGCCCAGTCAACAGTTTTGTAGGTCATTTTTGAGCCGGTAAGTTTACCTTTCCACATTTTTTCCTTGGCAGGCTAATATTACTAAGTTATGGGTACTTATTGCGCACCACTCGTGGCTGATCTGCTTTTGTTTTGTTATGAAAGAGACTTCATGATGTCCCTTTCTGCTGAAAACCAGTCTTGGTATGTTGGTTGGTGCCTGATGCTCTGTCTCTGGTCGGGCCATCGGAGTCTAACTGTTGGTTTTCTTTTGCTCCAGCATTTCAGTGGTTTCTTGCTGTCGACCTCACCGTTGTCTCGCCTCTGTGGTTCTTTGATTTTTTGTGTTCATGGAGATGTTGCACCGATGAGTTAGGAGGCCTTCATAAATCGCGACGGAAGTAAGGGCGAGGATTGTGGCCATGTAAAATCGATTTAAGCCCCCCAGTGGAAATCTTTCCACTGACCGTTCCAAGGCGGTTCTTCTGTGGCGATGTATTTATGTTGTTGTTTGTTACTTACTGTGTGTATCACTTGTGTCTTTTAATTTTGGATGGCCATATGGCCATTTTGTGGGAAAGTAACTGTCCTTATGGCCTTCCTTTGTTTAGGTTTCCATTATGGTCTGGTCGCTTAATGTTTGTATTTCTTTCCCTTTGGTGTCTTTGATGGGTGGAGTAAGTTAATTGTATCGATTCCTGATCTTTGTTTTACTTCTACTTTGAATCATTGAAGCTTTTAGCTCAACTTCTAGATATTTGGATGATTGATTAAATATTGATAATACCTTTTTCGATGGTTTGATCAGTCAAATTTACCCCCCCCCCCCCCCCCCACAGAACTTCAGTCAAATAAAACAAATTCTTCTGATACCGAGGTCCCGTTTTTGGATTTACATCTGTCTATTGTAGATTGGTTTGTTTCTTGCAAAATTTATAATAAACGCGATGATTTGGATTTTGAGATTGTAAATTTTCCTTTTTGGATGGTGATGATCCTCGTGCGCCATCCTATGGCGTTTATATTTCGCAATTTGCAAGTGTGTGTAGTCATGTAACTGACTTCAACCCTCGTAATAAATTGTTAACGGCTAAACTTCTTAATCAGGGTTATCGGTACCATAAACTACGCAAAGCCTTTTCAAACTTTCATAGACGTCATTCAGATTTAATTTCAAAGTTCAATATTGGACTTAAATTTCTTCTGCAACAAGGTCTATCGGAACCCGAATTTTATGGCGACTTACTATATTAGTTTAGAAAAATATATAACCGCAATGACTTCGGCACCCTATTTCGTTAAATCTTTCTTTGATATAAAAAGATTGGGTACAACATAAATGTTATAGGACAGACTGCATGCATGGTAGTTAACATAATCACGGTAGACAGATTTGCTTCCCTCTTTAATTGCAGGCCGGTGGGCCAGGCCTCAGATTCTATGACGGTTCCAGCGTAAAGACTTATGTTGGTTGGTACCTGATGCTCTGTCTCTGGTCAGGCCCATCGAAGTCTAAGTGTTGGTTTTCTTTTGCGCCAGCATTTCAGTAGTTTCTTGCTGTCGAGACCTCACCGTTGTTTCATCTCTGTGGTTGTTTGATTTTTGTGTTCACGGAGATGTTGCACTGATGAGTTAGGAGGCCTTCATGCGGACTGGACAAATTATTTGTCGCCTCTTGGGCGGTATCGCCCCTTTAAACAAAAATGAGTATCACAAATAAATCACAAATAATTAAATAAATAAAGTTCTTCTGTGGCGGGTTATTTATGGTATATTTTGTTACTTACTGTGTGTATCGCTTGTGTCTTTTTATTTTGGATGGCCATATGGCCATTTTGTGGGAAAGTAACTGTCCTTATGGCCTTCCTTTGTTTAGGTTTCCATTATGGTCTGGTCGCTTAATGTTTGTGTTTCTTTCCCTTTGGTGTCTTTGATGGTTGGAGTAAGTTAATTGTATCGATTCCGGATCTTTGTTTTACGTCTACTTTGCAATATCTCCCCTTAGGTTACATGCTGCTTCTTCTGTATGGATTCCCCATTCTAATAATAATTTTAGTGCTATGGTGTTGTCGGTATATGTGAGGCCCATAAATTTGTTTTCTGCCGCTTCCGTTAATTTAAGTGGAGCAAGTAGTACTAATTTATTTAAAATTAATCTGAGATTTAGATTATCTCCTACCAAATCGCCCATTCTTCGGAAATATACCAATCCTTTCAAAACAAGTGGAATGTATCTCAGTATTTCAAAGTGCAATGCTAATAGGTGCTGGTGCTGTTCACATTTATGCACTGCGTCTAACGTTTCTTCGTCTGTAAACGCATTACGAAAACACGCCTATATAATGTTGACCCCCTTAAACCCCACGTTTATATAGTAAAAGTGGGGGTTTACAGGGGTTAACCTTATTTTTCTAATTTCTGCTCTAAAATATAGATTGTGGGTACTCGTTAGAACCGCCTCAATGAGGCGGTTCTGACGTGTACCCACAATCTATATTTTGAACAGAAATAAGACAAATATCACAATTTATCATCATAAAATCTTCATTTTATTTTTCGAAGAAAAAATTAACTATGTATTTGTATAGGTATGTTTTCGTAATGGGTAGACGTTTTTCTGTAGTTAACATGTCCGATTTGACATGTAAGTATACGGAATGGATATATGTGATAACCTGACATACTGCAAATTGTAAATTGCAGTATGTCGGGCAAACTAATAGCATGTTAAAAACACGATTTAAAGAACACTGTCGTAAAAAGAGTAAGCCTAAAAAACTGACACTTACGTGTACCGTCATTTCAGACATACAGGTCATTCTATAAAAGATATTTCTATACAGCCAGTGGAAAAAATTATTATGATGTAAATTCTACAGTTAGGTAATTTTTGTGATTGTAAAAATTCAGTGTATTGCTATCCTGCTGCTTGTCATATTATAACTGGCAATTAAAAAAATATTCCTTATTCTAGGATACGTAATATAATTTCCAAAGGACCGAAATATCGATTTCCTTCTATAATTGATTGTAGAGATGAAATCGCTGCTGCCTTGAAAGACTTTGGTAATCGATGGTGTAAACGAGAGTATGTTGAGCATAAAGCTCTTAAGGAATGGAAACTTAGCATTTGGAAATTGGTGAACAAACGCATTTCTTTTTATTCGCAAAATACGAACTTATTACTTTCTCAACCAAAGACGTCTTTACGTCTCCTTAAACAAGGTATTTGAGAGTTTCATAGGAATTTTGTTTTAGCTCCAGCTGATAAGGCCGCTAACAATGTGGTCGTTGTTTGACGGCTTTACGTTAACGTTGTTAACATTCTTCAGCAAGAACTTGGTGGTACTAAGGCCTATGAACTTCAGCCTTTAGCTGTAGAGAGGGCTTTAGTTGATGACCACATTTGTCATTCAGCCACCAAGTTTGCTGGCTGTGTTGCAGAATGCCAAGACAATCTTCCTACGTTATATTGGTTATCTTAACTTCAAAAACGACCATACAAAGCACGGTTTATTGCAAACGCAAGCTCTTTTATCACCACTGAACTCTCCAAATTACTAACGTCATGTTTTACTGCCATCAGTAAACTTGGCGGCTGAATGACAGATGTGGTCATCAACTAAAGCCCTCCCTACAGCTAAAGGCTGAAGTTCATAGGAGTTTGTTTTGGCTCCAGCTGATAAGGTCGCTAACAGTGTGGCCGTTGTTTGACGGCTTTACTATGTTAGCACTCTTCAGCAAGAATTTGGTGGAACTAAGGCCTATGAACCCCATCAGAGACACCAAAGGGAAAGAAACATAAACATGAAACAACAGACCTTAATGGAAACATCAGAAGCGGAAAGCCAAAAGGACAGTTACTTTCCCACAAAATGGCCAAAGGCTATCCAAAATAAAATAATATAAGCGACACAAACACCAAAAGACAAACCATAACAAAAATAAACCGCGACAGAAGAACCGCCTTGGAACGGGCAGCGGAAACGCATTCCACTGGGGGGTGGTGGGGGGGGGCTTAAAATCGGTTTTACTTGGTCACAATCCTCGCCCTTACTTCCATCGCGATTAAGACAAATAATTTGTCTGCATACGCCTCCTAGCATTGGCTTAAGCGATATTCAGTTTTCAAAGTAACCAGAATGGGCCCAATGATTCCAAAGGAAACGAAAATATAATTTCCACTATGATGAAGCACGGGGAGACTTTTTAGGGCCAGCACACAGCACTTAACACCTGCTGCAGTTAGGTAAAATAATAAACTAAAAGATTGACTTTGGAAATAAGGAACATATACATGTAAAAGAACGAAGATCGAATATTCGATTTATTGAGTCTCTTCATACACAGCAATATAGTTTGCAAGGCTGTATACGCCTCCTAGCACCGGCCTAAGCGATATTCGACTTTCAAAGTAACCAGTATGAGCTCAGTGATCCCAATGGAAAAGAAATATAATCTGCGCTATGATGAAGCACGGGACACTTTTTGCGGCCGCCGCACAGCACTTAACAACAGCTGCAGTGAGGTAAAATAAGAAGCTAAAAGGTTGCCTCTGGAAACAAAGAACACATAAAAGAACGAAAAGCGGAGATACGGTTTTATTGAGTCTCTTCATACAGACCAATATAGTTTGCAATATGTTCTAGAAAGGGTTATCCTTTGGAAGCAAGGAATGCACCACAGAACTGGAAAATATGGAGTGTACATGTTTCTGGGCCAGACTAGCTAGTTTCGGCCAATTAGGCCTCATCAGTGACCCTCAAATATTTTAAAAAGTCAAACAATGGAATCAATGATCCAAAAGGAAAAGAAAATATAAACTACACTATGATGAAGGGCAGGGAGACTTTCGCCACACATTCCCAGACACCAGCTGTAGTGACGTTAAATATGTTCTAGAAAGGGTTATCCTTTGGAAGCAAGGGATACACCACAGAACTGGAAAATATGGAGTGTACATGTTTTCCTGGCCAGACTAGCTAATTTCGGCCAATTAGGCCCCATCAGTGCAAGTTTGCCGTATGTGTTTAAAAAAAAAACAGGACAAGCTTTCTACATTATATTAGTTACCTAATCTTTATAAAAGGCCTTACAAATGTTCTATAAAAGGGTTATCCTTTGGAAGCAAGAAATGCACCACAGAACTGGAAAATATAAAGTGTACATGTTTTCTGGGCCAGACTAGCTAGTTTCGGCCAATTAGGCCTCATCAGTGACCCTCAAAAATTTTCAAAATTCCACAATGGAATCAATGATCCCAAAGGACAAGAAAATATAAACTACACTATGATGTAGAGCAGGGAGACTTTTTACGGCCGCCACACATTCCCACACTTCAGCTGTAGTGACGTTAAATATGTTCCATAAAAGCACGGCTTATTGCAAATTCAAGCTCTTGTACCACAACAAAACTTTCTAAATTATTAACTTCGTGTTTTACTACCATAAAAAACATGTGGTCAAATATTGCAAAAATCTTCAAAAAAATTCTAACGAAGTTTTAAATAAATTGAAATCCAGACGTTTTGTGCTTCAGAATAGAAGTGGAGGCAATGATCATGAATCGATACAATAAACCCACAGCCCCTATAAGAGACACCAAATGGAAAGAAATACTGGTATGCATAAGAATTTATTTTTCTGATTCCCACTTTCAGCCAACTGGGTGACCTAATAACATCATCGTCAGCCTCGATAGCGCAGTGGTTAGCGGGTTCGGCTTATGATCGAGAGGTTGTGCTTTTGAATCCGGCCACCGGTATCGAGGTGTCTCCTTAGGCAAGACACGTAATGACACTGCCCCACTCCACCCAGGTGTAAATGGGTAGCAGTGGTGTACAAGCCACTGCATCTCTCTCGCGCGCGCGTGAAAACACCAGGAATGAGTGTTCGAGAGCGATTCAATAAGCTTGAAGCTTTCATCGCAATCGAACTAAAATAAATTAGTATAAACTAATAACATCATGTTTATTCTTCTTAAAGAACTTTCTGGAAAGAAATGAGTCACATATTAATTTCATTTTTATAAACAACTTGTTTACAAGGAAAAGTACTTTGGAATCTTCCAGAAAGTTCTGGGTTGCATTATTTTTAGAAAATTACCTAATCTTATTCCACAGTCCTCTGGAATGTTCTAGAGAAATCTTAGGGTCTATAAAAGAGTTTGATTTTTCTCTTTGAGTCAGACTTTGGAGTTTGGGTTTATAACAAAAGTTATTTCTGCATTGTTAAAGGATATTATATTTTATCTCGGACTGTGAATTCTGTGGGATCAAAGAAAAAAATTCATTCAAGGATGTTTCATAACAGAGCTAAGAACATTTAATTTACTTACATCTACAGGTTAAAGATACTTTGAAAATAAATTTTGTTAAATTTTTCCAAAACGCTTGTTTGCTTTTTCTTTCTGCTACGCCCGGCTCGTAGCAACATAAACATGAAACAACAGACCCTAATGGAAACATCAATATCGGAAAGCCAAAAGACAGTTACTTTCCCACAAAATGGCCAATAGGCTATCAAAAATAAAATAATATAAGCGACACAAACACCTAAAGACAAGCCATAAAAAAATAAACCGCGACAGAAGAACTCAAGCATGTCTACTAATGATCCTTTCTACTTGACAATATTTACATAAGAGTTGGTGCTGAGTTATTCAGACAAATTGCGGATATTCCGATGGGTACGAATTGCTTTTGTTGTGAATGATTATTTGTTATGAACAAATTATTTGTGTAAATCGCGACGTTAGTAAGGGGCGAGAATTGTGGCTACGTATAATCGATTTAAGCCCCCCCCCAGTAGGACTCGTTTCACCGAACGTTCCAAGGCGGTTCTTCTGTCGTGGTTTATTTTTTCTGGCTTGTCTTTTGAGTGTGTGTATCGCTTATATTATTGTGCTTTGGATAGGCAATTGACCATTTTGTGGGAAAGTAACTGTCCTTTTGGCTTTCCGCTAGTGATGTTTCCATTAGGGTCTAGTTGTTTGATGTTTGTGTTTCTTTCCCTTGGTGTCTCTGATGGGATCTGTGGATTAATTGTATCGATTCCTGTTCATTGCCTTCACTTCTATTTTTATGATGTTCCCTTCCCGTTGAAAACCAATCGGAAATCATTGAAAATAGAAGGGGCGGCAATGATCAGGAATCGTTACAATTTACCCACAGCTCCGATCAGTGACACCAAAGGGAAAGAAACACAAACATGAATGAACAGACCCTAATGGAAACACAAATAGCGGAGAGCTATCCAAAACAAAATAATATAAGCGACACAAACACCCAAAGACAAACCATAACAAAGACAAACCATAACAAAAATAAGCAGCGACAGCTCGACTTCTAGATGGTTTATTAAATATTGACAATATATATTTCGATGGTTTGATCAGTCAAATTTCCGCCCCAGAACTTCATTTACATAATGCTGATTCTTCCGATACCTAGGCACCGGTTTTGGATTTACATCTATCTATTGTAGAAGGGTTTGTTTCCTGCAAAGTTTTTGATAAACGCGTATGGTTTTGATTTTGAGATTTTGTTTTCGTGCGGCATCCTATGGAGTTTAATTCGATTTGTCAGAGTGTATTTACATGTAACTGACTTCAAAAACTCGTAATAAATTGTTAACTGCTATACTTTTTAATCAAGGTTATCGGTATCATAAACTACGCAAAGCCTTTTCTAAATTTTATAGACGTCATTCCGATTCAATTTCAGAATTCAATGTTGGACTTAAATCTCTTCTGCAACAAGGATTATCGGAACCCGAATTGTATGGTGATTTAGTATATAAATTCAGAAAAATATATACCTGCAATGATTTCAGTACCCAATTTCATAAAATCATTCTTCGATATAAAATGATTGGGTGCAACATAAATATTATACGACAAACTGCATGCATGGTAGTTGACCCAATCACGGTTGATAGCTTTGCTTCCCTCTTTAATTGCACGCCAGTTGGTCAGGCCGCAGATTCTATGACGGTTCCAGCGCAAAGGCTTGCTATGTAATGTTGGCTGGTACCGTATGCTCCGTATATATCGAGTCCTCACCATTGTTTCATTGCCGTGGTTGTTTGATTTCTGTGTTCACGGAGATGTTGCACTTTTGCACTTGCCCCCCACCTTCCACACCCAAGGGAAGCTCTCTTCACTGACCATTCCAAGGTGGTTCTTCTGTCGCGGTTTATTTTTGTTATGATTCGTCTTCGAATGTGTGTATCGCTTATAACTTTTTAATTTGGATAGTCAATGGCCATTTTTACGAAAGTAACTGTCCTTTTTGCTTTTCGCTATTTATGCTTCCATTATGGTCTAGTTTAATATTTAACGTATGTGCTTCTTTCCTTTTGCCGTCTCTTGATTGGAGGTGTGGGTAAATTTTTCATTTTGTTCGAAAGTAACTGTCCTTCTGGCTTTTCTGTATTTATGCTTCCATTATGGTCTACTTTAATATTTAACGTATGTGTTTCTTTCCTTTTGGCGTGTCTGATTGGAGGTGTGGGTAAATTGTACCGATACCTGATCATTGCCTCAAATTCTATTTCAATACCAAACAGCTATAATAGCTCGGCTATAAAGGCAATGTTTCTATTTTCTTCGGATAGTACATCAATTTTCAGTAAAAAACTAATTTCTTGACAAACATGCGTTTATTATATTTATAAGTTTCACAGAGATGTTGCACTGATGAGTTAGGAAGAGGTCACGTTTACAAAACGTGTACATTTCGGCTTATATGCCACGTATAGTTGAAAGCTGTTTATTTGAAAATATAACTATCACGGCCTACTTAATTCAACAGAGTATGTGCTAGGTCAATCCGTTGTAATAAAATAATAGTGTAGAAAATTATAGTAGCTGTATTTTATGTTTTAATAATAGACCTGTTCAACAACATATTATTTAAGTTCATGTACAATTATGACCTTTTCTTAATGGCGCACATTGTATCGCTTATTTGTTTAAGCACAGTAATTAGGTACATGATTCAAAAGGACAATTTGGGAACCATTTACTCATTTAACCCATTGGATGCGGGAAACACTAAAAGGGGTAGCTTGGCAAACAATGCAAGCCCAGTCTGATCAGTGCCTGCACTATTTGCTAACATATTTGTCCGTAAAATATGGAATAAAAACGAAAAAACAAACAAAAAAAACAAAAAAAAAAAAAAAAACAGGCCCGACACCCATTATATGACTAATGGGCTTGTCCAACATATAAGAATGGAAGAGTTCACCAGTCGGCCCCCGCCCGTAGGGGTCTGCAAAAATAGGTGGGCTGCACGATGCTTCCTCGCAGAGCTGAGACGTGTAATTGTAAACCGCTTAGAGGATCTAAGCCTGCCCAGGCAAAGCGGTGTGAGTCGGACCGTCCATGCTTATAAACCCTACTGGTTTCATTGGGCGACAGTGCTTGAGATGTCATTTCATCTCAATATCGGGTAAAAGTCCCACAAAATAGAAAGCAACGTCTCGGAAATGACCCACATTGTGTTGACGGGGACGTTAAACCTCCAATCAAACAAACAAAAGAGTACACTAGCATACAATGGGTTAAAGTACCTTATTATATTTGTTGTTCTTTCTTTTTTTTTCCTTTTTTCTAACGACGCAAAGAATGTATCGGGTCAGCAACTGCCAATCTGATTTTTTTTTTTTTTTTGGTTTGGGTTTTACGGCCCTTTCAAGATTATTCCACTCATATCGAGCCGATCGTTAAACAGAGGTGGTCGAAAACCGGATTACCCGGAGAAAAACCACATGACCTTCCGTTGCAGAACTTGGCGTCTCACACGTGGCCCGAGCGAGGCTCGAACCTACGGCGGTGAGAGACCTAATGACTAGGAGTCAGCGCTCTTATCCACTAGGCCACGGAGGCCCGTGACCAATCTGATAACACACCCGTACGACATAGTGCATTTTTCATATCTTCAAAATGGCTACTTTCTTGATGAAAATTTACGGTGGTTTTCTTATTTATACTCCTAACGTAGGTTTTGGGTGCTCGTTAACCGCCTCATTGAGGCGGTTCTAACGAGTACCCACAACCTATGTCTTGGAGCAGAAATAAGAAAAATAATGTATACCCCTGTTTTCTCTATATAAATTGGGATTTAGGGGTGTTCATTTCACGGACTTATTCACGTGATGGCCAGTAAAGCATTGCGTTCTGCAGCTGGAACTATCAGGTCAAGAATGACTAATTTGATTGTCTCCTCATCATAAAAGACAGTAAAGCATTGCGTTCGTTCTACATCTGGAACTATCGAGTCAAGAATGACTAATCTGAGTGTCTCCACAACTCAAAAAGACTATTAAGCATTGCGTTCTTCAACTGGAACTATCGGGTCAACAACGACTGATCTGAGTGTCTCCACAACTCAAAAGACAGTAAAGCATTGCGTTCTACATCTGGAACTATCGGGTCAACAACGACTGATCTGAGTGTCTCCACATATCAAAAGATTGTAAAGCATTGCGTTCTACAGCTGGAACTATCGGATCAACAACGACTGATCTGAGTGTCTCCACAACTCAAAAGACAGTAAAGCATTGCGTTCTACATCTGGAACTATCGGT
The DNA here is from genome assembly GCA_963580285.1 of Lucinisca nassula. Classification (NCBI taxonomy): domain Eukaryota; kingdom Metazoa; phylum Mollusca; class Bivalvia; order Lucinida; family Lucinidae; genus Lucinisca; species Lucinisca nassula. The sequence continues at coordinate 12,756,331 of OY757022.1, read as the reverse complement.
TCAACAACGACTGATCTGAGTGTCTCCACGACTCAAAAGACTGTAAAGCATTGCGTTCTACAGCTGGAACTATCGGGTCAACAACGACTGATCTGAGTGTCTCCTTAACTCAAAAGACAGTAAAGCATTGCGTTCTTCAACTGGAACTATCGGGTCAACAACGACTGATCTGAGTGTCTCCACAACTCAAAAGACTGTAAAGAATTGCGTTCTACATCTGGAACTATCGGGTCAACAACGACTGATCTGAGTGTCTCCACAACTCAAAAGACAGTACAGCATTGCTTTCTACATCTGGAACTATCGGATCAACAACGACTGATCTGAGTGTCTCCACAACTCAAAAGACAGTAAAGCATTGCGTTCTACATCTGGAACTATCGGATCAACAACGACTAATCGGATTGTCTCCACATGTCAAAAGACAGTAAAGCATTGCGTTCTACATCTGGAACTATCGGTTCAACAACGACTGATCTGAGTGTCTCCATTACTCAAAAGACTGTAAAGAATTGCGTTCTACAGCTGGAACTATAGGGTCAACAACGACTAAGCTGATTGTCTCCACAACTAAAAAGACAGTAAAGCATTGCGTTCTACATCTGGAACTATCGGGTCAACAACGACTGATCTGAGTGTCTCCACATATCAAAAGACTGTAAAGCATTGCGTTCTACAGCTGGAACTATCGGATCAACAACGACTGATCTGAGTGTCTCCACAACTCAAAAGACAGTAAAGCATTGCGTTCTACATCTGGAACTATCGGTTCAACAACGACTGATCTGAGTATCTCCACGACTCAAAAGACTGTAAAGTATTGCGTTCGTGAGCTGGAACTATCGGGTCAACAGCGACTGATCTGATTGTCTCTACAACTCAAAAGACAGTAAAGTATTACGTTGAACTTCCGCAGCTGGAACTAACGGGTCAACAACGACTGATCTGATTGTCTCTACAACTCAAAAGACAGTAAAGCATTGCGTTCTACAGATGGAAATATCGGGTCAACAACGACTGATCTGCTTGTCTCCACAAAGTAGAAGTAAAACAAAGATCAGGAACCGATACAATTAACTTACTCCACCCACCAAAGACACCAAAGGGAAAGAAATACAAACATTAAGCGACCAGACCATAATGGAAACCTAAACAAAGGAAGGCCATAAGGACGGATACTTTCCCACAAAATGGCCTTATGGCCATCCAAAATTAAAAGACACAAGTGATACACACAGTAAGTAACAAAAAACAACATAAATAAATCGCCACAGAAGAACCACCTTGGAACGGTCAGTGGAAATATTTCCACTGGGGGGGGGGGGGGGGGCTTAAATCGATTTTACGTGGCCACAATCCTCGCCCTTACTTCCGTCGCGATTTAGACAAATAATTTGTTCAGTCCGCATGAAGGCCTCCTAACTCATCAGTGCAACATCTCCGTGAACACAAAAAATTAAAGAACCACAGAGGTGAGACAACGGTGAGGACTCGACAGCAAGAAACTACTAAAATGCTGGAGCAAAAGAAAACCAACAGTTAGACTCCGATGGGCCCGACCAGAGACAGAGCATCAGGCACCAACCAACATTACCAAGAATTAGATCTCTCTAATTCTCAATAAGCCTTTACGTTGGAGCCGTCATTGAATCTGAGGCCTGACCCATCGGCGTGCAATCAAAGAGGGACGCAAAGTTGCCAACCGTGATTGGGTTAACTACCATGCATGCAGTCTGTCGTATAACATCCATGTTGTACCCAATCTTTTCATATCGAAGAATGATTTTTTCGAAATTTGGTGCTGAAGTCATTGCGGTTATATATTTTTCTGAATTTATATACTAAGTCACCATAAAATTCGGGTTCCGATAGACCTTGTTGCAAAAGAGATTTAAGCCCAATATTGAATTTTGAAATTAAATCAGAATGGCGTCTATAAAATTTTGAAAATGCTTTGCGTAGTTTATGGTACCGATAACCCTGATTAAGGAGTTTAGCAGTTAATAATTTATTACGAGTTTTGAAGTCAGTTACATGACTACACACTCTAGCAAATCGAATTAATTGCGAAATATAAACGCCATAGGATGGCGCACGAGGAACATCACCATCCAAAAAAGGAAAATTTACAATCTCAAAATCAAAGTCATCGCGTTTATCATAAATTTTGCACGAAACAAACCCATCTACAATAGACAGATGTAAATCCAAAAACGGGGCCTCGGTATCAGAAGAATTTGCTTTATTTATTTGAAGTTCTGGGGGGTAAATCTGACTGATCAAACCATCGAAATAGGTATAATCAATATTTAATAAATCATCTAAATATCTAGAAGTGGAGCTAAAAGCTTCAATAATTTCAGATTGGTTATCAATGGAAAGCGACAACATGAAGTCTCTTTCATAACAATACAAGAACAGATCAGCCACAAGAGGTGCGCAATTCGTACCCATCGAAATACCCACAATTTGACTAAATAACTTAGTACCGAATCAAAAGACAGTAAAGCATTGCGTTCGTTCTACATCTGGAACTATCGGGTCAAGAATTTACTAATCGGATTGTCTTCACTACTCAAAAGACAGTAAAGCATTGCGTTCTACAGCAGGAACTATCGGGTCAACAACGACTGTTCTGATTGTCTCCACAACTCAAAAGACTGTAAAGCATTGCGTTCTACATCTGGAACTATCGGTTCAACGACTAAATCTGATTGTACCCACAACTCAAAAGACTGTAAAGCATTGCGTTCTACAGCTGGAACTATCCGGTCAACAACGACTAAACTAATTGTCTCCACAACTCAAAAGACAGTAAAGCATTGCGTTCTACAGCTGCGACCATCAATATAACACGCCTATATGATTCTGACCCCCTCGAACCCCACTTTTATATAGAAAAATGGGGTTTACAGGGGTAAACATTATTGTTGTTATTTCTGCGCTAAAATAAAGATTGTGTGTACTCGTTAGAACCGTTCTAACGATCAAATTTTCACAATATTTCATCTAAAATTTCGTTTTTAGGCGGTAAAAATTTAAATTGGGTTTGTATAGGCGTGTTTTCGTAATGCAATATGAAAATAAGGCATTCACGGACATTTAAATGATGTATGTTATAAAATAATTCGATGCCTTATTCCACCTTTTTTTTACAACACAAAGTCAATTAATGAATAAGAAACATCAATAATGGCCGCACTGTGGTGACAAGCCGAGAAAGCTCTTTGAGAAAACTCTGAGAATTTATCCCGATTACGCAAACACGCCTATACAAATACACTTCCACCTTTATCGCCGAATAAATGAAAATTTTATGATGAAACATTGTGATATTTTTCTTATTTCTGCTCAAAATATAGATTGTGGGAACTCGTAAGAACCGCCTCATCGAGGCGTTTCTAACGAGTACCCACAATCTATATTTTAGAGCAGAAATAGGAAAAATAAGGAATATAGACTGTGGGAACCGCCTCATCGAGGCGTTTCTAACAAGTACCCACAATCTATATTTTAGAGCAGAAATAACAAAAATAAGGTATACCCACGGAAACCCAAGTTTTACTACATAACATGGGGTTTAAGGGGGGTCAAATTTATATAGGCGTGTTTTCGTGATGACAGCTCCAGATATCCAAATATTAAGGATAGCCTATTGAGGATTTTCTTATTTTAGCTGGGAAGGTTTATTGTGTACTAATTAGAATCGCCTCAACGGGGCGATTCTAATGAGTAAACACAATATCCCTTTTACCTTGGGGATATGATCTAGCGCACAACAAAATCTACGTTAAGGCTTATAAATGCGACCAGCGAAGTCTCAGATTAGTCTGCTTATACGCGCAGTCTGATCAGAGGCTTCGCTAATCGCATTTGCCTTCTATAGCCTGACGGGCTATTCAAAGGGAGGTGCACGGCATTTTTAGTCTTAGTGAGTAAATGAGCAGACTGATACGGGACTTTGAAGGTCGCACGTCTTTATGTAGATTTAATCATGCACTGGTTGATATCATAAAGCTACCCTTAAAGGGAATGGGAACACCTTCAGGGTATACAACTCCTGCGAAAGTAGTTTTGTCGCCCGTGTCAATAGTTCGAGCTGACCCCTTTTTCAGCCGGACGGAGCCTACAAAAAAAGCGAAAAGGAAGTCCATAAAGTTGTTAACCTTTCCACATGGTGACAAAATCTGCCAGGCGTTCCCATTCCCCTTAAGACATCCCCAGAATGCTTAAAGGCCTTAAACTATGAGTACCCATCAGTAGTTCGAACTACATCCAGGGATGAATTCCTGTACAACAATGAGTAATGACAACAGCATGTACGAATAAAGACATGAATCATGATAAAAGTCTCAACACGTTTATGACTTAAACGTAAGAGAGGCGCCCCACCGAAATAGATTGGACTGCATGGTGCTTCCGCGCAGAGTTGAAACCGACCGAACATGCGTATGTGAGACCATCCTAGTTGTAAACTTGGCCGTAAACTTAAGAGGTTTCTTTTGGCGGCATGGCTTGAGATGTCATTTCATCTCAATATCGGGTAAAAGTCCCACACATATTCAGACGAAGCCTCTCCAAAATGACTTAATAGTATTGATTGTGACGTCAAACCTCAAATCAAACAAAACGTGCGAAATGCTTCTCACGAAAGGCAGTCATACAACAATTCCAATGAACCTAACACATGCATATTCATATTTTTTATTAGTAGCGGTGTGTTTATTGATAACGTCAGGCACCCCCTGAAAACTATCCCTTTTATGCCCCCGCCATTCGAAGAATGGTGGAAGGGCATATAGCGTTGCCACTGTCCGTCCGTTTGTTCGTCCGTCCGTTCGTTCGTACGTCCGTCCGAAACTTAAACGCAGCCAATAACTTTCTTATTTCTGGATGGATTTTGAAATTACTTTGTAGAAATGTTAACCATCATGAGACGATTTATCACGTGCAAAACGCATGTCCGTACCTCCAGGGTCAAGGTCATACTTAGAGGTCAAATGTAAAAAACGAGTCCGAAACTTAAACGCAGTCAATAATCTTCTTATTTCTGGATGGATTTTGAAATTACTTTGTAGAAATGTTAACCATCATAAGACGTTGTGTCACGTGCAAAACCCAAGTCCGTACCTCTAAGGTCAAGGTCATACTTAGAGGTCAAAGGTCAAAAAAGGGTCCGAAACTTAAACGCAGTCAATTACGTTCTTATTTCTGGATGGATTTTGAAATTACTTGTCAGAAATGTTGGCCATCATGAGACAATGTGCCTCACACAAAACCAAGGTCAAGGTCATACTTAGAGGTCAAATGTGAAAAAGGGTCCAAAACTTAAACACCGTCAATAACTTTATATGGATTAATACGAACATAGACATATTTTCAGGCGGGGGCATCCGTATCCTATGGGCGCATTCTAGTTTTAGCAAAAAATGGTCAAAAACGTCTTATCGATCAATTTAACAAATCATGTAACTGACTTCAACACTCGTAATAAATTATTAACCGCTAAACTTCTTAATCAGGGTTATCGGTACCATAAACTACGCAAAGCCTTTTCAAAATTTTATAGACGCCATTCTGATATAATTTCAAATTCAATACTGGACTTAAATCTCTTCTTCAACAAGGTCTATCGGAACCCGAATTTTATGGTGACTAAGTATATACATTCAGAAAAAATATAACCGCAATGACTTCAGCACCCAATTTCGTAAAATCATTCTTCGATATAAAAAGATTGGGTACAACATGGATGTTATACGACAGACTGCATGCATGGTAATTAACCCAATCACGGTTGGCAACTTTGCTTCCCTCTTTAGTTGCACGCTGGTGGGTCAGGCCTCAGATTCTATGACGGTTCCAACGTAAAGGCTTGTTGAGAATTAGAGAGATCTAATTCAAGGTAATGTTGGTTGGTGCCTGATGCTCTGTCTCTGGTCGGGCCCATCGGAGTCTAACTGTTGGTTTTCATTTGCTCCAGCAATTCAGTGGTTTCTTGCTGTCGAGTCCTCACCGTTGTCTCACCTCTGTGGTTCTTTGATTATTTGTGTTCACGGAGATGCTGCACTGGATGGCCATATGGCCATTTTGTAGGAAAGTAACTGTCCTTATGGCCTTCCTTTGTTTATGTTTCCATTATGGTCTAGTCGCTCCATGTTTGTGTTTCTTTCCCTTAGGTGTCTTTGATGGGTAGAGTAAGTTAATTGTATCGATTCCTGATCTTTGTTTTATTTCTACTTTGTATGATATTGTTTTTATCTAAATGTTTAAATTTTAGAATCTTAAAGAAAATTCATGGTTTACAGAATTACCTAGGCACATGTAGTTAGGTATTTACGAATTGCGTGGTTGCTGTTTCTTTTATTGCACCTTCCCCCTATGTCAGCATAACAACCAATCGATGCCAACTAAAGAAACTACTGGTTCTAGTGTTCTGCAGTGCTTTAGTGAAAACTGGGAACCAGTTTAGTGAACACTGGGAACCAGTCAACCATTATCCTCGTTCGAACCGTGGAAACTAAACTGACGTCGTGTCCTCTAACCAAATACAGTTCGATCTTACTTTAGTCACAGATTAGTGATTGAGGCGGTTCTAACGAGTACCCACAACCTATGTCTTCCGTGGAGCAGAAATTAGAAAAATAATGTATACCCCAGTAAACCCAGTTTTCTCTATATAAAGTTGGGATTAGGGGGTTATTCATTTCACGGACTTGTTCACGTGATGCAAGCTAAAATATTAGCTAAAATATTTTGTGATGCAAGCTAAAATATTTTGTATATTTAGCTTGAATTAGTTTCTTTGATAAACAATTTCGCTTCTTTTATAGCCATTTGTACTTCGGTGCGTCTGTTAGGGATTTAATAATTTGTTACAGCAGCTACACATATTGGCCCCGTCATGGGATGACCATAGAAAATGCTTGTCTTCCATGAACCAAATTTTGTATTTGTAAGTAACTATTTGATTTTAATTTCTTTGTATCGGGTTCGAGCGGTGCAAATGCACATCCGATTCCGTTCTGGAAAATTATCCAAAATTCTTGCTGATGCAGTTTTCACCCCCTAACATGGGCCCCAAATCAAGATTTTCTTAAGATTCGCCTACCCCTCTCCGCCCCCACAAACCAACCTCCCCAGCAAAATGTGTGAAATTTGCACCCACTTTTTCAAAGTCTGCGTTCTGCCCTGGTATTTCAATATGGTAATTTTTTACGTCTAAAGAAACCGAAAGGCGAAAGCGCGTCCAGGTACTGTTAATGATATAATCATATTATATTACAAATAGAGGATCTTACATGAGTGCTCATGTATTATTGAATTTATTAAAAGAGTTGAGGATAGGGGATAAAATGCGAGGCTGTGCCGAACATTATATCCTTTTTCCTCAACGAGTTTAATAAATTAAATAATAAATTAGCACGAATGCAAGATTCTATTTATTATATGACATTTAAAACGCATTTTATTCACGATTGCTTTAAATAATTGTCAATAAGCAAACGTCGTTAAGGACATCGTTCATACAAGAATATCGGTGAAACCGATGGATGCTCCACGAAGGTGCAATAGTCGGAACAGGAAACATTATCCTAGTTAAAGAGCGGTTTACTGTGTATACTCACTGTACTTCAAAATGGAGAATAACAAAACCTGTCGGTGGACAGATTAGCTTGAAATGAAATGCAGTGTCTTCAGGTACGATACCATACCCCAAGATCCTGGGTGGTAGTTTAGCTATATTAATTTGGTAAAAATGTTTAATAGAAATGATTGAAAAATTACTCTCGTACACAGAGGCAATCCTCATAGGACTGTCTCCAGGTATGGTTCCGTATTGGGTGCCTTTACATGCATATAAAATATCAGACGGGTTCGAAAATGGATCTGATCCTATCCGCTTGATTGTCAAAAAAGGCCATTTTGACCATCTGCCAATACTAGCTTCTTTCACTTTGATCCAATTTATCTGCAACTCTAATGTAGGTGGATGACTTACGATTTTACATACTTTTTAGCAGTATATCAGTCATATCAGAATGATGAGAGGTTTATAATGAAAGGCTGTGTGGAATGGAGCTCCGTTTACAGTTGGAAAGATTTCTGCCTCCAGCAAGTTTTTTTTTTTTCTAAAAATAGCCACAGTGAACTTGATCTTATGCCCAGGACCCTGAAAGTCAAACTTGCTCGAGATATTATCATACCCAACATTTGTGTGAAATTATGTTAAAATCCATCAATAAATGTAGGCACTAGAGCGACGACAAAGTTTTTTTCTAAACATAGCCTCTGTGACCTTTACCTTGAGCCCAGGACCCTGAAAGTCACACTTTGTTTGTTTGTTTGATTTGAGGTTTAACGTCCCCGTCAACACTGTAAAGGTCATTTTGGAGACGTTGCTTCCAATTTTGTGGGACTTTTACCCGACATTGAGATGAAATGACATCTCAAGCCCTGTCGCCCAATGAAACCAGTAGGGTTTATTACCATGGACGGTCCGCCTCGCAGTCACACTTGCTGAAGATATTATCATACCCAACAATTGTTTGAAATTATATTAAAATCCATCAAAAAATGTAAGCACTAGTGCGATGAGATTTTTTTTCTAAAAATAACCACAGTGACCTTGACCTTGACCCCAGCATCCTGAAAGTTGAACTTGCTCGAGATATTATTATACCCAACATTTTTGTGAAGTTATATTAAATTCCATCCGCAAATGACGACGCTAGATCGATGGCAAAGTTTTTTTTTTTTTTTTTTAAAAAAATAGCCGCAGTGACATTGACCTTGAGCCCAGGACCCTGAAAGTGGAATTGCTCGAGATATTATCTTACTCAATATTTGTGTGAAATTATATTAAAATCCATCGATAAATGTAGGCACTAGAGCGAAAACAAAGTTTTTTCTAAAAATAGCCACAGTGACGTTGACCTTGAGCCCAGGACCCTGAAAGTCGAACATGCTCAAGATATGATCATACCCAACATTTGTGTGAAGTTAGATTAAAATCCATCAATAAATGTAGGCACCAAAGTGATGACAGTTTTTTTTCTAAAAATAGGCAAAGTGACCTTACACTGCAGCTTTAAACAAAGTACCATAAATCTGTGACAAATCATCTAACCAGATAGCACAGATAATATGCGCTTCCCCTATTGCTGCTTAAGATTCCATTCAAGTTTCGCTGAATTTCTGCAAGTAGTTGCTAAGAATTCGCGTGGACACGAATAGTATCCTATATATTCATGCAGAATTCATCAGAGGGCCATAACTGTTGGAAAAAATTATCGAACCATAACACCCAGTGATATGAGCATCTACCTTCGATACTTAATATTCCAATGGAGTTATGTTGAATTCGGGTGGACAAGAGAGGGACGGACGTACAGACATACGGACGAAGCGGCGACTATATGCTCCCCCGAAATTCTTCGGGGAGCATAATAACGTTACGGGCGTATCTAACTAATTTCCATATTTAATCCACCAGTGGATTATCGAATTTATTAGTTCGCCCCGCTCACCTGGGCTTGAAGAAATAGATGGGCTGCATCATGTTTTTACGCACGCAGAGCTGAAACCGGCCCGCACACGAGTACTGGTAAACCGCTTACTTGACCTAAGCCTGCCCAGGCAAAGCGGTGCGCGAGTCGGCCCGTCCATGCTTATAAACCCTACTGGTTTCATTGGGCGGCAGGGCTTAAGATGTTCTTTCATCTCAATGTCGGGTAAATGTCCCGAAAAATTGGAAGGTCTCCAAACTGACCTTTACAGTGTTGACGGAGACGTTAAACCTCAAATCAAACAAAAACAAATCGAATTTATTACATGACGTTATTACAGTCTCAATCGCGAGGTAATGTCATGAATAAAGTTAACTAATCCTTAAATGAACACCCTTGTGGGCCCAGTTTATATAGAAAATTGGCGTTTATAATTGTATAAAATATTTTGATTTGTTCAATAAAAAATAAGTTGTGGGGACTCATTAGAACCGCCCACATGGAACAGAAATATGAAAAAAATATATGCACTGGTGGTCGATTTTGTCTGCGTGTATGCTGGGAAAATATAATAGTCCTGATCTGTTTCGTTTATCCCTTAAATTAAACTTTTTAAGCTATAAATGCGGGGTTATGAAGGACGTTCAAGTATAAGACAGGTGTGATATTGAAATGAGATATATACGCTCTAAAGTCTAACTGTCACGTATTGCGAGTTAGGCCTAACCGTAGCAGAACGGCAATAATCGTAGTAAAACTTAGTATATAGGACTATATGTGGCTACATACGTGACCCAGCTACGTTGGTTTTGACATTTGCAAAATACACGTGACATTTCGATATATATACGTAGCGTATGCCTATTAAAACCACGTAGTAACGAAGCGCATGCCACACTTACATACAAAAATGTGACAAGGTAAATACCTGGAGGTTCTCTACGTATTACTACGCATTACCTCCGGTTTCCTAAGTCTTGATATGTTCTTGCTATGTTTTATTCTACGTTTTATTAATTTTCAGTAGGTTTTGGTATTGCTAGGTACCAAATGTAGGAATGGAAACGTTTTGAATCTTACTTAGGCTTCAATTCTTGTCAGTGAGACCGGGGCTTTAAGCTTCAGCATAGATAGATAATGATTACCTTGGGACCCTTTTTGACTAACAATCATTTATGACAATTAATTTCCCACATGAGAGAAGTGTTCCATAAATTGGACATGAGCAGATAATGAAACTCAAGATCAGACATCGCAGAACGCGACGTCTGATCAGGTACTACATTGTTCATTACGGATTTGGGGGAATATTGCTGTAAAAAAACAAAATCCGCCATCCCTACGCATCAGATTTATAAAAATAAATAGAAGTGGGGCAATGATCAGGAATCGATACAATTAACCCACAGCTCCCATCAGAGGCAGCAAGACTGTCAGATTTATGAGTCCGTGTAATGAACGCCCATCTGTACTCCAGTTCACATAAAAAGGGATGGGGTTTACGGGGGTATTCATTATAATTATTGTTCCTCACAACCTAGACTGTGGTTACTCGTTAAAACCGCCTCAACGAGCACTAACAACTCAATATTTGGATTAGACATAAAAATAATCTTTTTATCTCAAAAAGTACCAGTTCTAGCTATAAGAAAGGCACCATCTCAGCGCACGGGTATGTTATCGTAATGAATTCCAAAAGCAATCACGGCAGGTTCTGTGCTATATAGGTTAAAGTAATATGAATGCGAGAATACAGGTGCATTTACCTAGACACAATGTCGAATTGCCTAACGTAATTTGCCTCGTCTGAAAGCTGTATCCATAGTAACGCACCAGACAGGATATACCGACTTCTCCTGATCAATGTAAATTAACATCAGTGCGTCTGATATCGCTCCTGGTTTTCAAGTTAAAATCGATTTGGTAGTTCTGTATTGATTGGGATTAGCATGAATTATTTTCATCTTGCACTCGCGTTTAGGCTAAAATAGGTCTTTTATTTGTGTGTGTTCTACGGTTGGGATTGTTGTTGTTCCGTTGATATGTTGTTGATGTTTTAATATTATTTTATTAGGACAAAACACCCGTGTGACTTAGTGTATTTTATATGCTCCCAAAATTATGTTATACCCCCTCCTACTAAAGGTACTGGATTCAGCTTGTCCGTGCGTCCGTCCGTCCGCCCGTATACTTTCAGGACTCTACAGTCTGTTTACCAACCGATTCCCACCAGATTTCACACATGGCTTCGCATCCATGAGACCTCGTGCGAATTATCTGGCGCGTATCATGGCAGTTACTGCCCTTTTTCTTCAAATAATGCTGAAATTTACAGTTTCCGGACTCTACATCTATGCTTCCGAACTGATTTCCACCAAACTTCATACATGGCTTCACATCCATTACACCTCGGACGAGTTTGATCGTCGTCAAAATCCGAAGCGTATTATGGGAGTTACTGCCCTTTGTTCTTCAAATAATGCTGGAATTAGCCATTTCCGGACTTTAGAGTCAGTGTTTTCCAACCGAATTCAACCAAACTTCATTCTGTTTTTGTTTTGTTATGAGAGAGACTTCATGGTGTCCCTTTCTGCTGATAACCAGTCTGAAATCATTGAAGCTTTCAGCTCCACTTCTAGATATTTGGATGATTTATTAAATATTGATAATACCTATTTCGATGGTTTGATAAGTCAAATTTACCCCCCCACCCCCCCCCCCCCAGGAACTTCAGTTAAATAAATCAAATTCTTCTGCTACCGAGGCGCCGTTTTTGGATTTACATCTGTCTATTATGGATGGGTTTGTTTCTTGCAACATTTATGATAAACGCGATGATATTGATTTTGAGATTGTAAACTTTCCTTTTTTTTGATGATGATGTTCCACGTGCGCCACCCTATGGCGTTTATATTTCAAAATTAATTCGAATTGCCAGAGTGTGAAGTCATGTAACTGATTTCAAAACTCGTAATAAATTGTTAACGGCTAAACTTCTTAATCAGGGTTATCGGTACCATAAACTACGCAAAGCCTTTACAAAATTTTATAGACGTCATTCTGATTTAATTTCAAAATTTAATATCGGACTTTAATCTCTTCTGCAACAAGGTCTATCGGAACCCGAATTTTATGGTGACTTAGTATATAAATTTAGAAAAATTTATAACCGCAATGACTTCAGCACCCAATTTCGTAAAATCATTCTTCGATATAAAAAAGATTGGGTACAACATCAATGTTATACGGCAGAACGCATGCATGGTAGTTAACCCAATCACGGTTGACAACTTTGCTTCCTCTTTAATTGCACGCTGGTGGGTCAGGCCTCAGATTCTAAGACAGTTCCAACGTAAAGGCTTATGCTGGTTGGTACCTGATGCTCTGTCTCTGGTCGGGCACATCGGAGTCTTAACTGTTGGTTTTCTTTTGATCCAGCATTTCTGTTGTTTCTTGCTGTCGAGTCCTCGCCGTTGTTTCATCTCTGTGGTTGTTTGATTTTTGTGTTCAAGGATATGTTGCACTGAAAAGTTAGGCGGCCTTCATGCGGCCTGAACTAATTATTTGTCTTAATCGCGACGGAAGTAAGGACGAGGATTGTGGTCACGCAAAATCCATTACGAAAACACGCCTATCCAAATACATTGTAAAGTTCATCGCCGAAAAATTGAAATTTTAAGATGAAAAATTGTCATATTTTTCTTATTTCTGCTCAAAATTTAGAGTACCCACAATCTATATCTTAGATCAGAAATAAGGAAAGAAAATAAGGCTCACCCCGGTAAACCCCAGTTTTACTATATAAAATTGGGGTTCAAGGGGGTCAAAATTATATAGGCGTGTTTTCGTGATGCGATTTAAGCCCCCCAATGGAATTCGTTTCCGCTGACCGTTCCGAGGCGGTTTTCTGTCGCGGTTTATTTTTGTTATGGGTTTGTCTTTGGGTGTTTGTGTCGCTTATATTATTTTAATCTTGGATAGCCTATTGGCCATTTTGTGGGAAAGTAACTGTCCGTTTGCCTTTCCGCTGTTGGTATTTCCGTTGTGGTCTGTTGCTTCATTTTTGTGTTTCTTTCCCTTTGGTGTCTCTGATGGGAGCTGTAGGTTAATTGTATCGATTCCTGATCATTGCCTCTACTTCTATTTTTCATACATGGCTTTGCATCCACGAGACCTCGAACGAGTTCGATCATCGTCAAAATTTGACGCTTTTCATGGGAGTTACGGCCCTTTGTTCTTCAAATAATGCTGCAATCAGCCGTTTCGTGACTCTGCAGTCTATGTTTCTCAACCGATTTCCACCAAACTTCATACATGGTTTTTTATCCTTAAGACCTCGCATGAGTTTGGCCATCGTCCACATCTGACACATTTTCACAGGGCTTAAGGCCCTTTGTTTTTCAAATGATGCTGAAATTAGCCATTTCCACACTCTACAAACCGTGTTTCCTCCAAACTGAATGTATGGCTGTGGGTCCATGGGACCTCGCACGAGTCAAAATAACAGAACTTATGGCCCTTTGTTCTTCAAATAATGCTGAAGTTAGCTGTTTCCGGACGATATAAAAATAGACGTTAAGGCAATGATCAGGAATCGATACAATTAACCCTCAGCTCCCATCGGTGACACCTAAGGGAAAGAAGCACAGACATAAAACAACTAGACCCTAATGGAAACACCAATAGCGGAAAGCCAAAATGACGGTTACTTTCCCTTAAAATGACCAATTGGCTATCCAAAACAAAAGCATATAAACGGGTAAGAAAAGGTCAGTCAGGAAAGGCCACACTCCAAGAACGGAGCTGTCTCAAGTCACCTATAGAAAGTAACACGGAGGCACGCACAAAAACAGACGAAACATGCACCAGCGGCACAAAGCCAAACTTGAAATTGTGTTTGTGGAACACTATGCTTGTCCCTAAATGGGACAGTAAACAGTACCCATGATATTACATCAAAAATAAACCTGTCAAATATTAACAGATTTTAAACAAAAGTTATTCAGGTCATCTACACGTTAGACCCAAACTCTCCACTAAATATCATGAGCCTAGCTCAAGCGGTTCTTCAGATATTTTGTTCACAAGCTTTCCCCATAGCCGCAATGCATAAGTCCGAAAAGAGGCGTTACTCCGTTAAATATTTTCGAAATTTCATCAACAGTTAATCAGGTCATCTACACCTTAGTCTCCAACTGTTGACTAAGTATCATGAGCCTAGCTCAAGTGGTTCTCCAGATATCTTGCTCACAAGGTTTCCCCATAGCCACAATGCATGAGTCCGAAAAGGGGCGTAACTCTGCGAAGACAAGTCCGGCCAAAAATAAATAAAATACGTGTCCGCTTATTTTTCATGCATATTCCATATATGAAATTTCGAGATCCTTACTCAAGCCATTCTTGAGTTTCCTACAGGGTGAAAGCGTAATGGACAGACGGACAAGGCAGAACCAATATGCCCCATCAACGTCTTCGAAGTTGGGGGCATAATAAAAGTTAAGACACTGCAAAAGAACGGCCGTCTTGGGACGGTCAGTAGAAAAACTACAGGGGTGGCGGTTCAAATCCGGAGTTTATGTAATTTCAACCCTCGCCAACAGTTCCAGTACAGTATCAAATAAAATAGCAATAACATTGAACCGCATGGAGGCTTTCTTGCTCAACAGTGAGTCATGATAAAAGACATGGTAAAATGTTATGTATAGATCAATATTATCATGTGTTAGGCTTGAGGACTCAACAACAATCCGACGTCAGGGCAGTATAAGCCAAACACACACTCAAAAGTGAAACCATAACAAAAGTTAATCGCGACAGAAGACAGAAGAACCGCCTTGGAAGGGTCAGTCAAAAGAATTCCACTTGGGGTGTGTGTGTGGGGGAGGGGGGGGGGCAATGTGGCTTAAATCGATTGTACGCAGCTGCAACCCTCGCCATTACTTCCGTCGCGATTTAGACGAATAATATATGATAATAATATAATATAGACTGTGTTTATCTACTGATTTCCACCAAACCTGAAACATGACATTTCATTCATGAGACCTCACACGAGTTCGATCATCGTCGTAATCCGACACGTGTTACAGGAGTTATTTCCCTTTTCCTCAAATAACTCTGAAATTGGCCATTTCTAGACTCCAGTCTTTGTTTATCTACCGATTTCCACTGAACGTGACACATGGTTTTGCATCCATGAGGCCCCGCACGAGTTTGACCACCGTCAAAATCTGACACTTGTCACGGGTGTAACAGCCCTTTATACATGCCTCATTTGATTGCAACTCTTTGTCACTTACCCATGGCGGGGGTCAGGGTATTTTAGTCGTTCTCCAACGACAGCTCAAACCATGTTCTTATGTTTATTTATATCCCTTAATTATTACAATTAAACCTTCAAGGTTGTTAACCATAATTGTGTTAACTACCATGCATGCATTCTGTCATATAACAATTATGTTGTACCCAATCCTTTTATATCGAAGAAAGATTTTAAGAAATTGGGTGCCGAAGTCATTGTAAGTATATATATATATATATATATATATTTTTTTTTTCAAAATTTATATATTAAGTCACCATAAAATTCGAGTTCCGATACACCTTGCTGCAGAAGAGATTTAAGGCCAACACTAAATTTTGAAATTAAATCGGAATGGCGTTTGTAAAATTTTGAAAAGGCTTTGCGTAGTTTATGATACCGTTAACCCTGATTAAGAAGTTTTGCCGTTATTAATTTATTACGAGTGTTGAAAACAGTTACATGACTAGACACTCTGGCAAATCGAATTAATTACAAAATATAAACACCATAGGTGCACCCGCCCTAAGGCAGTGTCTTATATGTTAATTGACTATGTGCTGTTGGTTCATGTTTCATCTGCTTTTCATATCTGCCTTCATGGCACTTACTTTCTTAAGGTGATAAACATTTTACCATGTACTTATTCAGGACTCACTGTTGAGCTAAAAAGCCTCCATTTGGATCAATTTGTTATTGTTATAGTGTTCGATACAGTACTGGAACTGAGGGTGAGGGTGTTCGCAAGTTTTTCTACGCTTTGATCAAATGAACTGTTGTTTCATCTCTGAGGTTGTTTGATTTGTGTGTTCTCGGAGATTTTGCACTGATAAGTTAGGAGGCCTTCATGCGGACTGAGCAAATTGCGGCCGCGTTAAATCGATATAGCCCCCCCCCCACACACACACACACACACACTCCCAGTGGCATTCGTTTCACTGACCGTTCCAAGGCGTTTCTCCTTTCGCGGTTTATTTTTGCTGTGGTTTTTCTTTGAGTGTATCACTTATATTTTTGTTTTGGATAGGCAATTGGCCATTTTGTGGGAAACTGGCTGTCCTTTTGGCTTTCCGCTATTGATGTTTACATTAGGGTATACGAGTAGTTATTTCTGGTTTGTGTGTCTTTCCCTTTGACATCTCTGATGGGAGCTGTGGGTTAACTGTATCGATTCCTGATCTTGTCTTCACTTTTATGTGGGTTCATTTTCAACTATAATGATTACCCATTCAGTACCAGAAGCCCCTAAAGGGTACCTTGCAAAACAGTGCAGGCCCAGATCAGACGCCGCAGAACGCGGCGTCTGATCAGGGCCTACACTGTTTGCAAAAAGTTCAGCTATTTTTCGAATAGTTTTTGAAGAAAACACAACCTGACACCTTAAATTTTGAATTTGACTCCTGCTATAAATAAGGAGGAAGATCCCATTTGGTATAAAAAGGGTTAATGTATTTTGGATGCGTCATCAGCCGTTACAGTGGTTTTATTATTATTTTTTTATTTTTTTTTTTTATTTCATTTTTTTTTTTTGTAAGGAATCTTATGATGATGCTGTATTTACGAGGAGATCTTTTGTATTCTTTTCTGAATTAGTGGACGGTGTTTAGAATGAAAGTAGTTCAGCATATTGATTCGTTTCTGTAACAAATTTACATCCAGCTTTCATTTTCATTTGATGCATAGTAATTTTTATTTTTATAAATGGAAATTAATTATCATTTACCAGTGATCATCTAAAATAGAAGTGACGGCAATGATCAGGAATCGCATTACGAAAACACACATATACACATAATAGTAAACTTTATCGCCCAAAAAATGAAAATTTTAAGATGAAAAATCGCAATTTTTTTCTTATTTCTGCTCAAAATATAGATTGTTGGTACTCGATAGAACCGCCTCATCAAGGCGGTTCTAACGAGTACCCACAATCTATATTTTAGAGCAGAAATAAGAAAAATAAGGTTTACCCTTGTAAACCCCAGTTTTACTACATAAAAGTGGGGTTCAAGGGGGTCAGATTATATATAGGTGTGTTTTCGTGATGGATAAACGGAATTTAAAGACTTGATGTCTTTTTTTTTTTCTTTATTTATATTTTATTTTTATTTGTTTTTTTTTTTTTTTTCTCTTTGGTTTCTTTCAAAATAGTAAGAAAAGGTCACTCAGGAAAGGCCACAATCCAAGAACCCAGCCGCCACAAGTCACCTATAGAAAGTGACACGGAGGCACACACAAAACGGCACAAAGCCAAATAACAGTTAAGGCACTGCAAAAAACAACTGTTCTGGGACGGTCAGAAGCAAAGCTACTGAATAATCGTTCCGCCGCAGCATTTTGTAAGTTCATTCGTACGCTGTCGAAAGAAATCCTATAAAGATTCCATTTTGGTGGCATTTTTTATATGCCGATGATAAAGTTTGATTATAAGTAATGAATTATGATTTTGTGTTTTTTATCGATGTGTAAACTCCAGCGAATCGTATACAAATAAAAATCAAAAATTAGTTCCTTTAAGAGCAATGAAAACATTCATAAGAAAGGAGATGGGTCATACTACGTAGTTTCGGCTAATAAAAAGTAGAAGTAAAACAAAGATCAGGAATTGATACAATTAACTTACTCCACCCATAAAAGACACCAAAGGGAAAGAATTACAAACATTAAGCGACCAGACCATAATGGAAACCTAAACAAAGGAAGGCCATAAGGACAGTTACTTTCCCACAAAATGGCCATATGGCCATCCAAAACCAAAAGACACAAGTGATACACACAGTAAGTAACAAACAACAACATAAATAAATCGCCACAGAAGAGCCGCCTTGGAACGGTCAGTGGAAGATTTCCAGGGTGGGGGGGGGCTTAAATCGATTTTACGTGGCCACAATCCTCGCCCTTACTTCCGTCGCGATTTAGACAAATAATTTATTCAGTCCGCATGAAGGCCTCCTAACTCATCAGTGCAACATCTCCGTGAACACAAAAATCAAAGAACCACAGAGGTGAGACAACGGTGAGGACTCGACAGCAAGAAACCACTGAAATGCTGGAGCAAAAGAAAACCAACAGTTAGACTCCGATGAGCCCGACCAGAGACAGAGCATCAGGCACCAACCGACATTATCTCTCTAATTTTCAATAAGCCTTTACGTTGGAGCCATCATAGAATCTGAGGCCTGACCCACCGGCGTGCAATTAAAGAGGGAAGCAAAGTTGCCAACCGTGATTGGGTTAACTACCATGCATGCAGTCTGTCGTATAAGCCTCATCAGTGACCCTGTAATGATCCGACAACGAAAGCCAGAGGAAACATTCTGCAATTTTGCGAATTTCGAATAGGCAGTCGATTCAAAGACTGATATAAATCAAAATGGGATCCAAATAATTACAAACCTGTCTAGAATATGAGTCTAAACCAATAATTTATTTCTGATTTCTCAGAATATTCACGCTGATCTCAAAGGACCAAAAGTAAAAATATAAACTGCACTATGGTTGATGTACGAAACTTTTTTTCGGCGTGGCAGTTATGTTTTTGGTTTTGTCCTACATTTTTCGTTATTCCGTTGGTCAATAAAACCACATGTTCGAGAAGACCACGTTCAACAATTACCAAAGTTTTTTGTGAGACTCCAAGTTCTGCAACGGATGGCCAGGTGCTTTTTCTCCAGGTACTCCGGTATACGCCCACCTCTAACGATCAGATCGATTTGAGTGAAATTATCTTGAAAGGGCCGTTAAATCAAAAATTACAAGAAAAAGATCAGTTGTAATTGATTACACCATTTTATTATAATAAAAATAAAAAATGAGTTCATTTAAGAGCAATGAAAACATTCATAAGAAAGAAGATGGGTCATACTACGTAGTTTCGGCTAATAAAGCCTCATCAGTGACCCTGTAATGATCCGACAACAAAAGCCAGAGGAAAATTACTCCAAATTTGCGAATTTCAAACAGGCAGTCGATTCAAAGACTGATATAAATCAAAATGAGGTCCAAATAATTAAAAACCGGTTTAGAATATGAGTCTAAACCAATAATTTATTTCTGATTTCTCAGAATATTCACGCTGATCTCAAATGACCAAAATAAAATATAAACTGCACTATGGTTGATGTACGGGGAGACGTTTTACGGTCGCCACACGGCACAACACCAGCTGCAGTGAAGGCAAATAAAAATCAAAAATGAGTTCCTTTAAGAGCAATGAAAACATTCATAAGAAAGAAGATGGATCATACTACGTAGTTTCGGCTAATAAAGCCTCATCAGTGACCCTGTAATGATCCGGCATCGAAAGCCAGAGGAAACATACTACAAATTTGCGAATTTCAAACAGGCAGTCGATTCAAAGACTGATATAAATCAAAATGGGGTCCAAATAATTAAAAACCGGTTTAGAATATGAGTCTAAACCAATAATTTATTTCTGATTTCTCAGAATATTCGGCTGATCTTAAATTGACAAAAAATAAAATATAAACTGCACTATGGTTGATGTACGGGGAGACGTTTTACGGCCGCCACACGGCACAACACCAGCTGCAGTGAAGGCAAATAAAAATCAAAAATGAGTTCCTTTAAGAGCAATGAAAACATTCATAAGAAAGAAGATGGGTCATACTACGTAGTTTCGGCTAATAAAGCCTCATCAGTGACCCTGTAATGATCCGGCAACGAAAAAATAAAATATAAACTGCACTATGGTTGATGTACGGGGAGACGTTTTACGGCCGCCACACGGCACAACACCAGCTGCAGTAAAGGCAAATAAAAATCAAAAATGAGAATGAAGATGGGTGTTACTACGTAGTTTCGGCTAATAAAGCCTCATCAGTGACCCTGTAATGATCCGGCAACGAAAGCCAGAGGAAACATACTACAAATTTGCGTATTTCAAACAGGCAGTCGATTCAAAGACTGATATAAATCAAAATGGAGTCCAAAAAATTAAAAACCGGTTTAGGATATGAGTCTAAACCAATAATTTATTTCTGATTTCTAAGAATATTCACGCTTATAAGTTTTAATTTGATATACTCAACCGTCAAAAAGGCATGTTCTTGTAACTTGATCCCCGCGTATGTACGTAGGAAAAGCAAAAACTGTTGCTAAGTCAATCACTACTTTTGCCTCCCCGAGGCATATGTAGTTCGAGAATTTACATGCATTAATAACTATAAATAAGTTTTACACAATGTTGCCTTCCCTATGATCTCCGTATAATACAGACCTGAAAGCTTAATGTCTGTCTGTCCGTTCGTTTGTCAGTCAGTTACTCAACAGGCAAGTGATTTTCTTTGCAAGTGTTTTCAGGATAATTTCATTTCCCCAGCAAAACACAATGAGCAATCACTGCAGAGTTTTCCTGTGAATCTTGGCAAAACTATTAGCCTCTTGGTCTAAGACTAGACGCTCTATACATACCCTAGCCCGACCTCCTCTAGCCTACTACTGTGAGTCCTGAATCATCACGAAAACAGGCGTATATAATTTTGACCCCCTCATATCCCACTTTTATATAGTAAAACTGGGGTTTAATGAGGTATACATTATTTTTCTTTTTTCTGCTCAAAAACGTAGATTGTGGGTACTCGATAGAACCGCCTCGTCGAGGCGGTTCTATGGAGTCTCCACAATCTATGTTTTGAGCAGAAATAAGAAAAATATCAGGGTACTCGATAGAACCGCCTCGTCGAGGCGGTTCTATCGAGTCCCCACAATCTATGTTTTGAGCAGAAATAAGAAAAATATCACAATTTTTCATCTTAAAATTTCAAATTTTTGGCCAAAAAATTGGCAATGTATTTATATAGGCGTGTTTTCGTAATGGAAAAATATATACAATTTTTTCTAGCTCCCCTTTGTCCTGTTCCCTTAATGATCATAAGCCATGTGTATAATTGTCTTTCTAGTGAATTCTGTACATTCTGCTGTGAATAGCTGGCCTTGGAGACAAACATATCGTTAGGGGCAGTGTTTTACAAACACCATTTAATAGTCCAACGTTAAAATATGACAAACCTGTAACAGTGAAGGCATCGTTACATTTTTCGCTCGTCTGAATAACATTCACGAACAACCCGTTGGTATCAGCAAATGTTTTAGTTTTACGTCGACCTTTTGTGTCTTTTCAAACCCTTTAAGTTAGGTCCACATAAGACATTATTTGTTTTCACACCTGCTTTAGCAAGGGAATTTAAGGGGTGCAAGTTTCCGTCCGTTTGTCTGTGGTCCGTGTACCTAAGTCCACCATAGGGACAACCGTAAAGCTTGACACTAGAATGTGTGTTCAAATTTCAAAAGCAGTAAAACTCATTCATATTTGTTATGCATATTCTTGAGATCACATGCTCTTCCAATTAGGTCGATTTTGACCTCTGACTTTGATCTTACCCTAGACAGGCGGGACACGGTCCTCTGCAATGTTATTTTTTCTCACGTAATAGCTGATTTGTTTGATTACAGTAAACCAGTTCATAGCTATAAAATTGTTGCTAAATTCCTATCGCAGCTCATTTTCAAAACAACCTTCCAAAATCTACGCCGCATATCGTTTTTAAAGATATTTCTTGTTTTATTTATTTATTTATTTATTTATTTATTTATTTTTCTTTGTAGGATATAAATTAGTAGACTCTTGGTTTATAGTCGTTATGTAATTGTACTGTAGGACCATCAACAAAAATGTCTAATAACTCTAATAATTCTCAAACAGAGAGATCGCCGCACTACTTTCTACAAGATGTCATAATAACATTTAGAGGGAGAGAGGGCATTATCAATGAGCATTAATGTACTTAGTAATTCTTCCAAGATTTTCCATTTGCGTTGAAAAACAGGTAATTTATGATTTATTAGCGCTATATCTTTCTCCATTATAATACTTTTTGATAAATAGGATTTTAAGTTCCGTTAATATGGAATTTGTCTATTTTGTTTTTTGCAGAAAACGAAATATTTAGCCAAGTATAACAATATTCTTTATTTGCTGAATCAAGATAAGTTTAGTTTGGCATATTCCAAAGGATATAATCTTACAAACATAGTATGAAGCTCCGGGCTTATTTAGGGTTGGGATCCCGTAAAGTTTACTTAACCCCACCAGTAAACTTTTACTGACCGTTCCAAGTCGGTGCTTTTGCTGTGGTTCCGTCATGTTTTGTGTTGGTTCTGGTTCTTTCCCTTAACGTTGATTATTCTGATTCTTCTCCATTTTTGATTGTTCATTTTTAGTTACGTTTGGCCTTCAAATTTAATGTTTGTCATGTTGGTGATTCTGATTCTTTCCTCAATTATGTAAATTTCTCCTTGTAAGTTAGGTTTGGAGATTGTGAATCACCTGTTTGATAAAGAGCTGCTGACTCGGTTTACCTGTTGTCCGCTTTGTTTACTGTCGTCACTCCATGTTTCGACTTCTTTCCCTAGTGATATTGCGGGAAGAATTTGGGATCTGATTATATCAGTTCCTGTTGGTTCCTCTTTTAAATGTTCATGCAGTTTGTGAGTGATTCGCCGGAATTAACACATCGATAACACCACAAAAACACGCCTATATAATTCTAACCCCCTTGAACCCCACTTTTATAAAGTAAAACTGGGGTTTACAGGGGTAAACCTTATTTTTCTTATTTCTGTTCAAAATATAGATTGTGGGTACCCGTTAGAACCGCCACATTAACCGCCTCAATGAGGCGGCCTCAATTCTGCCCTAAAATATGGATTGTGAGTACTCGTTAGAACCACCTCATTGAGGCGGTTCTAACGCGTACCCACAATCTCTATTTGGAGCCGAAATAAGAAATTTATCGCAATTTTTCATCTGAAAATTGTCATTTTTTTCGGGGGTAAAATTTACAATGCATTTGTATAGGCGTGTTTTCGTAATGAAATCCGCAAAAAATGAAATCATTCCTATAGTAAAACAACCCGGTTGATTGATTGATTTGATGTTTAACACCCCTGTCAATACTATACAGGTCATTTTGGAGACGCTGCATCCAATTTTGTGGGACTTTTATCCTACATTGAGATAAGCCTTGTCGCCCAATGAAACCAATAGGGTTTATAAGCATGGACGGTCCGACTCGCACCGCTATGCCTGGGCAGGCGTAGATCCTCTAAGCGGTTTACCAGTACTCGTATGCGGTCGGATTCAGCTCTGCGTGGAAGCATCATGCAGCCCATCTATTTCTTCAAGCCCAAGTGGGCGGGGCCGATGGAAAAGAGAGAGCTCTTTGTACCAAATACCTCTTACTGCTTGGTAGTATACAGTTATTTAATGGCAGTTTGGAGTCAAGTCAAAATTATTGCTCCGAGCTGCTGTGGACGACCGGATGCATTATTTCAAATAACAGTCGAGGGCAATAGTACATTAGGTCGTTCAGAGTACCGAGTGGCAATAGTTTTGACTATACTCCAAGCTACCATGAAAAATAAAAACCTGTTTCAGTGCCCAATCCATCGCATCACGTGAACTAGTCCGTGAAATGAACAACCCCTTTACCCCACTTTATATAGAGAAAACGGGGGTTTACGGGGTATACATTATTTTTCTTA
This sequence comes from Lucinisca nassula, assembly GCA_963580285.1. Taxonomy (NCBI): domain Eukaryota; kingdom Metazoa; phylum Mollusca; class Bivalvia; order Lucinida; family Lucinidae; genus Lucinisca; species Lucinisca nassula. The sequence continues at coordinate 12,731,956 of OY757022.1, read as the reverse complement.
TTTTTACTCAAAGACATAGGTTGTGGGTACTCGAGCTCCCGCGACCTATGTTTGCAGTATTTAAAAGAAAAATATCAGGGATTTTCATCAGAAAGGTAGTCATTTTGGAGATGAGAATGGAATCACTGGAACAGTGTCTTTTAAAGAGATGTTGTACTTTCAGATCGAGAAAAAAACTTTTGGGTCATTATTTTCCGCTTTGATACATTGTTATGCGCATATGTTCATAGACTCAGTTTTGCACGACGTGGCTTAATTAACCCCGTTTGTACATACACAAAGGTAATTTTATACTTATTACTAGTAGATTTCTGCATAAAGTGTAGGCGAAGTCACAATATTAATGTACAACATTACGAAAACACGCCTATATAAAAATGATCCACTTGGACCCCACTTTTATATAGTAAAACTTGGGTTTACAGGGATGAACCGTATTTTTCTTATTTCTGCTCTAATATATAGATTATGGGTACTCGTGAGAACCGCCGAGTAGTACCCACAATCTATATTTTGAGCAGAAATAAGAAAAATATCAGGCGGTCCTAACGAGTACCCACAATCTATATTCTAGAGCAGAAATAAGAAAACTATCACAAGTTTTCATCTTAAAAGTTTAGTGTTTTGGGCGGTAAAGTTTACAATGTATTTGTATAGGCGTTTTCGTAATGAACACTAATAAGGCACACTCCGGTTAAATAAAGTTCCTCGATACCTGACAGCTACATGCAATTTAATAAATTGAGCCGGCGCATGACAAAACCTACAATAAGTCCGGTGCGACCAGCAGAGACTCAAATCAACCTGCGCACCCACTATGACAAGACCTTTTGCTTATGTCTCTTAACATAGATACTAGCCTAATAGGCCTATAGTAGGTACATGCGATCAGCGAAGACTCTTTCCAGACTGCGCTAATGTGCAGGCTGATCTGAGTTTTCGCTGATCGCTCAAGCCTCCTTGTAGATTTTATCATGCGCTGGCTCAATTCTTTTCCTTGAAACGGACAGTGGTGTTATAATATTCTTAACTGTTTATGGTGGGTGTCGATGAAATAGAAGTGGAGGCAATGATTAGGAATTGATACAATTACCTCGCACCTTCCGTCCAAGGAAACATCAAGATTTAACAACTCCACGGTAAGTCGACTCCTCGTCCTTCGTTAGGTCTCATTAGCGACCGTCAAATATTTGAAATTCCACAATGGAATCAATGATCCCAAAAAAGGACTAGAAAACAAACACGCTTGTTTGTCGACCCTTATCATAATGTGCATCTTATCTACGTTCTCAATGTCGGTCGATGATTGATTTCCCTAGTACTTTGATTTAAAGGGAAAAGATACACCTGACCCAAAAACAGCATCACTATCGCTTTGTGGAAACATACAATGTACCATGTTTATACACTAAAATTGAAAATTCATGAATCAAGTTTCATTATGAATGGCACTACCATTAAGAGAATGTAACCATAATGATATTGCAATATTTCATGTCTTATGCATGTAAATTGCATTTTGTCGAGAAAATATGAGAAAAATTCCTTATTTCGGCTTAAAACTTTAATTGCTGGTGCTTATTAAGGCGGTTTTGTTTTAAAGAGCGCGTGCAATATAAGTTTTGGAGGGAAAAATAATAACGAAAACACGACTACATAATTCTGACCCATTACACCTAACTTTTATATAGTAAAACTGGGGTTTACAGGGATAGACATACTTTCTCAAATTTCTGCTCAAAAACAGATCTGGATACTCAGATACTCATTAGAACCTCATCGCCGAGGCGGTTCTAACAAGTACCCTCAATCTATGTTTTTAGCATAAAAAGGCCAAAAATTGATCTTGGTTATCTGATTTTTTTTTTTTTTTTTTTTTTGAATATGGGTGTTTTCGTAATGGTTCCTAGTAAAATCCCACGTGAATCTATATAAAATAGGATTAAGAGGGGCATCCATTATGTAATAGAAACGAGGGTACAATTAATAAATTATAGCTTCAAATAAGCGAGTGTTCAGTTGGTGCAATATACCTTCATGCTCGAATTCGCAGGCTCTTTATGATTTTTATGATTTAGTATATGCAGAATAAGGCTTAGATAGTCCATAGACACAAATAATCTGCAAACTAGAAGTGAAGGCAATGATCTGGAACCGACACAATTAACCTACAGCTCCCATCAGAGACACCAAGGGGAAGGAAACACAAACATGAATTGACTAGACCCTAATGGAAACATCAATAGTGGAAAGCCAAAAGGACAGTTACTTTCCCACAAAAATGCCAATTGGCTGGCCAAAAAAAATATAAGCGATACACACAGTCAAAGACAAACCATAACAAAAATAAACCGCCAAACTTTTAATAGTTTAGTTCCGCAAACTAGGAATGAACACAATAATCAGGAATCGATACAAATACCTCGCACATGCCTTCGAAGCCAGAAAAGGGAAAGAAATGCAAAGATAACATAATACAACTTGACCAAAACGGAAAACGCCAAAAGGTCAGGTACCTTAAAAAAATGACAAAACGGCTATCTAAGATAAAAATATAATTTATTATAGCAATATTGCAAAGACAAACATAACAATAACAAACCACAACAGAAGAACCGACTCGGATAGATCAGTCAAGATCTTTCCACTTGGGCAGCGGGAGTCAGTTTTATTTTCTGGGAGGGGATGGGGTCAGTATTTGTTTCCTGGGGGCGGGGGAGGGGGCTTAAATTGATTTTCGCGCAAAGCCTTTTTCGAAGCGCCATTTCGATTTCATTTCAAAGGTAATTTTGGACAAGAATTTATTTTGCAACAAGGCCTATCGAAATAGAAGTAAAACAAAGATCAGGAATCGATACAATTTTTTGTTTGTCTTTTTTTGTCGGCTTAGTAAATAAATTCAGGAAAACATATGCAGGCAATGATTTCAGTACTCAATTTCGTAAAATTAGTCTAACGATTGAACGCAGCGTAAATGTTTTGCAACAAACTGCATACCATTACGAAAACACGCCTATACAAACACATTGTAAACATTTCGCCCGAAAAACTAAGCTTTTAGGATGAAAAATGGTGATGTTTTATTTCTGATCAAAATAAAGATTGTGGGTACTCGTTAGAACAAGTACCCACAATCTATAGTTTAGAGCGGAAATGATAAAATAAGGTTTACCCCTGTAAACCCCAGTTTTGCTATATAAAAGTGGGGTTCAAGGGGGTGAAAATTATATACGTGTGTTTTTTTTATGCATGCACGGTACTTAACCCAATCGCGGTGAACAACTTCGATTGCACGCCTGCGGGCTGGGCCTTAAAACTTTTAAGAAAATAAGGTGGTTACTGATGCTCTGACTCTGATGGAGCTCAACGGGGTGCAACGATTTGCTTTCTTTATCATCAACATTTCAGTAACTGATGTCGAGTCCTCCTATGTTTTTCATCTCTGTGTTCGTTTGATCTTTATGTTCTCAGAGATGCTGCACTGATATGTTAGAAACCTTCAACGCGTACGGTAGAAATGTGTAAACAAAGGCAGGAGTAAGGCAGGTTTTTTTCGTAACGTAAATTTTAATTATCAAGTTAGCATTTTACTGACTGTTTAAAGGCGGTGTTACTGTTGTTGTTTACTACTATTGTTATTGTATGTCTTTGTATGTATGTGCGATGATTTATATACTTCTATCAAGAAAGCCGTTTGGCAAGACACTGTATTTTAGGCTTTATGCTTGTGGAGCTGATTTGATGCCAACCAAAACTTGATGTTAGGTAAGTAAACTGCGTTACAAAGGCATAGTCAGCTTATATAACAGGATAATACAACAATGTGACATATTTTTTATTATTGACTATTGAGTCTATCACCCAGAGAATACAAATATTGACCGAGGTCAATATAAAAATACGCTTCTGTCAATATTGGTATTTTCTGCCCGACAAACGATCGATCAATGGTAAACAATTGTTTTATTATATAGTCACAAATCTGGATGACTGGGGTGGCCTGAAAATTTTGTCTTTGTACCCGTATTGGGGTTTCCAGTATAAAATGGGCTACCATTCAGGCTAATTATTGATAGCTTAGACCTCAGAAAACCGCATTACGATAACACGCCCGCGGGACACTAATTAATTACTTTTTTTAATATCAGTATCAAGGACAACTGAGCCAAACTGCAAAATAGAATTAAAGGCTACAATTAACCCACACCTCCCACCAGGGACACCAAAGGGAAAGAAACACCAACAAGAAATAACTACACTCTAATGGAAACACCAATAGCGGAAGGCCAAACTTACAGTTTTTTCCCTCAAAATGGCAAATTGGTTTTCCAAAACAAAAACATATAAGCTAAGCGCAACACACAATCACAGACGAACTATAACAAAAAAAAAAAAAACGGGACAAAAGAACCCAATCACTGTTTGTTTTTTTTTTTGTTTTTGTTTTGGTTTGATTTGAGGCCTTACGTCCCCGTCAACACTATATATGTCATTTTGGAGACGTTTCCAATTTTATGGGACTGTTTCCTGACATTGAGATGAAACGACATCTCAAGCCCTGTCGCCAAATGAAACCAATAGGCTTTATTTTTGTTTAAGTTTGTCTTTGAGTGTGTGTATCGCTTATATTATTTTGTTTTGGATAGCCAATTGGCCATTTTGTGGCAAAGTAACTGTCCTTTTGGCTTTCCGCTATTGATGTTTCCATTAGGGTCTAGTTGTTTCATGTTTGTGATTTGTTATCGATTCCTTATCTATGCCTTCACTTCTATTTTTCATCCTGAAAAAAAAACATCGATTCAGATCTCTGACTCAGAGATGTCAGTTTCAGGCGAAATAATTTTGTACTGTAACATTTCATAAAGTTAAGTCGTCAAAGTTTCGACAAAGGTGCACACCACTTCCAGAGAAGAAGATCTTTTAACCGTTTTTGTTTTCACCATATTTGTCCATGGGGCCATCTTGGTCATGTGACTGGACCTTTCTATCAAGATTTCATTCCCCCAATTTTCAGAGGACGATATATGAAATGGAACTGAAATTGGCCGAGCTGTTAAAGACAAAAGGTCCTTTAAAATTTTGATGTATCTGCAATCCAAATAAACTAGAACTGAGTTCTTTGAATGACGTTGACCTTTGGCATCCATAGACAGCCACAGTGTGCCTATTCTCCTGTCATACATCACGGAAACACGCCTATGTAATTTTGACGCCCTCATATCCCACTTTTATATAGTAAAACTGGGGTTTAAGGGGTATACAATATTTTCTTATTTCTGCTCAAAAACATAGATTGTGGGTACTCGATAGACTCAAAAACAGATTGTGGGTACTCGATAGGTTCCTCAAGGAGGCGGTTCTATCGAGTCCCCACACCCTATGTTTTGAGCAGAAATATGAAAAATATCACATCTTTTCATCTTAACATTTCTAATTTTTGGCCAAAAAATTGGCAATGTGTTTGTATAGGCGTGTTTTCGTAATGTAGACCACAATATTTTTTTTTGAAAAAATATCATTGTTCTACCCTTTCCTCAGTGAAAATGAACCACATTTGACCTAACCGTAAAATAAGTCTAGGTCAGCTTGAATAAAATTGGTAATACTCAGGTCAGGTCACCAAATGCTGCATACCAAGTTTAAAGGCAATCAGCCCAGTATTTCTGGAAAAGAAGATTTTTACGATATTTGGATATGGTGGCTATCCTGGTCATGACCCCGACCATTAAAACAAAATGTGTTTCCAAACAGTTTTAAGGCTGCGTATAAAATCTAAATGAAATTTGCCCAGTGGTTTAAGAGAAAATGTATTTTGAAATATCAATGGACCTGCAATCCAAGAGATCTAGAGCCAAGGTCGCTGAATGACTTTTATCATAGACATTCGTTCTGTACCTATTCTCATATCATAGATCACAATATTTTTCGAAAAAAAAATGCATATTTTTTTCTTTCTCTAGTTGATAAGCATAATGAACCAAATTTGATCTTTGCGTAAGATAGGTCAGGGTAAACCTAGGGTCAACTTGGTAGTAATCAATCACCCGATGCTACATGCCAAATTTCTCGAAAATCAGCCGAGTGGTTCTGGAGAAGAAAAACGTTAAGTTTTTTTACCATATTTGGGCATGGTAATCTTGGTCACTTAACTTGGGCCATTTGAACAAATTTTTGTTCCCTCTATGTCAGAAGGTTGCATATTAAAGTTATTTAAAATGAACCCAGAGATTACAGAAAAAAAATAATAAATGGCAATAGATCTGCAATCCAAGCAACCTTGGGGCAAGGTCACCAAATGATTTGACCTTTATCATTGATAGACATTCATTTGCACCTATTCTTCGTAACGTAGGTCAGGGTAAAACTAAAGGTCATTATTTTTGATAGGCCACAATAATTGTTTGAAAAAAAAATGCACTGTTTTACCTTTTTCTCTTTGAAAAGCGTTTTTCATGGCAAGATCATGTCAACACATTTTAGGAGCAGGTGTTTTCTGACACTGTGGTTAGAAAGTTTTCTGGATGTGTCAGTGCCTTTACATTGCACGATCATTTTCTTGGTTAGAGAACAAATATGGTTGATGCCTATGGCTAGTTTCTTTAACCGTCTCTGTCCTTTTCTTGGATTTTTGCAGTCCACATCCACGAAGAATGGTGAATTTGGCTCACACATAGAATTAGGTCGTTGAGAGGCATGATTCTATAATATGCATTGACATGGCATCTTTCTGGTAGGTCAGAGTTACTATCTTTTGGCTTAAACTTTCGAACATTTCTGATATCCTGCCGCTGCGTGTTTTTGTGAACACCTTCCACTCTCATCGCCATCCTCGTCGACTTCAATTTGTATGTCACCTCGTTTTAGCTGCTTCTGCTTCCCTGCATTCCCAAGACCAATGAAAAGTTAAGATGAAAAGTAGAAGTAAAACAAAGATCAGGGTCCAGTTGTTCAAAGCATCGTTAGCTTAACGAGCTCGTTAGCAAAATATCGAAATTTTTGGTATTTTTGCTGAAAAATGTGAGCAGCTTTTGCATCTCACATTTTTTCAGCAAAAATTTCAGCTTATTTCCCATATTCAATTATCAAGGTTTTAACGATTCGTTAACTAACGACGTCGTTAGTTTTGAACAACTGGCCCCAGGAATCGATACTATTAACTTGGTAACTTTATCAAAGCTTCAGGATTATATACTCTAAGAAAACCTTCATGGAACAGCTGAATAATGTCAGTTTTTGTTAATTTATCAGCCCCTTTAGGCCAATTTCCAAGACCACGCGGCTTCATTTGTTTTTGCTTTGCATTACTCTGAGGAAATAATGACTTTTATGAGTGTGTAGTCGCAACCTGCTGCCTCTAATACCGTTCCAGGCTACTTATGAAAACCCTCAGTGTGCTCGGCGCATTTTATTCGAAGAGTTTCACTTTTATTGTGCCAAGCAGAAATCGTGCAAATAAAAATGTCAAGTTTAAGAATTGGGCTTTCTGTATTTTCTATGTACTCTTGGCAACAGCTATGAAGAAACTCAGTCAGTTGACTTATGTCTCGCTTTGATTTCTTTTTGTGGACCCTTAATTGGCTTTCAATGAATGCTTTTACTTCTTTAGGGCTGTAGACTACAAATCAAATGTTTCTTTTAGCACCTGATAACATAACATATAACACAAGAAAAGTGTTTTTTGAAGCAAATAAAAAGAAGAAAAATCACAAAGATAATTAGAAAAACTTCTACAATTTTTGGATTTGAAATTTATTTTATTTTTCAATATTTTCATTAGCCTAAAAATCTTACTCGTCATTTTACTGTAACCAATCTAACTGTTAATAACCTCGAATAATTTCTCTGTGAATCTCTTGCAAACCAGTTAAATATTTCCTAAGTGAAATCATTTACTCACGTTCACTGTGAAATTATCAGTTATATTTTCACACATCACGTGAACACGTCCGTGAAATAAAGACCCACCTAAACCCCATTTTATATATAGAAATCTGGGGTTTACGGGGGTAAACAGTATTTTCCTTATTTCTGCTCGAAGACATAGGTTGTGGGTACTCGTTAGAACCGCCTCAATGAGGCGGTTCTAACGAGCACCCAAAACCTATGTTTGGAGTATAAATAAGAACAATATAACGGATTTTCATCAGAAAAGTAACCATTTTGGAGATGAGAAACATGCAATATGTCGCTCGGGTTTGTTATCGTAATGGTTAAGATTTGAACTTGACATTCACATTCTTCACACTAAATACAGTTGTATTTAAACCTTATCGGTATCAGCAAACAAGCTACGGAGAACATGTTTAAGAACTATATATTCCGGTTTTATTTTTGATACTTTTCTCAACACAGATAGAACAAAGACAGAGAGATATTTTAGACAGAAGCTGTAAATTACGTTAACATGCCAATGCAATTTAATGCTATGTGTCATGGAGTGGAAGAAGAATGATGATCCAAACATAGTTGTCGGGGCTTGTTATAACAGCCACATATTGGAGGTTCTTATTTAAACAAATAAGAAAAGTACTTTTTACCCCCGCTTACCTACTTTTAAATATATAAAGTGGGATTTACAAGGGTTTAAACTGCACGGGCGTATTCATATAATTTCTGTCTACAATGACTAGGGTTGTTTCTAATAAATAAGAGACTGCATCCTCTAGGTTCACTGAAACATATATTGTTGGTTACAGCTGTCTTGAACTGTTCTAATGAATACCCAGAAATTATGTTCTACAGAAACATTAAATAACAATTACATCTGCAGATAAGCTAGTCTATAAAGCCAGCAAAAATGATGTTGAGTAATAAAACTTAACAGGAAATATAGACTTTTTCTGTATACTTATGATTTTTCCACGATTTACACTACACCTCCTCATAATCTTAAAAAAAAAGAGAATGATTTAATCGAATGGACATTTCATACAGATTCCCTCTATCTTGCATGCAATGCAAGAAATGCTTTTGTCGCTTCTGAAGAGAATAAAAATATACATCACATTCACATCACAAAGTGTGTGAAGTCTCACCTTTCTATTTGGCAGTGGTTTTTTTTTTTTTTTTTTTTTTTTTTTTTTATATAAAATGTGGTACTAAGTTATTTAGACCAATCGTGCGTATTCCGGAGGGTACGAATTACGCACCCCTTTTGGCTGATCTGTTATGACAGAGACTTCCTGGTGTCCATTGCCTTTGAAAACAAATCTTAAATCATTGAAGCCTTTAGCTTTGGATGATTATTAAATATTGACAGGACCTATTTCAATGGTTTGATCAGTCAAATTTACCCCCTCCACAAACACACACACACACGCACACAGTAGTTCGGTTAAATCTGGAATTCTTCTGATACCGAAGCCCCGCTTTGGGATTTACATTAATCTTGGTAAATGGAGTTGTTTCCTGCAAAAGTTTATGATTAACGCGATGATTTTGATTTTGAGATTGTAAATATTCCTTTCTTGGGTGGTGATGTTCCTCGTGTGGCATGCTACGGTATATTTCGTAATTAATTCGATTTACCAGCGTGTCTAGTCATGTAACTGATTGCTTGCTTGATTGGTTAATGGATCGATTTGACGACCCTTGTGGATCATTTTGTGCCGTCTTCTTGGAGAAAGGAAAAAGATAAAAAGAGACAGTAGAGAAGATGACAAAGAGGGGCGGGGAGAATGTCTATAAACGAAAGTGAATAAAAACAAAAGAAATAGAGCCTTACTTGTTGCAAAGACTGAATACCTTGCAAAACTGCAAGCCGTTTTCAGTGGACCATGGGTTCTCTAGAGAGAGAAAATCTTCGGACCTGCTCAAATATGGTCCCAGTGACCATTTTTTGACAGTCACAAAGGTGGCCAGAATATGGAAATCTTACGATATTTCAAATTTCAATAACTGACAAACCATACACATTATTAGAAGGCTTAAATCCCAATCTGAAATCTTTAATTCGACTTCTAGATATTTTGATGATTTATCAAATATTGACAATAAATATTTCGATGGTTTGATCAGTCAAATTTACCGCCAGAACTTCAGTAAATTGGAGCAAAATCTTCTGATACCGAGACCCCGTGTTTGGATTAACATCTATCTATTGTAGATTCCTTTTTTCTGGATGGTGATGTTCCTCGTGTGCAATCCTATGGCGTTTATATTTCGCAACTAATTTGATTTGCTAGAGTGCGTAATCATGTAACTGACTTCAACACTCGTAATAAATGGTTAACTGCTAAACTTCTTAATCAGGGTTATCGGTACCATAAACTACGCAAAGCCTTTTCAAACTTTTATAGACGTCATTCTGATTTAATTTCAAAATTCAATATTGGACTTAAATCTCTTCTGCAACAAGTTCTATCGGAACACCAATTTTATGGTGACTTAGGATATGACTTCAGAAAAAAATATATGACAGTGGCTTCAGCATCCAATTTCGTAAAATCATTCAATGCTATACGACATACTGCATGCATGGTAGTTAACACAATCACGGTTGACAACATTGCTTCACTCTTTAATTGTATGCCGGTGGGTCAGGCCTCAGATTCTATGACGGTTCCAGAGTAAAGGCTTACTGAGAATATTAGGGGATTCTAATTCTATGTAATTTTGTTTGTTGCCTGATGCTCTGTCTCTGGTCGGGCCAATCGGAGTATAACTGTTGGTTTTCTTTTGCTACAGCATTTCAGTAGTTTCTGGCTGTCAAGTCCTCACCTTAGTTTCATCTCTGTGGTTGTTTGATTTTTTGTGTTCACGGAGATGTTGCACTGATGGGTTAGGAGGCCTTCATGCAGACTTAACAAATTATTTGTCTAAATCGAGACGGAAGTAAGGGCGAGGATTGTGGCCACGTAAAATCGATTTAGCAAGCCCCACCCCCCCCCCCTCCCAAACCCCCCCACCCTCCAACACGGTCCAAGGCGGTTCTTCTGTCGCGGTTAATTTTTGTTATGGTTTGTCTTTGAGTGTTTGTATCGCTTATGTTATTTTGTTTTGGATAGCCAATTCGTCATTTTTTAGGAAGTAACTGACCTTTTGGCTTTCCGCTATTGATGTTTCCATTAGGGTCTGTTGTTTCATGTTTGCGTTTCTTTTCCTTTGGTGTCTCTGATGGGAGCTTTGATTTAATTGTATCGATTCCTGATCATTACCTTCACTTCTAGTATACCACAATGTTTGCCTCGATGACATCAAGGTCAAGTTCGAATACGGGTCATATCAGGTCAAATTGTTTAAAACTGTGTTCACTCTCTAGAAGCCATAGTTGTGCTTCAAATTTCATGAAACTCTACCAAAATGTTTGCCTTGATGGCATCAAGGTCACTTTCGAATATGGGTCATGTCTGGTCAAAATCTAGGTCACTAGGTCAAATATTTTTGCTTCAATCGTCACGAAATTTTACCAGAATGTTTGCCATAATGATATCAGTGTCTTAATAATATTTGGGTCGAGTTCGAATATGAGTCATGTCGGATCAGAAACTAGGTCCCTAGGTTAAATTGCGTGAAAAACTTGCTCACCCTTTAGTAGCCACAATTTTGCTTCAACTTTCATGGTATTTTACCAGAATGTTTGTTTTGAAAATATCTTGTTCGAATTTAAATATGTGTCTTGTAAGATCAAAAAACCCGGTCACTAGGACAAATTGCATTAAAATCTTGTTTACCCTTAAGAGTCCAGAATGTCTGCCCTGATGATATCTTTATCGGATTTGAATATGGGACATGTCAAGTAAAAACAACTAGGGCACTAGGTCAATTTTCTTTTAAACTTTACTCACCCTCTAGAGGCCTTAATTTTGTGTCAATCTTCATTGCCTTCACTTCTTTTTCCCGGACACTTTATCGGAATGTTTTTCTTGATAATATCTGGGTCTAGTTTGAATTTGGATCATAATGGATCTAAAGAAGGTCACACTGTCTAATTACATTAAAACCTTGGTCATCCGCTAGTAGTGTTGCATAGACTTATAGAGACAAAATCCTTAATACGCTTGTTGTCTGAAACCGGAGAGCCTAGGCATTTGATATTGTAAACAAAGCTTCGTCTAGTGGACTTCTGCCTATATTGTCGGACTTACAACCCTGGGGCCAAAATGGCGCTGCTTAGGAGCCCACTTGTTTTAAATAGACTTATATAGGGTATACCTTTCAAAAATCTCTCCAGAAGGCCAAAGCCTTTGATCTTTGGCGCAGTGCTTTGTCTAGTTTCTCAATACTTTGGGGCTTACAACAATCATTTCTCTGTCCTTTGCCATATAGGTGGACAGCCTTACCGTAGTAACTGTTGGTAGCACGTCTGACTGAGAAGCTAGAGGTTGCGGATTTTAGACCAAACCCGGCTACATACATGTACTTTCATGGAAATTGAGCATTGAGTATTTTCTACCATCATTCTCCTCTTCTGCTGATTCAATAAGGGCAGTTGTCATTTACTGGCGAAAGTATGTGTACTTATTCCCACATAGGTCTAAGCCTGCCCAGGAATAGAGAGATTTGGTAAACTGACCGCAACTGACACAATCCTAACTGATCGAAAGGCCCGAAACTTACCAAGCACCATCACCTTCCTCCCAAGGCCTCCAGTATGTCATCCCAAACCATTTATTTTCAACAAGTTTTATACATACATAGTCATATGAAGAGAAATCATAGTCCTATAGAATGTAAAAGAGACAGTGAAACTGAGGTGAGCGAATAAGGGCCCTCTGGGGCCCTCATGTTCAACACCAGTTGACTATGATTTTCATTTAGCCTTACTCCGGAGGACCACCTCGTCCCATGAAAATTAGATATTTTTAATAATAGAACTGTTTCGTTTAAATATATTCAAACTTTGGTTCTTCTGTCGCATTTTTTTTTCTTTTGTTGTTATGGTTTGTGTCGCTTATATTATTTTATTTTGGATATCCCATTGGCCATTTTGTGGGAAAGTAACTGTCCTTTTGGCTTTCCGCTATTGATGTTACCATTAGGGTCTGTTGTTTCATGTTTTGTTCTTTTCCTTTGGTGTCTCTGATGGGAGCTGAGGGTTAATTGTATCGATTCCTGATCATTGCCTTCACTTCTATTTAACAACATGTACCTTCATAATACTTTATGACATGACGATATCAACTAAATATGTTCAGCTTATTCAATTTTATTTCATTTACTTTTACATCTCTAGCAGTGAATTGTTGAGTAATAAATCATAGTTCGGAGAACATTTGTGGGTCAGAATTATATAGGTGTGTATTCGTGATGATAGCGACATATTCTTTAACAAAATGTTAGGGAACAACAAAATATCGTCATAACGAGGAGCGTGCGGATTTTTAAGAACGCTGAAATGAAAACTAATGAATATGAATTTGGTCACGTGACCAAGATGGCCTTCATGTCCATATAAGGAAAAAAGCCCTTCAAAACAAAAATCTTCTCGTCTGAAACCAGAGGGCCGATTGTCATGAAACTTGGTATGTAGCATTGGGGACTCGAGACCAGCACAGTTTGTTCAAATAATGACCCTCGGATGACCTTGACCTATTTTATGCTAATGTCAAGTTTTGTCACAGACCTTTGTATGGGAAAAAGTTAAAACCGTTTATTTTTTGGAAGCTATTGCAGCCTGTGATATGAAAACTGGTAGATGCAGTAAGCTAATAAGTGGATGCCATTACATGAGTATTTAAGGTCAAGGTTTTTCTTTGACCTTGGCCCAAGGTCATTTAGATATGAAAATTAAAATTATTTTCGCAGGAACTACTGAGCCGTTTGCAGCCTAATTTCATCTAAAAGTTTTTTGGGGGGTAACAGGGAAACGAAAATTTGTGCGAGTTCGGTCCCACAACCAATATGTCCACCATGCCCATATAAGGTAAAAACATTCAAAAATATTCTATCCAGGAACTAATGGCCGTAAAACAAAATCTCATTTTTATCTATAATGTGTTCTTTAATTCCAAATGAAAATATTGAGCCTGGTTTGCAAATAACTCAGCTGTCAAATGATTATTTGAGCCCCGCCAAGCGAATTTGTGTCTTCGAGCATTCCATCATGACAAATTTTTACTGCGCATGCCAAGCCATTCAGAGGGGCCAGGGATATGGCTTTCTGTCTGAAGGTTCCTCCTGATTCACAGCTTGTATGAGTGATCAGCGAAGGTTCTAGTGAGACTGCGCGGATGCGCAGGCTCGCCTGAATCTTCGCTGCTCTGAAAGTATCAAAGTACCAAAATCGCTTGACGGGGCCCATTTAGTTTTGAGCAGTTATTGATTTCATATCTGCCAAAGCTTTTATATATCTTTTAGCGCTGTTTAATTCCTCCTTAAATGTATCTTAAGATGCTATCTGAAACCATTACAATGCTATCAACGGCTTTATTAACTCGAACCAAAACATTATATTTTGAATTTTTGTTTCCTGTACCGATAAGAAAACATTAGATTTGGGATGATTTTCGAAGGAACAAAAAATGTTAACAATCATTATTTTAGCTTATTAAATGCTTTTGAATTGGAAGGTTATCCTTTACTATATTCTTGTAAATTCTAAGCGGATCGCCTCAACACTACATTGTTTCTTCTCATTTCATGCTCTAGATTTGAGAGGTTGTCCGTACAATGTTCTTGTAAATTCCACCCGTGATCTCCTCGACACTTTTTAAAGTTAATGCATGGTGGCAATCGTAATATTCAGGTTGTTTGAAATCGACGATCGTCACTACAGCTGGTGTATGGGAATGTGTGGCAGCCGTAAAAAGTCTCCCTGCCCTACATAATAGTGTAGTTTATATGTTATTGTCCTTTTCGATCATTGATTCCATTGCGGAATTTTGAAAAATATTTGAGGGTCACTGATGAGGCCTAATTGGCAGAAACTAGCCAGTTTAGCCCAGAAAACATGTGCACTTCATATATTCCAGTTCTGTGGTGTATTCCTTGCTTTCAAAGGATAACCCTTTTATAGAACATTATTTTAAGGTCATTGGCATCAACTTAGCAAATTCGCGTAATGATTACATTTGTAGTCCCGCGTTGGAAAAGTGGCGTTTACAACGGTATACATTGTGGCTAAATTCAAAGACTATAGGTTCTTGATAGAGCCACAATCTATGTTTGAAGCAGAACAAAATGTCACAATCAGTGAAATATGAAATTTAATGAATTAAATGAAAAATTATCACAAAACTGTGTTTACTACTACTACAATAATATGAGAGATAGCCATCAGATCCCCCGACCAAACGCCAATATGGCCTTCGTAATATTGTTCACAAATAGGAAATTCACCAGAATTAAGCAGAGTACTGGTATACTGAGTTGTGGTTCTTGCACATGAAATGTCTTTTTCAACCACGTATACAACTGTGGCAAGTACCAGCAATATATCTCAAAAGGTAATGGAGTTATAGCCATCACAAGATTATGTTTTCAGGGGAGATAACTAACAAACCAGGGCACTCAGAATTGTGGTTCTTGCGCACGACACGTCTGTTTACATCATGTACATTTGTACCAAGTACCACCAATATGTCTCAAAGGGTATCGGAGATATGGTGATACACAAGGTAGTTATAGTTATACAGTTATATTGGAGTAAAGAAAACTCAAATACCAAAGCACCAATAATTGTGGTTCTTGTGCATGACATGCCTTGTATACCTTTTGTACCTTTGTGCCAAGTTCCATCAATAGCTCTCAAAAGGTATAGAAGTTATGGCCATCACAAGACTATAGTGTCAGGTGAGATAACTAAACAAACAGGGTTTCCAGAGTTTGAGTTCTTGTAGATGACACACCTGCTTAACCTCATGTGCATCTGTACCAAGTACCATTACAATGTCTCAAAATGTATGTAGATATGGTGATCACAAGGTTTTTGTTATTTTTGATTTGAGGTTTAACGTGGGCCTACTATTATATTAAAACGGGTGATAAATGAAATACCATAGCACTCAGTGTTTTGGTTCTTAGGCATGACACGCCGCCTCAACTTTGTATACAATTGTGCCAAGTACCATCAATCTATCTCAAAGGATATTGGAGTTATGGCCATCACAAGGTTATATTGTCAGGGCACCCAGAGCTGTGGTTCTTGCGCAAGACCCGCCTGCTTAACCTCATGTACAACCAAAGGTACCAAGCATCATCGATACATATTGAGAGATTATCATATGGCAATTTTCATATCATACCCCATATCAGCCCGAGACTCCAATATCAGCCCGAGGGCCGAAGGCCCGAGGGCTGATATGGGTCGAGGGCTGACATGGGGTATGATATGAAAAATGCCATATCATAATCTATTTATCATACATTTCACGTTTAAAAAAATGTTCAAAATAAATTGTATTAATTGCATCTGCCTAATACCAAAGTTACAATGGTAATCTCAGTAGCTTCGGTTTAGCTATGTTTAAGAGATCCTTGAGATCTGACAGATGAAAAAGTCTGTCAGCAATCCCCTGCATCATTCTTTCGCCCATTTTCCTCTCGTATTCGCTGCGCCGTGCCATTTTTTTTTTTTTGTTGCCAAACAGTTCGAACAAACGAAAATATTGCAAATGGCGCCCTGTACAACAAATGCGAATTGCCGCAAAAGAAGAACGTCGCGTGTTCCGAATAGGGTGACGTCAGAGGTATGATAAAGTCTTAGGGGTGCGATAAAGGGTTGTGATATGGATTGTTGGGGTGTGATAAGCCCATGCAATATGGCAGCACGTGCAAGCCTGATACGTGCATTGGTGTCACGTTCGTATCGCATATTCAAAAACTAGGTATTTGATACTAAATGTATGATAAAATAGAATGTTGCAGGTATGGCCATCACACGGTAGTGATTCTATATTATTACAGGGGGAGATACCTCAAAAACCATGACACCCAGAGTTGTGATTCTTGCATATGAAACGCCGCCTCAGCCTTGCGAACAAGTGTGCTAGGTACCATCAATATTTCAAAAAGGAAGCTGGAGTTATGGCCATCAAAACGTAGCCGCTCTAATTTGCTGGAAGCGGAGATAAATCAAAAACCATGGCACCTATAGTTGTGGTCCTTGTGCATGACATGCCGTCTCAACCTTGCGAACAAATGTGCCAGGTACCATCAATTATCTGAATGGCCATTACAAGGTTTTCATTATACTTTTTTGGAAGGGAAGATAACTGAAAAACTATGTGACCAAGAGTTGTGGTTCTTGTGCATGACACGTCGTCTCGGCCATGTGAACTATTGTGCCAAGTACCATCAATGAATCTGAAAGGGTTTCGTCTACGGACAGACGGACGGACGCCAAGCTGATCGCTATATCCAACGAACCTAGTCGGTCGGGGATAAAAATTTCTAATAGTCTATATTCCCAGGTATCATACGGGAGTGGTTAGGTGAGGCAAAGTTGCGGCACTAGGGCGTCCAACTAATATTGGCTTACAAAATGACAAAGCACGGAAACAAAAACGTTTGACACCTGTTAGGGAATGAATTTCATTTTTGTTGATGCTATCGATGTGTAAAACTCCAATTTTTGGGCTTTATGCTAAGTTTGTGAGTGATTCACCAGAGTTGATCCATCGATAAAATTCACAAAAATGATAATTCATTCCTTATTGTTCCAGCTTTGCCATCGAAATGTTAAAACTGCCAACAAAGTCGAATCTTTTTTAGGAATTCTTTCGAAAGCGTAAGAATAAACGGCCACGGCGGCACGATTATTTAATTAGAAGCTGGCATTTTTGAAATATACCCAAGCGTAAGAAAAAGATCTTTAAATTCAATTTATTTGTCTTCAAACATTTACGTTTTCAATAGTAACCCCATCTTTTAATCGTCCGCCATCACGAAAACACGCCTATATGATTTTGACCCCTTTGAACCCAACTTATATCATGTTTGCTGATGTTGGCTCGGTGGAGGACGCCTATAAGTCCGCGAGTAGGCTCTCTTGCCTGATGCCTCCAGCTGACCTGTCTCATAGGCTACGTCGGTCGGTGTGTACTCGGAGGGGGGTGTGCTGTGTTTGCCGGGTCTTGTCCATCATCCGTTTCGGTTTCAAAATTTTGGGATTGAGACACACTGATGAAGATTAAATATCAGAAAGGCCTCTGTGTCACTAAATTCGGATAGTTACGCCTTAATTATATATAGTAAAACTGGGTTTTACAGGGGTAAACTTTATTCTTATTTCTGCTCCAAAATATAGAATGGTGGTACTCGTAAGAACCGCCTCATCGAGGCGGTTCTAACGAGTGCCAATATTCTATATTTTGAGCAGAAATAAGAACAAAAGGACCAAGCTGGTCCTGTATCGCTCACCTGAGCTAAAAGATTCAAAGTTTCAGGAAGTGCCAACCTTTACTGAAGGATTTATGGGAGGACATGGTGATGTCAGGGTAAGCATTTTCTGCAAATCAAGTAGAATGTAACTCTATGATACAAAGGCTGACCTCACCGGTTTTCAAACTCGAATATTCAAGCTTTTATTCCTGACTTGCTAAGAAGATCCGATATAAACTGAAGGGGCAATGGTGATGACAAGTTCAAAAATAGGCAATTAACTGCTGCAATCAAAGAAATGTTTCTCTGTGATAAATAAGCAAACCTCATGAGTTTTCAAACTCCTCCGAGCTTTTCTGCCTGACTTACTAATCTGTAAGTTTCATGAAGATCCGATCAAAACTGAGGGGCAGCAGTGATGACAAGGTCGAAAATGGGCATTTTCAGCTATCAAAGGCACGTAACTATATGATAAATGTGCCGATTTGGCCGGTATTCGAACTCATCCGAGGTTTTATCCCCAGCCACCTTAAATATAAGTTTCAGAAAAATCTCGTCAAAACTGAAGGGGCTGCGGTGATGACAAGGTCAAAACTTGGCATTTTCAGCAATCAAAGGGATGTTAGTCTATGATGAATGTGCCGACTTGGGCAGTTTTCCAACTTATCCGAGGTTTTAACCCCAGCCACCTTACATATAAGTTTCAGAAACATCCGATCAAAACTGAAGGGGATATAGTGATGACAAGGTCAAAAATCAAAATTTTCAGCTATCAAAGGGACATAACTCTATGATAAATGGGCTGACTTGGCCGGTTTTCGAACTCGTCCGAGATTTTATCCCCAGCCACCTTACATGTAAGTTTCAGAAAGTTCCAATCAAATCTAAAGGGCTTATGGTGACGACAAGTTCAAATATCGATATTTTCAGCAATCAAAGGGACGTAAATCTATGGTAAATAGACCAACTTGGCCGGTATTCAAACTCATCCGGGGTTTTATCCCCAGCCACCTTACATTTAAGTTTCAGAAAGATCCGATCGAAACTGAAGAGGCTACGGTGATGACAATGTCAAAAATCTGCATTTTCAGCCATCAAAGGGACGTCACTCTATGATAAATGGGGCGACTTGACTGGTTTTCGAACTCATCCGATATTTTAACCCCAACCACCTTACATATAAGTTTCAGAAAGATCCGATCAAAACTGAAGGGGCTACGGCGATGACAAGGTCAAAAATCGATATTTTCAGCAATCAAAGGGACGTAACTCTGGGATAAATGGGCCACCTTGGCCGGTATTCAAACTCGTCCGCAGTTTTAACCCCAGACACCTTACATTTAAGTTTCAGAAAGATCCGATCAAAACTGAAAGGGCTACGGTGATGACAAGGTCAGTACCTGACATTTTCAGCAATGAAAGGGATGCAACTCTATGATAAATGGGCTGACTTGGCTGGTTTTCGAACTCATCCGAGATTTTATCCCCAGCCACCTTACATATAAGTTTCAGAAAGATCCGATCAAAACTGAAGGGGCTATGGTGATGACAAGGTTAAAATAGACATTTTCAGCAATCAAAGGGACATAAATCTATGATAATGGACCACCTAGGCCGGTATTCGAACTCATCCGAGGTTTTATCCCCAGCCACCTAACATATAAGTTTCAAAAAGATCCGGTCAAAACTGAAGGGGCTACGGTGATGACAATGTCAAAAATAGACATTTTCAGCCATCAAAGGGACATAACTCAATGATAAATTGGGCGACTTGGCCGGTTTTCGAACTCACTTGAGGTTTTATCCCAAGCCACCTAACATATAAGTTTCGGAAAGATCCGATCAAAACTGAAGGGGCTACGGTGATGACAAGGTCAAAAATCGATATTTCAAGCAATCAAAGGGATGAAACTCTATGATAAATGGGCCACCTTAGCCGGTATTCGAACTCATCTGAGGTTTTATCCCCAGCCAACTTACATATAAGTTTCAGGAAGATCCGATCAAAACTGAAAGGGCTACGGTGATGACAAGGTCAGAAATTGTTATTTTCAGCAATCAAAGGGACGATACTTTATAATAAATGGGCCGACTGGGCTGGTTTTCGAACTCATCCGAGATTTTATCCCCAGCCACCTTACATATAAGATTCAGAAAGATCCGATCAAAACTGAAAGGGCTACGATGATGACAAGGTCAAAAATCGGCATTTTCAGCAATCAAAGAGACGTTACTCTAGTATAAATGGGGCGACTTGACTGGTTTTCGAACTCATCCGAGATTTTTATCCCCAGCTACCTTACATATAAGTTTCAGAAAGATCCGATTAAAACTGAAGGGGCTTCGGTGATGACAAGGTCAAACATTGGCATTTTCAACAATCAAAGGGACATAACTCTATGATTAATTGGCCAACTTTTCCGGTTTTCGAACTCATCCGATGTTTTAATCCCCAGCAACCTTACATATAAGTTTCAGAAAGATCCGATCAAAACTGGGGTACGGTGATGACAAACATTTTCCCATTGTAAGTTTATGGGACCTTGTGGTTGCCATAGCAACCATAGTTTTCGTGCGATTTTGAAAAAAAAGCTTATGTCAACAATGCCCCACCAGAGGCATGCTACAGATGAGAAATGATTGAGATCAGCCTGCAGGCTGCTGAGATAAAGCTACTAAAAAGGGTGGACGGACGGACGACGGACGGACAGACGACGGAGGAACCACTATACTATAAGCTACCCTGGAGCCTTCGGCCCAGGTGAGCTAAAAATATCACAATTTTTTATCTTAAAATTTTCATTCTTTGGCGAAAAATGTTACAATGTATTTGTATAGGCGTGTTTTCGTAATGGCTGTTGATGTACACGGGTGGTAATCAGGGGAACTAGCTCGAAAATGAGTCAATGGAAATTTGTTCCCTCGACAAATCCGGGAACTCTCGAGCTAGCTCCATCACCAAGAAACTCGTAAACAAAGGTAGGTCTCGAAGAGTTTTATCACCATTTTTTTCTTTGTAAGCTATGTATAAAAAAATCCGTCAATGCAGTTCCACATAGAAATGATTTAACTTTGTACTCCGCTAGAATTTGCCATGGAAATTTGCAGCGCTGGAGTATGAATGAAACCCAAACTTTTTATCACGGACCGGACAAATTGTCAATTTATGTCATTACGGAGATTTTGGCCGACGATTTTTCATTATCCGTCAAAAGTACGCCCTTCACACCCACAGAAACTACATCCCTGGTGAAATGGAACATGGACAGTTTGAAATAAGCAAAAAAATTTTTGCCGTGATTACGTAACTTGCGACTTATTACGAAATTACTGTCCGAGCTAGTCTTCTCGACAAGGAGCTAGTTCACTCGACATAAAAAAGAAAATGAAACATTCATCAGATTCGATGTCTTTCTATGGTCCCACCCAGGTTATCCAACTGGTTTCTTTACCACTGGCTAGTTGGGTAACAAGATGCTATGCCCCAAAGGCGTCCCCCAGTCGTTTTTCCCTGTTCGTTTCGCCCCCATTTTACACCCCTGTTTTGCCAACAGAGCCTGGTCTTTTCGCCCCCCTTAGTCATTTCGCCCACCTAGTTGCTTCGCCCCCTCCCATTTGGAGCGGATCAATGGATGTTGGATGGATGGATGGATGGAATGATTGATGGATGGATGGATGGAAGGGTGCACAATAGAAAGGGATGAGTGGGTATTTGGAAGGATTGGTCAATTGGAAGACGGATGGACGAACGAACATATAGACGGACAGACAGACGGACGGATGGATGGATGGGTCGGTGGGTAGATGGATGGAAGGATGGATGGAAAAAGAGAGAAAATATATATGCACACAAATGTCAGTGTCGTGTAAAGGTTTGATTAAATAAATGAAGTATTTGATTCCTACCGGTAATCTTTTTGATGATTTTTGTTTCACTCAGAAATCACATATTGTTCCCGCAGGTGATCTGATTATTTTTAATAAACCTAAAGTCATCGTTTATACAAATTATGTTGTGCTGCAGTCCTAGGTACTACAAGTTTCTTGAAATCAGCCCACTGGTTCTAGAGAAGATTTTTAATGGTTTCACCATATATGGGCATGGTAACCATCTTGGTCATGTGACCCAGATGCCTCGAACAAACTATCGTTTCCCCTATACCCATAAATGCTCAACACAGTTTTCGACTAAATTGTTGAAAGATAAGATGGTGCTTATTAGTTGCTTAATATATCACAGACTGGAAGTCAGTCGTTATAGTGAATAGATCATGAGCGCGTAGCGCGAGTGATCACGGGCGCGTACCGCGAGTGATCTCTGCACTTGTGCCCGACAGACAGTGATCTATTAAGCAACTAATCACCTAACAACATGAATCTATGTCGATTAGGTATCCTGTCGGTGTGGTTCGAGCCTCTCTTGAGTAATATATGGATGTCCTAGTTCTGCAATGGAAAGTCGCGTTCATAAACAGAGTCTAACAAATTTCGAAGTTTACGTCTGCATTTCTCTTGGAGCCCATAACTTCCATTTATGTTATACTACAAAATTGAAAATCGGTATGACGCTTACTCAGCCCGTGACCTTTCTGTTCATGATACGATTGTCCCAGGGCCATGCTCCTGAGCGTGTCCGAGTGTCAGATGCCATTGCCCAAGAGTCCTAACCAGAGTCTAACAAACGTTAAAGTTAACGTTCGCGTTTCTCTTGGAGCCCATAATTCCCGTTTCTGTTATGCTACAAAGTTGAAATTTCGCATGACACTTACTCAGCCAAAGAACTTTCCGTTCATGATACAATTGCCCCTGGATGGGCCTTGGGGTAAAATTACTTGAAACGTAAAATTGACATATAATCATTTGTATGGAAAACTCAAAATGTCTAATATTTTGAAAATAATTCAGCTCCCAACCCCGAAACCATATATATCATTGTTCCTTATGATAAGACTCTGTTTTATTTCACCAGGAATGTTGTTTCTATGGGTGTGAAGGGCGTACTTTTGACGGAAAATGAAAAGTTAGGGACATTAATTAACAATTTTTCAGGTCCGTAATAAAAAGTTTACTTTCATTCATACTCCAGCGCTGCAAATTTCCATGGCAAATTCTAGCGGAGTACAAAGTTAAATCATTTCTATGTGGAACTGCATTGCCGGATTTATTTTTTAAATAGCTTACAAAGAAAAAAAATGGTGATAAAACTCTTCGAGACCTACCTTTGTTAGCCAGAGGTAAAGAAACCAGTTGGATAACCTGGGTGGGACCATAGAAAGACATCAAATCTGATGAACGTTTCATTTTCTTTTTTATGTCGAGTGAACTAGCTCCTTGTCGAGAAGACTAGCTCGGACAGTAATTTCGTCATAACTCGCAAGTTACGTAATCACTGCCATATTTTTTTGCTTATTTCACACTTTCCATGTTTCATTTCACCAGGGATGTTGTTTCTGTGGGTGCCAAGGGCGTACTTTTGACGGAAAATGAAAAATCTTCGGTCAAAATCTCCGTAATGACATAAATTGACAATTTTTCCGGTCCGTGATAAAAAGTTTGGGTTTCATTCATACTCCAGCGCTGCAAATTTCCATGGCAAATTCTAGCGGAGTACAAAGTTAAATCATTTCTATGTGGAACTGCATTGCCGGAATTTTTTATACATAGCTTACAAAGAAAAAAATGGTGATAAAACTCTTCGAGACCTACCTTTGTTTACGAGTTTCTTGGTGATGGAGCTAGCTCGAGAGTTCCCGGATGTGTCGAGGGAACAAATTTCCATTGACTCATTTTCGAGCTAGTTCCCCTGATTACCACCCGTGATGTAGCTTCATATAAAATGGCGTAACGCAAGCAGGAGCTTGGTGGTACTAAGGCCTATGAACTTCAGCCTTTAGCTGAAGAGAGAGCTATAGTAGATAAACATGTTTGTCATTCAGCCACCACGTTTTCTGTGTGTGTTAACGAAGGCCAAGACAAGCTTCCTACGCTATACTGGTTACCAAAACTTCATAAAAGACCTTACAAAGCACGGTTTATTGCAAATTGTAGCTCTTGCACTACCACTGAACTTTCTAAATTATTAACTTCCTGTCTTACTGCTATTAAGACGCATGTGATTAAATATTGTGATAAAGTCTTTGAAAGATCAGGAAGGTTTCTGTTTTGGTCTATAAAAAATTCGAATGAGGTTTTAAATAAATTGAAATCCAGACATTTTCGTGCTTCAAGTCTGTCTACTTACGATTTTTCCACTATTAACACTACACTTCCTCATACTCTTATAAAGGAAAAGCTTAATAATTTAATTGAATGGGCTTTTCACAGAGAAGATTATCTCTATCTTGCATGTAATGTCAGAAATGCATTTTTCACTTCTAAAAAGCATAAGAATTATACACTTTGGTCATGTCAGAAAGTGTGTGATGCCCTCACCTTTCTACTTGACAATATTTATATTAGATTCGGTACTAAGTTATTTAGACAAATTGTGGGTATTCCGATGGGTACGAATTGCGCACCTCTTGTGGCTGATCTGTATTGTTATGAAAGAGACTTCATGTGGTCGCTTTCCATTGATAACCAATCTGAAATTATTGAAGCTTTTAGCTCCACTTCTAGATATTTAGATGATGTATTAAATATTGATAATACCCATTTCGATAGTTTGATCAGTCAGATTTACCCCCCAGAACTTCAGTTAAATAAAGCAAATTCTTCTGATACCGAGGCCCCGTTTTTGGATTTACATTTATCTATTGTGGATGGATTTGTTTCGTGCAAAATTTATGATAAATGCGATGATTTTGGATGGTGATGTTCCTCGTGTGCCATCCTATGGCGTTTATATTTCGCAGTTAATTCGATTTGCTAGAGTGTGTAGTCATGTAACTGACTTCAACACTCGTAATAAATTATTAACGGCTAAACTCCTTAATCTGGGTTATCGGTACCATAAACTACGCAAAGCCTTTTCAAAATTTTATAGACGCCATACTGATTTAATTTCAAAATTCAATATTGGACTTAAACCTCTTCAGCAACAAGGTCTATCGGAACCCGAATTTTGTAGTGACTTACTATATAAATTCAGAAAAATATATAACCGCAATGACTTCAGCACCCAATTTCGTAAAATCATTCTTCGATATAAAAAGATTGGGTACAACATGGATGTTATACGACAGACTGCATGCATGGTAGTTAACACAATCACGGTTGGCAACTTTGCTTCCCTCTTTAATTGCACGCCGGTGGGTCAGGCCTCAGATTCTATGACGGCTCCAACGTAAAGGCTTATTGAGAATTAGATAGATCTAATTCAAGGTAATGTTGGTTGGTGCCTGATGCTCCGTCTCTGGTCGGGCCCATCGGAGTCTAACTGTTGGTTTTCTTTTGCTCCAGCATTTCAGTGGTTTCTTGCTGTCGAGTCCTCACCGTTGTCTCAACTCTGTGGTTCTTTGATTTTTTGTGTTCACGGAGATGTTGCACTGATGAGTTAGGAGGCCTTCATGCGGACTGAACAAATTATTTGTCTAAATCGCGACGGAAGTAAGGGCGAGGATTGTGGCCACGTAAAATCGATTTAAGCCCCCCAGTGGAAATCATTTCACTGATCGTTCCAGGGCGGTTCTTCTGTGGCGGTTTATTTATTGTTTTGTTTGCTACTTACTGTGTGTATCACTTGTGTCTTTTTATTTTGGATGGCCATATGGCCATTTTGTGGGAAAGTAACTGCCCTTATGGCCTTTCTTTGTTTAGGTTTCCATTATGGTCTGGTCGCTTAATGTTTGTGTTTCTTTCCCTTTGGTGTCTTTGATGGGTGGAGTAAGTTAATTGTATCGATTCCTGATCTTTGTTTTACTTCTACTCTAAATGTGCTCTTTGGCGTGACGTTGCATTACTACCTGCCGCTGTGTGGAATAGATCTGAGATTCTTGCTCAGTATAAAACATATTTTAACTAATCCAATTGCTCGAAATGTACATAATGATGGAAAATTGGAATTATAAAATGGTAAAAGTAGTTTTCTCATTATATAATTCATATAATTTTATTTTCATAGTTCTAGAAATGGTAACGTATGCTCAGACAAAACAATGTTTATTGGTACATTTTTCATTCTACTTGTAAATCCAATCAGTTTTATTTTTTCCGCAGTTGCCTTTTTCGAAAAAAAAAATACACAGCAAACTAAATCGCTGAATGTGCCATCAATTTTAAAAGGAAATAAACAATGGGAAAATGGATGCAACGTAAGAAACATAGGCAACGACGAAATCCTGTACCATGGCGCTAGAGGGTGGGGGTGGCGGGGGGGGGGGGGGGGTGGCGGGGCAGCACGTGAGCTGTCATACGGAAAAGCCTACCCCGCCGACATTGGCGAAAACCATTTCACGGGCGCGACAGAGCATATTTGCAGGCTCGTACGAACTCATTTGCTCGCTCAAGCATTTTTTTTTTCAAAAGGGTTCGTGGCAAACCTGTACCATATATAAGAAGCAAGGCTTTGCAGGGCAGTTTATACTTTTTTCCTAACGAGTTCATTAAATTCAATAATACATGAGCACGAATGCAAAATTTTATATAGAGAAAAGTGGGGAATACGGGGGTAGACATTACCTGCCTTATTTTTGCTCAAAAACATAAGATTGTGAGTCTTGGTTACTTCGTTGTCTTTTGGTGGCTGATAAACATGAATTTATTGATTTAGAACGTTCAGTAATTGTACAAGGACGCAAGTTCGCAATACACCGTGCTTTTAATGGTCTTCCTTGAAGTTTAGGTAACCAATACAGCGTAGGAAAATTGAAGTGAAGCAATTATCAGGAAACGATACAATCAACCCTTGCTGTTCACGACAACCCCTATCTTTGCAAACAGTGTAGATCCAGATCAGATGGCTTCTGAAGAAGCCATCTGATCTGGATCTACACTGTTTGGCATTAACTTTATGAATTTGTAGCAATAAATTACATCAAGTTATTTGATTGGTTGATAGACAGAAATGGGTGTGGCTTAAATAAATATTCAGCAAGATAAGGGGCACAACTTTGTTATAAAATAGAAGTGAAGGCAATGATAAGGAATCGATACAATTAACCTACAGCTCCCATCAGAGACATCAAAGGGAAAGAAACATAAACATGAAATGTAAACATCAATAGCGGAAAGCCAAAAGGGCAGTTTCTTTCCCATAAAATGGCCAATTGGCTATCCAAAACAAAAAATAAAATAAAAACAATAACAAGCGATACACACACTCAAAGACAATCAATAACATAAATGGACCGCGACAGAAGAACCGCCTTGGAACGGTCTCTGAATCGAATTCCACTTGGGGGCTTAAATCGTTTTGCGCGGCCGCAATCCTCGTTCTTTCTTCCGTGGCGATTTAGACGCATATCTTGGCCATTTTAGCATATACAGCAAACTTGATAGCTGAATGATTGATATGAGCATTAAACACTGACTTCTCTTCAGCCAAAGGATGTAGTGCATAGGCTTCTTTACCATCAAGTTATTGCTAAAGAGTGTTAACGTAGTGGAGCCATCAAACGACGACATGGTATGCGGCCATGTCTGACAGCGCCAGAAATACGTCATGTGAAATTCTTAAATGCCTAGGCGAGATCATCACGAAAACACGCCTATATAATTTTGACCTCTTGAACCCCACTTTTATATAGTAAAACTGGGGTTTAGAGGGGTAAACCTTATTTTTCTTATTTCTGCTCTAAAATATAGATTGTGGGTACTGGTCAGAACCGCCTCATCGAGGCGGTTCTAACGAGTATCCACAATCTATATTTTGAGGGGGAAATGAGAAAAATATCATAATTTTTCATCACAAAATTTTCGATTTTTCGGCGGTAAAATAGTCAATGTATTTGTATAGGCGTGTTTTCGTAATGTAAAGATGACTTTGGTTTAGGGGGTTGTAAGTAAGTTTTGTTAACTAGTTTTGCTAAATCGTCATTCCTTAACTCCTTTTTCCTCAACATTCATCGATTGCCGAATTCATTTAAGGCAGTAGCAATTTCTTCCTGAAAAATATAGCAAAAGATGCTCCGGAAAAGACAAAATCAATGATCACAGCCTACCAATGACATCAAGAGGAAGAGTAAATAACAATTGTTCGTTTGTTTGAATTGAGGTTTAACGTCCCCGTCAACACTATTTAGGCCATTTTGAAGACGCCCCTTACAATTCTGTCGGACTTTTGCCCGACGTAGGCCCCCGCCCATCGGGGTTTGAAGAAATAGATGGACTTCATGATGCTTCCTCGCAGAGCTGAAACCGACCATACACGAGTACTGGTAAACCGCTCCGAGAGGATCCAAGCCTGCCAAGGCAAAGCGGTGCGAGTCGGACCGCCCATGCTTATAAACCATGTTGGTTTCTTTGGGCGACAGGGCTTGAGATGTAATTTCATCTCAATATGGTGTAAAAGTCCCACAACATTGGAAGCAACGTCTCCAAAATGACCTACACAGTGTTTTGACGGGGACGTTAAACCTCAAATCAATTAATCATTTTGCCCGATGTTATGATGAAATGACATGTCATGCGCTGCCGCCCAATAACAATGAAGAGAACAAATAACGAAATAGACGAACCACAAACGGCATAGCATCACGAAAACACGCCTATATAATTTTGACCCCCTTGAACCCCACTTTTATATAGTAAAACTGGGGTTTCCGGGGGTTCCTAATTTTTCTTATTTCTGCTTTAAAATATAGATTGTGGGTACTCGTTAGAACCGCCTCAATGAAGCGGTTCTAACGATTGCCCACAATCTATATTTTGAGCAGAAATAAGAAAAATATCACAAATTTTCGCCAGCGCCTGATGACGGTCAGTTGCGAGAACTGCTGGGTAGTTTGAATCGATTCCATGGACCAAACCTTCACAGTATTAACTACATAAATAATCAACAGATCATTACAGAATAATATACCATCACGAAAACACGCCTATATAATTTTGACCCCCTTAAACTCCACTTTTATATAGTACAAGAGGGCCCAGAGGGCCCTGAATCGCTCACCTGGGAATTAGTGTTTCCAGTACATTCTAGGCCCAAGGGCTATAATTTGAACAAACTTGGTAATGGTCCACTAGATGAAGCTTCATTCCAAATATCAAAGACCTGGGCCTTCTGGTTTCAGACAAGAAAATTTTTAAAGGTTTTCCCTATATAAGCCTATGAAAACCAAAGGGTTCCAGAGTGAGGGCATTTTTGGCCCCAGGGCTATAACTCGAACAATCTTGGTAGAGGTCCACTAGATGAAGCTTCATACCAAATACCAAAGATCTGGGCCTTGCGGAGTCAGAGAAGAAGATTTTTAAAGATTTTCCATGTATAAACCTACGTAAAACCAAAGGCCCCAGGGGTGGGGGCATTTTTGGCCCCAGGGCTATAATTTGAACAATCTTGGTAGAGGTCCATTAGATTAAGCTTCACACCAAATATCAATGACCTGGCCCTTGCTGTTTCAGAGAAGAAAAGTTTTAAAGATTTCCCCTACATAAGCTTAGGTGAAAACCAAAGGCCCCCTGGGCGGGGGCAATTTTTGGCCCCAGGGCTATAATTTGAACAATCTTGGTAGAGGTCCACTAGGTAAAGCTTCATACCAAATAACAAAGACCTGGGCCTTGTGGTTTCAGATAAGAAGATTTTTTAAAGGTTTCCCTATATAAGGCTATGAAAAACCAAAGGGTCCAAGGGTGGGGCCATTTTCGGCCCCAGGGCTATAATTTGCTTAATCTTGAAAGAGGTTCACTAGATGTAGCTTCAGACCAAATATCAAAGATCTGGGCCTTGTGGTTTCAGAGAAGAAGATTTTTAAAGATTTTCCCTGTATAAGCCTATGTAAAACCAAAGGCCCACTGGGCGGGGACTTGTTTGGCCCTAAGGCTATAATTTGAACAATCTTAGTTAAGGTCCACCAGGTGAAGCTTCACACCAAATATTAAAGACCTGGGCATTGTGGTTTCAGAGAAGAAGATTTTTTAATGATTTTCCCTATATAAGCCTATGCAAAACCATAGGCCCACGGGGCGGGGGCATTTTGGCCCCCAGGGCTATAATTTGAACAATCCTGGTAAAGGTCCACTAGATAAAGCTTCATACCAAATATCGAAGATCTGGGCCTTGCGGTTTCAGAGAAGAAGATTTTTTAATGATTATCCCTATATAAGCCTATGGAAGATTTTTTAATGATTATCCCTATATAAGCCTATGTAAAACCATAGGCCCCCGGGGCGGGGGCATTTTGGCCCCCAGGGCTATAATTTGAACAATCTTAGTAGAGGTCCACCAGATGAAGCTTCACACCAAATATCAAAGATCTGGGCCTTTCGGTTTCAGAGAAGAAGATTTTTAAAGATTTTCCCTGTATAAGCCTGTGTAATAACAAAGGCCCCCGGGGCGTGGGCATTTTTGGCCCCCAGGGCTATAATTTGAACAATCTTGGAAGAGGTCCACTAGATGAAGCTTCACACCAAATATCAAAGATCTGGGCCTTGAGGTTTCAGAGAAGAAGATTTTTTTAATGATTTTCACTATATAAGCCTATGTAAAACCAAAGGCCCACGGGGCAGGGGCATTTTGGCCCCCAGGGCTATAATTTGAACAATCTTGGTAAAGGTCCACTAGATGAAGCTTCACACCAAATATCAAAGATCTGGGCCTTGCGGTTTCAGAGAAGAAGATTTTTTAATGATTTTCCCTATATAAGCCTATGTAAAACCATAGGCCCCCGGGGCGGGAGCATTTTGGCCCCCAGGGCTATAATTTGAACAATCTTGGTAATGGTCCACTAGATGAAGCTTCACACTAAACGTCAAAGATCTTGGCCTTGCGGTTTCTGAGAAGAAGATTTTTAAAGATTTTCCCTGTATAAGCCTTTTTAAAACCAAAGGCCTTCCGGGGCGGGTGCATTTTTGGCCCGTAGGCTATAATTTGAACAATCTTAGTAGAGGTCCACCAGGTAAAGCTTCACACCAAATATTAAAGACCTGGGCCTTGTGGTTTCAGAGAAGAAGATTTTTTAATGATTTATAAGCCTATGTAAAACC
Source organism: Lucinisca nassula (assembly GCA_963580285.1). Classification (NCBI taxonomy): domain Eukaryota; kingdom Metazoa; phylum Mollusca; class Bivalvia; order Lucinida; family Lucinidae; genus Lucinisca; species Lucinisca nassula. Next base: position 12,700,612 of record OY757022.1, on the reverse strand, counting down.
AAAGGCCCCCGGGGCGGGGGCATTTTGGCCCCCAGGGCTATAATTTGAACAATCTTGGTAGAGGTTCACTAGATGAAGCTTCATACCAAATATCAAAGACCTGGGCCTTGCGGTTTCAGAGAAGAAGATTTTTAAAGTTTTCATGTAAAAAATCTATTTTTAGCTCCTGTGACCCAGATGTGCAATGGACCGGAACCATTTGAACAATTTTGAAAGGGGACCACCTAAGGATCACTGCTGTGAAGTTTGGTCAAAATCCGATCAGTGGTTTAGGAGGAGATGTCATTTGAAGAAAAAGTTTACGCACACACACCCGCACGCACGCACACACGCACGCACTGACGACGGACGACAGACGAAAAGTGATCACAAAAGCTCACCTTGTCACTACGTGACAGGTGAGCTAACGTGACAGGTGAGCTAAAAACTGGGGTTTACAAGGTTATATTTAATTTTCCTTTTTCCTGCTCTAATACAGAGTGTCGGTACTCGTTAGAACCGCCTCGGTACCCACGATATACGTTTGGACAAGAAATAAGAAAAAGAAATCGATTTTTTCATCAGAAAATTTCCATTTTTGAGGTAAAGTTTTCAATATGTTTAGATACGCGTGTTTTCGGTAGGCACATTAGAACATACTGAAATAAAATCAAATTAAATAACTGTGATGAATCAAAGATGAGGGCTCGTAGCCTTATTCCACACTCTACACACTGTAATTAAGAAAACCACGAGGTAGACTGCGAAGAGTCAAGCCAAAGACAAAGCACCAGGCACTAACCACTTCAAAAAATGAAAAATAAAATAAACATCTTTAAGTAAGCGCCGTCATCGAGTCAGAGACATCACCCCTCCCCCTCCCTCACCACGTCTTGTAATGAAAGAAGAAATCATATATTAATCAAAGCACTGAGAGTACTGGTAGGTCGAGCGTCTCTGAGTGTAGGTTGGGAAAATAGTCCTGATCTGAGAATCGAACTGTTCGTTTAACTTTGTGCAAGCACAGTAGATGTGACCAGACATCGCTTTATATTGCGTCTGATTATGTAGATTTTGTTTGCCAATGCCAAAGAGCACGAGCATCGTCCACCCGTCCCGCCCATCATAGATGGGCTGCATGATGTTTCCACACAGCTGAAAACGACCGCACACGAGTACTGGTAAGTAGAAGTAAAACAAAGATCAGGAATCGATACAATTAACTTACTCCACTCATCAAAGACACCAAAGGGAAAGAAACACAAACATTAAGCGACCAGACCATAATGGAAACCTTAACAAAGGAAGGCCATAAGGACAGTTACTTTCCCACAAAATGGCCATATGGCCATCCAAAATGAAAAGACACAAGACTTGAAGTGATACACACAGTAAGTAACAAACAACAACATAAATAAATCGCCACAGACGAACCGCCTTGGAACGGTCAGTGGAAAAATTTCCGGGGGGGGGGGGAGGGGGGGGGGCTTAAATCGATTTTACATGGCCACAATCCTCGCCCTTACTTCCGTCGCGATTTAGACAAATAATTTGTTCAGTCCGCATGAAGGCCTCCTAACTCATCAGTGAAACATCTCCGTGAACACAAATAATCAAAGAACCACATAGGTGAGACAACGGTGAGGACTCGACAAGACAGCTCTGAAATGCTGGAGCAAAAGAAAACCAACAGTTAGACTCCGATGGAACCGCTTAGAGGATCTAAGCCTGGTCAGGCAATGCGGTGCGAGTCGAACCGTCCATGCTCATAAACCCTATTGGTTATAATGCGCGACAGGGCTTGAGGTGTCATTTCATCTCAGTGTCGGGTAAAAGTCACATGAAATTGGAAGTAACGTCTCAAAATGACCTATACAGTGTTGACGGGAAGGTTAAACCTCAAATCAAACAAACAAACGAGCACAGTTCAGAAATTTCTTCTTACGCTGCACTCTGGCGTCTTAGGGATGCTATAAACAACCAGTACTTGAATTTTGTTCCGGATCAGCGACAGTCAGAAGGTCAGTGATAGTCAGCTAGTAACATATTCCCTACTTTATAACGTAGACTGAAGGTACCCGTTAATACGCTTCATTATAAGAAACGTTTTCGATCAATTTTTTGTCGGAAAAAAAAGTTTTTGGCAGCATTTTCCGTCAAATTATTTACATGTACTTGTCATTTGTTAATGTGTTTAATTATTACGCGTATATCGATTCATCTTTCTGAACTTTAGAGTAATAAATTGATTACTTCCACGCAAAGCTGAAACCGACCTGCACACGAGTACTAGTAAACCGCTTATAGGATCTAAGCCTGTCCAGGCAAAGCGGTGCGAGTCGCCCCGTCCATGTTTATAAACCCTATCGGTTTCATTGGACGGCAGGGATTTATATGTCATTTCATCTCAATGTCGGGTAAAAGTCACACAAAATTGGAAGCAACGTCTCCAAAATGACCTTTACAGTGTTGACGTGGACGTTAAACCTCAAATAAAAAAAAAATGATTATGCAACACAATCTGTGCTGGAAAGATATTACATGTTTAAAAATTTGTTCAGCTGCAAACAGTGTAGATCCATCGATGGCTTCTGATCAGCATCTATAATGTTTGTCATAGTTTCTCCTCTCTCTTTTCTCCTCGCTCAGTCCCGCCACTTCATCCCAGTTCCTGAATAACAGTGATCTGTAACAGAGCCCCTTCAGCGATATGTTTGAACAAAAAAGTAAATTTTACCTGTTGATGCAGGCCCGCACACAGTTGAGAGGGTGCAAACGCAGCCCCTCCCCACTTTCGGAAATTATCTCAGATTCATGCAGTTTTTCACCCTCTGCAAAATACTTTACATTCGCACCCCCCAACCCGCACCTTTTCAGAGGGGGCGTACGGACCTGAATCACGTTCGAAACTGTTACTACATACATATGGCGAACAGTGCCGACCATGATCAGAAGCAATGTACTGTCTGTCCGATCTTGGTCTCCGCTGTATGTCTAATAACGATACCACCTATAAAGTACGGGCTACTCATTTTGCTCTCAAACATTTCAGGGTTCTAAACAGAAGTGCGAAAAGTCTGTTTTTACTCGACTTGGTATACATTTGTGTACAGTTTTATGAATTCCGAAGACGTCACGTGACAGTGTGTAGTCTTTTTCTTTCATTATTCGTCTGTTCGTTTAACCCTCAAATGCCACTATTTAAGCAAACAGTGTAGTCCCTGTGAAACTTGCTGAGCAGACGCCACATTCCGCGGCGTCTTATCTGGGTATTCGATGTTCACACGATTCCTGTCAAGACTCTATAGATAGCTCCGATCTATTTTGCACCGATAAAAATAGCGCAACGTTTCAAGTTCTATTATTACTGTTTTTTTTTTTTTTTTTTTTTTTTTTTTTCAATTCAGTGATGGTTACGTGGACACCTGCATGAATTCCGTTTTGCCATTTAGTAAATTTGGCAAAAACCAGACATTCTGTCTGCTGCATATCACCTATATTGTACCCAATTTCTTAATGGAGTTTAATGAACTTAATAATTTGATTCGGAAAATCAGATATTTTAATAATTATTCGAAATTTATAATACGACTCGCCGTAAAACTGTGGTTCTAATATAACCTGTGCAGAAGTGTCTTTAAATTAACTTCATATTTTCCTACTTGTTCAGCGTGTCGTCAATAAAATTTTGTTAATGCTTTCCTATGCTTATGTTACGGATAATCCTGTTTAAAAGCTTAACAATGAGATGTTAATTCCAAATATTACATGCATTACAGAGAAATACCATGATTTCTACCAGACATAAACTTGGTATTTTCCTTTTTGCTAAGAAGAAATATTTCCTCTTAGCCGGGGAAATTAATCCCTTCAGCTGGAACTACTTTATGTACAAGATACGAGATACCGCTTTGCAGTGAAATTGTTCTATTCAAACGCGGGAAAGTTTCAATCACGGCGACGTTATTCATGACGTCATTGTAATGGCGTCTAAGAAATATCAACAGACGTTCAGAATGCGTGACGTTTGAGTCGGATGCAACGCTGAAGCAAAAGAAAACATGGATATGACCATTGATTAGGATGTAAGTTTTGCTTTATTTAATCTAACGTTTTACTTGTTTTATCACTGAAACACTTTGTTTCTTCTATTTTTGTTCAAAACTGTAGAAAGCGCTTTCAAAATGGCGCCCATCCAGTTGTTCTTCCACCCAGATTCTGTAACACTTCGCTGATTGAACCGTTTACATGAGCTGTAAACAGTCAACTGAACGGGCATTCAGATCCAAAATTCAAGATCCAATCTCTCCTAAAAGTCTATCGAAGTGCATGTAATATACAGATTATACATTTCTCCTATTTGAAATATGGGGTTTATAAACCTCGGGAGGTAAAACAATCCGTTAAAGAAACTCGTGCTTCGCACTCGTTTCTTTATCGGATTGTTTTACCTCCCTCGGTTTATAAATCCCATATTTCAACTAGGAGAATGAATAATCTATATTTATTAAAATCGTCAACATGAGATGAAACTATAGCGAAACGAATAAGTTGAGAAATAAACAAAAAGTCCTGACTGTGGCGTAAAATCTCAACACAATATATAAAATCTTGAATAACATCGAGTTATAATAAAAACCTTGTGAAATAGAAGTGAAGGCAATGATCAGGAATCGATACAATTAAACCACATCTCCCATCAGAGACACCAAAGGGAAAGAAACACAAACATGAGACAAATAGATCCTAATGGAAACATCAATAGCGGATAGCCACAAGGACAGTTACTTTCCTACAAAATGGCCAATTGGTTGTTGTGGTTCCTGCATGTATTGTGTTGGTGGTTCTGATTCTTTCCCTCATCATATATATGTTGTTACGTTGGTGATTTTGATTTTTTCCCCTTTTTGGTTGTCCATTTTAGCTTCGTTTTGTCTGGTTGGTGGTTCTGATTCTTCCCCCCCCCCACCTCAATTATGTATATGGCTCATTTCAGTTAGGTTTGGTATTCTGAGTCACCATCTGTTTGGGAAAAAGCTGCTGACTCGGTTTACCTGTTGTCCGTTTTATTTACTGCCGTCACTCCATGCTTCGACTTCTTTCCCTAGTGATATTGTGTGAAGAATTCGGAATCTGATTGTATCGGTTTCTGGTCGTTTCTCTTTTTAATTTTCAATAGTACGCATGTTCTCGTTTATATTTGTTAAATTTATAGGTTGTTAGGATCGTCTTCTATAATAGCGGTTATAACAAGTACACACAATCCATGGCAGCATTAATAATAAGTACCTATCAGACATTTCCGGCTGAAAAAATGCATGAAATTTGTTTTAACATCGGTACGTGTTTTTGTGCAATAGACTTGAAATGAATAACATATATCTACGTGTCAGATATCTACATGTATATAGATAAAATAGATTAGGCCTACTTTATGAAAGAGTAATCTAATCTATGTTGCACTTGAAATATGTGGTACAATATGCGTCTTCAAAATCCAATACATTGTGAAAGGAAAAATGTGCCAAGCTGTCGGCGTTTGTTTGTCACCGTTTTTTAGATAGAAAATTCGATATTGATTCTAAAAATAACTTGCCTTCAGTTGAGAGTTAGAAAACGTTTGATTATTTTGCGGCATTTGTTTTATGTAGTTCAAAGTAAGCAAAATAGTATAATTTTAGTCACACATTAGAAAAGGAATAGGTATATTGAAAACTGTCATTTAGGGAGGTAAATCATCGGTTTTACGGTTGCCAATTCCGCTTAACGGCTACGATGACGAGTCGCTAAAACGAAATTTCCGACGACAAATTTATCTCTCAAAATGAAAATTTTGAATACAGATATCACCTAATTTCATACGCTCATGAGACATCATTCACCGCTGTTGAATCGGAAACAAGATAAAATCGATTTTATCTGTAAACAGAAAAAGAACGACCATGATTTGGAACTAATCGATTTAATATTAATAAGGGTCTTATCAAAATACCTTTGCTGTAAAGTAGAAGTAAAACAAAGATCAGGAATTGATACAATTAACCCACCCCACCCACAAAAGACACCAAAGGGAAAGAAACACAAACATTAAGCGACCAGACCATAATGGAAACCTAAACAAAGGAAGGCCATAAGGACAGTTACTTTCCCACAAAATGGCCATATGGTCATCCGAAACTAAAAGACACAAGCGATACACACAGTAAGTAACAAACAACAACATAAAATAAATCGCCACAGAAGAGCCGCCTTGGAACGGTCAGTGGAAGATTTCCACTGGGGGGCTTAAATCGATTTTACGTGGCCACAATCCTCGCCCTTACTTCCGTCGCGATTTAGACAAAAAATTTTGTTCAGTCCTTATGAAGGCCTCCTAACTCATCAGTGCAACATCTCCGTGAACACAGAAATCAAAGAACCACAGAGGTGAGACAACGGTGAGGACTCGACAGCAAGAAACCACTGAAATGCTGGAGCAAAAGAAAACCAACAGTTAGACTCCGATTAGCCCGACCAGAGACAGAGCATCAGGCACCAACCAACATTACCTTGAATTAGATCTCTCTAGGCTACCTCAATCACGGGCGCCATAATCAGAACATGGTTGTTTGATCAGGCTCCAACAAAATTAATCCTGAAATAATGTTATTGAAATTTTAGTAAATCTCATTCAGTAAAATAGATGTGAAGGCAATGATCAGGAATCGATACAATTAACCCACAGCTCCAATCAGAGACACCAAAGGGAAAGAAACACAAACATGAAATAACTAAACCCTAATGGAAACACCAATAGAGGAAAGCCAAAAGGATAGCTACTGTTCCACATAATGGCCAATTCATTACGAAAACTTAACCACCGAAAACACGAAAATATTTGGTGAAAACATTGAGATATTTTTTCTTATTTCTGCTCTAAATATAGATTATGGACACTCATTAGATCCACCTCGAATTATTTCTATTAAAAATAAAATAAGTATTTTTGCTTATTTCTGCTCAAAATATAGATTGTGGGTACTCGTTAGAACCGCTTCATCGAGGCGGTTCTTACGAGTACCCACAATCTATATCCAGAGCAGAAATAAGAAAAGTAAGATACACCCATACAAACCCAAGTTTTTCTATATAAAAGTGGGATTCAATGGGGTCAGAGTAGATGTAAAACAAAGATCAGGAATCGATACAATTAACTTACTCCACCCATCAAAGACACCAACACAAACACAAACAGACCGTAATGGAAACCTAATCAGAGGAAGGCCATAAGGACAGTCACTTTCCCACAAAATGGCCATATGGCCATCCAAAAAAAAAAGATACAAGTGATACACACAGTAAGTAACAAACAACAACATAAATAAACCGCCACAGAAGAACCGCCTTGGAACGGTCAGTGCAAAGATGTCCACTGGGGATTTCCACTGGGGGGGGGGGGGGGGGGGGGCTTAAATCGATTTTACGTGGCCACAATCCTCGCCCTTACTTCTGTCGCGATTTAGACAAATAATTTGTTCAGTCCGCATGAAGGCCTCCTAACTCATCAGTGCAACATCTCCGTGAACACAAATAATCAAAGAACCACAGAGGTGAGACAACGGTGAGAACTCGACAGCAAGAAACCACTGAAATGCTGGAGCAAAAGAAAACCAACAGTTTGACTCCGATCAGGCTGTTTTGTTTGTGCCGTGTGGCGGCTGTAAAAAGGTCTCCCCGTACATACATTTAATGCTCTTATTTTTCCAATCCTCCGGGATTGCTTATGCAATTGCTTTTCACTGTTCCATCAATTGACATTCTTTAGATACCTGTTGAAGGTCATTATTAAACCCATGTTCGTTCCTCGTTGTATAACAACTGCTTGTTTGACATCCCTGGACTTTAAGTAGACTAAGATGTTTTGTGGGCTTTTGTTTTATCTTCCTTCTATTCGAAGGAATTATCTCCAGTAATTTTATATGCTAATTCATTTAATGACAGGTATGAAGATCGCTTTAGTTTTGACGGTATCATAACCTTATTAACCCACATGAGTATCAATAATACATTTAAAATATCAATATCCCCCTTAGGTTACACTCTGCTTCTTCTGTACGGATTCCCCTTTCTATTAAGAACTTTAATACTATGTTGCCTTCGGTATTGGTTAGACCCTTATATTTGTCTTCTGTAACTTCAGTTAATCTCAATGGAGCAGGCAATACCAATGTTTTTGGGAGAAGTCTTCGTATAAGACTATCTACTCTCAAATCGCCCATCCTTCGAAAATATACTAATCCGTGGAAAAGAAGTGGAATGTATCCTAGTATTTCTAAGTGCAATGCCAAGAGGTACTTATGTTGTTCGCATTGCGTCTACCGTTACTTCATCTGTAAACGGTAGACGCTTCTCTGTAGTTGACATGTCTGATTTGACATGACAGTCTACAGATTTAATTAATCTAATTACATGACGTGCTGCAAACTGTAATTGGCAGTAACTGCAAACTGTAATATGCAGTACGTCTGTCAAACTGACCGCATGCTTAAAACTAGATTGAACGAGCATTATCGTAGAACGAGTAAGCCTAACAAAAGTAGAAGTAAAACAAAGATCAGGAATCGATACAATTAACTTTCTCCACCCATCAAAGACACCAAAGAGAAAGGAACACAAACATTAAGCGACGAGACCATAAAGGAAACCTATACAAAGGAAGGCCATAAGACAGTTACTTTCCCACAAAATGGCCATATGGCCATCCAAAATAAAAAGACACAAGTGATACACACAGCAAGTAACAAACAACACCATAAATAAACCGCCACAGAAGAACCGCCTTGGAACGGTAAGTTGAAAGACTTCCACTTGGGGGCTTAAATCGATTTTACGTGGCCACAATCCTCGCCCTTACTTCCGTCGCGATGTAGACAAATAATTTGTTCAGTCCGCATGAAGGCCTCCTAACTCATCAGTGCAACATCTCCGTGAACACAAAAAATCAAAGAACCACAGAGGTGAGACAACGGTGAGGACTCGACAGCAAGAAACCACTGAAATGATGGAGCAAACGAAAACCAACAGTTAGACTCCGATGGGCCCGACTAGAAACAGAGCATCAGGCACCAACCAACATTACCTTGAATTAGATCTCTCTAATTCTCAATAAGACTTTACGTTGGAGCCGTCATAGAATCTGAGGCCTGACCCACCGGCGTAAAATTAAAGAGGGAAGCAAAGTTGCCAACCGTGATTGGGTTAACTACCATGCATGCAGTCTGTCGTATAATATCCATGTTGTACCCAATCTTTTTATATCGAAGAATAATTTTACGAAATCGGGTGCTTAAGTCATTGCGGTTATATATTTTTATGAATTTATATACTAAGTAACCATAAAATTCGGGTTCCGATAGACCTTGTTGCAAAAGAGATTTAAGTCCAATTATGAATTTTGAAATTAAATCAGAATGGCGTCTATAAAATTTTGAAAAGGCTTTGCGTAGTTTATGGTGCCGATAACCCTGATTAAGGAGTTTAGCCGTTAATAATTTATTACGAGTGTTGAAGTCAGTTACATGACTACACAATCTAGCAAATGGAATTAATTGCGAAATATAAACGCCATAGGATGGCACACGAGGAACATCACCATCCAAAAAAGGAAAATTAACAATCTCAAAATCAAAGTCATCGCGTTTATTATAAATTTTGCACGAAACAAACCCATCTACAATAGATAGATGTAAATCCAAAAACGGGGCCTCGGTATCAGAAGAATTTGCTTTATTTAACTGAGGTTCTGGGGGGTAAATCTGACTGATCAAACAATCGAAATAGGTATTATCAATATTTAATAAATCATCTATATATCTAGAAGTGGAGCTAAAAGCTTCAATAATTTCAGTTTGGTTATCAATGGAAAGCGACAACATGAAGTCTCTTTCATAGCAATTCCTGTACCGTCACTTTCGACGTACAGGTCATTCGGTAAATGACATTGTTATACAACCACTGGAAAAAAACTTTATTACGATGCAAATTCTACATCTAGATTCAAAATTATCAAAAGACATGAGGCTGAACTGAAATGGATTAAATCTTTACAGACCCCTTTTCCACTGGAATTTAATGACAACATTTATCATGAGGGTAATATTTCCCGAATGCCGGACTTTGATATTTTCTCGTTCCTGGAATGTCGAAAACGCAGAACAAGATCTCATGGCACCAGGAAAAATGGTAACTTTAAACGTAAATTACGTGCGTTTAAACGAAACAATACTAGACTGAAGTGACTGTCAATTATATTATTAAATCATGGACGCCACTCTATGCGTTCATTTTTAAGTTCATTACCCGTTTCTGGTTTACGTCTTCTGGACACCGAGGAGAATAAATTCTACGATAGTTCTAATCAGTTATATGATGCGGCTCTCTTAACTAGAGGATATACTCAGATTACTCTCCGTCCTTACATTGATTCTGAAATTAATCATAAACGCCATTTCTTCAAAATATCCTTCATTAATAAGGGTATGGATTTTTCAAGATTTGCCCGGTATCTTCCGTGAGAGCTCGGTGCTTTCTTCCATTCCTGCTTATTTTCAAAATACTGAAACACCTATAATTTGCTATAAATATAACAAACCTGTTAGATTTATCATTTTTAATTTAATAAACTTGTTTCAGATCTTGATATCGATACTAATACTCCTGATTCATGTGATTGTAAAAACTCAGTGTATTGCTATCCTGCTGCTGGTCATGTAATTACTGGCATTTTGAAAATCATTCATGATTCTAGGATAAGGAATATAATTTCTAAAGGACCGAAATATCGGTTTCCTTCTAAAATTGATTTCAGTAAATGTAGAGATGAAATCGCTGCTTCCTTGAATGAATTCGGTAATCGATGGTGTAAGCGAGAGTATGTTGCGCATAAAGCCCTTAAGTACTGGAAACTTAGCATTTTAAAACTAGTGAATAAACGCATTTCTTTCTATTCTCAAAATACTAACTTATTACCTCCTAAGCCTAAGACGTCTTTACGTCATCTTAAACTAGGTATTCAAAAATTTCGTAAGAAGTTTGTTTTGGCCCCTGCAGACAAGGCCGCTAACAACGTCGTCGTTGTGTGACGGCTCCATTATGTTAACACGCTTAAGCAGGAGCTCGGTGGTACTAAGGCCTATGAACTTAGCCTTAGAGATTTTTAGAAGATATACATATTTGTCATTCAGCCATCAAGTTTGCTGTGTGTGTTACCGAAAGCCAAGACAAGCTTCCTACGCTATACTGGTTACCAAAACTTCATAAAAGACCTTACAAAGCACGGTTTATTGCAAATTCTAGCTCTTGCACTCCACTGCACTTTCTAAATTATTAACTTCCTGTCTTACTGCTGTTAAAACGCATGTGATTAAATATTGTGATTAAGTCTTTGGAAGATCAGGACGAAATCTGTTTTGGTCTATAAAAATTCGAATGAGGTTTTAAATAAATTGAAATCCAGACATTTTCGTGCTTCAAGTCTGTCTACTCACGATTTTTCCACTCTTTACACTACACTTCCTCATAATCTTATAAAAGAAAAGCTTAATGATTTAACTGAATGGGCTTTTCACAGAGAAGATTCTCTCTATCTTGCATGTAATGTCAGAAATGCATTTTTCACTTCTAAAGAGCACCAGAATTATACCCTCTGGTCATGTCAGAAAGTGTATGATTCCCTCACCTTTCTCCTTGACAATATTTATATTAGATTCGGTACTAAGTTATTCAGACAAATTGTGGGCATTCCGATGGGTACGAATTGCGCACCTCTTGTGGCTGATCTATTCTTGTATTGTTATGAAAGAGACTTCATGTTGTCGCTTTCCATTGATAACCAATCTGAAATTATTGAACCTTTTAGCCCCACTTCTAGATATTTAGATGATTTATTTATTATTGATAATACCTATTTCGATGGTTTGATCAGTCAGATTTATCCCCCAGAACTTCAGTTAAATAAAGCAAATTCTTCTGATACCGAGGCCCCGTTTTTGGATTTACATCTATCTATTGTAGATGGGTTTGTTTCTTGCACAATTTATGAAAAACGCGATGACTTTGATTTTGAGATTGTAAATTTTCCTTTTTTGGATGGTGATGTTCCTCGTGCGCCATCCTATGGCGTTTATATTTCGCAATTAATTCGATTTGCTAGAGTGTGTAGTCATGTAACTGACTTCAACACTCGTAATAAATTATTAACGGCTAAACTTCTTAATCAGGGTTATCGGTACCATAAACTACGCAAAGCCTTTTCAAAATTTTATAGACGCCATTCTGATTTAATTTCAAAATTCAATATTGGACTTAAATCTCTTTTGCAACAAGGTCTGTCGGAACCCGAATTTTATGGTGACTTAGTATATAAATTCAGAAAAATATATAACCGCAATGACTTTAGCACCCAATTTCGTAAAATTATTCTTCGATATAAAAAGATTGGGTACACCATGGATATTATACGACAGACTGCATGCATGGTAGTTAACCCAATCACGGTTGGCAACTTTGCTTCCCTCTTTAATTGCATGCCGGTGGGTCAGGCCTCAGATTCTATGACGGTTCCAACGTAAAGGATTATTGAGAATTAGAGAGATCTCATTCAAGGTAATGTTGGTTGGTGCCTGATGCTCTGTCTCTGGTCGGGCCCATCGGAGTCTAACTGTTGGTTTACTTTTGCTCCAGCATTTCAGTGGTTTCTTGCTGTCGAGTTCTCACCGTTGTCTCACCTCTGTGGCTCTTTGATTATTTGTGTTCACGGAGATGTTGCACTGATGAGTTAGGAGGCCTTCATGCGGACTGAACAAATTATTTGTCTAAATCGCGACAGAAGTAAGGGCGAGGATTGTGGCCACGTAAAATCGATTTAAGCCCCCCAGCGGAAATTCCCAGTGGACATCTTTCCACTGACCATTCCAAGGCTGTTCTTCTGTGGCGATTTATTTATGTTGTTGTTTGTTACTTACTGTGTGTATCACTTATGTCTTTTTATTTTGGATGGCCATATGGCCAATTTGTGGGAAAGTAACTGTCCTTATGGTCTTCCTTTGTTTAGGTTTCCATTATGGTCTGGTCGGTTAATGTTTGTGTTTCTTTCCCTTTGGTGTCTTTGATGGGTGGAGTAAGTTAATTGTATCGATTCCTGATCTTTGTTTTACTTCTACTTACCAGTAATCGTGTGCAGGTTGGTTTTAGCTCTGCGTGGGAGCATCAAGCAGCCCATCGGTTTCTTCAAGCCCCGATGGGCGGGGGCCGGAATTTCTATTTGAAACAGTGCATGAACGTGACAATATAATACCGTAGTAAAGCAGTTTTTTTTTGTCAGCGGAAAATGCTGCTAGAAATGTTTCGATTGCCGGTGTCGGTATGTGCCTTTGCCGCACATGCACGTTCATTCGTTTTTCTGCCTGCTAGTCGAAGTAAAATACGTATGGCCGTTTACATTTTGCTAGGAGGCGATTAAATACCTTGCATGATTAACCTTCCGAACTATGATATCTGCCAATGAAATGTGTATATCAAGTTAAATACGACCCGAAATTATCCTCATAATGAAAACCAGATTCTTCCGTGTATGCGTGATAAATTATTAATCCGTATATAAAGTAATGCCAAACACTTAAACAGCAAATGAATGGCCAAGCGTAATAAAGGCGTAACTACACCATATTTAGCGACACAGAGGCCTTTCTGATATTTAATCTTTATCAGTGTGTCTCAACCCCAAAGTTCTGAAACCGAAACGGATAATGGACAAGACCAGGCAAACACAGCACATCCCCCTCCGAGCACACATCGACCGACGTAGCTCGCGAGACAGGTCAACTGGAGGCCTCGGGCAAGAGACGCCCATCCGCGGACTTACAGGCGTCCCCCAGCGAGCCAACATCAGCAAACATGGCCCACTCCATGGAAGTCCCGGGCATCAGGAAGGAGATGTCCAAAGTAGCGAGACTTGCATAATTTAAAATATAACAAAAAGTGGCAACCAAATCCGCTAAGATACATATCTCACCTGACAAGTCAGTTTTAGTGTTAGAAAAATTAGAATTTTATACTTCAAAAGTTAAAGATATAATATAGTTATTAAAAATCAGTACCTGAGTAAAATTTGTATTAATGCCAGAACAAGTCCGTGAATTGGTACTACCACCTATTCCACTTCATTTTAAAAAAATGATTGTTTGTTTCGGGTTAAATGATGCATCAACCCAGAGAAAGGGAGAAACAAGATAGAAGAGATAGTAGAGGAGATGATTGAGGAACAGGCGAGAAAGAGGAAAATGAATGGAAAAGACAGAATAAATAACAATCCCCACCCCATCTACCCTTATCTGCTGCAAGGACAGCAGGTCTTGCCTAACTGTAAGCCAATATCAGTTGGACGCCCCAGTGACGCAAGATACGCGTCACCATTGCATCACACAACCTCACCCTTATTAAGGTAAAGGGGCTCAATAAGAATAGTATTTTTTTTACCGAAAATGAAGTTTGTGGTTACTCGTTATAACAACGAATTTTCATTTCTATAAAACGCAATAATAATTCGATACAAATGGATAACAATTCAATAAAACAAGTGGGCAGTGCGATACAACGAATCATTATTGCGATTTAACGAATTAGTATTGTATGCGTTTGATTTTTAGGTCCAATCAACAGCTAAGGTCATGCGGAGACGGGACCTCGATTAAAGACTCATCCGAAAGTCTGGACAGCCCGGGATCGAACCCACGACCCCTGTTTTAGGAGCCGAGTAGCATAACCACTACACCACGGGGGCACAATAAATGGATAAAACGAATTATTATTGTAATAAATGCAAAAGTGATTCGATAAAAGAATTACTGTTCCGATAAAACCAATCATGATTGCGATAGCACGGCAGATTATTTCGATAAAACTACATAACCATTCGATTTAACGCCATTAAAACTCCATAAAAGGAATTCTTATTTCAATAATACGCAATAAAAATAAATAAATAAAGGAGCAGCCCCTATAAGGCCCATTTTATGGCCCCTTTTGATTTTCTTTAAATTCTACAGACTCAACATAGGATTTATTTGCTGTAATGTGGTGAAATTTCAGATCCGCCGATGTAATGGTATTGGCTCTATGAGCAACCAAAGTGGTTGGGGTAATTCTACCCCATGGAGAGACCTGTGGTTCTTACGCTATTATCTCTTGCACAAAGCATCCTGGCAAGTGGGTCTTTTTAGTATTGTTTAGACCTTTATAGATGTTAAACATAATGTATAAGTTTTTGTGGGAAATTTCTTCACTTTACCATTATACTCACTTATAAGTCGTGCCTAAATTTCAGCTAAATTTACTGACTGTCTTTACGAAAAACCACAACATAAGTTTATTTCCAAAGCTACTGCAAA
Organism: Lucinisca nassula; assembly: GCA_963580285.1. Lineage (NCBI taxonomy): Eukaryota > Metazoa > Mollusca > Bivalvia > Lucinida > Lucinidae > Lucinisca > Lucinisca nassula. Next base: position 12,685,208 of record OY757022.1, on the reverse strand, counting down.
AGTACTTGACAGGGATAATTGAGATATAATTGGCATTGCCAAATTATGAGCAATTTTTTTCTTCTGTAATTACTTATAGAGTTATCTGCCCCTGAATCCAATTTTTGACATATTTTCTGTCATATTTAAAATCTATTGATATATGGCAAAAGGATTCTTCAAAACAGTCAAAAATTCAGCACACAATGATTTTCTGTCGATCTTATGAAGCTATTAGGTGATTTGTAAATATCTTCTTTGATAATGACTTAAACAATATGTGTGGGTTAAATACACCCCTTTGCTATTTCTACTGCAAAATTTCCTTGGCTTTATGTCAACTCATCTTCATAAATCTATCTTACTGACAATTAAGATGAAGTTTAAACTTTCTCATAATCTTTAGAATAAGTCTCCTTTTAGGTCATACTTACCTATATCATTGAAATATTACTGAACTTAATAAATCTTGCATTACATCAAAACATTTATTTTGAAGCTTTTCTGTCGATTTTACATGTATTTGGAACTGCAGCCAAAATGGTTAGTAGAAAACGGTGGTTCATCTTGTCCAGATTCCATATATGCTTTCAGGTAGACCAAGAAATGATGCTTGCAGAGCCCTTCAAGCACTGGCTTACCCAGTCCCTTCACTTATATACCATTTTGGAGCCTTCAGTAGTCTCTGGCCTTTGATTCTGGTACTCTTTGAGCCTTTCATTTAACTCTTGACACCACATACATGGTCGACCAACTGGTAGGTGTTGTTTTTTATGAATTTACCTATCAAGTGATTTCGACAGCCAGTCTTAAATAGATTATCAGCTTTGGCTGACCAACAATTGCTTAGGGATTTGACAGGAAGCAGATCCTGATTTAGACACCGACAGTTATGGTAGAAATCCAGTAAACGAAACAAACATTCAATATTTTACACCTGAACCCATGGTGATGGTTGGCTGGACATATAGGGTCCTTCATCCCACTGGTAGTCTGTGCTACTGACCATTTTAAGGCAGTGGTTCTGATGTGGTTCATGCAATACTTTGGCTTGTTGATGTCCCTATTGTGCGTTACATTTGCTGTGTGTCTTTTGTTTAACATTTTTATCACCCCTTGTGAGGAAGAAATTGTTGATTTTTGCATATGTCTTTTGTCTGTCCTTGATTTGGCCACATCTTGTGAGTGTGGCTTTCCTTGAACCTTTCCTATTTACTTTTGTTCTTGGGTTAACAAGTCTGATGTTTGACTTTAGTGTGTTTGTCTTCTATCCTGTTCTCTATCAGACCGAGAAGGATGTTACTGTTACAAATGAATTTAGTGCTATGTATATACCCGGTAACCATCTATCCTTTCTATTCATCTTCATCAGACACACTTGATGCACTCCAAGTGTCTATGGCTGCATCTACGACGTGGTCTATGTGAGCTCTGTTAAGTTTAGCGCCATTATTTTCTGTATTGTATCTAAAGAAACTTAAGTACCAGAGTACATATGCTATATGTGCACAGCACCCAACTGTGAGTGCCCCTCTTCGGCACCGGCAGTACCACCCACTAATGGATTTAGTCCCTGACTGCACTCGATCCATAAACTTTTACGTTTTGCTGGGCAGCCCGCGCCCAAAGGGGCTTGAAAAAATATATGGGCTGCATGATGCTTCCACGCAGAGCTGAATCCGGCACGCACACTAGTACTGGTAAACCGCTTAGAGGATCTAAGCCTATCCAGGAACCGCAGTGCGAGGCTGTCCAGGAACCGCTGTCCGTGCTAATAAACCCTGTTGGTTTCATTGGGCGACAGGGCTTGAGATGTCATTTTACCTCAATGTCGGGAAAAAGTCCCAAAAATTGGAAGCACCGTCTCCAAAATGACCTTTACAGTGTTGACTGGGACGTTAAACCTCATATCAAACAAAAAAAAAACGTTTTGCTGGAAGTATGCCTGTAAAGAATCTGGGCTTTAAATATACTTTCCTCCTCTTTAGGCATCAAGATTTCATACAACCCATTCTCATTGAAATGCTCATCTGAGTAACACTGAGCTAATATATGCCCATGCTCAAATCCCTAAGCTCATTTTCAGCTAGTTGAGGAAACTTCTAAACCTGCATCTTTTTCTTTTTCCCAATATTAACACGTCCCCCCCCCCCCCCCCCACACACACACACCTATCATATTTTAGTACTTTTCCCTGCAGCTTGTTAGGACTTATCCCCAATGCCATCATTCTTTTGGTGGCCGGATTTGAACAAAGCACCTTTCGATTGTAAGTCTAACGCACTAGCCACTGAGCTATCAAGGCTATTTACTTTTAACAGAATGTGATGTAGAGCAAAAGAATAAATATAAAAAATCATGTAAAAACAAGATGTGTTTGTGAAACACTGATGCCCCTGGACAGCGCATGCTAAATATGAAAGCAGTACCACTAAGCAATCGAAAGAAATGGCCAATGTTCAAGTCTTAAAAAAGTAGGTCAAGGTCACAAGGTAAAAAATTATGAGATCATTTGAAAGGTCTTGTGACATAGAATGCACATGTGAAATATGAAAGCCCTATCACTCACCAATCGAAAGTTATGGCCAATGTTAAAGTTTTTAAAAATTGTGGAAAAAGTAGGACAAAGGTCAAGGTCAAGGTTACTAGATCAAAAATTATGTTACCACTGGAAAGGTCTTGTTATAAGGTATACACATGTGAAATATGAAAGCTCTATCTATTACCATTCAATAGTTATGCCCAATGTTAATGGTTTAGTAGGCAGACAGACAGATAAAAAACTAATTGCCCCCCGGATCTCGATTCCGGGGGCATAATAAGTGTTGTCATCCAATAAAAGATCAATTTCTTAATTTCTAGACATTTCTGTTGTAACGAATGTGAACAGTTATTGTTCCTACCATCAATTATAGTATGCGCTAGTTCTTACTGTTCACAAATATGATTAGTGAAGATGAATTGACATAAAGCCAAGGTAATTATGCAGTAGAAATAGCAAAGGGGTGTATTTGACCCACCCATATTGCTTTAAGTCATTATCAAAGAAGATATGTATAAATCACCTAATAGCTTCATTAGATCGACAGAAAACCATTGTTTGCTGATTTTTTGACTGGTTTCGAAGAATCCTTTTTGCATATATTTATAGATTTTAAATATGACAGAAAATATGACAAAAATGGATTCAGGGGCAGATAACTCTATATGTAATTATAGAAGAAAGAAATGCTCATAATTTGGCAATACCTATTATATCTCAATTATCCCTGTCATGTACCTTTGCAATAGCTTTGGAAATAAACTTATGTTGTGGTTTTGCGTAAAGACGGTCAGTAAATTTAGCTGAAATTTAGGTACGACTTATAAGTGAGTATAATGGTAAAGTGAAGAATTTTTCCACAAAAACATATACATTATGTTTAACATCTATAAAGGTCGAAACAATACTAAAAAGACCCACTTGCAAGGATGCTTTATGCTAGAGATAATAGCGTAAGAATCACATTTCCCTCAATGGGGTAGAATTGCCCCACCCACTTTAGATGCTCATAGAGCCAATACCATTACATCTGCGGATCTGAAATTTCACCACATTAAAGCAAATACATCCTATGTTGAGTCTGCAAAGTTTAAAGAAAATCAAAAGGGGCCATAAAATGGGCCTTATAGGGACTGCTCCTTTATTGTAATTTCCCCGGTTGCGCATTTATACACTTACAATTCCATGTAAATTTTGGTTAAATGCTCTATACCAGGGGTAATCTTTTGGAAGCAAGAACAGAAAACCGTAGCATGAACAAGTTTCTCTTGACCAGACTATAAGAATATTATATGGGTGTGAGGGTAGTTGGAAATAATCCGTCCGAAGGGTCACTGTCCGGCATCACGAGACTTGCCGAGTGATGCCGTACAGTGATCCCGAGGGACGGATTTTTCTATCCACCCCTCACACCCATATAGGATTCTTTTTCTTGCATGCCTTCCATATTCTTTGTGCGGATTTTAATGTTGCAGTCACTTCGAGTACCGACGTCCGCCATATTGTGATCACAGTACATGAATGTTTAGTGACGTCACGTAACGTGCTGTGACGTCAACCTTAACGACGGCGCATACAAGGTCGTGATCAACCAGTGCATTTATCAAACACACGATTATATTCGATTTTGGGTCGGAACACAAGGATCAGAACAAATTTCTATCCCAGGGTAAAATCACGGATTTGCTTGTCTGGTGTGCAAGAATATCTAGTTTCTGCCAACTAGGCCTCATCAGTGACCCTCAAATATATTCCAAATTCTGCAGTGAAATCAATGATCCCAAATGACCAGAAAATATAACCCACCTAATATTAAGGGCGGGGAGACGTTTTATACGGACGGCTGCCACATATTCCCTTAACACCAGCTGTGGTGAATTTAACGGTCTATACAAGGGGTAATACTGTAGGTAGTGGGGATCGAACCGGAGGGGGGGGGGGGTGGCAATGAGATATTTGCCAACTACATGGGCTGAGACTATTTGATTGGGTCTTGAAGTTTATTTTTTAGTATTTTTGGGGTGTTAGGAAAAACAGGATATTTCCTGGGTATTGGGCCATTTAACAGATATTTTATGGGTCACTTCAAACCGACTATTTTGGGTGGAATGTCCAGAATATTTGGTCCTATTTTTTTCAGGGGGCGGGGGTGCGGTTAGTGATAATTAATGCTTAAAGACACATTGACACAGTGTTCTCACAATTATATCAGAATTGTTTTATCATGTATTATAGTAATTAGAGCTATACTGTTAGAGGCTGTTCAAAGCACTCCAATCATTATACAGGAGAAAAAAAATGTAAGTATACTTTTATGAACAGAAACATTAGGAAAACATGTCCGTAAGAAATAATGGCGTCCAACATGGTGTCTAAAAATGATAAATATTAGGTAAAAATGATTACAGCTTTATTATTTCTGCTTACAACATGGATTGTGGGTGCTCGTTTCTAACGAGGCGGTTCTAACGAGTACCCACTATCTATGTATTTGAGCAAAAATAAGACAGACTAGAATTTGTTTTTCTACAAAAACACAGATGTCTCCCCCGTTTTTGACTGCTAAGTATAACCTTGCCATTGGAGGTATTGAGCTGGGTCTTGTGTGCAACACATCATCTAATGAAGATGAACATTTCTGCATGGTAACTTTAAAATTGTTCATAGACAAATAAAAAAGTTATTGGCCGTACACAAGAAAACACTTTTTTACCTTTGATCTCTAAGTATGGCCTTGACCTTTGAGGTTCAACACGTCTCATGATGGTTAACATTTCTGCCAAGTAATTTCATAATCCATCAAAAGAATAAGGAAGTTATTGACTGTCCCTTTTTTTACCTTTCACCTCTAGGTATGACTTTGACATTGGAGGTATAGACCTATGTCTTGCACATGACTCATGGTCTAATGACGGTGAACATTTCTGCATGGTTACTTTATAAAGTCCATCCAGAAATAAAAAAGTTAATGACTGAACACAAAAAAAACTTTTTTTACCTCTGACCTCTTAGTATGACCTTGATCTTGGTGGTACCGACCTGGGTCTAGCGTGCACCACATTGTCTCATGATGGTTAACATTTTTGCCAAGTAATATCACAATCTATCCAGGGAGAAGAAAGTTATTGACGGAACACTAAAAAAGGCCCCTTTTTGTCCTTTGACCTCTTAGTACGACCTTTACATTTGAGGTACCAACTTGGGTCATGCACACAACACATCGTCTCATGGTGGTTAACATTTCTGCCAAGTAATTTCAAAACACATCTAAAAGTAAAAAAGTTATTGACCAAACACGAAAAAAGGCCCCTTTTTTACCTTTGACCTCTATGCATGACCTTGACATTTTAGGTACCAAACTGAATTATGCATGCAACACATCGTCTCATGATAGTTAACATGTTTGCCAAGTAACTTCAAATTCTATTTGAAAATAAGCAAGTTATTGACAAAACCCGAAAAAGGCCCCTTTTTTACCTTTGACCTCTAAGTATGACCTTGACCTTTGAGGTACAAACCTAGGTCATGCACGCAACACATCGTCTTATATCGGTTAACATTTCTGCCATGTGATTTCAAAATCCATCTCAAAATAAGAAAGTTATTGACCATATACGAAAAAAGGCCCCTTTTTTACCTTTGACCTCTAAGTATGACCTTGACCTTTGAGATACCGACCTGCCTCATGCGCACCACATCTCGTCTCATGGTTGTTAATAATTATGCCAAGTGATTTTAAAGTCCATCTCAAAATAAGAAAGTTATTGACCAAATACGAAAAACCGGCCCCTTTTTTGACCTTTGACCTCTTAGTATGACCTTGACCTTTGAGGTACCGACCTGCCTCATGCGCACCACACATCGTCTTATAGTTGTTAATATTTCTGCCAAGTGATTTTAAAATCCATCTGAAAAAAGAGAAAGTTATTGACCGGACACGATTTTTCCATACATATATACATTCCAACAAATTTCCAAGGGAGATAATTCAAAAAGTATAAATACGAGAGTTATAGTTCTTGCGCACTGCACGTCGTCTAATGCTGATTAATATTTATACCAAGTTTCGTGAAGATAGCTCTAACGGTTTTCAAGTTATAGAGCGGACACGAATGTGTGACAGACGGACAGACAGACAGACGGACAGACAGACGCCCAGGGGAAAAACAATAAGTCTCTCCGAAAAAAAAAATTATTCGGGGGAGACATAATAATGTATACCCCCGTAAACCCCACTTTTCTCAATATAAATTGGGGTTAAGTTGGGGGAGGTCTTACCGTGATGTTAGGCCAGTATGATTTTGGAATATGGACTTTGCAGGTATGTTTGGGGCTATTGATGATATACTGGATATGTTTTGGGGGTACACTGTCAATACTTGTATTTCGGGGTGAACACTAGATGCTAGGGCCCAGACTAAGTAGCAGGCAATATTCAGAACCCCCCCCCCCACCCCGTCCACACCCGGAAAAAAATACTTCGCGGGCAATCATTTAACCCTACGCGTTTAACTTGTTCTGTTGTGTGCTGCTTGTGGTTGTGTTATTTTTTGCTTGGCTGGAGACCAAAAAAAACGAAATATAGTCGAACTTCAATGGCTCAACACCTTTGGGACCTCGAAAATCTGTTCCAGACTGGGGTAGTTCGAGCCACTGAGGTTACTGCCAGGAGGCATAACGAAATACTTTTGGACATCTTTTCGGTGTTCTGTAATGAAAATGTATGCTGTGTGTACTCATTAGAATCGCCTCATCGAGGCGATTTTAATGAGTACACACAACATACATTTGCAAGATAAAAGACTAAAATATCCTTAATTATCCCCCACTATTTCTTATGTAGAGGATTTCGCTAGGGGCTCAAGAATGGGTACGATACATCCATGGTAAACGAGCTATCGGTGTTCGAGCCATCGAAGGTCTACTGCATGTGGTCAAGTTTGATTTTAATTAAGCTTATTTTTCGTTACTTACTGTTCATTCAAATAGAAGCCTCCGTGGTCGAGTGGTTACGCTACTCGCCTTGTAAACCAGGGGTCGCAGGTTCGAACCCGGGCTTCTCCAGACTTTCGGATGAGTCTTTAAACCGAGGTCCCGTCTCCGTATGACCTTAGCTGTTGGTGGGACGTAAAACTGAAACACTCACTCACTGTTCATTCAACTCCACTGCTAGAGTGCACAGTGTCTCACTTCATTCAAACTCGAGATTTGACTATTGAAATGATCTCAGACATGATAATATAACCCTTTTATAGAATATATTTAACTTCACTACAGCTGGTGTGTGGGAATGTGTGGCCGCGGTAAATCGTCTCCCTGCCCTTCATCATAGTGTAGATTATATTTCCTTGTCCTTTAGATCTTTGATTCCATTGTGAAATACTGGAAATATCTGAGGGTCACTGATGAGGCCTATTTGGCCGAAACTAGCTAGTCTGGCCCAGAAAACATATACACTCCATATTTTTACTTCTGTGGTGTATTCCTTGCTTCCAAAGGATAACCCTTTTATAGAACATATTTAACTTCACTACAGCTGGTGTGTGGGAATGTGTGGCGGCGGTAAAACGTCTCCCTGCCCCACATCATAGTGTAGATTATACTTTCTTGTCCTTTGTGATCATTGATTCCATTGTGGAATATAGAAAATATCTGAGGGTCACTGATGAGGCCTATTTGGCCGAAACTAGCTAGTCTGGCCGTGAAAACATATACAGTCAATATTTTCACTTCTGTTGTGCATTCCTTGCTTCCAAAGGATAACCTCTTTTACAGAACATATATAACTTCACTACAGCTGGTGTAGGAATGTGTGGCGGCGGTAAAACGTCTCCCTGCCCTACTTCATAGGGTAGATTATATTTTCTTGCCCTTTGGGATCATTGATTCCATTGTGGAATTTTGAAAATATCTGATGGTCACTGATGAGGCCTATTTGGCCGAAACTAGTTAGTCTAGCCCAGAAAACATATACACTCCATATTTTCACTTCTGTGATGTATTCCTTGCTTCCAAAGGATAACCCTTTTTTGAACATATGGTTGAAAATGTTTAAATGGAATAGTAAAGAACTAAAATCAAATATTATTAATATGCGTACATATAATATTTACCTACGAATTATTTTGTCAACACGGGGTGGCCCTTGGATGAGCCAATGAAAAACTTACTTTTGGGTTACTATATAGGGCACACACATGCGCACCAGGCAAATAAAGAAACACGGTGGTACTATATAAAACCGATTAGCAATTCTAACACAGCGCGCCTATATAGGCAATGGAAAATAACTATGTTTTATTCTGCAACAAATCACAGCTCGGAAGAGCGTGACGAGTGACGTCATTAAAATTCCCAATTTATGACGTCACTAGTCGATTTCCTTGACGTTAGACGGTGTAACGTCATTTTCTCCCATCGAAAACGTAAGAAAAGGATATAAATGCATGTGTTTCAGTCGATAATTTTAGCGGGATTTCTTATAACAATGGCGAAAGGTTGTGAGATTTTGAAGGAAACAACAACATTATTGCCGATTTTCAGCGTGTTAGAATCGAAATAGATCAGCTCTTGTCTGTGATTTGTTGAGTAATAAATCACAGTTTGTCGGTCAGTTGTAAGTAGACAAATCACGCGCGCTACGCGCTCGTAATTTGTCTACTTTACAACTGACCTCCAAACTGTGATTTATTACTCAACAAATCACAGCTAGAGCTGATCTATTTCTTAACTAAAATAGAACGTTCCATTATAACAAGTAATATTATTCATTTTGTCCGAGTCGGCCGGCATGTAGTTAAGTGGTCGATAACACGTTTTATTGTTATGTATATGAGATTTCTCATTGGTCGAGAGGATGGCACGCGATGGTATTATTCTATTATTATCCTTGCAAGCAATTTTAGCCTCCGCATGACGAATAAATATATAATGTACATTTCAACTTAAGCCCATAACTGCATTATGTAAACTCAGGGTCCAGCTGAGGTGACGAATCGTCAGTAAAAGCTGCGTTAAACTCTAATCAGTAGGGCAAGGGAATTAATTATCCCATTTTAATGTACTTGTTCAAATAGTGTTTACTTAAATATACACCCCTGTTTTAACGGTCTCAAATACGTAAAAAAACTTCCTTTCACAACTCATTCCCTATCTTAAAAATCTGGCAGAAAGGTTTTTTTTGTGTGTTTTTTTTTTCAATCGTCTTCTTTTGCCTCCAGGGCGGCAGAAAAACATTTCCTCTCGTATTTTACTAAGTAGACAACATTTATTATTCCCTGGTTAGAGTCCGCCCAAAAAGGAGAGATACAATGAATCGTAGAAGCAAACTCTTTCCTTTAAGCGGAAACCTGTATTGGTTGGGAACCAATAGTATTTTGGAAGGTTTTTTAATCGTCTTCTTTTGCCTCCAGTAAGGCAGAAGAAGATTTCCTCTCGTGTTTTACTAGGTAGACAACATTTTTCATTCCCTGGTTACTTTTATCTTAACTGAGTCCGTCCAAAAAGGAGTAGGCTGTTAAAGAGATAATATGAATCGTAGAAGCAAACTCTTTCCTTTAAGCGGAAACCTGTACTGGTTGAGAACCACTAGTATTTTGGAAAGAGTTACTCTAGTGTTGGTACACTGAATTTTACCTGCTACATGGGCTGGGGCTGTTTTCAGGGGTTTGAAATTTTACATTTTAAGGCTTTTGGATTGTTATGAAAAAATGGTATTTTATGGGTACAGTTAGGCCATTTAACATATACTTTTGTGGGGTCCACTCTGAAGCTGACTATTTTTGTGACTTTCCAAAACCTCCAGTATTTATGTGGTGTTGTTATCTTCTGTTTGAATATTTTTTTCGTTCAATGGCTTTAATTTATTTATGTTGTTGTTTGTTACTTGCTGTGTGTATCACTTGTGTCTTTTTACTTTGGATGGCCATATGGCCATTTTGTGGGAAAGTAACTGACATTATGACCTTCCTTTGTTTAGGTTTCCATTATGGTCTGGTCGCTTAATGTTTGTGTTTCTTTCCCTTTGGTGTCTTTGGTGGGTGGAATAAGTTAATTGTATGGATTCCTGATCTTCTACTTTAATGTGATTATAGAGATTTACTTAAGAAACTGTTTAATGCTCACCTGTTTCCAAAACAGTCATTAGATGAGAGCAATAAGTATAGACACACTTTTTTAGAAACAGAAAGCAAGCCAGTATAATTTTGGTATATTTTGGAGTACGTTAAAAATTGCAGATATTATTTGGGTATTGATGATATACTGGATATTTTGGGGTACATTGTGTGGCTGGTATTTCAGGACAAACACTAGATGCTGGGTCTCAGCCTATGTACATTGTAGCAGGTACAATTCAGAGTCCCCATCCATTTGGAAATGGGACCTGTACCAACATACTGCCCCTAGTCGGTACATTTTAAAATCTGATGAGGTGCTTATTTTAACCTGTACTGACTGTTACAACAATTAATTTCTACTTAATGAACATATTAAAAAGTGGGTTAACCTGTAGGACTCATATTATACTTGTTCTTTACTATTTAACAATATTTATTAAAATGCCATTTATTACTTGGGATATTTCTTTCTCTAATTGGGAATATTTTAAGCACAGTTGCGAAAAATACCTACTTTTGGGCATTGGGAGCGCTTCCTTTTTGGGGAAAGGATATATAGGCAGAAAAATCCCTGCCCCCTGGGGAGTTACCTTCTCTTTATGAAGCGTATGTATTCACCTTCTTGCCATTACAATAACACACCTGTGTGGAATAATGCATTCTTGCACATCAGACAAGGAAATCCGTGATTTGACCCTGGAATTGAAATTTATGTTCTGACCCTGGTGTTCCGACCCAGGCAACTAACATAAATGCGCTTCAATTCTATTCAACTGCTGGAACTACTTTTATTTTGTAAACAATATACATGTGCGAGCTGTCAAATGTTGTGCAAGAAATAATCCAATATGGGGTTCTGGTAGCCTCGGTTCCGCTCAGCACGTTCATCACTCGGGTTGGAAACGCCCATTTACAACAGAACCACATATCAGATTCTTATATTCTTTCATATCTCCAAAATGATTACTTTTCTGTTGACAATTCGAGATATTTTTCTTAATGTTACTCCAAATATAGGTCGAGGGTGCTTGTTAGAACCGCCTCATTGAGGCGGTTCAAACGAGTACACAAACTATTGTTGGAGTAGAAATGAAGAAAAAAGTAAGACATTACGAAAACACGCCTATACAATTACATAGTACACTTTATCGCTGAATAAAAGAAAATTTTATGATGAAAAAAAAAAACATTCTGATATTTTTCTTATTTGTGCTCTAAAATATAGCTTGTGGGTACTCGTTAGAACCGCCTCATAAGGTTTACATCCTGTAAACCCCCCAGTTTTACTGCATAAAAATTGGGTTGAAGGGGGTCAGGATTATATAGGCGTGTTATCATGATGAAAAAAAAAGAATAAACCCGAACACCCAACCTTTCTTTCTACACAATGGTATTTAAAGCCCCCCTCCCCACGTGGAATTCGTTTCCACTGACCGTTCCAATGCGGTTCTTTTGTCGCGGTTTATTAGCTCGGCTGTTTTCGAAGAAAACAACGAGGTATTGTCATAGCTCTATCGTCGTCTGCGTCGTCGTCGTGCAAAAACTTGGACATTTTGTAATATCTCTGTCATTACTGAACATATTAACTTGAAACTCGGAATAGTTGTTCATTATGACGTTAACTTAGACAACGTAGACAAGTTCGATTAAAGGAAAAATGTATTTTGATACTGATTTTTCTGATGAATATCGTCTGCCGAACGCAAAAAAGAGAGTTATTTCTTACATGCTTTTCAATTAAATATGTGTCCCCGCCCATTGGGGTTTAAAGAAATAGATGGACTGCATGATACGTCCACGCAGAGCTGAAACCGACCGCACACGAGTACTGGTAAACCGCTTTGTGGATCTAAACTAGAAGTGAATGCAATGATCAGGAATCGATATACAATTAACCCACAGATCCTATCCGAGACACCAAAGGAAAAGAAACACAAACATGAAACAACTAGACCCTAATAGAAACATAAATAGCTGAAATAGCTGAAAGCCAAAAGGACAGTTATTTTCCCACAAAATGGCCAATTGGCTTTCAAAAAAAAAACTACAAGCGACACACACACACACACACACACACACACACACACACACACACACACACACACACACACACACAAAGACAAGTCATAACAAAAATAAACCACGACAGAAGAACCGCCTTGGAACACACACACACAAAGACAAGTCATAACAAAAATAAACCACGACAGAAGAACCGCCTTGGAACGATCATTGAAACGAATTCCACTGGGGTGGGGGGGGGCTTAAATCGATTTTACGTGGCCACAATCCTCGCCCGTACTTCCGTCGCGATTTAGACAAATAATATGTTTTAATCCGCATGAAGACCTCCTTACTCATCAGAGCAACTTCTCCGAGAACACAAAACTCAAACAACCAGAGAGATTAAACAACGGTGAGGACTCGACAGCAAGAAACCACTGAAGTGCTGGAGCAAAAGAAAACTAACAGCTATACTCCGATGGGCCCGACCAGAGACAGAGCATCAGGCATCAACTCACATTACATAAAATTAAATTTTCTCTAATTCTCAAAGCCTTTACGATGGAACCGTCATAGAAACTGAGGCCTGGCCCAGCGGCGTGCAGTTTAAGAGGGAAGCAAGCTGTCAACCGTGATTGGGTTAACTACCATACATGCAGTCTGTCGTATAACATTTTAATATGTTGTATCCAATCTTTTTATATCGAAGAATATATCCAATCTTTTTATATCGAAGAATGACTTTACGAAATTGGGTGCTGAAGTCATTGCAAGTATATGTTTTTTTCTGAGTTTATATACAAAGTCACCATAAAATTCAGGTTCCGACAGACCTTGTTACTGAAGGAATTGAATCCAACATTCAATTTGGAAATTAAATCGGAATGACGTCTATAAAATTCTTAAAAGGCTTTGCTTAGTTTTTGATACCATTAACCCTGATTAAGATATTAAGCAGTTAACAATTTATTACGAGTTTTGAAGGAAGCTACATGACTAAAAACTCTGGCAAATCGAATTAATTGCGAAAGATGCCGCACGAGGAACACCACCATCCAAGAAGGAAAATTCACAATCTCAAAATCAAAATCATCGCGTTTATCAAAAAGAATGCAGGAAAAATAACAATCTACAATAGATAAATAAAAATCCAAAAGCGGGACCTCAGTATCAGAAGAATATGCTTAATTAAACGAAGTTCTGGGGGTAAATTTGACTGATCGAACCATCGAAATAGTCATTATCAATATTTAATAAATCGTCCTAATATCTAGAAGTCAGATTGCTTTTCATAAAGTCTCTAAACAAAAAACAAAACAATAATAGATCAGCCACAAGGTGTGCGCAATTCGTATCCATCGGGATACACACAATTTGTCTAAATAGCTAAGTACCAAATCTTATGTAAACACATGTATTGTCAAGTAGGAAGGTGAGAGCTTCACGCAATTTCTGACATAACCATAGAGTATAATTTTATGCTCTTCAGAAGTGAAGAAAAAAAAAAACATTTCTTACATTACATGCAAGATAGAGTGAATCTTCCCTATGAAATGTCCATTCAATTAAATCGTTAGGTTTTTCTTTTATAAGATGTGGAAATGTAGTGTAAAAGGTGGAAAAATCATATGAAGACGGACTTGAATCACGAAAACGTCTGGACTGCAATTTATTTAAAACTTCATTAGAATTTTTATAGACCAAAACAGATTTCTCCCTGACCTTTCAAAGACTTTGTCGCAATATTTAATCACATGCTTTTTATCCCCCGACCGAATAGGTTCGGGGGATATAGCGATCAGCCTGGCGTCAATCCGTCCGTCCGTCTGTCCGTCCGTCCGTCCGTCCGTCCGTAGACGCAGCCTTGTGATGGCCATAACTCCTATACCCTTTGAGATTCATTGATGGTTCTTGGCACAATTGTTCACAAGGCTGAGATGGCGTGTCATGCGCAAGAACCAGAACTCTGGATGCCATACTTTTTTAGTTATCTCCCCTTTTAATAAAATAGAATGACTACTTTGTGATGGCCATAACTCCAAATCCCTTTGAGATATATTGATGGTACCTGGCACAGTTGTTCACAAGGCTGAGGCGGCGTGTCATGCACAAGAACCACAACTCTGATTGCCATGGTTTTGGAGTTATCTCCCCTTCCAATAAAATAGAGTGACAACCTTGTGATGGCCATAACTCCTATACCCTTTGAGATTCATTGATGGTTCTTGGCACAATTGTTCACAAGGCTGAGATGGCGTGTCATGTGCAAGAACCAGAACTCTGGATGCCATTCTTTTTTAGTTATCTCCCCTTTTAATAAAATAGAATGACTACTTTGTGATGGCCATAACTTCAATACCCTTTGAGATATCTTGATGGTACCTGGTACAGTTGTTCACAAGGCTGAGACGGCGTGTCATGCACAAGAACCACAACTCTGGTTGCCATGGTTTTGAGGTTATCTCCCCTTCCAATAAAATAGAGTGACAACCTTGTGATGGCCATAATTCCAATACCCTTTAAGATATATTGATGATACCTGGCACAGTTGTTCACAAGGCCGAGACGGTGCGTCATGCACAAGAACCACAACTCTTGGTGCCATGGTTTTTTAGTTATCTCCCCTTCCAATAATATAGAATCACTACCTTGTGATGGCCACATCTCCAACACTCTTTGAGATATATTGATGATACTTGGTACAGTTGTACATGAGGTTAAGCAGGTGTGTCACGTGCAAGAACCACAACTCTGGGTGCCCTGTTTTTTTCCAATTATCTCCCCTGACAATATAACCTTGTGATGGCCATAACTCCAGTACCCTTTGAGATATATTGATGGTACTTAGCATAATTGTATACAACGTTGAGATGGCAATTCATGCCTAAGAACCACAACTCTGGGTGCTATGATATTTGAGTTATCTCCCCTTCCAATATAACAGTATGACAACCTTGTGATCATCGTATCTCCAATACCCTTTGAGACATATTTGTGGTACTTGATGCAGATGTACATGAGGTTAAGCAGGTGTGTCATGCTCAAGAATTACAACTCTGGGTGTTCTGGTTTTTTAGTTATATCCCCTGGCAATATAACCTTGTGATGGCCATAACTCCAACACCCTTTGAGATATATTGAAGGAACTTGGCGCAATTGTATACAAGGTACAGAAGGGATGTCATGTGCAAGAACCACAACTGTTGGTGCTGTGGTATTTGAGTTATCTACCCTTCCAATATATCAGTATGACCAGCTTGTGATCACCATATCTCCAATACCTTTTGAGACATATTGATGGTACTTTGTACAGAAATACATGAGCTTAAGCAGGCATGTCATGCGCAAGAACCACATTTCTGAGTGCCCTGGTTTTTTAGTTATCTCCCCTGACAGTATAATCTTGTGATGGCCATAACTGCAATACTTTGGTGATATATTGCTGGTTTAATTCTGGTGCACTTTCTATTGGTGAACAATCTTCTGAAGGCCATATTGGCTTTTGGTCGGGGGATTTGCCATCTCTTCCGATGGCTATTTTTGATTGTTGTAAAACAGGTAGTTAATAATTTGGAAAGTTCAGTGGCGGTACAAGAGCTTGCATTTGCAAGAAAACGTGATTTGTATTGTCTTTTATGACGCTTAGGTAACCAATATAACGTAGTAAGCTTGTCTTGGCCTTCTGTAACACATACAGCAAACTTGGTAGCTGAATGACAAATAAAATTATGATCATCAACTAAAGCCCTTTTCTACAGCCAAAGGCTGCAGTTCATAGGCTTTAGTACCACCAAGCTCTTGCTGAAGAGTGTTAACAGAGTGGAGCCGTCAAACAACGACCACATTGTTAGCGGCCTTGTCTGCTGGAGTCAAAACAAACTTCTTATGAAATTCTTGAATACCTAGATTAAGGTGACGTAATGACGTCTTAGGATTAGGAGGTATTAAGTTCGTATTTTGAGAGTGGAAGCCTGCCCAGGCAAAGCGGTGCTAGTCGGACTGACCATGCTGATAAACACTATTGGGCGCCAGTGCTTGAGATGTCATTTCTTCTCATTGTCGGGTAAAAGTCCCACAAAATTGGAAGCAACGTCTCCAAAATGACCTATACAGTGTTTACGGGGACGTTTAACCTCAAATAAAACAAGCAAGAAATGAAATATTTAAAACAGTTAAGATTAGAATTTTGGATTTCACTGTTTCTAAATTCGATGTACCATTGAAAAATAACATATACCCTTTGTTTATACAATGTCAAATATATACACGTGAAAACACGGTATGAATTACGAAAACACGCCTATTAAAATATATTAGTAAAAATTTTGCCAACAAAAAAATGAAATTTCAGATAAAAATCCTGATATTTTTCATATTTCTGCTCAAAACTTAGATTGTGGGTACTCGTTAGAACCGCCTCGGCGAGGCGGTTCTAACGAGTATCCACAATCTTTATTTTAGAGCAGAAATAAGAAAAATAAGGTTTACACTTGTAAACCCCAGTTTTACTATATAAAAGTGGGCTTCAAGGGAGACAAAAATATATAGGCATGTTTGCGTGATGGTGTAAAATTATGTCACGCACGTTCACACGTCATTGCGACGTTGATGTCGCCACTTTTAGTGCCATCGTAACATAATTAATGCACGTGCCGCCAGACGAGCTTTGCATCTGCGGACAATATCGGAATGCAAATTTCAAGTGAACTATTTGATAAAGTATAATTGAAAGCTATTTTCCAGGTTGCACCCAATATTACATCGTGTCAACCAGCTGAACAACTCTAAATCGACGCGAAATCGTCATGGAAAAAGATTTCTCAGTGGTCACGACTTACGATTTAAAACTGCCTTAATAATTACAGTTTAAAGCATGAAAGAAACAGAAAATGTCATTTTTTTCAGTGAAATATCATTTTTTATTTCTCGTTTGAACACCTAATGTGATGTCCATTCGGTGAAATAAAAATCGAGCTTACACTGAAAAAAATCTATTTGCTACATGTGCATTAAAAACAAACATGTCAATATGAAATAATGGTGTCCAACATGGTGAAGGAAAGGACAATTATTAGGTAAAAATTGTAACATATTTCTTACTTCTGCTTTAAACATAGATTGTGGGTGCTCGTTAGAACCGCCTCAACGAGGCGGATCTCTGCTTTGAGCAAACATAAGACAGATAATGTATATCCCCGTAAACCTCATTTTTCTCTTTAAAATGGCCCCTGCCCATTTGGGGCTTGAAGAAATAGATGGGCTGCATGATGCTTCCACGCAGAGTTGAAATCCGACCGCACACGAGTACTGGTAAACCGCTTAGAGGATCTTAACCTGCCCTGGCAAAGCAGTGCCAGTCGGACCGTCCATGCTTATAAACCCTATTGGTTTCATTGGGCGACAGGGCTTGGGATGTCATTTCCTCTCAATGTCGGGTAAAAGTCCCACAAAATTGGAAGCAACGACTCCTAAATGACCTATACAATGTTGAAGGGGACGTTCAACCTCAAATCAACATCAACAATTCTCTTTATAAGTAGGGTTTAGAGGGTCGTGATGCATGTGCTGTTGTGATTTATCTATCTCTTTGCTAAAGAATGTACTAAATCAGATGTTAACATTTGAAAATTGTAGGTTAAATATTGTAACTGCTACCGGAATTATTCAAGTACAATAACACAATAAAATGCATCACAGTGAACCCCATATAAAGGCTAAATAAATACACCGAGGTCCATAACTAAAATAAGCAAATTCGAATGGTTAAAAAATGGAGTAGCTCTAGCTGTGATTTGTTGTGTAATAAATCACAGCTGGAAGGTCAACTGCTAAGGACATCAAATCACGAACGCGAAGCGCAAGTGATTTGTCTACTTTCAGCAGACCGTCCAACGGTGATTTATTATTCAACGATTCACTAACTAGAGCTGATTTCGATTTCAATGCACCAGTTGTTTCAACTGGGGCCAGTTGTTCAAAGCATCATTAGCTTAATTAACTCGTTAGTGGTCAAACTGTTGACTGTTCCAGCAAGTATTATAACTAAAATTTTCTTATTTTTGCTGAAAAAATGTGAGCAGTTTTTGCATTTGGAAAAGCTGCTCACATTTCTTCAGCAAAAATACATTCATATTTTGCCATATTAAATGATAAAAGTTTTAACGATATGTTAATTAAAGACGCCGTTAGTTTTGAACAACTGGTCCCTGAAATCGACAGTAATTTTGTTAGTTCCTTCAAATTCTCCCAACCTTCCGCCATTTTTAGAAGAATTCCTGTCAACACTATTGACTGTTACACATGCTTTAACGTATTTCTGTAATGTTATTTTTGTGCGAGAAAAAGGACGTTACACCATCTAACATCAAATAATCTACTATTGAAAACATATCGCACACCCTTTGGTGTTTCCGATTGGAGCTGTGGGTTGATTGTATCCATTCCTGATCATTGCCATCACTTCTTTTTGTAAACCGCTTAGGACCAAGCCTGCCCAGGTAAAGTGGTGCGAGTTTGACCGTCCAATGCATACAAGCCTTTTGGTTTCCGCTGTGTCTGTATGTGTGTGCGTGTGTGTGGGGGGGGGGCATGGCTTGAGATATTCCTTTGCTCTGCCCATATAGGCAGACTGTGTATAAATGATGTATAAAGTTCTGCGTGACATAGTTAATTTTATTATTCTTATACACATCAAGCTAACAAGCCCATGTGATGAGCATCCTCCTAACCCATGCATATTCAGGAAAGGTTTGTTTTATGGGGCTTTAATCAGATGATGTCGCGCCTGAGAATGCAATAACGCCATGTATTAAATTCGGTTATCCGCTAGGTGAATAAATATGCAAATTAGTTAGAAACGCCCCGTAACTTTACACGTTCGACATCTAACGACGTCGCGTTTAATACTAATGGTGGGATATTGACATTTTCACAAACAACTCGTGAACAAAATGCGCTTTAGGTGTCACATGATAAACAGAATCGTGCATTCGTGCTCTTGTATTATCAAAATATTAAACTCGTTGAGGAAAAAGCATAAAATACTCGACAGAGCTTCGCATTTTCCCAACGCGTAATACATGAACACTCATGCAAGATCCTCCGTTTACAAGTCTTATTGGCCCAAGTCTTGCCTTGCATCCATCAATATATAAATTGTATGTGCTATTTCATATTGGCATGGGTTATATTTTCTAGTCCTTTGCAAGCATTGGTTCCGCTAAGGAACATGGAAAATATATAAGCGTCACTGATGAGGCCCGACTGGCCGAAACTAGTTAGTCCCGCCAAGAAAACCAATCTTTTACACAGTCCATAGTATTCAGTTCTGCGTGAAGGATTACCTTTTCACATCATGAAAACACGCCTATACGATTGTGACCCCCTTGAACGCCACTTGTATATAATAAAACTGGGGTTTATAAGGGTAAACCTTTCTTTTCTTATTTATGTTCTAAAATATAGATTGTTGGTACTCGCTAGAACCGCCTTGATGAGGCTGTTCTAACGTGTACCACAATCTATATTTTGAGCAGAAATAAGAAAATTATCACCATCTTTAAATTTTCGTTTTTGCGGAGGTAAAATTTGCAATGTATTTGTATAGGCGTGTTTTCGTAATAAGTGAGTGTTTGAGTTTTACGACTCATCAACAGCTAAGGCCATAATGAGACGGGACCTCGGTTTAAAGACTCGTCCGAAAGTCTGGAAAAGCCCGGGATCGATCCTGCGACCCCTGGTTTACAAGGGGAGAAGTATAACCGCTTCTATTTCGTAATGAGAGAACATTAAAACGTCTCGGGAGTTCCAAGACTTGTACGGATGCTCACCACCTACATTGTTTGAAACATAACAAAGTTTCATCTGAAATTGTTTTTGTTTGTTTGATTTGAGGTTTAACGTCCCCGCCAACACTGTAAAGGTCATTTTGGAGACGTTGCTTCCAATTTTGTGGGACTTTTACCCGACATTGAGATGAAATGACATCTCAAGCCCTGTCGCCCAATGAAACCAATAGGGTTTATTAGCATGGACGGTCCGCCTCGCACCGCGGTTCCTGGGCAGGCTTAGATCCTCTAAGCGGTTTACCAGTACTAGTGTGCGGGACAGATTCAGCTCTGCGTGGAAGCATCATGCAGCCCATATATTTCTTCAAGCCCCTATGGGCGGGGGCCTGAAATTATGTGGTAAATATTATGTTTATGACTTTCTATACCCAACCAGATTGTGGATCCTCGTTAGAACCACCTCATTGAGGCGGTTCTAACAAGCACCCACAATCTGCGTTGAGTAGGAATAAGAAAAATACCACGATTTTTTATCTGCAAAGAAGATCTATGATCATTTCCAATCATTTAAGACACAAATACATCACACGGCTGTGGCATCGCAATGCCAGGCTTTGTTCCTTTCGACGCCCTTCTTTCGCTTCACCAAGTACAACAATCCGCCATTTTGTATCCAGCTATCAATCTTCTAGACAGCTATACTACACCACTTTGGTGTTGCGGCCCTGTTTTGCGCATAGCGATATTCAATACGACTCCAAGCTAACGACCCAACCCGAAAGATAAATTGCCTTGCGTGTTCTAAAAATAAATACACGATAACATGTATCAGCTAGCTTTTATCGCGTCTGACTAACCTACAGGTTTGATACAATAGAGAATAGCGCTTTACACACCAATAGCCTTGGGATTTTATCTGACATTCAATATTTAATCTTTTTTCCTTGTGTAGAGTGTAAATAAAGAAAGCGAAATCATAGCCGTTACATACAAGGCTGGCTGTATCATGATTTTCAAGGAATATGAACTTAGTTGTAAATAATAGTAGGCCTAGGCCATATGTTTTAGATGGCACGTCTTATTTTTATTCTAATACAAGTTAGGCCCACCATTTTGACGTTAATGTCAAATCCATCTTTCTAGTTGGCATTTTAAGTCATTTGCAAACAGGTACTCCGTGGCTTTTCTGGCATGCACATATGGATTGGTCTACAAAAGCTATGTTTTTAACCATGGTACATTAACTATTAAACAAGCAAACCTCGGCATTAGCCTATTAATGTCAAGCAAACCTCGGCATTATTAATGCCGAGGTTTGCTTGTTTAATGGTTGATGTATGGAATAACATTATGCTGCCTTCATGGCTTTTGTAATGGATCTAGTATATTATACTTCAAATACCCCAATGAAAACAGGGTTAGTATTCCGATCCTTGCACAAAACGCGAGTCGGAAATTAGGGGTTTCAACAAATACCAAAGTATATCATATTGGTTTCTGAGCAAATAAATCCATTTGTCCCCAGAAATAAATGCCGATGGCTCGTTTGAGTCCTTTACGATGGCTGATTCAAACTAGTTCTTGAGTTCAAAGGGAATTGTTCAATAGCCCCAGACATTATGCAGTTTGGAATAATTTATAGAGGATCTTGCATGAGTGTTCATGTATTATTGAATTTATTAAATGTGTTGAGGAAAAGGGATAAAATGCGAGGCTTTGTCGAGCATTTTATCCCTTTTCTTCAACGAGTTTAATAATTTCAATAAAACATGACCACGAATGCAAGATTCTATTTATCATATGACATTTAAAACGCATTTTATTCACGGTTGTTTACGGCCCCCGCCTATAGGGGCTTGAAGAAATATATGGGCTGCATGATGCTTCCACGCAGAGCTGAATCTGGCCCGCACACTAGTACTGGTAAACCGCTTAGAGGGTCTAAGCCTGTCCAGGAACCGCGGTGCGAGGCGGACCGTCCATGCTAATAAACCCTATTGGTTTCATTGGGTGACAGGGCTTGAGATGTCATTTCATCTCAACGTCGGGTAAAAGTCCCACAAAATTGGAAGCAACGTCTCCAAAATGACCTTTACAGTGTTGACGGGGACGTTAAACCTCAAATCAAACAAAACAAATTCACGGTTGTTTAACAAAACTGTCAATATTCCGCCATTAGTAAACGCAACGTCGTTAAGGACGTCATACATGTAACGTTACGGGGCGTATCTAGCTAATTTGCATATTTAGTCCACTAGTTGATTATCGAATTTATTACATGGCGTTATTACATTCTCAGACGCGACGTCATATGATAAAGCTCGATAATGTATGTTGTGTATACTCATTAGAATTGTATCGATGAGGCGATTTTTGTTTGATTTGAGGATTAACGTTCCCGTCAACACTATATAGGTCATTTTGAAGATGTTGCTTCCACTTTTTGTGATTTTTACCCGACATTGGTTTGAAATGATATCTGAAGACCGCCGCCCAAACAAACCGAAAGGGTTTATACGTAGGTACGGTGCGACTCGCATCATTTTGCCTGGGTAAACTCTAACCATTCAAGCGGTTAAACAGTACTCATGTGCGGTCGGTTTCGATTCTGCGTGGAAGCTCCATGCAGTCCAATCTATTTCTCCAAGCGGGGCACCCTGGAGATTTTCTCATCCTACAAATCACGAAAACACGCCTATACAGTTTTGACCCCCTTGAACCCCAGTTTTATATAGTAAAACTGGGGTTTACAGGGGTATACCTTATTCTTATTTCTGCTCAAAATATAGATTGTGGGTACTCGTTAGAACCGCCTCGTCACAATCTGTATTTTGAGCAGAAATAAGAAAAATATCACAGCTTTTCATCTTAACATTTTCATTTTTTCCGGTGATAAAGGATGCAATGTATTTGTATAGGCGTGTTTTCGAAATGTCAAGAATGAATTGGTCCCGCCCATCGGGGCTAGAAGAAATAGATGGACTGCATGATGCTTCCACGCAGAGCTGAAACCGACCGCACACGAGTACTGGTAAACCGTTAGAGGATCTAAGCCTGCCCAGGTCGGACCATCCATTCTTATAAGCTCCATTGGACGATAGGGCTTGAGATGGCCTTGCTTTCACCCCAAACACGTGTCAAAATGACATAAATACATGTATTAGTAAAAACGTTAATATTTTAATGTTTACTGAAATTTGAACAACGATCAAAGTTGCCATTTCGAGGTTCACTTGCTTTGCTCGATCATACTTAAATGAGCGTTAAATAAATTTAATTTATTACTTTCTTTTCTTGAACATTTCGAGCCTAAATAAATACCTGTCAAACGTCAATCATTCTGTCATGAAAAATGACGTGTTTCCATTAAAACTGAAACAGGCAAGTCTTCAGTTGGCAATGAGGAAAACTAAGAATTTTTTTTTTTTAGTGTTAAACGCATCGAGTAAACAAGTCGGTGTCATGAATACCTTTTCAGAATTTTAGACCCCACTTTAGACATGTACAGAAAAAGTGGAATTACAAGGGTGTGTACTATTTTAGCTCAAAAACATAGATTATGAGTGCTCGTTAGAACTGTCTCAATGAGGCGGTTCTAACACGCACTCAAAATCTCTGTTTTAAGCTGAAATAAGGAAAAAAGCACAAGTTATCATCAAACATGTCATGTTTCCTTCGGTAAATGGGTGATACATATATATGACACCAGACCTAGTTTTGGCTAAGGTTATTTTGCATGCAGTATTTGAATATAATGTTATTTTATCTGTCATGCTTGCGACTCCCAATAGGCAAACCGAATTATAATAAAACACAGTTTAGTAGTATTGTAACAATGTCATAATGCTCCACAACACTAACATGTATGATAATTTAATTTTATGATAAAACTTGGGGCCTGGGCAGCACAGGGGTGTGTCATTAACTTGTCAGCACCGATGTCGGCAGGCGGCAGTGTCGCGTTCGCCCGTCCAAGGTCGATGATTTTCGGTTTTCTCCGGGTTCTCTGATTTCCTCCAATCATCAAGCATTTGTTTGGGTCGCTTGGATGAGGCGAAGGTGTTTGTGTATCTTGCATCACTGGGGCGTCTTACTGCTGTCTTTGCAACAGGTATGTACTAGAGGAAATCTTATTATTTCTTCTGTTTTTACACTTTCTATTTATTTCCCACTTTATCCCCTGTTCCTCATTTCCATCTCCTCTACTATTCTTCTATATCTTCAAAACAGAAGTGAAGGCAATGATCAGGAATCGATACAATTAACCCACAGCTCCCATCAGAGACAACAAAGGGAAAGAAACACAAACATGAAACAGCAGACCCTAATGGAAACATAAACAGCGGAAAGCCAAAAGGACAGTTGCTTTCCCACAAAATGGCCAACTGGCTGTCCAAATATAAATAATATAGGCGATACAAACACTCAAAGACAAACCATAACAAAAATAAACCGCGACAGACGATCCGCCTTGGAACGGTCAGTGAAACGAATTCCAAGTTTCGCCCTTTCTCTGGAGAGTCACAAAATGACACACACGTGTTGAGGTGTCGTTAAAGCCCAACACAATCAAAATCAAGCATTTGACGATTTCCCCACCACCAGGACCACAACACATCAATTCTCGCCTACGAGAATTCCGGGACCAAGTATGATTCGCGCCTGCGAGAAAGATTTGAGGTTTCTGTTTTGAGGCGGGTCTAATGAGTACACACAACATATCCTCTCCAAGTACAGGCCTCCGTGACTTAAGGCATAAGAGCGCTGTGTCTTAATCATTATGTCTCTCATCGCTGTGGTTCGAGCCTCGTTGGGATCACATGTGAGACGTCAAGTTCTGCAACGGAATGTCATGTGGTTTTTCTCCGGGTTCTCCGGCTTTCGCTCACCTCTGATTAACGATCGGCTCGTAAATAAGGAAATAATCTTGAAAGGGCGAGAAATACAAAATCCAAACTTCTCCGATTATCTGAGGAAACGTCCCAAAATTATTACAGGTACAATGTATATTGGTATCTGGGGTAATGGAAAATATACGACTGGGTCTCATGAGATTACGAATTAATCATGGTAAACGAGCCGCCCGTGTTCGAGCCATCGAAGCTTCACTGTATGAAAAAAAAAAGGATTGACATTATGATGTTGGTAATGAGATTATTGTTTGTTTGTATTGAGGTTTTATGTCGCCATCAACACTATTTAAAGTCATTTTGGAGACATCGCTTCCAATTGTATTGGACTTTTATCCGACTTTGAGATGAACTGACATCTCAAGCCCTGCTGCACAAAGAAAATGCTAGTGTTTATATGCAGGGATGGTCCGACTCGCACACCTTTCCCTGTCAAGGCTTAGACCTTCTTAGTGGTTTACCAGGACTCATTTCGGTCGGTTTCAGCTCTGCGCGAAAGCGCCATGCAGCCCAGTTTAATATCTCCAAGCCCCGAAGGGGGGGGGGGGGGGGGGGCAACGCCTATGTGAGATAAATAGAAATCGTCATTAGTGTTTAGTGGTGAAAGAGAATCCCCAACGCGAGGGTCCAGCGATTATTTTTTTTTTCACATAAAAACTGAATATGACATTTAATTCCAGTCTTTTCTTCAGGGAAGACAGAGAAAAGGAGGCAAAACTGAAAAAAAAAAAATAATAATAAATAACAAAGTCGATAACTTTTGGTACCAAAACGTTCCTTCTGATTTAATTTAGCATGAAGTTTTTTATTCAGAAATAACGATGTTATAGACAGACTTTGGAACTTCTGAATTGCTGATCGCCGACGTTATCCCGTAATTTGGATCGATATGAAGTAAAAATCGCGTGTGTGCTGTCACCTAATGGGTTCAAATGTGGGACAATTTTCTGTCCCGTATGGGTGCCCATGTGGGACAGATTTCGCAACTAGCGAACAAACACAGGGAGAACTTTGTTGCATGGGCATTGTTATGTGAGAAAAAATGTCTTCTACGGCTCTGTTAAAAACTGTATACTGGTGGAAATTTGCGATATGTTCTTATTTCTGTTTTGAACATAGACTGTCGGTGATTAAATCTGCCTCATCCGTCAGTTTTAGACATTTTAGTATTTATACTGCCAGGTAAAATAACACGCTATCACATAAATGTATTTCCCTAACACCATATATTACTAGTGCATGGAAGAACTTTATCAGTCTAAGGGAGAGAATTAGCTACAAGTGTAATTACATTTATATTAATGTTGCACTAAATGAAACCAATTCTTTGTTCGTTTTGTGTTTCTTTATTTGTTTGTTTGTTTCTTTCTTTCTTATCATTCATTCATCCATTCATTCATTCGATCTTTCTTATACATCCTTGATGTGGACAATGCGTATAATATATGTGTGCGTTCAACTAATTACAGTCGAACTTGGATGACTCGAACTCGCCGGGAAAAAAAGTTCGAGAGATCGGTAGTTCGAGACATCGAATTTTCAACTCAGACATGTACATGACGATACGTGACGACGAAAGACAGAGACTGGCTAGCCTACATGTGCAATACATCTATATGAGCAATACATGACAATACAAGGAATTAAAAAAACAATAAACATTTTTTTTGTTGTTTTACTTTTTATTTACAACCCCACATGAATGTATAACAATGACATATGTGTAGGGGTTGAAGCCTCGGTTTAAAATCCCATCTTTAGTCTGGAGAAGACGGGAATCGAACCCACGACTCAGGGTTTAAGAGGCGACTAGCTTAACCGTTACGCCGCGGGGGTTTCTCTCGTTCGTGTTATGAACACTCTAGAAAATGATTGCATGTATGTATATGTATAAAGAGACAAAACATATAGGGTTTACCAGGGAATATTTACATTTCCAGTGTAAAGTGTAAGGTAAATCTATAGAAAACAATGTAGTTCATACTTCCATGAACGCATCGAGTCACATGATTTTCAGTGACGTCAGTCTAAACCATGGATCTCTACGGGCGTTGGTGACGTCAACGCTGTTCCGCTGTATGTAGAGAAACAGTGTGTAAATGTTTTTCAGCTTTAAAAGTTGCCCTATATAGAGGATCTTACACGAGGGGTCATTTCATATAAAATTTATGAAACGAGCCTTCGGCGAGTTTCATAAATTTCATATGAAATGACCACGAGTGTAAGATTCTCTTTATCATATGACTACTTTAAATTGGATTTTATCGCCTTTTAATTTGACAAGTTTTCTACGAAAAGTGCATTGTTGACATGGACGTCGTCATGACGTTACTTAATCCCGCCAAAGTGTTATTACACGTGTGGTCATACGATTTTTATTACACGACGTTATCCACTGCTTATTAGCGACGTCATATGATAAAGACATTTCTTCGCCCAGTGATGAGGACAAATAATGTAAATATAAAACATAAACTTAATTTTTCTGCTTTTCATGAAAGTATGTACGACAGTGGGTCGCTAACAAAGTTTAAGTAAAGGAACTCCTCCAGTTAATGTACTTTGCACGCAACCCACTACGTTCATTCTTTCATGAACAGCAGAAAATGAAATTCATTTCTTAAATACACTTTTTACTTATTTGCCCTTACAGATTCTTGGTCTGGGAGCTCGGTCGAATCTTCCCCCTTATATATACCGGGAATCAATTTCAAAATTTAGGGGTGTCAGGTTGTGTATTCTCCAAAAACTTTTTGGAAATTGGCTGAAACGTTTGCAAACAGTGTAGGCCCTGATCTGGGCCTGTACTGTTTGCTAATTACACGTTTTGGGGTTTCCGGTACAAAATAGGTTAATTAAGTGCGTTCCGTGAACCCTTCTGTATACTTGGAAAACATGGGGTTTTCGGAGGCCTGCATTATTTTTCTTCTTTCTGCTCTAAGATATATGTTGTGGGTAGTAATTAAAACCGTTTCAGTGAGACGGTTCTAACGAGCACTATGTCCCCCAACTTCATGAGCCTAGCACTGCATGTCGGTAACAGTTTTGAGATATCTTGCTTATGCTGAAATCCTGAAATTTTCTTAAGTCCATAACTCTCGAAATAATTGTAAAGATATCTTGCTTACAAGGTTAAAATGCCGAAATTTTTTATAGGCCATATATAAGTTGGTGTTTTTTTCTATTTTTTTTTTTTTTTTTTTTTTTGTCGTTGTTTTTTTTTCTGCAGAATTTGTTAAAAAGTTAATCAGATCATCAATCTATCCACTAAGTTTCAAGACTCTAGGTGTAATACGTTTTGAAATATTTTGCTGACAAGGTAAAAATCCCCAAATTTACAAAGGGCCATGGCTCATTAAAGGTCAAATACAAATGTATGGCAATCCATTAACTTAAAATTCAAAATGTCACTGATTCAAGGAATCCGAGCGTCAAAACCAAATAAAGTTATCTTTATTAGTCTCCGAGATATTACAATTTAAAGTGTGAAATATTTCATGAAAATAGAGCACTTTTAACGGCCTAGCTAGCTCATTAATATTCATGAGGTATTCTATGATGTCATAGATGCTCATTAAATTTTAACCTTTTTAATGTGGAATACCTTGTGTTTTATTGTCCTCAAGAAATGTATAATCACCTAACTGTATTATTGAAACTGGTCTTAATAGATATGCTAAACCCGTTTCCTCTTATATTCAATAACAAACCTTAAATTCAAAATTTAAATAATTTTTTAAATTTATGTAAATTCCAGTTTCTGTATTTTTAGTGGATAAGTGACATACATAACTTACTGATCTGTTTAAAAGGAATGTAAAAACAGTTACCTCAAGTAATATAAATGAAATTTTGAATGAAATCGTTCTTTTCATTACACCATTTTACACATTTATTTTAAATTTAAATTTAATTTTGAATTTCGAAATCATACTTCATTTCTAGCCTAAATTGTGAACAGCACACACAGTAATCAAAGTGCATGTTGAAAATGTATGAGGAAACTGCGAAATGGAAAACATGGCTGTTTAAAATTATTTAAAAAAATTAACACCAATATGACATCACAGAATTGCGCATCAAAAAACATTCAAGGGAGTACTATTAGAGGAAAATAGGTATGTATAAGAAATAATGTGAATAACTTCAGTAACAGAGCAAAGAAATTAGTGATCCCTGGATATTTTGCTTTTGTGTTGTTTAAAAAGAAATAAATAAAATAAATAAATAATAATAAATAATAACAAGAGGCCCAAGAGGGCCTGTCGCTCCACCGGCCAACTTCAGACAATTGTCATATTTATTACATTAACCAATTGTATACTAGTGAACTCTTCTATTGCTATATGTTGGACCAGTCCATTTGTCATATAAGGGGTGTCAGGCCTATTTTTTCTATTTTTGATGGAAAATTCTGTTAGCAAATAGTGCAGGCCCTGATCAGACACGGTGTTCTGTGGGGTCTGATCTGGGCCAGCACTGTTTGCCAAGGTACCCATTTAGGGTTTTCCCGCATGCAATGGGTAAAAAAAAAGAGGGCCATGATGGCCCTGGATCGCTCACCTGATCCATAGTGTAACAAGTGGGCCCCAGAGAGGGCCATTATTGGCCCCAGGGCTTTAATGTGCGTAATGTTGAGGGAGGTCTTAAAGGTGAAGCTTCATACCAAACATCAACAAAGGCTATAATTTGAACAATCTTGGCAAAGGTCCACTAGATGAAGCTACACATCAAATATCAAAGACCTGGGCCTTGCGGTTTCAGAAAAGAAGATTTTTTTTTAAAGATATTCCCTACATAAGCCTATGCAAAACCAAATGGCCCCGGGGCTATATAAATCTATGTAAAACCAAAGGGCTCCAGGGTGGGGGCATTTGTGGCCCCAGGGCTTTACCTTGAACAATCTTGGTAGAGGTCCACGAGATAAAGCTCCATACCAAATATTAAAGGCCTGGGCCTTGCAGTTTCAGAGAAGAAGATTTTTAAAGATTTCCCTATATAAGTCTATGTAAAACCAAAGAGCCCCAGAGCGGGGACATTTTTGGTCTCAGTGCTATAATTTGAATAATATTGATAGAGGTCCAGTAGATGCAGCTTCATTACAACTATCAAAGACCCAGGCCTTGTGGTTTCAGAGAAGAAGACTTTTAAAGATTTTCCCTATATTAGTCAATGTAAAACCATAGGGCCCCGGGCGGGGGCATTTTTGGCCCCAGGGCTATAATTTGAACAATCTTGGTAGAGGTCCATTAGATGAAGCTTCATACCAAATATCAAAGTCCTGGGCCTTGGGCTTTCAGAAAAGAAGGTTTTTAAAGATTATCCCTATATAAGCCTATGTAAAACCAAAGGGCCCCGGGCGGGGGCAATTTTGGCTCCAGCACTATAATTTGAATAATCTTGGTAGGGGTCCTTTAGAAGAAACTTCATACCAAATATAAAACACCTAGGCCTTGTGGTTTCAGAGAAAAAGAATTTTAAAGATTTTCCCTATATAAGTCTATGTAAAACCAAAGGGCCCCAGAGAGGGGACATTTTTGGTCCAAGGGCTTTAATTTGAACAATCTTAGTAGAGGTCTATTAGATGAAGCTTCATACCAAATATCAAAGTCCTGGGCCTTGTGTTTCAGAGAAGAAGACTTTTAAAGATTTTCCCTATATAAGCCTATGTAAAACCAAAGGGCCCCGGGGCGGTCGCATTTTTTGCCCCAGCACAATAATTTGAACAATCTTGGTAGGGGTCCACTTGATGAAGCTTCATACCAAATATCAAAGACCTGGGCCTTAAGGTTTCAGAGAAGAAGATTTTTAAAGATTTTCCCTATATAAGCCCATGTAAAACCAAAGGGCCCTAGAGCGGGGGCATTTTTGGCCCCAGCACAATAATTTGAACAATCTTGGTAGGGGTCCACTAGATGAAGCTTCATACCAAATATCAAAGACCTGGGCCTTGCGGTTTCAGAGAAGAAGATTTTTAAAGATTTTCCCTATATAAGCCCATGTAAAACCATGGGGCCCCAGAGCGGGGGCATTTTTGGCCCCAGCACTATAATTTGAAAATCTTGGTAGGGGTCCACTAGATGAAGCTTCATACCAAATATCAAAGACCTGGGCCTTACGGTTTCAGAGAAGATTTTTAAAGATTTTCCCTATATATATAAGCCCATGTAAAACCAAAGGGCCCCGGAGCGGGGGGATTTTTGGCCCCAGCACCATAATTTGAACAATCTTGGTAGGGGTCCACTAGATGAAGCTTCATACCAAATATCAAAGACCTGGGCCTTACGGTTTCAGAGAAGAAGATTTTTAAAGATTTTCCCTATATAAGCCCATGTAAAACCAAAGGGCCCCGGAGCGGGGGGTATTTTTGGCCCCAGCACTATAATTTGAACAATCTTGGTAGGGGTCCACTAGATGAAGCTTCAGACCAAATATCAAAGACCTGGGCCTTGTGGTTTCAGAGAAAAAGTTTTTGGTGAAAAAAATCTATTGTTGGCTCCTGTGACCTAGATGTGCAACGGACCGGAATCATTTGAACAACTCTGAAAGGGGACCACCTAAGGATCATTCCTGTGAAGTTTGGTCAAAATCTGATCAGTGGTTCAGGAGGAGATGTCGTTTAAAGGAATTGTTTACGGACGCACAGAAGCACGGACGAAAGACGGACGACGGACGAAAAGTGATCCCATAAGCTCACCTCGTCACTACGAAGGAATTTAGAAGAGGACTAAGTAAGGAACATTCCTGTGAAGTTTGGTTACAATTGGCCCAGTAGTTTAGGAGGAGAAGATGTTTTAGCATTACACTATATGTTAAATAGGGAAAATAAGCCCCGCCCATGGTGGCCATGTTTTTTGTCGGATCAAAATTTCTTCAAGGAATCTGAAAGAGGTCCGCCCAAGGAACATTCATGCAAAATAAAAATGAAATCCAACAGGTGGTTTTGGAGCAGAAGATTTTTATTTTTTTGTGTGGTTTTGTTGCCATGGCAACCAGAGTTCTGGGTATAACAAAATTCTTTGAAGGAATTTAGAAGAGGACTAAGTAAGGAACATTCCTGTGAAGTTTGGTTACAATTGGCCCAGTAGTTTAGGAGGAGAAGATGTTTTAGCATTACACTATATGTTAAATAGGGAAAATAAGCCCCGCCCATGGCGGCCATGTTTTTTTGTCGGATCAAAATTTCTTCAAGGAATCTGAAAGAGGTCCACCCAAGGAACATTCATGCAAAATAAAAATGAAATCCAACAGGTGGTTTTGGAGGAGAAGATTTTTAAAGATTTTTAATTTTTTGTGTTGTTTTGTTGCCATGGCAACCAGAGTTCTGGGTGTAACAAAATTTGTTGAAGGAATTTGGAAGAGGACTAAGTAAGGAACATTCCTGTGAAGTTTGGTTACAATTGGCCCAGTAGTTTAGGAGGAGAAGATGTTTTAGCATTACACTATATGTTAAATAGGGAAAAATAAGCCCCGCCCATGGCGGCCATGTTTTTTGTCGGATCAAAATTTCTTCAAGGAATCTGAAAGAGGTCCACCCAAGGAACATTCATGCAAAATAAAAATGAAATCCAACAGGTGGTTTTGGAGGAGAAGATTTTTAAAGATTTTTATTTTTTTGTGGTTTTGTTGCCATGGTAACCAGAGTTCTGGGTGTAACAAAATTCTTTGAAGGAATTTAGAAGAGGACTATGTAAGGAACATTCCTGTGAAGTTTGGTTACAATTGGCCCAGTAGTTTAGGAGGAGAAGATGTTTAAAGAAAAAAAGTTAACGCACGGACGCACGGACGCACGGACGGACGGACGGACGGACGCACGGACGCACGACGGACACAGGGCCATGACAATAGCCCCGCTGGCCTTCGGCCAGTGGAGCTAATAATAATAAATAAAATAGAAGTGGAGACAATGATCAGTAATCGATACAATTAACCCACAGCTCCCATCAGAAATACCAAAGGGAAAGAAACACAGACCCTAATGGAAACATCAATAGCGGAAAGCCAAAAGAACAGTTACTTTCCCACAAAATGGCCAATAGGCTATCCAAAATAAAATAATATAAGCGACACAAACATCAAAACACAAACCATAACAAAAATAAAGCGCGACAGAAGAACGGCCTTGGAACGGTCAGCGGAAACGAATTCCACTGGGGTGTGTGTGTGTGTGTGTGTAGGGGTGGGGGAGGGGGGCTTAAATCGATTTTACTTTGCCACAATCCTCGCCCTTACTTCCGTCGCGATTAAGACAAACAATTTGTTCAGTCCGCATGAAGGCATCCTAACTCATCCAACAGTTTGACTCCGATGGGCCCTACCAGAGACAGAGCATCAGGTACCAACCAACATGAGCCTTTACGCTGGAGCCGTCATATAATCTGAGGCCTGACCCACCGGCGTGCAATTAAAGAGGGAAGTAAAGTTATCAACCGTGATTGGGTTAACTACCATGCATCAGTCTGTTGTATAACATTTATGTTGTACCCAATCGTTTTATATCGAAGAATGATTTTACGAAATTGGGTGCTGAAATCATTGCAGTTATATATTTTTCTGAATTTATATACTAAGTCACCATAAAATTCGGGTTCTGATAGACCTTGTTGCAGAAGAGATTTAAGTCCAATATTGAATTTTGAAATTAAACCAGAACGACGTCTTTAAAATTTTGAAAAGCGTAGTTTATCTCTGTATCTGGTCGGGCTCATCGGAGTCTAACTGTTGGTTTTCTTTTGCTCCAGCATTTCAGTGGTTTCTTGCTGTCGAGTCCTCACCGTTGTCTCACCTCTGTGGTTCTTTGATTTTTTGTGTTCACGGAGATGTTGCACTGATGAGTTAGGAGGCCTTCATGCAGACTGAACAAATTATTTGTCTAAATCGCGACGGAAGTAAGGGCGAGGATTGTGGCCACGTAAAATCGATTTAAGCCCCCCCCAGTGGAAATCTTCCACTGACCGTTCCAAGGCGGCTTTTCTGTGGCGATTTATTTAGTTTGTTGTTTGTTACTTACTGTGTGTATCACTTGTGTATTTTGATTATGGATGGCCATATGGCCATTTTCAGGAAAATTAACTGTCCTTATGGCCTTCCTTTGTATAGGTTTCCATTATGGTCTGGTCGCTTAATGTTTGTATTTCTTTCCCTTTGGTGTCTTTTATGGGTGGAGTAAGTTAATTGTATCAATTCCTGACTTTTGTTTTACTTCTACTTTTTATGGTACCGATAACCCTGAATAAGAAGTTTAGCCGTTAACAATTTATTACGAGTGTTGAAGTCACTTACATGACTACACACTCTGGCAAATCGAATTAATTGCGAAATATAAAGCCATAGGATGGCGCACGAGGAACATCACCATCCAAAAAAGGAAAATTTACAATCTCAAAATCAAAATCATCGCGTTTATCATAAATTTTGTAAGAAACAATCCCATCTACAATAGATAGATGTAAATGTAAGACTGATGTTGCAGATGCTGTTGCCTGCTCCACCTCTACCTTCTGATTCACAAATTTTTCCTTATCACTCACGCATTCACACACATACACTTGCATGAACACCCACGCAAGCATGCTTGCATTAAGGCGCACACACTGACATACATACATGACGCATATTATATTTTCTGTCTTATTAATTTATATGTTTTTACAGTTTTCATACAGTTTAGCCAACATATTTGCAAGTAAGCTGTTTAATGTACATGTACATATATATATTCTTCCCTTCACTTAATGTTTAAGTGAATTATAATTATTATTATACATATACTATGTGCATTTTCTCTATGAAAAATGACTATTGTATTGTTTATTGTTATTGTCACGTGAAATTACTTATAATTAGTCTAAATCGCGACGAAAGTAAGGGCGAGGATTGTGGCCATGTAAAATAAATTTGAGCTCCCCAATGGAATTCGTTTCACTTACCGTTCCAAGGCGGTTCTTCTGTCGTGGTTTATTTTTGTTATAGCTTGTCTTTAGAGTGTGTGTATCGCTTATATTATTTTGTTTTGGACAGCCAATTGGCCGTTTTGTGGGAAAGTAACTGTCCTCTTGGCTTTCCTCTATTGATGTTTCCATTAGGGTCTAGTTGTTTCATGTTTGTGTTTCTTTCCCTTGGTGTCTCTGATGGGAGCTGTGGGCTAATTGTATCGATTCCTGATCATTGCCTTCACTTCTATTTTGCTATGTTTTCATTGCAAGGGGAGGGACATAACTAATGTTGCGGCCCAACTCGAGTTGCAATAAATATGATTAAACAAAACGGGAATGTTTTCGTGCGGTTTTTCAATAAAATGATCCTCTTTTTTGTCTGATTATACCCTGCTTATTACTAAGACTATTAAAATACTCTTTGTAATTTCTTTTTAAGTATTCTTTAGAATTTATTCAAAAGCAAATCCGGTCATATACTTACCACTACCAATCTATCCACCAAGTTTAAACCTAGCTTTAATAGTTTTTGAGATATTTTGCTGTCATGGTGAAAATGCCAAAATTTACAAAGTGCCATAAGTCATGTAGTATATTTCAGAATTAATTCAAAAGCTAATCACATCATCTACTCATCACTAGCTATCTATTCACTAAATTTCAAGGCTCTTTTGCTGTTGACAACTTAAAGGGCTATAACTCATGAACAATTTTCATTTATTTTTTTTTTTTCAAAATTTATTTTAAAAAGTTAATCTTGCAATTTACTCACTACTACCAATCTATTCAGATAGATTCAAGACTCTAGCTTCAACTGATTTCAAGTTGAGATATTTTGCTGACAAGGTAAAAATGCCCAAATTTACAAAGGGCACTGAATAACTCATGAACTATTATTCAGATTGTATTTAAAAGATAATCAAGTCATCTGCTCATCACTACCAATCTACGCCGTAAGTTTCCACGCTCTTAAGAGTTATTTCACTGACACTGACAAGATTCTCTCTATATTTTTAAAGGGCAAAACTCAGGAAAGGGCCACAATCCTGATGACAATATATATTTTTTTTTCCCATGTTGAATCCATACATGAAATTTCAAAACCCAATTTCGTAAAATCATTCTTCGATATAAAAAGATTGGGTGCAACATAAATATTATACAATAGACGGCATGCATGGTAGTTAACCCAATCACGGTTGATAACTTTGCTGCCCTCTTTAATTGCACGCCGGTGGGTCAGGACTCTATGACGGTTCCCTTATGTGATGTTGGCTGGTACCTGATGCTCTGTCTCTGGTTGGGCCCATTGGAGTCTAACTGGTGGTTTCCTTTTGCTCCAGCAATTCAGTAGTTTGTTACTGTCAAGTCCTCGCCGTTGTTTCATCTCTGTGGTCTTTTGATTTTTGTGTTCTATGGGGTGTTGCAATGGTGGGTTGGGAAGCCTTCATGTGGACTGAGCGGGTTATTTGTCTAAATCGCTACGGAATCAAGGGCGAAGATTGCCGCCACATGGGATCGATTTGGGCCCCCAGTGAAATCATTACGAGAACACGCCTATTTAAATATATTGAAAACTTTACCACCAAAAAAACAAATATTTTCTGGTGAAAAATTGTGATATTTTTCTTATTTCTGCTCAAAACATAGATTATGGGGAAACTCGTTAGAACCGCCTCGGTGAGGCAGTTCTAACGAGTACCCGCCGAGGCGGTTCTAACAAGTACCCACAATCTATGTTTTGAACATCTGGCAAGAGTTATAATTTGTTGTTCTTTGTATAGCCCAGAGGTTCGTCGGAACAACAATGAATCTGATCCATTGTAAAGACACAAATGTAAGATAGCATATGTCTCTATATCTCCAAAACTGATTTAATACCGTTTGTATTCAAACAGACGGGTCCACATTAGATGCAACAGAATTTGGCATTTCATCAGGGCCTTCATTGCTTTTCATCTAAACAAAAGGCCCATGGGCCACTTTGCTCACCAGAGCTCAAGTGGGCACTGCCCACTGGCAGGCGTTCTCTTTAACATGATATTATTTTTAGTTTTACCAATTTTAAGTCTCCCAAACCAACCCCATACCCAAATGAGCACCCATATGGACTGTATCTGAAATATTATGCCTTTTTATGAAGTAGAAGGGGTGGGGCATGGTCCCGAAGGAGCCCTGGATGGTATCACTAATGCGTCTAAACATAAGGAAAATTAATATATATATGGTTTATGGGTGGCGATCTGTATGGTTCCTGAGATATAAGGCCTTTTAAGCAGTGGAGGGGTTGGGGCATGGCCATGGTAGGTCCCAGGAAAGCCCAAGGTAGTAGCCACTAAAAGTTACTTATAATAAGGACCAAGAATATACATGTATATGTTTAAGGGTGGGGATCTGAACCGTTTCTGAGGTATAAGCATCCCAAGCTGGTGTCACTGACTGCGTCTTATCATAAGGGACAAATATATATATGGTTTAGGGTCGGGGCTCTGAACAGTTTTCAGATATATGGCCTAATGTGAAGTGCAGGGGTGGGCATGGCCCCAGTGCACCCTGAAAGACCCCTATTTGGTGTCACTGAATGTGTCTTATCTTAAGGAACAATAATATATACGGTTTAGGAGTGGGGATCTGTAAGGCTTCTAAAATATTGGGCCTTTTATCAAGTGGCGGTGGCAGGGCAAGGCTCTGGCACATCGCAGGGGACCACCAAGTTGGTGTCACTGAATGCCTTTTATCATAAGGAAAAAGAATATATATGGTTTAGGGGTGGGGATCTTAATAGTTTCTGAGATATATGGCCTTTAATGAACTGGAGGGGGTGGGGTATGGACCTGTCCTACCCTGAGGGACCCCAAGGTTGGCATAAGAAAATAATTACTCAAGAAACACTTCTATAAAAGGTTTGTCAAAATATCTGCAATGACTTAGCAGTAAATACCATTTTTCAATTTTCGCCATTATAAGTCTATGGGAACTATGAGTTGCCATAACAACCAAACTAAAGAGCCGATTTTCATAAAAAAAAAAATCAATTTCCCAGCCCAAGGGTGCTACAGATAAAATTTGGGCCAAATCGGCCTAGTGGTGTCAAACGAGCTGTTTGAAAGTGTTGATGGACGATGCAGACGACGACGACAAATGCCTATCCTAAAAGGTCCCCCGGAGCCTTCGGCTCTGATGAGCGAAAAAAACTGAACCCGACACCCTAATTTTTAAATGGACTCCTGTAAATAATTCAGAAGAAAAAAAGGTTAATGTATATACCCTCAATGAAGGTAACACTTTCAAAAAAAAATTTTGTTGACCTTTTTCAAGAAGAAACTGCAACCCCCCCCCCCCACCTCCCCCCCCCCCCCCCCCTCATCAGGACTTGGAGAAATAGATTGGGCTGCTTAGTGGTTCCTCACAGAGCTAAAACTGACCGAAAATTAGTACTGGGAAACCCTGCAAAGGTCTAATCCTGCCGAGACAAAGTGGTGTGAGTCAGAACATCCCTTCATATAAACCCTAGTGGTTTGTTTTGGGAGTAGAGCTGAAGTTGTAATTTCATCTCAGTGTTGGATAAAAGTCACACATAACAGGTAGCAACGTCTAACAAAAATGACCTAAATTTTGTTGACAAGGGGTAAAACCTTATCTCAAACAAAACCATTCTGGCCAGTCATCATTTGTTGTTGTTTTTTTTGTAGTGTTCAGAGGCTGTAACACAAAGGCTCAAGGGAACACCAATGGCTCTGATCCATCGGGATGAACCACCCATGCAGCGCGCAGCAGACCCCGGCATTGAGAAATAGATTGGGTTGCATGACCTAAAAACGTTGATGGGAACGTAAAACTACAACTCAGACAAGAACAAAGACACATCAAGCAAGAAAGTGCATTCTTGCAGATATAACGCCTATTTACCATATGAATTCAGACTGACAGGCCTGAGCAGAATGTGGCATCTCATTAGGGTCTTCACCGTTTGCCACCAACCCAGTTATTTTTAGACACAACATCAGGCAAAAGATTGCAGTTGTTCAAATTTTAGAACCCGTATGGTAAAGAGTTATTTTATTTGATTTCGAGTTTGACAGCCCAGTCCACACTATTTGGATCATATCCAGCCAGTCTGTTTAGCTAACCACACATTTACTGTGCAGTCTTATACATAAGTTGTATGGTGCATATTCTTTTGCCAAAAACTAACAAATCAGGAAAGAAAAGATTTCATGATCAATCTCCTCGAAACATCATGAAAACACGTCTATATAATTTTTACCCCCTTGAACCCCACCTTTATATAGTAAAACTGGGGTTTACAAGGGTAAACCTTATTTTTCTTATTTCTGCTCTAAAATAAAGATTGTGGGTACTCGTTGGAACCGCCTCATCGAGGCGGTTCTAACATGTATCCGCAAACAATATTTTGAGTAGAAATAAGAACAATATCACAATAAATCATCTTAAAATTTCCGATTTTCGGCAGTGAAATTCCGAAGTTATTTGTATAGGCGTGTTTTCGTAATGAGAATGTTGCTGACTCTGGCAGGTATCAAACCTGTTATCTTCTGTTCTGATCACCTGTCAGCTGCACATCTGATTGAGCTACTATTGCTGGGGGTAAGAAGTTGAATTGTCTGAATACTAAGGGTAAATATTGTATAACCGTAAAAATCCTAAAAATTCGGACACCTTTAGTTGTTGTAATTCTCCTAAAATATTAACTTATTTGTTTCACGATCGAGCATTGCCCCCGCCCATAGGGGCTTGAAGAAATATATGGGCTGCATGATGCTTCCACGCAGAGCTGAATCCGGCCCGCACACTAGTACTGATAAACCGCTTAGAGGATCTAAGCCTGTCCAGGAACCGCGGTGCGAGGCGGACCGTCCATGCTAATAAACCCTATTGGTTTCATTGGGCGACGGGGCTTGAGATGTCATTTCATCTCAATGTCGGGTAAAAGTCCCACAAAATTGGAAGCAACGTCTCCAAAATGACCTTTACAGTGTTGACGGGGACTTTAAACCTCAAATCAAACAAATTCACGATCGAGCAAGGAGTCCAAATTGTGCAGACAGAATGACTAACAGTGTAGAACTGATAAATCAGGAGCAGCCTGATCTGGGTCTGCACTGTTTAATTACGCCTATCTATCCCAATACTTAGGATCATTACGGTAGTATTATATCTACTCCAAACATAGATTGTAGGTGCTCTTAAGAATTGCCTCAGTACTAATACTTTATGTGGATTTTACCGACCCCGGTGGCTCAGTTGGTACAGTGTCTGCTCAGGGGAACGGGGGGTCACGGGTTCGATCCCGGGCCGCAACATACCAAAGTCGTTAAGAATGGTACTAGCTGCTCCACGCTTGGCACTCAGATTTACGGGGTAGAGCTAGGACTGGTCGACCCAGTGTCAGGATAATGTGACTGGGTGTGGTATCATGCAATGTGTCTGGGACATGATACTTCAGTGAGGCAGCACTATAAAAGTGAGCATTGAGCTCCCTGTCACAACCAGACACCGTCGTGATATGACTGAAAAATGTTGAAAGCGACGTTAAACCCGAATTCACATACACACATTTATGTAGATTTTATCTATGTGTTGAATCTGGTGAATCATTCACAAACTTAGCATAAAGCCCTTCTTCGAGGGGTAGGTATAATATGCGAAATCAAGTTGATTTCTCGAAATCAGCCCGATTTAGCGAAATCAACTCATAAAATCAACATTTTTAAAAACAGGCAAAAAATTCTTATTGCATATTATCTAGAATGTTATTATACATTTATGAACCAAGTTTCATGTAAAAATTTGATTATTTAGTATGTATTTGATCGGAAATTCTATTCTGCCACTTGATTTCGCTGGTAATCACATGTGCGAAATCAACTCATTTTAGCGAAATCAATGTATAAAATAAATATTTCCCAAAACTGAATAAAACATATTTGTGCATATTATTAACAATGTTGTTAAACATTTATGAGGCAAGTTTCATAATGAAATTTGAATGTTTAGTAAGTTTTTTGGGAGGAAAATCTATTCTGCCACTTGATTTCGCTGGAAATCACATGTGCGAAATCAACTCATTTTAGCGAAATCAATGTACAAAATAAATATTTCCCAAAACTGAATAAAAATGCATATTGTTAAGAAAGTTGATAAACATTTTAGGTCCAAATTTCACGAGAAAATATAAATATTTATTAGGAAAATATATTCTGTAACTTGATTTCACTGATAAGCACATGTGCGAAATCAACTCCGAAATCAATGTGTAAAAGCATTTGTTTTCCAAAAACGATTAAAAACTCGTTTTGCCTATTATTAAGAATGCTGGCAGTATACATTTATGATCTAAGTTTCATCTGAAAATATTATGGTCTGGAATAAAAGACCCATATCAAAATATTGCTAATTGATCAGTCAAACGAAATCAAATAGCAACGGGCCTCCGTGGCCTGATGGATAAGAGCGCTGACTCTTAGTCATTAGTTCTCTCACCGCCGTGGGTTCGAGCCTCGCTCGGGTCACGTGTGAGACGCCAAGTTCTGCAACGGAAGGTCAGGTGGTTTTTCTCCGGGTACTCCGGTTTTCGCCCACCTATGATTAACGATCGGCTCGATATGAGTGAAATAATCTTGAAAGGGCCGTAAAACCCAAACCAAAAAAAAAAAAAAAAAAAGAAATCAAATAGCAGGTGAAATCAACAGACTTACTCCAATACTTGTTATCTGTTTTTTTTTTCATCATCATCCTCATCATCATCATCGTCGTCGTCCATGTCGTCGTCCTTCTCCTCCTCCCTCTCATCATCATCATCATCATCATCATCATTATCATCATAATCATCATCATAATCATAAGGTAGCTGAATAGTGTGGCAACATCATCATCATCATCGTCATCATCATCATCATAATCATCATCATTATCATAAGGTAATTGAAAAGTGTGCCATGATCATCACCATCATCATTATCATTATTATCATCATTATCATAAGGTATTTATTTATTTATTTATTTATTTATTTATTTATTTATTTATTTAATCTTACACTTATTCATCTCGACAACACATAATTTGACTCCATTAACCCTTTCTGTACCAAATGGAATCTTCCTCCTTATAAATAGCAAGAATTCTTTTCAAAATTTAGGCATTCTGCGACGTCTGATCTTGGACTGCACTGTTTGCCACGGTACCCCTTTAGGGGTGTCAGATTGTATTTTCATCAAACTGTATTTGGAAAATGACTTTTAGCAAACTGATCAGACGCCGCATTCTGCATTCTCCGGCGTCTGATCTGGGACTGCACTGTTTGCCACGGTACCCCTTTAGAGATGTCAGATTGTATTTTCATCAAAATTTAATTGGAAAATGACTGAACTTTTAGCAAACAATGTAGGCCCTTATCAGACGCCGCATTCTTATCTGGGACTGCACTGTTTGCCGCGGTACCCCTTTAGAGATGTCAGATTGTATTTTCATCAAAATTTAATTGCAATATAACTGAACTTTTAGCAAACAATGTAGGCCCTGATCAGACGCCGCATTCTGCGGCGTCTGATTTGGGCCTGCACTGTTTGCCACGGTACCCCTTTCGGGGTTTCTGATACTAAATTGGTTAAATTGATTGCATTTTCATCAAAATTTAATTGGAAAATGATTGAACTTTTAGCAAACAATGTAGGCCCTGATCAGACGCCGCAGAATGATCTGGGCCTGCACTGTTTACCACGGTACCGCTTTAGGGATTTCTGATATAAAATTGGTTAAATTGATTGTATTTTCATCAAAATTTAATTGGAAAATGGCTTAACAATTAGCAAACACTATTTTTCTTGTTTCTTATATCTGCTCAATACAAAGGTATGTATTATGGGGTTTGCATTCTGTTCATTACATGGACTTGTTGATAAGTTGCAATCACAGCTATATATATAACGTGGGGTTTGCATTCTGTTCATTACTTGTCGACAAGTTGTAGGTAGACAA
Organism: Lucinisca nassula; assembly: GCA_963580285.1. NCBI lineage: Eukaryota > Metazoa > Mollusca > Bivalvia > Lucinida > Lucinidae > Lucinisca > Lucinisca nassula. Next base: position 12,641,933 of record OY757022.1, on the reverse strand, counting down.
ATCAATCGCGCTACTTTACAACTGACCTCCAAACAGTGATCTATCACTCAGAAAAAAAAAACTCCTATAGCTGATTCCATGTCTTAATTCAACGTCGAAACAACGTTTGTTACGACGTTTGAATCAACGTTGAGTCAGCGTTATTGTTCTATTTTGACATCTTCTTTCAGTTTTGATATTGTTTATTTTCAGGTATGTTTTCATCATACTAGGTGGAAATGACATAAAGGCGTTGTGTACCGCGTGGGAAATTTTCGGCAGACTTAAGAATATTGTTTTGAAGCTAACAATGTGTGGAGTGGAAAGAGTGTTCGTTTCTAGTATCGTCGCGCGAGGTAGAACTCATCACACGGCCGGCATTTTAGTTCAAGACTTTAACATGATTAGGAAATCTGTTAATGAGAAACTTAAAAGGTTTTTTAAAGGGAGACTACGTTGACACGGGCAAACGCCTCATTTTCCCGCAACATTATGAGTGAGATTTGGTGCATCCAGGTGTGAGAGAAGGGGGTATGCTTCAACTGCGACATGCGGTCTTAACAGTCTTTGCCGGGACTATTCCAAAGAGTGTGTGTTTGTTTTTTTTTTTTTAAATAAACGATTTTGATAATTACAGTATTATTTATCATAAGTCTGCTTCAAGGCATATGTTGTGGGTACTCGTTAGAACAGCCTCGATGAGGCGGTTGTAACAGTGCATTTTGGGTATTTGTTAGAATCATCACAGCGAGTAATCATATTAAATTTTAAAGACATCTTTCTGTACTTCACACAGCAGATAAAGAGATTAACGAACACTCGCCAAGTAATTTAATCAAACTGCGGTTTACTGACTTTCATACGTTATTACCTGTGATTGTGTGAATAACACACTGTTTATTCACTCCTGTCTATCTGTCCATCTATCTATCTAGCCATCCGTCCATTCGTCAGTCAGTCAGTTCGTCCGTCTGTCTGTCCGACGATGCACCCGTCAAATTAGTGCTTATTTAATGCATTTTTATTAGAAATAATAATAATAATAATAATAATATAATAATAATAATAATAATAATAATAATAATAATAACAATTTGATAATGCATCCGTGATAAATAACACGGAAATATGCAGATTCAATTATATTGAACATTTTGCCACCTTACAAATGAAAATTTTCTGGCGAACAGTTCCGATATTCTTCATATTTATTTGTGCTTTAAACATAGATTGTGGGTACTCCAATTCTGACTGGACCAGTGAGGCCGTTCTAACGAGTCATATTCTATGTTTTGAGCAAAAACTAGAAAAAATAATTTACAGCCCTGTAAGCCCCACTTTTTCTGTATACAAATCGGGTTTGAAGGGATCGAAATTATACAGGCGTGTTTTGGTGATGTATCGCCCGGTCTTTCTAATGATATTTTCCTTTATCTCTGCTTCTTGTTTGTGTTGGTGATATAACGCCCGGAACAAAAGCTAGAACTCAACATCAATTTTTTCTCATAAAAAGGTGGCTCATAAATGTAGAACAACATTCTTAACCCTTTTTTGTATCAAATGGAATCTTCCTCATTATATATAACAGGAGTCCATTTCAAAATTTAGGGGTGTCAGGCTGTGTTTTCTTCCATTTTTTTGGCAAACAGTGTAGGCCCTGATCGGACGCCGCGTTCTGCTGCGGCGTCTGATCTGGAACTGCACTGATTGCCAACTACCCCACTAAAGGGTTTCCGGTACTGAATGGGTTAATACACATGTATAAAAACGTTTTAGTTGGTTTTGGGAAAAAAGGTTATTTAATTATACATTGATTTCGCTAAAATGTGTAGATTTCGCACATGAGACTGCAAGAGAAATCATGTTGCAGAATACATTTTCCTATCAAAAACCTACTAAATGTTCAAATTTCATCATAAAACTTGGCTCACAAATGATTAACAATATTTTTAATAATATGCACACATATGTTTTAATCAGTTTTTGGGGAAAAAAAGGTATTTTATACATTGATTTCGCTTAAAATGAGTTGATTTCGCACATGCGATTGCCAGCGAAATCAAGTGGCAGAATAGATTTTCCTCGCAAAAACATACTAAATATTCAAATTTCACCATGAAACTTGGCTCATAAATGATTAACAACATTTTTAATAATATGCAACAATATGTTTTATTCAGTTTTGGGAAAATGGTATTTTATACATTGATTTCGCCAAATGAGTTGATTTCGCACATGTGATTACCAGCGAAATCAAGTGGCAGAATAGAATTTCCGAGCTAATACATACTAAATATTCAAATTCTCCCATGAAACTTGGCTCATAAATGTATAATAACATTCTAGATAATATGCAATAAGAATTTTTTGCCTGTTTTTAAAAATGTTGATTTTATGAATTGATTTCGCTAAATCGGGCTGATTTCGCGAAATCAACTTGATTTCGCATATTATACCTACCGCTTCTTCGGGCGTGATGCTTAGTTTGTGAGTGATTCATTGGAGTTTATACATTGATAAAATCCACAAAAGTGATAATTCATTCCTTATTATACCAACTATGACCTCGAAATATTAAAAATGCCACCAAAATGGTATTTTTTTAGGAATTATTTCGAAAGTGTAAGAATAAACTTTGTTTGTATTGATTGGAGTTTAACAGCCCAGTCAACACATAGAGGATATTTGATTTTTTCAGTGTAAGATCGAATTTTATTTCATCGAATGAACACCAAAACTGTTATTTTCACGAGTGGCGTAGCCACGAGTGAAAATAGCAGTTTTGGTGTTCATGAGTGAAATAAAATTTGATCTTGCACTGAAAAAAATCAAATTTTCTGTTTCTTACATGCTTCAAAAGGCAATATTTAGCGTCTTTAATGGTGTCGCTCACATTCGGAGAAAATTATCTTTGTTCCTGTTCGTTTCGAGTCAATTTAGTGGTGTCCATCGTGTTTAGTGGGTATACTATTGGGTGTAAACTGAAAGTTTGCACATGAGAAATGGCCTTGGATGGTATTATTATGAATGATTAATGAAATAATTGAGAGAGTAGTTGCTGGCAAGTCTAACGTCGCGCGACAAAAGACGTGACGTCAGCGTCATAAATGACGTCAGTAACGTCCCCGTCCCACATGAACGGGCTATGCGTCAATTAGAACACATTTCAGTATTGTTCAGTTATCTGACAAAGATAAAATTGAAATTAGAGTTAGATTTGAAGAAAAAAGTAGTCCCAAACAGTGAAAAATAAAAAATCGTATTTTCACTGTTTGAAACAGTGAAAATATCGATTTATATTTCACTGATAAATCTCTATCATTCATTGAAAAGCATGTAAGAATATTTTATGTCACTTTTGAGCCCGTAAGTATACCTATCCACACTTTTCCTGGGCAGGCTTCTACATAAGCGGTTAACCAGTACAGTGCACATTCTTTCACCAGAAACTGACAACTGCCCTTCTTGAATCAACGGGAGAGAATGACTGTAGAAAGGATTTCATGATCAATCGCCATTCATCTTATTTGCATTATCTTCTGGTTCCTAGTCTGAAGGTTATCAGTGTTGGAAAAACAGGTAACCATACCCCCCTGACCTTAAAAGGTCAGGGGGGGGGGTCTGGTTATCTGTTTTTCCAATATTGACAATGTGCGAGCTGGGAGCCAGCAAATAATGCAAATATGGTGAATGAAAGAACGTTGCCGACCCCGGTAGGTATCGAACCTGCGGCCTCCTGATCACCATTCATATGCACATCTAATTCAGCTACCCAGTCTGGCTAGAATGAACTTACCAACGGCAGAATGATTATTCATTCAGAAGCTGCCATTTTTGAAAGAAACCCGAGCGAACAAAACGTCAAGTCTATAAACTCAGTTAATTGGTCATCTAACATTTACAGTCGAACTTCAATGGCTCGAACACCTTTGGGACCTCGAAAATCTGTTCGAGACAGGGGTAGTTCAAGCCACTGAGGTTACTGCCAGGAGGCATAACGTGATATTTTAAACATCCTCTTGGTGTTCTATAATGAAAATGTATGCTGTGTGTACTCATTAGAATCGCCTCATCGAGGCGATTCTAATGAGTGCACACAGCATACATTTGCAAGACAAAAGACTAAAATCTCCTTAATTATCCCTCACTAATTCTAATGTAGAGGATTTCGCTAGGGGCTTAAGAATAGGTTCGACACATTCATGGTAAACGAGCCATCGAACTTCCACTGTACATTTTCAATAGCTTTCCATCCTTTAATTGAAGGCTGTTAAAACCATTTATATACAATGACATAAGGCGCTGGTTCTAAATCTGCTCTTTGACGTCACATTGTATTACTACCTGTCCCTATGTGGAACAGATCTGAGATTCTTGCTCATGGAATTCATCAAAGTATAAAACTTTTATTTCAACCAATCAAATCACTAAAGGTTTACTTAATTATGGAGAATTGAAATTATAACGAGATATATCTCATCAGATTAATAAGTCTGCGAAAAGAAGACCTCCATAAGAGAAATGTGGGGATTATGGGGGGGGGGGGGTGTTCATTATTTTCCTCATTTTTGCTAAAAAAAACAGATTGTGGTTACACTTTAGGACCGTCTGATTAAGGCGGTTGTAAAGAGCACTCACAATCTATATTTGTATTATTGTTTGCTTGATTTGAGGTTTAACATCGCCGTCAACACTGTATAGGTCATTTTGGAGACGTTGCTTCCAATTTTGTGGGACTTTTACCCAACACAGAGATGAAATGACATCTCAAGCCCTTTCCCCCAATGAAACCAATAGGGTTTATAAGAATGGGTGGACCAACTCGCACGCTTTGCCTGGGCAGACTTAGATCCTCTAAGCCGTTTACCAGTACTTGTGTGTGGTCGGCTTCAGCTCTGCGTGGAAGCATCATGCAGCCCATCTATTTCTTCAAGCCCCGATTGTACTAACAATAAGAAAAATATCAAACATTTTTGCAAAATGTTAGTTATAAAGATGAGAGATTCCATTTTAGCGCACGGGTGTGTTATCAAAATGTAACTTCTAATTCTAAGCAATTCGAGTCTTCTCTAAGCTCACAAATATTCCATTATGACAACACACCCGTTTGACATAGTGCTTTTTTTCACATCTCCAAAATTGCCACTTTTCTGATGAAAATCTGTGATATTTTTCTAATAAATACTGCAAACATAGGTTTTGGGTGCTCGTTAGAACCGCCTCAGAAATAAGGAAAATAATATTTACCCCCGCAAACCCCAGTTTTCTCAATATAAAGTGGAGTTTAGGGGGGTCTTTTTTTCACGGACTTGTTCACGTGATGATTATGACAACACACCCGTGTGACATAGATTAGTGCATTCTTTTGTATCTCAAAAATGGCCGCTTTTCGGATGAAAATTTGATATTTTTTTTGTATTCATTCTCCAAACATAGGTTGTGGGTGCTCTTTTGAACTGCCTCATTGATTTGGTTCTAATGAGTACCCACAACCTATATCTAGGAGCAGAAATAAGCAAAATAATGAATACCCCATAAACCCCAGCTTTCTCTGTATAAAGTGGGGTTTAGAATGGGTGTTCATTTCACGGGACTTGTCCACATGATGCAAAATTGCAGATTATTTACAGATATGAATAACCATTGCCACATTGCAATTGTACATCTTCTGTTCCGAACTGATTGTGCTGGGTGGGGGTGGGGGGGGTTAACAAAACTTCAAACCTTGTGGGTCATTTTATGTTGTCTCCCAGAGGATTTGTTTGTGTGTTTGAATTTGAGTTTAACAGCTCCATCAACACTACTAAGGTCTTTTTTTATCCAGTCAGTTAATTACCTATCCACACTTTCACTGGGCAGGCTTGCATGTAAGCGGTTAACCAGTACAGTGCACATTCTTTCGCCAGAAACTGACAACTGCCCTTCTGGTATCAGTGGAAGGGAGAGAATGACCTTAGAAAAGATTTCATGATCAACCTCCACAAAAGAATGTTGCTGACCCTGGAAGGTATCCAACCTGTGTCCTCCTGGTCACCAGTCAGACGCGCATCTAAATGAGCTACCAAGGCTGAACCCTGTAAAATGTAGTTGCAAGATTTTGTAATTGTGCTGATGATATGTAAGAATGCACTATGTCACACATAGGAGTTAATATACGAATGAATTTCATTTCTGTGGTGTGTGGGAATGTGTGGCGGCGGTATAACGTCTCCCTGCCCCACATCATAGTGTAGATTATATTTTCTTTTCCTTTGGGATCATGGATTCCATTGTGGAATTTTGAAAAATATCTTAGGGTCACTGATGAGACCTAATTGGCCGAAACTAGCTAGTCTGGCCCAGAAAACATGTACACTCCATATTTTTCACTTCTGTGGTGTATTCCTTGCTTCCAAAGGATAACCCTTTTATAGAACATATTTAACTTCACTACAGCTGGTGTGTGGGAATGTGTGGCGGCGGTAAAACGTCTCCCTGCCCTACATCATAGTGTAGATTATATTTTCTTGTCCTTTGGGATCATTGATTCCATTGTGGAATTTTGAAAAATATCTTAGGGTCACTGATGAGACCTAATTGGCCGAAACTAGCTAGTCTGGCCCAGAAAACATGTACACTCCATATTTTTCACTTCTGTGGTGTATTCCTTGCTTCCAAAGGATAACCCTTTTATAGAACATATTTAACTTCACTACAGCTGGTGTGTGGGAATGTGTGGCGGCGGTAAAACGTCTCCCTGCCCTACATCATAGTGTAGATTATATTTTCTTGTCCTTTGGGATCATTGATTCCATTGTCGAATTTTGAAAAATATCTTAGGGTCACTGATGAGACCTAATTGGCCGAAACTAGCTAGTCTGGCCCAGAAAACATGTACACTCCATATTTTTCACTACTGTGGTGTATTCCTTGCTTCCAAAGGATAACCCTTTTATAGAACATATTTAACTTCACTACAGCTGGTGTGTGGGAATGTGTGGCGGCGGTAAAACGTCTCCCTGCCCTACATCATAGTGTAGATTATATTTTCTTGTCCTTTGGGATCATTGATTCCATTGTGGAATTTTGAAAATATCTGAGGGTCACTGATGAGGCCTAATTGGCCGAAACTAGCTAGTCTGGCCCAGAAGACATGTACACTCCATATTTTTCACTTCTGTGGTGTATTCCTTGTTTCCAAAGGACAAGCCTTTTATAGAACATATTTATCAATGTGTAAACTTTGGTGAATCACTCACAAACTTTATGCTAAGTTCGTGAGTGATTCACAAGAGTTTAACCATTGCAATTGTGCATCTTCTGTTCAGAATTAATTGTGTTGGGGTTTGAAAACACTTCAAACCTTGCGGGTCAATTTATGCTGTCTCCCAGAGGAAAGAAGAGGTAGTAGAGATGAAAGAGAGATGGGAGAGAGAGGAGAATGAATGAAAGTGAAGAAACAGTAGAAGTAAAAAGATTCATTCTCTGCCCTAATATGCCCCCACCCATAGGGGCTTGAAGAAATATATGGGCTGCATGATGCTTCCATGCAGAGCTGAATCCGACCCACACACTAGTACTGGTAAACTGCTTATAGAGGATCTAAGCCTGTCCAGGAACCCCGGTGCGAGGCGGACTGTCCATGCTAATAAACCCTAATGATTTCATTGGGCGACAGGGTTTGAGATGTCATTTCATCTCAGTGTCAGGTAAAAGTCCCACAAAATTTGAAGCACCGTCTCCAAAATGACCTTTACAGTGTTGACGGGGACGTTAAACCACAAATCAATCAAATCTCTGCCCTAAACTGCTACAAGGATAGCGGGCCATACCCAACTGTAAGCCAATATCAGTTGGATGTCCCAGTGGCGCAAGATACATGACACCTTCACCATTGGGCAACAGGGCTTGAGATGTCATTTCATCTCAGTGTCGGGTAAAAGTCCCACAAAATTGGAAGCAACGTCTCCAAAATGACCTTTACAGTGTTGACGGGGACATTAAACCACAAATCAAACAAATCTCTGCCCTAAACTGCCCAACTGTAAGCCAATATCAGTTGGATGTCCCAGTGACGCAAGATACATGACACCTTCACCTCACCCAGCTACTCTTTAACTCTGTTAAATGCTCGATCATTTCTTGATATGAATAACCATTGGACTTGTGCATCTTCTGTTCATAGGTGATCATTTCTAGATATATATGAATAACCAATGGAATTGCATATCTTCTGTTCTTAGCAGATCATATCATGTGTGAATAACATTGGCATTGCACTACTTCTGTATATATGGGATCAATTATAGATATGAATAACCAACCATTCACAGATACGAATACCCAGTCGAATTTCTCATCTTCTGTTCACAACAGATCATTTAAAGATATGAAAAACCAATGGAACTGCACTACTTCTGTAGGGAGCAATGATAGATATGAATAACCAAGCATTCACAGATATGAATACCCATTCGAATTTCTCATCTTCTGTTCACAATGAATCATTTACAGATATGAACAACCATTGGGTCTGCACTATTTACAGATATGAATACCCATTCGAATTTCTCATCTTCTGTTCATAATGAATCATTTACAGATATGAACAACCATTTGGACTGCACTACTTCTGTAGGGATCAATTATAGATATGAATAACTAACCATTTTCAGATACGAATACCCATTCGAATTTCTCATCTTCTGTTCATACCGGATCATTTACAGATATGAACAACCATTGGAATGGCACTACTTCTGTAGGGATCAATCATAGATATGAATAACCAACCATTTACAGATATGAATACCCATTAGAATTTCTCATCTTGTGTTCATAACGGATCATTTACAGATATGAACAACCATTGGAACTGCACTACTTCTGTAGGGATCAATTATAGATATGAATAACCAACCATTCACAGATATGAAGACCCATTTGAATTTCTCATCTTCTGTTCATAAAGGATCATTTACAGATATGAAAATCCATTGGAACTGCACTACTTCTGTAGATATGAATAACCAACCATTTACAGATATGAACAGCCGCTGGAATCTCTCGACTTCTGTTCATAGTGGATCATTTACAGATATGAACAACCATTGGAATTGCACATCTTTTGTTCAGAGGATCATTTACAGACAAGAACAACAATTGAGACTACACATCTACTGTTCATAGAGGATCATATACAGATATGAACAGCCGCTGGAATTGTACATATGTTCATAGGGGGATCATTTACAGATACAAACAACCATTGAAACTGCACATTTACTTTCATACAGGATCATTTACAGATATGAACAACCATTGGAACTGCACATTTTCTGTTCACAGAGGAACATTTCAAATACAAACAACCATTGAAACTGCACATCTACTCTCAGAGTATCATTTACAGATATGAACAACCATTCGAATTGCACATTTTCTGTTAACAGAGGAACATTTACAGATACGAACAGCCATTGAAACGGCACATCTACTGTTCATAGAGGATCATTTACAGATATGAACAACCATTGGAATTGCACATTTTGTGCTCACAGAGGAAATTTACAAATATGAACAACCATTGAAACTGCACACCTACTTTCATAGAGGATCATTTACAGATATGAACAACCATTGGAATTGCATATTTTCTGTTCATAGTGAAACATTTACAGATACTTTAGTTCAACCAAATTGACCCGAGACTGATGAATTCTATTAACATAAATTCACACCCGACTGAATGCATGGATTTATCTTTGCCATCTCCCGAAAATGGCGATATTGTTATTCAATACATAGTGGTCGGTAAATGGGTCGCAATTCATGGGATGCAAATGCACGAGAAGTTTACGAAAGCCAACGTATTAGGCGATAACATTGACTAATTTATTCCTTGCATAAAGGTCAGTCTCAGGTCAATTTGTTCGAACTATAACAACCATTGAAACTGCACATCTACTGTTCACAGAGGATCATTTACAGATATGAACAATCACTGGAATTGTCCATCTTCTGTTCATAAGAATAAACAAAACTATCTCTTTCTTTAACACTTTATTCCAACCAATACATTTTAATATCACAGGTTTAATTTAGGATTTTTTTAACATCACAATATATTTAATGATTGATGAATATGACTAAACTCCTGGATTACATGTATTTCTAAAATGAAACTATGTTTTTCAAAGCAAATAAAAGACATCAGCTTCTTCATACCACTGATTGTTATGAAATGTATCATCAAGACTAGAGGCCCAAGTGAACCAGAAATCCCTCACCTGGATGAGGCTTAATCATGATGCGATGTTTTAAACTCTCTTACCACAGAAAAATTTCCACAATTTTACCCATCTTTTTTCCTGATATACTTGGCTGCAGTTACATGCAGATATGGTGTTTGTAACATTGCAACACATAGATATTCTCTCTTATGCTACTTTTTTCATACTTAGTGGAACTTTGATGGCTCAAACCCCTTTGGGGGCAATGAAAATTGGTTCTTGACAGCAGCAGTTCGAGCCACAGAGGATTAATATTAGTGCCCAGTCATAGATGTATGTTGTGTGTACTCATTAGAATTGCCTCATTGAGGCAATTCTAATGAGTACACACAGCATACATTTGCAAGAATAAATAATAAAATCCACCTTAATTATCCCTATATCATATTTGGAGGAATTCCCTGTGGACTCAAGAACGGCTTCAACTCATCCATGGTAAACAAGACATAAGGGTTCAAGCCATTGAAATTCTACTGTATAAAAGATCTTAAACTTGTGATCATTTCGTATGAAATTTATGAATCGAGCCTCTGGGGAGTTTCATAAATTTCAAATGAAGTGACCACTAATGTAAGATTCTGTTTATAATTTGACCATTTTAAATCAGTTTATAGCCAAAGAAGTTAACATTGTCATGCACAGTGTCATGAAATTACCCCAAATTATTAGAAGCCTCTGTGGTACAGCAATTATGCTACTCATCTTATAAACCAGGGGACATGGGTTCGATCCCAGGCTTCTCCGTACTTTCAGATAAGCCTTTAAACCAAGGATCCATCTCCATATGACCGTATCTGTTGGTGGGATGTAAAACACACACACACACACACACACACACACACACACAAGAAACCATATGCTATAACATATGTGGTGGTCATATCATTTTTATGAAATGGCGTTATCCACTAAATAACCGTGACATTACGTGATAAACCCCTAGCTTATGCATGCCCTTAGCCCATTTTATGGCGGAAAATCCGAAAATGGGACGCTCACAAACAGTGCAGGCCCAGATCAGATGTCGACATCATGTTAACAAGTCCATGTAATGAACACCCCTAGCCTATAAACCCCACTTTATGTCATTATTTGCCTTATTTTTCCTTAAAAACATAGATTGTGGGTATTCATTAGAACAGCCGCAAAGAGGTTGTTCTAATTAATACCCACAACCTATGCTTGAAGTATAAATAAGGTAAACTATAACCAATTTTCATCAGAACAAAATGAAAATTTTGGAGAAGTTAAGGTGTGCACTATATTACACAGGTGTGTTATCATAAAGACTGTTTCATACCGAAAACACGCCTATTCAAATATATTGAAAATTTTGCCACCAAAATATGATTTTTTTTTTTTCAAATAAAAAATACTGATATTACTGCTCTAAACATACATTGTTGGTACACGTTAGAACCGCCTTGCCGAGGCAAAGCCTCGCATTTTATCCCTTTTCCTCAACTCGTTTAATAAATTCAATAATACATGAACACAATAATACATGTAAGATCCTCTATGTATCATGACTTAGGTCAACATTCTGTCATGAATGTTATGAATTGCTTTGAAGTGAATGGACAAACCGGTCATATCATCAGACAAACACACATATATAATTTTGATCCCATTAAACCCCACTTTTATATAGTAAAACAGGCATTTACATGTGTATACATTCTTTTTTCTTAATTCTGCTGAAAAACAGATTGTGTGCACTCATTAAAACTGCCTCAATATGTAAAATATCAGAATTGTTTATGTGAAAATTTTCATATTTTGGTGGTAAATATGTTCTATAAAAGGGTTATCCTTTGGAAGCAAGGAATACACCACAGAACTGAAAAATATGGAGTGTGCATGTTTTCTATATATTTGAATAGGTGTAATTTCGTAATGTTTTGTTCAATTTTGCAACAAAGGAGTGAAAGCTTTTGTGTCTTTTTGTTAGTTTTCTTATAAACTATGTCCCCAACCTCCAATTAAAGGGCTCAGCTTTTAAAGGGAAGATTTCACTCCTCAGGAGCAAGTTGTTTGTTTTAATCCTTCAAGAGCAAAGCAACTTTAACAGATGCCATTTTCAAAAACATTTTTTTCTTGTTTTGCAGCAAAAATAAGTCTTGATATAACATGTGAACTGCCTGCTCGCACAGCAAGTTTAGCATTTAGCATTTTCAAAGTATTTTTTTCCAGTTTTTAGGCACTGCAGAAAATTCTGGAGCTTGATATTTCAAGTGAATTGTTGGCCTAGCAAAATACACATTCTTTAAAGCCTAAGTTTTGCAGAAAAAATATTTTTCAGTGGAAAAAAGTCGGATGTGTCATGTGAATTGTCAGGGAAAATTAGGCTTGAAATTTCATATGAATTGTTGGCCCAGCAAAATGCATATTATGTAAAGCCTAAGTTTTGCTGAAAAACTATTTTTAAGGGGAAACCCAGACATGTCATGTGACTTGTCAGCCAAAATTAAGCTTGAAATTTCAAGTGCATCGTTGGCCTAGCAAAATCCACATTATGTAAAGCCTAAGTTTTGCCAAAAAACTATTTTTCAGCGGAAAAAGCCTGAGATGAACACATGTATTGCCAAACCTTAATTTTGCTGAAAAATGAGAAAAAAAAAAACTTTGAAAATGCCATCTACTAAAAGTGCTTAGCATGAATTTAAACCAAGTATTCATAGTTCCAAATAAGGAGGAATAATGTGGACAATTTTGGGAAAATTTTTCTTATGCCTCCATCTTAACCATACATTGTGGGTACTTGTCAGAATCGCCTCAATGAGGCGATTCTGACAAGTACCCACAACATATGTTCTAACAAGACATAAAGAAAATTATCCACAGATTGACCTGGTCACTCCTCCTTATCCATAACTATGCTCCTAAGAATTTACATTAGGGAAACATGTTGGTGTGGAAAAAAACATCTTATTTCTGCTTTCAGCATAGATTGTGGGTGCTCGTTAGAACTGCCTCACTGAGGCAGTTCTAACAAGTACCCACAATCTATGTTTCTGAGCAAAAATAAAGCAGATGTCTACCCGTGTAAACCCCACTTTTTCCTATATAAAGTGGGGTTTAGAGGGTTTTTTGTTTCACGGACATGTCATTATGTAACCCTATATTTAATAAATTGTTTTGAGCCTAATTTTATAATCTAGTCCTATGTAGCAGCATACTCTTTTAAAAGAACCCCAGCTATAACTATTTTCTGTATTTCACTAGTTCCCTCATAGATTTCAGTGATTCTCGCATCCCTGTAATGTCTCTCGGCCGGCATACTAGATACATAGCCCATACCACCTAACACTTGTATTGCCTGAAAATAGATATAGTTATTAATGTAAAAAATCCTAAAATTTCGGACACCTTGAGAACAAATTTGTTTCACAATCCTGCAAGGGGTGCAAAAGGTGCAAATGCAATGGCAAACAGTGTAGACCCTGATCAGACTGCTCCTTCAGGAGCAGTCTGATCTGGGTCTGCACTGTTTGTTTAGGCCTGTCTGCCCCAATATTTAGGATCATTATAGTACCTAAGATGTGTGTGTTCATTTGTGGTTTTACTGCCCAGACAACACTATTTAGGTTATATTGTGTCTACAGTCAGTTTATATGTCCACACTTTTTCTGGCAGGCTTATATATAAACAGCTTACCAGTATGGTGCACATTCTTACTTCAGTAACTGATAACTGCCCTTCTTAAATCAGCAAATGGGAGATCATTATAGGTGATCAACAAACCTAGCTTATAACCTTTCAACTACGGCCCCCGCCCATCAGGGCTTGAAGAAATATATGGGCTGCATGATGCTTCCACGCAGAGCTGAATCCGACTCACACACGCTTACTGGTAAACCGCTTACAGGATCTAAGCCTGCCCAGGCAAAGCAGGGCGAGTGTCAGACCGTCCATGCTTATAAACCCTATTGGTTTCATTGGGCGACAGGGATTGACATGTCATTTTATCTAAATGTCGGGTAAAAGTCCCACAAAATTGGAAGCAACATCTCCAAAATGACCTTTTCAGTGCTGACGGGGACGTTAAACCTCAAATCAATCAAATCAATTAAAATTTCAACTGCTACATAAATTCCTAGAGCAGATGACATAACTTTATGAGTGGAGAGTATGGCCTAATGACTTCATAATGGAGTGCATGGCATATTACTTCAGAGTGGAGAGCATGGCCTAATGACTTCCAAGCCATGCTCTCCACTCTGAAATAATATGTCATGCACTCCACTCTGAAGTCATTAGACCATGCTCTCCACTCTGAAGTAATAGGTCATGCACTCCATTATGAAGCCTTTAGGCCATGCTCTCCACTCTGAGTAAAAAGCCATGTACTCAATTATGAAGTCACTAGACCATGCACTACATATTTAAGGGAAATGGTTACACCTGCTATGTTCCCCACAATGTACCTCAAGGGAGACGCACTTTGTGATTTTCTACAGGCACTTTCCTCTGTGTTTTTGCATTTTACATCCCACCAACAACTAAGGTTATATGGAGACAGGACCTTGGTTGAAAGACTCATCAGAAAGTCTGGAGAAGCCTGAAATTGATCTCATGACCCCTGGTTTATGAGGCAAATAGCTAAACCAATACACCACCGAGGCTTCTGAATCAGAATCAGAATCAGAATTGTTACTGGTGACACGTCAAATGACATTCATACACCAGGACCTGTGATGTGGGATGTTAGTCCCTAGCTCTAACCAAAGAGGTAAATTTAGCTACACAATCATCAGCACCTTCAGCTGTCAAAATAATCGAATCGGGAATGGCATTCCAATCTCTGGGGAAGAACGACTCTTTATAAATGTCAGTTCTTGCGCTAAGGGACTGAAACGCCAACAAATGGTGATTTCTACAGTGTCTAGCTGGGGGAACGAGGTCATCTGTTGGAATGCTGGCAGCACCCTTTAGACCTTTGTATAAAAGGATTAGCCTACTGTCTTTTCTCCTTTTCTTGAGACTCTCATTTTAATTTTCCAAGTATTCCAGTCATGCTCCCAGTTTCAAAGCAGTAATTGCCTGTTACAAATCTAGCAGCTCTGTTCTGAACTTTCTCAATTTCATCGTTAAGGACCACTCCACTGGGGTCCCAGATACAACTACCATATTCCAAGATTGGGCGAACAAGACCTTTATATGCTGCCTCTTTTACATCCTGAGGGCACTGATGGAGATTTCGTGCCCTCAGGATGTAAAAGAGGCAGCATATAAAGGTCTTCACCCAATCTTAGAATTCCAAGATTGGGCGAACAAGACCTTTATATGCTCGGTGGTGTAATGGTTTAGCTATTTGCCTCATAAACCAGGGGTCATGAGATCAATTTCAGGCTTCTCCAGACTTTCTGATGAGTCTTTCAACCAAGGTCCTGTCTCCATATATACCTTTCTAGGCACTTTCATGTCAAATGGGCCTCTCCAAAGCATTTTGTCTTGTTTAGAGTAGACCCTTATCATCTACACCCCCCATTCCCATCCCACCCCAAGCCAATGCAGTCCAAAAAAGGGGTCTAATATTAAATGAAAGAATTCCCTCCTTTCCAAGAGTAGACTCCCTTTGATAACAGAGATAAAATATTTTGATAAAGTTGCCTTCCATGAATTCATTTCTAGTCCCCTTAACCTTTATGCAGCTGAACATAACAACCCCTACCTTTGCAAAATGTGTAGATCCAGATCATATGGCTTCTGAAGAAGCCATCTGATCTGGATCTACACTATTTGTCATGCAGTTACTGAATTCAAAAAATACATTACCTCAAGTACACATGTAATTTGGTTGGCTGATAGTTGGAAATGGGTTTTGCAAAATTAACTCATTCAGCAGGATATAGGTTTAATTTGCCAGTATCCCGTTTTGGGGTTTCAGAGGTGCACAAAAACTGGAAAACAAGGAGAATAACCCTGGATCTTCAGCTGCAGAACATGGTGTCTCACATGCTACCCGAGCAAGGCTCCAACCCACAGCGGCAAGAGACCTATTGATTAACCCATTGTATACTAGTGGCCTCTTCCATTGCTATATGTTGGACTAGTCGATTTGTCATATAAGGGGTGTCTGGCCTATTTTTTTTTTCGCTTTTATTGTATTTTTGACAGAAAATTCTGTTAGCAAATAGTGCAGGCCCTGATCAGTTGCCGCATTTTGCGGCATCTGATCTGGGCCTGCACTGTTTGCCAAGGTACCCCTTTAGGGGTTTCCCCGCATGCACTGGGTTAAGAGACAGCGCTTATCCACTTGGTCACAGAGTTTTGTTTGCTTTGAGGTTAAATGTCACTGTCAACACTGTATAGGTCATTTGGAGAGATTGCTTCCAATTTTGTGGGACTTTTACCTGACATTGAGATGAAATGACATCTCAAGCCCTGTCACCCAATAGAACCAGTAGGGTTTATAAGCATGGGCGGTCCAACCTTGCACCGCTTGCCTGGGCAGGCTTAAATCATCTAAGCAACCAGTACTCGTGTGCGGTCAGTTTCAGCTCTGCTTGGAAGCATCATGCAGCCCATCTATTGCTTCAAGCCCCGATGAGCAGGGGCCTTCTTGATCACAGAGGCCTGTTAACAAAGCAAGAGACCTTGAGGGAGCTTCATGCAAGAAGAATGCATCTAGCTCTGTTACTTGGCTGCATACAGGCATATATGGAA
This sequence comes from Lucinisca nassula, assembly GCA_963580285.1. NCBI lineage: Eukaryota > Metazoa > Mollusca > Bivalvia > Lucinida > Lucinidae > Lucinisca > Lucinisca nassula. The sequence goes on along the minus strand of OY757022.1, from coordinate 12,625,014 downwards.
CAAACAACAAATAAGAGATTGCTTAAGGGTACACCTGGCAGATATTATGGCCATTTTTCAAAAGGAGACAACTTTCGGGACTTCCTGTTTGCTTTTCTATAAGTCCTGTCCAACTGAAAAAGGGGTCTACACTTAAAGGAAAGAATTTGCTCCTCGGGAGCAAATTCTTTTCTTTAAGAGTTGACCCCTATTGACATGGGAGACAAAAATACTTTTGCAGGCATTGCCTCCCCTGAAGGTGTTCCCATTCCCCTTAAGACACGTTTATCACGAAACAGTGATAGAACTTTATAAATTTACCATACCTGGTGACTAACTTTTGTGGCTGCCTCAGAAGCTGCTAGTTTAGCCATGGCTGCTTCCTGCAATAAACAGCAAAAAATAAATTCATTTGTAAATTTGAATGAATAAAATGTATCAGGTAATTTGATTGGTCAATAGTCGGAAACGAGTCCGACAAACTTATCTATTCTGATCAAATGGCCAAGATTTTTGTCAATCAGTTTGCAAATTTAAACTAGAACTGTCACAGGGTCTGACTGCTCTGCCCCTGCTTAAGTGCATTTTACTGAAACGGGGATATAGACATGTTAATGTGATGATGCTTCATCATACAGCTTTTAGGAAGACAAAAACTAAAAACAGGCTGACCTGACCCATGTCAACTTTATGCCACGCACATATAGACCTGCATGTGCAAAATTTGAACTCAGTCTGTGCAGAAATGAGCGAACAGTCTGCATCATAAGATTATTCTATTTTTAGCAACAGTGACTTGACCTTGACCTAACGCATATGAAATTTATCTCATGCACATCTACATCTCATTATGAATGCATAGGCAAAACATGAACTCAATCGTTGAAGAAATGTGGAAGTATTTCACACCACAGAATTATTCTATTTTTAGCAACAGTGACCTTGACATGACCCATATGAAACTTATATCATGCACATCTACATCTCATTATGAATGCATATGCAAAATTTGAACTCAATCAGTGGAGAAATGTGAAAGTTATTAGCATCAGAAGATTCTTCTTTTTTAGCAACATTGACCTTGACTTGCTTGACCCAAATGAAATTTATGTCACGCAGATCTACACCTCATGGTGAATGTATATGCAAAATTTGTGGAAAAGAAGTTCGCTCATGAATTTCTTTCTATATTTAGCAACAGTGACCTTGATCTTATACACCTCATTGTGAATGTATATGCAAAATTTGAACTCAACCGGTGAAGAAATGAGAAAGTAGTTTGCCATGATTGTTGTCATGGATTTATATTCTATTTTTAACAACAGTGACCTTGACTTGAGGCATACGATATTTATGTTACACTTCTACACCACACTGTGAATGCATATGCAAAATTCAAAGTCAATTGGTGAAGAAATGTGGAAAAGAAGTTCGCTCATGGATTTCATTCTATTTTTAGCAACAGTGACCTTGACCTTGACACACATATGAAATGTATGTCATGCACATCTACACCACATTGTGAATGAATATGCAAAATTTGAAGTCAATCAGTGAAGAAATGTGGAAGTAGTTCACATCACAAGATTGTTGTCGTGGATTTGTCTGTTCTATTTTTAGCAAAAGTGTCCTAGAGCTCAATTTGGCACATATGAAATTTATGTCACACACCTCTACACCATATCGTGAATGCATATGCAAAATTTGAAGTTAATCCATGAAGACATGTGGAAGTAGTTTGCATAAAAAGATTGTTGTGATGGATTTCTGTTCTATTTTTAGCAACAGTGACCTAGAGCTCAATTTGGCACATATGAAATTTATGTCACTCACATCTACACCATATCGTGAATGCATATGCAAAATTTGAAGTTAATCCATGAAGACATGTGGAAGTAGTTTGCATAAAAAGATTGTTGTGATGGATTTCTGTTCTATTTTTAGCAACAGTGACCTAGAGCTCAATTTGGCACATATGAAATTTATGTCACACACATCTACACCATATCGTGAATGCATATGCAAAATTTGAAGTTAATCCATTAAGACATGTGGAAGTAGTTTGCATAAAAAGATTGTTGTGATGGATTTCTGTTCTATTTTTAGTAACAGTGACTGGACTTGGCGCAAATGAAATTTATGTCACACAAATCTACACCATATTGTGAATGCATATGCTAAATTTGAAGTCAGTCTGTGAAGAAATATGGAAGTAGTATGTGTCACGGATGAATACACAAAATTGTCATGGATTTCTATTCTCTTTTCAGCAACAGTTACCTTAAAAGCTTGACCTTGACTTGATGCATATGAAATTTATGTCAAGCACATCTACACCATATTGTGAATGCATATGCAAAATAAGAAGTCAGTCAGTGAAGAAATGTGCAAGTAGTTTGCATTACAAGAAAAAATGTGTCATGGATGGATGGATACACAGACCAACCAACCAACAAAACAGACTCACTCCTATATACCCCCTTCAAACTGTTTGCGGGGGTATAGAGAATAAACTACATTATCAGGTAATTTGATTGTTGAAAAATAGTTGGAAATTGGTGCGACAAATTTATTTAATTGTGATCAATCCTCCGTGATATGACTGAAAAATTGTTGAAAGCGACATTAAACCCGAATTCACACACAAACACACACATTAAATGTGATCAAATGACTATGATTTTCAAATGGACAATAGTTAAAGGTATACCATACCTTAGTGAAAGGTTGTCCAGCATCCTTCAACATTGCAGCTTTCCATGTCAACAACCTGGCACTCTCTATCTGTAGTTCCATATCAGCAAGTTTGGTCTAAACATGAAACAAAGGACAACTGAGCTAACGGAGGTTTATAATCAGCCATTCTGGTAACCACATTACGAAAACACGCCTATACAAATATATGGTAAACTTTAATGCCGTGAAAAAAGAAGATTTTAATATGAAAAATTGTGATATTTTTCTTATTTCTGCTCAAAATATAGATTGTGGGTACTCGTTAGAACCACCTCACTGAGGCGGTTCTAACGTGAACCAACATACTATATTTTAGGGCAGAAATAAGAGAAATAATGGTTACCCCTGTATATCCCAGTTTTACTATATAAAAGAGGGGTTCAAGGGGGTCAGAATTATCTAGGCATGTTTTCGTGATGAAATAAAGGGGCAGAATAAATGCAGCTCTAATAGTTAGTAACCTATAATACCTTCTAACCAAAAATACGTCTAGTGACCAGACCTACTTTTCAGGTACGTAATTTGCAAAAACAAACAACAAAATACATCCCTTTTTATATGGAAAACAACCAAACAGCCAAGTGATTATCTTTGTCATTTTTATTTAAACAAGGCAACGCAAGTGTAGCATCTCCTCGCAACTGCATACCATTCATCAACATGAAGGTTGAAGCTTCTACGATGATAATTTTGTATTCTATCCTGTTCATAAGGTTTTTAAGGTCAAGTCCACTGTGACTTGAAGACTGATCCCTGACCTTCAAAGTCAATAGGGTTCATCGTCTCTCCATGGGGAACATAAATTCAACTTTAGTGAAGTTGATGTCGCACCTGCTCCCTATCTGCCCAACACAAAAAATAAAAGTTTATTTAAGGCAGAAGAGATGAATATAGGGCTTTGAGAAGAATCCATAGCCTATATATGTGCGGTAAAAAACTGACTAATTTCACAATGTGATAAAATGAACTAAACTGATCCAAGAATTATATCCAAAGCATATGAACATCCTCATATCATGGAGAAAACACAAGCTAAGTTTCAAAATGATTAGTATAAAACTGTAAGAGGAGTTATGATGACCAGGTACCTATCATATCAACTGAAGGTTAACAATGACTAAGTTCACAATGTGGAAAAAGTGACAAAAATTGATCCGAAGATTAAGTCCAAACCACATGTAGGGCCTCGTGCCATGGCAAAAACACATGCAAAGTTTCAAAACGATTAGTATAAAACTGTAAGAGGAGTTGCGGTGACAAAGAGGTACCTCCTGAATATCAATTGAAGCTTAAAAATGACTAAGTTCACAATGCGCAAAAAGCGAACAAAAAAAAATTCTGAGAATTATGTCGAGATCACATGTACATCCTCATACCATGGCAAAAGCACATGCAAAGTTTCAAAATGATTGGTATAAAACTGTAAGAGGAGTTGCGATGACAAGAGGTACCTATCATATATCAATTGAAGGTTAAAAATGGCAAAGTTCACAATGTGGAAAAAGTGATAAAAATTGATCCAAACTTAAAGTCCAAACGCATCTTCATACCAAAGCAAAAACACACACAAAGTTTCAAAATGATCAATATAAATCTGTAAGAGGAGTTGCGATGACAGGAGGTACCTATTGTATATCAACTAAAGCATAAAAATGGCTAAGTTCATAATGTGCAAAAAGTGAAAAAAAATATTCTGAGACTTATGTCGAAACCACATGCACATCCCCAAACCATGGCGAAACCACACGCAAAGTTTCAAAATGATTGGTATAAAACTGTAAGAGGAGTTGCAATGACAAGTGGTACCTATCATATATCAATTGTAGGTTAAAAATGACACAATGTGGAAAAAGTGACAAAAATTGATCGGACGATAAAGTCCAAACCACATGCACATCCTCATACCATGGCAAAAACACTCGCAAAGTTTCAAAATAATCGGTATGAAACTGTAGGAGGAGTTGCGATTACAAGACACCCAGTGTAAAATGTTGACGGAAAGACGGATGGACAACTGGACGGACGGACGAACGAACGAACGGACAAATGGAAACTTGCACGCCTATGTCTTCCTGCTAAAGCAGGTATGACAACAATATGGCCACTAACAAGCTCATTAAGCTAACAATGCTTTGAACAACTGGACCCAGGGCTCTTAACCAGACAACATTAACCCTTTTTCAACCAGATGGAATCTTCCTCCTTATATATAGCAGAAGTCTATTTCAAAATTAAGGGGTGTCCGGTTGTGTTTTCATCAAAATTTATTTGGAAAATCACTGAAATTTTAGCAAACAATGAAGGCCCTGATCAGAAGCTGCATTCTGCGGCGTCTGATCTGGGCCTGCACTGTTTGCCAGGGTACCCGTTCTGGGGTTTCCAGTACAAAAAGGGTTAATCACTAAGCCACAGAGGACCAAACATATAGTATAGACCAAGTCACAGACATACTAATAAACAACTGTGCATGTACTTTTGAGTGTGTGTGTGTCTTTTAGTTTTACATACCACCAACAGCTAAGGTAATATGGAGATGGAACCTAAGTTTAAAGACTCATCCGAAAGTCTGGGGAAGCGCGGTTTTGATCCTGTGACCCCTGGTATATCAGACGAGTAGTGTAACCACTAAACCACAGAGGCTTCCCATGTACTTTTGTGTGTCACCAAATATGGCATAAGTGATAGTTCAAATAGAGCATATTACCTGTATGATTTGGAACTTAGATATAGGCCTTCCGAAAGCTTCCCTCCTCTGGCTGTAATCCATGGCACATTCCATTGCAGCCTGTAGTAGAAATGAAACAACCATGATGAAAAGTATACTGTGTGCATTTTTGTTTGTCTCTTTACATCATATCAAGCTGGTCAATTAACCAAATTTTTCCTGGTATACTAGTTTGTTTGTTTGTATTACAGTTTAACAGAGCAGTCAACACTATTTAGGTCATTTTTTAGCCGGTCAGTTTACCTATCCGCTCTTTTCTTGGGCAGGCTTATACGTAAGCGGTTAACCAGTACAGTGCACATTCTTTTGCCAGAAACTGACAACTGCCCTTCTTGAATCAGCAGAAGGGAGTGAATGACCGTCGAAAAGATTTCATGATCAATCTCCAAGAAAGAATGTTGCCAACCACGGCAGGTATCGAACCCGCATCCTCCTGATCCAGTCAGATGAGTATCTGACTGAGCTACCGAGGCCGGCCCCTAAACTAGAACTCATAATGATAAAACATCCATGTGACATAGTACATTCTTGTCCAAAACAGAATTATTCCTATGAAAATTTGTGATATATTTCTTAATCATATTCGAAACATAGATTGTGGGTGCTCATTAGAACGGTCTCATCGAGGCGGTTCTAGCGAGTACCCACAACCTATGTCTTGGAGCAGAAATAAGTAAAATAATGTATACCCCTGTAAACCCCAGTTTTCACAATAATAAGTGGGGTTTAGTGGGGTGTTCATTACACAGACATAATAACCTAGAAATGACAAAATTATAGACTGCACATAAAAATAGACTCCATTTTACACCTTTGACCTTTAGGTGTTATCTTGTGCTTGGAGCTATAGACCTTGGTCTTGCTTGCGACACATTGTTTCATGAGGGTTAATATTTCTGCAAAATTATTTCAAAATCCATCATGGAATAAATAACTTATCTTATTTATTCATCCAAACACTATTGTGGGTACTTGTTAAAAACTGCCTCAACAAGGCAATTTCAACAGGTGTCCACATCTACCAAGAAATAATTAGAGATTATCACATGGGATTTTGGTTATCGCCCGATGTATCAACCGGAGACCCCATTATCGGCCCAAAGGCTTTAGCCTGAGAGCAGATAATGGTCGAGGGTTGACACAGAGGGCGATAACCAAAACCCCATGTTATATTTTTTTATCACATATTCAGATCCTATTCTTACTGTGTTTGACGCTCATAAATTGAAAACAAAAATGTGTGATTCAAGCAATAAAGCGCGTAACGTCACGCCTAAGTATTCGCGTTACGTCATGCAATTGGCAACGTCACAATAAAGTCATGAGTGGGCTGATAACCGCTGTCTGTTCAAAATACACTGTTTCCGGTTATCAGACCGGGCGGGCTGATAACCGGAAATGGAAACAAGCATTATCACACATGCAAAACATGGGTTATCGTGTTAAATATAGTACTGAATATGTGAAAAATATCCTTCTTACTCTTCCTTATCTGCAACAATTCTAAATTAAGGCAGAATGAACATGTATAGAAAGTTCCATAATCATCAGGAAAACACGCCTATATAATTTGACCCCCTTGAACCTCAATTTTATATAGTAAAACTGGGGTTTCGGGGGGTATACCTTATTTTTCTTATTTCTGCTCTAAGATATAGATTGTGGGTATTCGTTAGAACCGCCTCCATGAGGCGGTTCTAACGAGTGCCACAATCTATATTTGGAGCTGAAATAAGAAAGATATCGCAATTTTTCATCATAAAATTTTCATTTTTTCGGCGATAAAGGTGGCAATGTATTTGTATAGGCGTGTTTGCGTAATGCATTTTAAAATATCTTATCCCTCCCATTTAGCACCCCTGCTCCTATAAGCACCACTTCAATGTTTTTCCAAGAAAAATATAATAAGCGCCCCTTCTGCTGTCGGAGAATTTTTTTTTCAAGAACCTAAATTATAGAGATCAGCCTTTCAATCATCGCCAGACCTGATGTAAATCATATGGTACAAGGTATTTCTAAACCCCCTGCTATCACAATGTCTGTGTTGATGGCTTGTTACTTTACATGTTATGATTCCACCATGTTTCATGATAAAGCAATGATTTTACTCATTTCCCAGGGCACATGTCCAATGGTGATTTGTTCCTTTTTTACGCCTACTGCAATTTATTGTACAGGTTATTACGTTCCCTGGAAGTGTCAATAACTTCTTATTGTAACGGGGTCCAAACAGCTTGGAAAATATGAAATCCACGAATTGAATATTCCTTCTCAGGAAATGCCATGTCACCAATTAGGTAGAGTAATCAAAACTCTCAGTTAAATAGTCAGAAGTCCAGACTGTGGAAGCGGATGTCCCCATTTTTACAATTGGGTGGTCGGGTTTCATCATTAATCAGAATGCAAAGAGAAATCACGCTGACAATGCTTCAGCAAAACTCAAAATTAAAACTATCAGCTCATCTTGAAATCATTTTACTTCTCACTTTGTTATTGAATGTGAGTAAGTAAAGATCAGCAACTGTAGTAAAGTCTGTGTGTTTAATCTAGCCCCGCCTACTTTTACAAAACCAATCTATAAACAAGAGGGCCATGATGGCCCTGGATCGCTCACCTGATCCATAGTGTAACAAGTGGGCCCCAGGGAGGGCCATTATTGGCGGAAAGGCTTTAATGTGCATAATGTTGAAGCTTCATACTTCATACCAAACAAAAACAAAGGCTATAATTTGAACAATCTTGGCAAAGGTCCACTAGATGACGCTACACACCAAATATCAAAGACCTGGGCCTTGCTGTTTCAGAAAAGAAGATTTTTATGAAGATATTCCCTACATAAGCCTATGCACCAGGCTATATAAGTCTCTGTAAAACCAAAGGGCCCTGGGGTGGGGGGCATTTGTGGCCCCAGGGCTATAATTTTGACAAACTTGGTAGAGGTCCACTAGATGAAGCTCCATACCAAATATCAAAGACCTGGGCCTTGCAGTTTCAGAGAAGAAGATTTTTAAAAATTTCCCTTTATAAGTCTATGTAAAACCAAAGGGTCTCTGGGCGGCGACATTTTTGGCCCCAGGGCTATAATTTGAACAATCTTGGTAGAGGTCCACTAGATGACGCTTCATACCAAATATCAAAGACCTGGGCCTTCTGGTTTCAGATGAGAAGATTTTTAAAGGTTTTCCCTATAAAAGCCTATGTAAAACCAGTGGGCCCTGGCGCGGGGGCATTTTTTGGCCCAAGGGCTATAATTTTAACAATCTTGGTAACGGTCCACTTGACGAAGCTACTTACCAAATATCAAAGACCTGGGCCTTCTGGTTTCAGACAAGAAGATTTTTAAAGGTTTTCCCAATATAAGCCTATGTAAAACCAGTGGGCCCCGGGGCAGGCCGGTTTTGGCCCCAGGGCTATAATTTGAACAATCTTGGTAGAGGTCCACTAGATGAAGCTTCATACCAAATATCAAAGACCTTGGTCTTCTGGTTTCAGACAAGAAGATTTTTAAAGGTTTTCCATATATAAGCCTATGTAAAACCAGTGGGCCCCGGGGTGGGGCTGTCTTTGGCACCAGGGCTATAATTTGAACAATCTTGGTAGCGATCCACTAGACAAAGCTACATACCAAATATCAAAGACCTGGGCCTTCTGGTTTCAGACAAGAAGATTTTTAAAGGTTTTCCCAATATAAGCCTATGTAAAACCAGTGGGCCCCGGGGCAGGCCGGTTTTGGCCCCAGGGCTATAATTTGAACAATCTTGGTAGAGGTCCACTAGATGAAGCTTCATACCAAATATCAAAGACCTTGGTCTTCTGGTTTCAGACAAGAAGATTTTTAAAGGTTTTCCATATATAAGCCTATGTAAAACCAGTGGGCCCCGGGGTGGGGCTGTCTTTGGCACCAGGGCTATAATTTGAACAATCTTGGTAGCGATCCACTAGACAAAGCTACATACCAAATATCAAAGACCTGGGCCTTCTGGTTTCAGACAAGAAGATTTTTAAAGGTTTTCCCTATATAAGCCTATGTAAAACCAGTGGGCCCCGGGACAGGCCGTTTTTGGCTCCAGGGCTAATAATCCATCCACTGGTTAAGCAGGAGAAGCTCTGGTGGCCATTTTGTTCGCCCTAGCTGAACAGTATAAGCAATTTTGGTAGAGGGACACCAAACGAACATTCCTGGGAAATAATTTCAAAATTCATCCACTGGTTAAGGAGAAGAAATCGTTTAAAAGTTTTTCTATTTTTGCTCTGGCAGCCATTTTGTTCACCCAAGGGGAACGGTATGAGCATTTTTTGATGAGATTCACCAAAGGAACATTCCTGTGAAATAATTTCAAAATCCATCCACTGGTTAAGGAGAAGAAGTCGTTTAAAGGTTTTTCTATTTTTAGCTCTGGTGGCCATTTTGTTCACCCGAGCGGAATGGTTTGAGCAATTCTGGTAGAGGGTCACACAAGGAACACTCCTTTGAAATAATTTCAAAATCCATCCACTGGTTAAGGAGAAAAAGCCGTTTAAACGTTATTCTATTTTTAGCTCTGGCGGCCATTTTGTTCACCCGAGCGGAATGGTTTGAGCAATTTTGGTAGAGGGTCACCCAAGGAACCTTCCTGTGAAGTAATTTCAAAATCCATCCACTAGTTAAGGAGAAGAAGTCGTTTAAAGGTTTTTCTATTTTTAGCTCTGGCGGCCATCTTGTTCACTGGAGGGAAATGGTTAGAGCAATTTTGGCAGAGGGTCACCCAAGGAACATTCCTGTGAAGTAATTTCGAAATCCATCCACTGGTTAAGGAGAAGAAGTCCTTTAAAGGTTTTTCTATTTTTAGCTCTGGCGGCCATTTTGTTCACCCGAGCGGAACAGTTTGAGCAATTTTGGTAGAGGGTCACCCAAGGAACATTCCTGTGAAGTAATTTCGAAATCCATCCACTGATTAAGGAGAAGAAGTCCTTTAAAGGTTTTTCTATTTTTAGCTCTGGCGGCCATTTTGTTCACCCGAGCGGAACGGTTTGAGCAATTTTAGTAGAGGGGCTCCCAAGGAACATTCCTGTTCAATAATTTCAAAATCCATCCACTGGTTAAGGAGAAGAAGTCGTTTAAAGGTTTTTCTATTTTTAGCTCTGGCGGCCATTTTGTTCAACCGAGCGGAACGGTTTGAGCAATTCTGGTAGAGGGTCACACAAGGAACACTCCTTTGAAATAATTTCAAAATCCATCCACTGGTTAAGGAGAAAAAGCCGTTTAAATGTTATTCTATTTTTAGCTCTGGTGGCCATCTTGTTCACCCGAGCGGAACGGTTTGAGCAATTTTGGTAGAGGGTCACCCAAGGAACCTTCCTGTGAAGTAATTTCAAAATCCATCCACTAGTTAAGGAGTAGAAGTCGTTTAAAGGTTTTTCTATTTTTAGCTCTGGCGGCCATCTTGTTCACTGGAGGGAAATGGTTAGAGCAATTTTGGCAGAGGGTCACCCAAGGAACATTCCTGTGAAGTAATTTCGAAATCCATCCACTGGTTAAGGAGAAGAAGTCCTTTAAAGGTTTTTCTATTTTTAGCTCTGGCGGCCATTTTGTTCACCCGAGCGGAACAGTTTGAGCAATTTTGGTAGAGGGTCACCCAAGGAACATTCCTGTGAAGTAATTTCGAAATCCATCCACTGATTAAGGAGAAGAAGTCCTTTAAAGGTTTTTCTATTTTTAGCTCTGGCGGCCATTTTGTTCACCCGAGCGGAACGGTTTGAGCAATTTTAGTAGAGGGGCTCCCAAGGAACATTCCTGTTCAATAATTTCAAAATCCATCCACTGGTTAAGGAGAAGAAGTCGTTTAAAGGTTTTTCTATTTTTAGCTCTGGCGGCCATTTTGTTCACCCGAGCGGAACGGTTTGAGCAATTTTAGTAGAGGGGCACCCAAGGAACATTCCTGTGCAATGATTTCAAAATCCATCCACTGGTTAAGGAGAAGAAGTCGTTTAAAGGTTTTTCTATTTTTAGCTCTGGCGGCCATTTTGTTCACCCGAGCGGAACTGTTTGAGCAATTTTGGTAGAAGGTCATCCAAGGAACATTCCTGTGAAATAAATTCAAAATCCATCCACTGGTTAAGCAGGAGAAGTTGTTTAAAGGTTTTTCTATTTTTAGCTCTGGCGGCCATCTTGTTCACCCGAGCAGAATAGTTTGAGCAATTTTGGTAGAGGATCACCCAAGGAGCATTCCTGTGAAATTAGATCAAAATCTGTCCAGCAGTTTTGGAGAAGAAGTTGTTTAAAGCAAAAGTTGACGACGGACGCACGGACGCACGGACGACGGACAAAGACCGATCCCAAAAGCTCACCTTGAGCACTTCGTGCTCAGGTGAGCTAAAAACTCACATATTCAAATTGAAAAACTACCATGTGTAATGGATTTTAAACTCACCATTCTGGTAAGCTTTTTGTTCCTAATAGGCACCCCCTCTTGTTCCAATTTTTTAAGCGCCCAGGGTGCTAAATGGAAGGAATATGGTACTCCGCAACCCATAAATAACATTATTCATTAAATAACACTTTTGGACAGACAGATCATAAAAATGTATAAATTATAAAAAATGACCATTTTTCTACATAATCTATACATTTTTGTTTCGATAAAGCATGATTGTTTAACAAACAGGGTTTCTGCTTTGCTCTAAATGACAGTGTTATTAAAGCAATTGTAGTTTTTGGGGATAAATGCAATTTACCTGAGCAATTCCTAAGGCCTGGGCAGCTATTCCAATTCTTCCAGCATCAAGTGTTTGCTGCAAAAAAAATAACCCATAGTTTCTGATTAGGAGTACTGAAGATGATTTGGAGATATTTTCCCATTACGAAAACACGCCTATTCAAATACATTGTAACCTCTATCACTAAAAAACTTAAAATTTTAAAAACAAAAATTGTGATATTTTTCTTATTTCTGCTCAAAATATAGATTATGGGTACTCGTTAGAACCGCCTCATTGAGGCGGTTCTAACAAGTACCCACAATCTATATTTTAGAGCAGAAATAAGAAAAATAAGGTTTACCCCTGCAAACCCCAGTTTTACTATATAAAAGTGGGGTTCAATGGGGTCAGAATAATATAGGCGTGTTTTCGTGATGCCTTGTTTTTCTTTTCAAACAAACCAGTAATGTGGGTTCTTGGTGGTATTGTCTAAATGAGATGATTCTCACAAGAATCCACAACATGTATTTTGAACAACATCACGAAAACATGCCTAAATAATTTTGAACCCCTTGAACCCCACTTTTATACAGTAAAACTGGGGTCAAAAGGCATAAACCATATTTTTCTTATTTCTGCTCTAAAATATGGAGTGTGAGTACCAGGTCATCGTCGAGGTGGTTCTAACGAGTACCCACAATCTATATTTTAGAGCAGAAATAAGAAAAACATCACCAGTTTTCGTTTTAAAATTTCCATTTTTTTTTCAGTGGTAAGGTTTACAATGCATTTGTACAGGCATGTTTTCAACATGAAGTAAAACTGGGGTCAAAAGGGGTAAACCATATTTTTCTTATTTCTGCTCTAAAATATGGAGTGTGAGTACTCGTTAGAACCAGGTCATCGTCGAGGTGGTTCTAATGAGTACCCACAATCTATATTTTAGAGCAGAAATAAAGAAAACATCACCAGTTTTCATTTTAAAATTTCCATTTTTTTTCGGTGGTAAGGTTTACAATGTCTTTGCATAGACATGTTTTCAACATGAAGAAAAAGGGAAAATTATCTCTCAATTATCCCTTCTACACCTCTTTATGTGAATACATGTATATGAAAAGCAAGATGAATACAAAATAAAGAGGGCCACGAAGATGGCCCTGAATTGCTCCCCTGAGTCCAAGAAGTCATAAAGCTTCAAGTCATGTGAATAACTGACAGCCATCTTATTCCATGAAGCATAACCATTATATACATCATATACCATAAGTTCATCTGGGTAAATGGAGAGATCCAGAACCATATAAATCATTCATACTGGTTATATGGGGAAGTCTAGAACCATATAAACCAGTTCAAATTGGTTAAATGGGAATGTCTAGAATGGTATAAATCAGTTCAAACTGGTTAAATGGGGAGGTGTAGAACCATACAAATCAGCTCAAACTGGTAAATGGGGAGGTGAAGAACCATACAAATCAGTTCAAACTAGTAAATTGGGGAGGTCTAGGATGGTATAAATCAGTTCTAACCGATCAAATGGGGAGTTCTAGAATGGTATAAATCAGTTCAAACTGGATAAATGGGGAGGTGTAGACCATATAAATCAGTTCAAACCAGTAAATTGGGGAGGTCTAGAATGGTATAAAACAGTTCAAACTGGATAAATGGGGAGGTGTAGACCATACAAATCAGTTCAAACCAGTAAATTGGGGAGGTCTAGAATGGTATAAAACAGTTCAAACTGGATAAATGGGGAGGTGAAGACCATATAAATCAGTTCAAACCAGTAAATTGGGGAGGTCTAGAATGGTATAAACTAGTTCAAACCAACAAATGGGGAGGTCTAGAATGGTATAAATCAGTTCAAACTGGATAAATGGGGAGGTGTAGACCATATAAATCAGTTCAAACCAGTAAATTGGGGAGGTCTAGAATGGTATAAAACAGTTCAAAGCGATCAAATGGGGAGGGCTAGAATGGTATAAAACAGTTCAAACCGATCAAATGGGGAGGTCTAGAATGGTATAAATCAGTTCAAACCGATCAAATGGGGAGTTCAAGAATGGTATAAATCAGTTCAAACCAATATGGGGAGTTCTAGAATGGTATAAATCAGTTCAAACTGGATAAATGGGGAAGTGTAGACCATATAAATCAGTTCAAACCAGTAAATTGGGGAGGTCTAGAATGGTATAAAACAGTTCAAACCGATCAAATGGGGAGGTCTAGAATGGTATAAAACAGTTCCAACCGATCAAATGGGGAGGTCTAGAATGGTATAAAACAGTTCAAACCGATCAAATGGGGAGGTCTAGAATGGTATAAACAGTTCAAACCGATCAAATGGGGAGGTCTAGAATGGTATAAATCAGTTCAAACCGATCAAATGGGGAGGTCTAGAATGGTATAAATCAGTTCAAACTGGTTAAATGGGGAGGTGTAGAACCATACAAATCAACTCAAACTGGTAAATTGGGGAGGTCAAGAATGGTATAAATCAGTTCAAACTGATTAAATGGGGAGTTCTAGAATGGTATAAAACAGATCAAACTGGTTAAATGGCAGAATCTAGAACGGTATAAATCAGTTCAAACTGGATAAATGGGGAGGTGTAGACCATACAAATCGGTTCAAACCAGTAAATTGGGGAGGTCTAGAATGGTATAAAACAGTTCAAACTGGATAAATGGGGAGGTGTAGACCATATAAATCAGTTCAAACCAGTAAATTGGGGAGGTCTAGAATGGTATAAAACAGTTCAAACCGATCAAATGGGGAGATCTAGAATGGTATAAATCAGTTCAAACTGGATAAATGGGGAGGTGTAGACCATATAAATCAGTTCAAACCAGTAAATTGGGGAGGTCTAGAATAGTATAAAACAGTTCTAACTGATCAAATGGGGAGGTCTAGAATGGTATAAAACAGTTCAAACCGATCAAATGGGGAGGTCTAGATTGGTATAAATCAGTTCAAACCCATCAAATGGGGAGGTCTAGAATGGTATAAAACAGTTCAAACCGATCAAATGGGGAGGTCTAGAATGGTATAAATCAGTTCAAACCGATCAAATGGGGAGTTCAAGAATGGTATAAATCAGTTCAAACCGATCAAATGGGGAGTTCTAGAATGGTATAAATCAGTTCAAACTGGATAAATGGGGAGGTCTAGAATGGTATAAATCAGTTCAAACCAGTAAATTGGGGAGGTCTAGAATGGTATAAAACAGTTCAAACCGATCAAATGGGGAGGTCTAGAATGGTTTAAAACAGTTCAAACCGATCAAATGGGGAGGTCTAGAATGGTATAAATCAGTTCAAACCGATCAAATGGGGAAGTCTAGAATGGTATAAAACAGTTCAAACCGTTCAAATGGGGAGGTCTAGAATGGTATAAAACAGTTCAAACCGATCAAATGGGGAGGTCTAGAATGGTATAAATCAGTTCAAACCGATCAAATGGGGAGGTCTAGAATGGTATAAATCAGTTCAAACTGGTTAAATTGGGAGGTGTAGAACCATACAAATCAGCTCAAACTGGTAAATTGGGGAGGTCTAGAATGGTATAAATCAGTTCAAACTGATTAAATGGGGAGTTCTAGAATGGTATAAAACAGATCAAACTGGTTAAATGGCGGAATCTAGAACTGTATAAATCAGTTCAAACTGGATAAATGGGGAGGTGTAGACCATACAAATCAGTTCAAACTAGTAAATTGGGGATGTCATGTAAATCAGTTCAAACTGTCTAGAACTGACACAACTTGGTGTTTGGAGGTGTCTACACAATCGATCTTTGCCAGACCTGACACTGTCAAATCTGACAAGACCGATTTTGTAGACAGGTTCATTAGACAAAAGTTTTGTCAAAAATTTATGGGTAATTGACATTTGTGCATCACATTTAAAAAAGCCCTTAACATGAACACCCCACTAAACCCCCTATGTTATATAGAAAAAAAAATGTGGTCTGCAGGGGGTATACCTTATTTTGCTTATTTCTGCTCCAAGACATAGGTTGTGGGTACTCGTTAGAACCGCCTCATTGAGGCGGTTCTAACGAGCACCCACAACCAATTTTTGGAATACAAATAAGAAAAATATAGCATATTTTCATCAGAAAATTCACCAAGTTGGAGATAAGAAAGAATGCAGTTTCTTACATGCTTTTCAATGAATGATAGAGATTTATCAGTGAAATATAAATCGATATTTTCACTGTTTCAAACAGTGAAAATACGATTTTTTATTTTTCACTGTTTGGGACTACTTTTTTCTTCAAATCTAACTCTAATTTCAATTTTATCTTTGTCAGATAACTGAACAATACTGAAATGTGTTCGAATTGACGCATAGCCCGTTCATGTGGGACGGGGACGTTACTGACGTCATTTATGACGCTGACGTCACGTCTTTTGTAACGTGACGTTAGACTTGACAGCAACTTCTTTGGAAAACTACTCTCTCAATTATTTCATTAATCATTCATAATAATACCATCCCAGGCCATTTCTCAGGTGCAAACTTTCAGTTTACACCCAATAGTATACCCGCTAAACACGATGGACACCACTAAATTGATGCGAAACGAACAGGAACAAAGATAATTTTCTCTGAATGTGAGCGACACCATTAAAGACGCTAAATATTGCCTTTTGAAGCATGTAAGAAACAGAAAATTTGATTTTTTCAGTGCAAGATCAAATTTTATTTCACTCATGAACACCAAAACTGCTATTTTCACTCGTGGCTACGCCACTCGCGAAAATAACAGTTTTGGTGTTCATTCGATGAAATAAAATTCGATCTTACACTGAAAAAATCAAATATCCTCTATATGATATATGGGTGTGTTATCATGATGTATATCAAGTAAATTCAACATTGTTGAATCTGATAATGTCAATTTATTTTTAGTTTGAAGTTAAACTACGTAATCACTAGTATTAAGATCCTATTAAGCTGGGCATTTAATCCCTTCTAAGCGGTTTACCAGCGTAGAGCACATTCTTGCACCAGTAACTGACAACTGTCCGCCTTGAATCAGTGGAAAGGGGGAAATGACTAATAATCAAACAAACTACCACCACCCTCCACAAGGGAATTTTGCCAGACTCTGTGGTGGTCAAATTAGTGAACACCAGTGAGACCTTGATAAAATCAACAAGTCAATGTTATATCAAACTGAGTCACTAGGCCCAGCTAAAATTCTTTTTTCAATTTCAAGCACAGCTTTTGGGTCCTCACTGCCTCACTGAGGGAGTTAGCTGCTTCAATGAGGCAGTTTTAACCAGTACATAGTACTACATATCTTTTTTTCTTTTCAGCAGAAATAAGAAACCAACACATCTTTGCAGATTTAACTTTACCATGTCAACTCATTACGATAACACACCCGTGCAACATAGTGCATTTTTCACATCTTCAAAATGGTTACTTTTCTTATGTAAATCCGTGATAATTTTGTTATAAATGTTCAAAACATAGGTTGAGGGTGCTCGTTAGAACCGCCTCAGTGAGGCGGTTCTAACGAGTACCCACAACCTATGTCTTGGAGCAGAAATAAGAAAAATAATGTATACCCCCGTAAACCCCAGTTTTCTCTATATAAAGTGGGGATTAGGGGGTCTTCATTTCACAGACTTGTTCACGTGATGTTGAATACAGATGGCTTGTTTACTGTGGCTTTTTGAACCCACACAGTGACACTTGTGTCCTCAGAGAATTTTTCCCATCATGAAAACATGCCTATATAATTTTAGTCCCTTGAACCCCACTTTTATATGGTGAAACTGGGGTTTAAAGGCGTATACCCTATTTTTCTTATTTCTGCACTAAATTATAGATTGTGGGTACTCGTTAGAACCGCCTCATTGAGGCAGTTCTAACGGGTACCCACATCTATATTTTGAGCAGGAATAAGGTAAATATTACAATTTTTATCTTACATTTGGGGGGGGGGGGGGGGGGGTTCAGCCCTAAAGTTAACAATGTATTGTATAGGTGTGTTTGATAATGCCATATATACCGAATCTCTAAATATCCATATATTTATGAAAATTTAGGGAGACTTTTCTGATTTTATCTTGAAAAGGTATGTTGTGTGTACTCATTAGGATTCTAATTAATACACACAACAGTTACTTTACACAAGATCAAAACCATGTCCTTAAGGGGAATGGGAACACCTTCAGGGGAGGCAACCCCTGCAAAAGTATTTTTGTCTTCCATGTCAATAGGGGTCAACTCTTAAAGGAAAGAATTTGCTCCTTTAAGAGTAGACACCTTTTTCAGTGGTACAGAGCTTAAAGAAAAGCAAACAGGAAGTCCTGAAAGTTGTCTCGATTTGAAAAATGGCGGAAAAATCTGCGAGGTGTTCCCATTCCCCCAAAAGAAATTCCAAAATTGCCTCATGAACAGGGACTATAGTCAACACTCAGTAGTTGGAACTACCTCTATCTGGAAAAGATTTCAATGGTTCCAAAGACATTAAAGGTTGAATGTATACAGAGAAGTTTACATGAGCGTTTGTTTGTTTACTGACCACTCAACACTAATAAGGTCATATTGAGACATTCAGTTTACCTAATCACACTTCCCAGGCAAGCTTATACAGAAGCAATTGACCAGTACAGTGTACATTCTTTTGCCAGAAACTGAAAACTGCCCTTCCTAAATCAGCTGATAGAATAGAAACCATTTCATGATCAATCTCAACGAAAAATTGTTGCCGACCCCAGCAGGTATCAGACATGTATCCAACTGAGCTACCAAGGCAGGCTATTCAGAAAGGAGTTTTTTTTTTGTTGTTTTTTCAAGATTATTTTACTTATTTCCAGCGAATCGCTAATCAGAGGTGGGCGACAAATGGTGACAAACACCTGACCTTCTCTTGCAGAACTTGGCATCTCACAAGTCATGTTGTCCGAGCGTGGTGAGAGATGTAATGATTCAGAGTCAGCGCTCTTACCCATTAGGCCATAAAGGCCCATTTTAACAAAGGTGTTCATTACACAGACTTGTAAATGTGTTGTTCCAGCAAAATGAACAGGCCTTCAGGACATGCTCAGTATGAACCTACCATAGCTATTTTGAATCCAAAACCCGGCTCTCCCAGTAGATTCTCCTTTGGTATCCTACAGTCCTCGAATATAAGATTACACGTTGACGTTGCCTTTATTCCCAATTTATCTTCTTTCTTCCCAAGGGTCAGGCCCGAGATAGGCTTCGGTACAAGAAAGGCACTAATACCCTGCAACAAGTGTATCACAAGATAAAGAAGAAAGAAAAATCCTACTAATCTGGACACCTACAGGACTTGTTGTAATTCTCCTAAAATTTTAACATAGAGTGAAACTCCGCTAATAAGACCAATTTAAGGGGTCAGGTTGTGTTTTCATCAAAATTTATTTGGAAAATGACTGAACTTTTAGCAAACAGTGGAGGCCCTGATCAGATGCCGCGTTCTGCAGCGTCTGATCTGGGCCTGCACTGTTTGCCAGGGTACCCGCTTTGGGGTTTCTGGTATTAAATGGGTTATTTTAAGACGAATTATGCTTTAAAAAGCTTATTTAGTAGATTGCAGTTATTCCTTCTATATGTTTTCTGCATACATTCTCCTCTGGTCAGAGACCAACTTTGGAACTGTTCAAAAGTGGTCTTAAAGACCACTTTTGAACAGTCCCAAAGGTGGTCTTAATATAGGAATTTTACTGTATTTGTTTCACCAGCCTGCAAGAAGTGCAAAAGGTGTGTGTGTGTGTGAATTCGGGTTTAACGTCGCTTTCAACAATTTTTCAGTCATGTCATGACGGTGGCTGGTTGCGACAGGGAGCTCAGTGCTCACTTTTATAGTGCTGCCTCACTGAAGTGTCATGTCCCAGACACATTACATGATACCACACCCAGTCACATTATCCTGGCACTGGGTCGACCAGTCCTAGCTCTACCCCGTATATCTGAGTGCCAAGCGAGGAACAGCAAGTACCATTCTTAACGACTTTGGTATGTCGCGGCCCGGGATCGAGCCCGTGACCTCCCATTCCCCAAAGTGGACACTCTACCAACTGAGCTATCGGGACCGGTGTAGACCCTGATCAGACTTCATGTTCATTTGAAGTCATCAAGTTTGTGGCTAAAATGACAGCTCTAAATTTCCATCCAAAAATAATGTTCAATGAAACATGCCTACGTGACAAAATAATAGAACAAGTGTAGCGCGAGGGTCACTCGGTTTGCTTAATCTTTCTGCAATGCATAGTAAGAATCAGCACTCTTAACCACTAGGCCAGTGTGGCCTTGGTTTCAGGATTAAAGCAAGGCCCAGCCAACACTATTCAGATCATATGGAGCCAGTCAGTTTACCCAGCCAAACTTCCTGGGCAGGCTTAGATGCATTAGCAGTTAACCCATTATATGCTAGTGGACTCTTCCATTGCTATATGTTGGACAAGTCCATTTGTCATATAAGGATTGGGAGGCCAATTTTTTTCTTTCTTATTCTATTTTTCACAGAAAATTCTGTTAGCAAATAGTGCAGGCCCAGATCAGACACCGCAGAATGCGGCATCTGATCTGGGCTTGCATTGTTTGCCAAGGTACCCCTTTAGGGGTGCCCGCATGTAATGGGTTAACCAGTACAGTGCACAGTATTTTGCTAGAAACTGACAACTGTCCTTCCTGAATCAGAGGAAAGAAAAGAACCTCCTGACCACCAGTAAGACGCACATCCGACTGAGCTACCGAGACCAGCAATAAATGATGACGAGGTGTCAGATGAGTATCTCTCAATCATTTATTTTTTGTTACATATATCCATGTTGCGCTACCTTCAGTTATCACTCATTTTAGTCTGTCTCTACGTGGCCAAACATCATCTCTGACACTGCCTCCTGGCATTTTTGGCCCCAGGCCTATAATTTGAACAATCTTGGTGGAGGTCCATTGGATGAAGCTTCATACACTGCCTCCTGCTTAAGGGGAATGGGAACACCTTCAGGGGAGGCAATTCCTGCAAAAGTAGTTTTGTATCCCATGTCAATAGGGGTCTACTCTTAAAGGAAAGAATTTGCTCCTTTGCACATTCTTTCCTTTAAGAGTAGACCCCTTTTTCAGCGAGACAGGGCTTATAGAAAAGCAAACAGGAAGTCCCAAAAGTTTTCTCCTTTCAAAAAAGGTGGGAAATACACCAGAGTTCCCATTCCCCTTAACAGCCACCTCTTAATAACAACCAGTTTTGGTGTTTTTCTGGGTAGTTGTTTAACAGAGGTAACACTTACTGTATGGCACAGCATGAAAACTTTCTACCCCCAAAATAATGTTCATTACTGACCTAGTCGGCTCAAGTTACAGTGTTGTGAATTTATGACCTACCCCATGTTTCTTGCTTCTGTCTGTTGTAGCAAAAACCTGGAAAATACAGAGTAAAATATAGCTGAAATTCAATGGCCCAAACATCCACAGGGCTATGGAATTTAGTTCTAGACATGGGCAGTTTTTTTTATACAATTATCCCATTATATACTGCTGGACTCTTTCATTTCTATATGTTGGACAAGTCCTTTTGTCATACAAGAAGACCATGATGGACCTATATCGCTCACCTGAGCTAAGAGATAAACATGTGGGTCCCGGGACAGGGCAATTTTTGGCCCCAGGTCCATAACTTTCACAACCTCGGAAGAGGTCCACTGAATGAAGCTTAATATCAAATATTTCTGGTTTCGGATAAAAAGATTCTTGTAGTTTTGGCCCCTAGGCTATAATTGGAACAAACTCGAAAGATCTTGGCCTTTGGTTTCAGACAAGAATATTTTTAAAGGTTTTCCCTATATTAGCCTATGTAAGACCCGGGGCAGCACCATTTTTGGCCCCAGGGATATAAATTGAACAATCTTGGTATAGGTCCACTACAAGCAGATTCATACCAAATATCAAAGACCTGAGCCTTCTGGTTTCAGACAAGAAGGTTCTCTCTATATAAGCCTGTGTAAAACATGTGGGCCCTTTGGCCCAATGGCTATAATTTGAACATTCTTGGTAGAGGTCCATTTGATGAAGCTTCATACAAAATATCGAAGACATGGGCCTTCTGGTTTCAGGCAAGAAGATTCTCAAATGTTTTTCCCTATATAATTAAGCCTATGTTAAACCAGTGGGCCCCAGGGTGGGACCATTTTTGCCCCCCCAGGGCTATAACTTGAACAATCTTTGCAATGGTACACTAGATGCAACTTCATACCAAATATCAAAAACCTGGGCCTTCTGGTTTCAGACAAGAAGTGTTTTTTAAGGTTTTTCCCTATATAAGCCTATGTAAAACCAGTGAGAGTGTGGGGGGGGGGGGAGCATTTTTGGCCGCATGGCTATAATTTGAACAATCTTGGTAGAGGTCCACTAGATGAAGCTTCATACCAAATATCAAAGACCTGGGCCTTCTGGTTTCAGACAAGAAGATTTTTTAAGGTTTTCCCTATATAAGCCTATGTAAAACCAGTGAGCCCAGCGCGGGGGGCATTTTAACCACATGGCTATAATTTGAACAATCTTGGTAGAGGTCGACTAGAGGAAGCTGCATAACAAATATCAATGACCTGGGTCTTCTGGTTTCAGACAAGAAGATTTTCAAAGTTTTTCTCTATATAAGCCTATGTTATACAAGTATATTTTTCAAGGATTTCTCTATGTCGAATAGAAGGGAGGCAATTATCAGGAATCAATAAAATTAACCCACAGCTCCCATCAGAGACACCAAAGGGAAAGAAACACAAACATGAAACAACAAACCCTAATGGAAACATCAATAGTGGAAAGCCAAAAGAACAGTTACTTTCCCACAAACTGGCCAATAGGCTATCCAAAATAAAATATGTAATACAAGCGACACAAACACCCAAAGACAAACCATAACAAGCCTATGTAAAACCAGTGTGCCCCGGCACGGGGGCATTTTAGGCCCCAGGGTTATAATTTGAGCAATCTTGGTTGAGGTCCACTAGATGAAGCTTTGTACCAAATATCAAAGACGCCTTCTGGTTTCAGACAAGAAGATTTCCAAAGGTTTTCTCTATATAAGCCTATGTTAAACCAGTGGGCTCCGGCACGAGGGCTTTTTTGGCCCTAGGGCTATAATTTTAACAATCTTGGTAGAGGTCCACATACCAAATATCAAAGACCTGGGCCTTCTGGTTTCAGACAAGATTTTTAAAGGTTTTTCCCTGTATAAGCCTATGTAAAACCAGTGGGCCCAGGTGTGGGGGCATTTTTAGCCCCAGGGCTATAATTTGAACAATCTTTGTAGAGGTCCACTAGATGAAGCTTCATACCAAATACCAAAGACCTGGGCCTTCTGGTTTCAGACAAGAATATTTTTAAAGGTATTTTCTTATTTTCTCCTTTTTGTTGCCATTTAAACCCGAAGTCTGCATGAAATGAAATTCTTTGGACACTTTTGAGAGAGGACCACCCAAAGATCATTTCTGCCAAGTCTCGTCAAAATCTGTTCAGTGGTTTATGAGATGTCTTTTAAAGGAATTGTGAACGGATGGACAGACAGACGTTGCTATTCTAATAGCAAATAGTGCAGGCCCTGATCAGACGTCGCTTTCTGCGGCATCTGATCTGGGCCTACACTGTTTGCCAAGGTACCCCTTTAGGATGCAATGGGTCATACCCTAATTTTACTGCAAAGACCTTTTTTCAAATGCATCATTTTCTACAGCATGGTACTAAGAGTTTAATTTGCTCTTTATTCCTGTCCTTCACACAAATCAGGCCCACCAAACTATGAATGTGGTTAGTTAGTACATGTATATAGTTAAAACTTTGAATATTTAATATGGCACATATACTACAGTCAAATGCAAAAGCTACTCACATTTTTTTCGGCAAAAATACCACTGTATTTAACATTGTACTAACTAGATTTGTTTGTTTGTTCGAGTTGAGTTTTAATGTCCCCGTCAACATTATTTAGGTAATTTTGAATGCATTGCTTCCGATTTCGTGGGACTTTTACCCGACATCGAGATAAAATGACATCTCAAGTCCTACTGCCTGTAGACACCGCTAGTTTAAGGAGCAGTCCAACTCGCATCACTTTTCCTGGGCTGGCTTAGACTTGAGCGGTTTTACTAGTACTCAAGTTCGGTCTGTTTCCGCTCTGCATGGAAGCATCATGCAGCCCAGTCTATTTCTCCAAGCCACCTTGTGCGGAGGCGATGTACTTACTAGAACTGTTATCATTTTGACTATTAACAAGATCATTGAAGCTAACAATAGTTTAAACAAACAAGATATTATCACACCCAACATTTGTGTAAAGTTATATTAAAATCCATCAATAAATGTAGGCACAAGAGTGATGACAAAGTTTTTTTTCTAAAAATAGCCACAGTGACCTTACACTGCAGCTTTAAACAATGTACCATAACTCTGCGACGAATCATCTAACCAGATAGCACAGATAATATGCGCATCCCCTATTGCTGCTTAAGGTTCCATTGAAGTTTTGTTGAATTTCTGCAAGTAGTTGCTACGAATTCGCGTGGACAAGAACAGTACCCTATATATTCATGCAGAATTCATCAAAGGCCCATAACTGTTGGAAAACTCATCGAACCAAAACACCCAGGTGATATGCCCAACCACCTTCGATACTTAATATTCCCATGAAGTTTCATTGAAATCTGCCCAGTAGTTTTTGAGAATTCACGTAGACAAGAGCGGGACGGAGGGACGAAGCGGTGACTAAATACTCCCCTGAAATTCTTCGGGGAGCATAAAAAGCAGTCTGAGGGACAGCCAAATCCCCCTGCCGCACTTTGTATCAAGGCTCAACCTTGTGACCTTCACCTGTGACCTTGACCTTGAGTTGGCATGGTTTATTTATGGTTCCGCACATCAGCTCACTGAGGGGTATATTTCACAAAAGTTTAATGAAAATCCTTCCAGGGGTAAAAGGAGTTATGGAACGGACACAAAATTCAAAGTTTCAAACTCATGACCTTCAACTGTGACCTTGACCTTAGTTTGGCATGGTTTATTTATGTGATATGCACATCAGCTCACTGATGGGGACATTTGGCCAACGTTTAATGAAAATCCTTTGAAGGGTAAAGGAGATATTAAACGGACACAAAATGCAAAGATTCAAACTCGTGACCGTCCAACGTGACCTTGACCAGGTGTTGACATGATTTATTTATGGGCTCTGCACATGAGCTCACTGAGGGGGATAATTGACCAAAGTTTAATGAAAATCCTTTGAGGAGTAAAGGAGATATGGAACTAACAAAAAAATCAAAGTTTTAAACTTGTGACCTTCAAATGTGACCTTGACCTTGAGTCAGCATGGCTCTTTTATGGGTTCTGCACATCAGCTCACTGAGGGGGATATTTGACCAAAGTTTAATGAAAATCCTTTGAAGGGTAAAGGAGATATGGAATGAACACAAAAATCAAACTTTTAAATTCTTGACCTTTAAATGTGACCTTGACCTTGAGTTGGCAAGGTTTATTTATGAGTTCTGCACATCAGCTCACTGAGAAGATTATTTGACCAAAGTTCAACGAAAATCCTTCCAAGGGTAAAGGAGATATGGAATGGACACGAAATTCCAAGTTTCAAACCGGTGACCTTCAACTGTGACCTTGACCTCGAGTCCGCATGGTTCATTTATAGGTTCTGCACACCAGCTCACTGAGAGGAATAAATGACCAAAGTCCGATGAAAATCCTTCCAAGGGTAAAGGAGATATGGAATGGACACGAAATTCCAAGTTTCAAACCTGTGACCTTCAACTGTGACCTTGACCTTGAGTCGGCATGGTTCGTTTATAGGTTCTGCACACCAGCTCACTGAGAGGAATAAATGACCAAAGTCCCAGAAGATTAGAAACTGCTTGTGACCCATGACAAACCATTTGAAAAAGAATAATTCTGAGGGAACAGAAATAATGGTTTATGCAAATGAAAATGCAAATGCTGGCTGAGAGACCTGCATACTGTTTTTCTTTGCTATTTCTAAACACAAGATGCTGGTTTATTATTAGCCTAGTGAAAGACATGCATGAACATATTGTATACAGGTGCATCTGCATCTCAATTATATGGCAGACATCACTCTAACATGCAAGATTTCAAGTACTTAAGGGGAATGGGAACACCTGGCAGATTTTTCCACCTTTTTTCAAAGGGAGACAACTTTTGGGACTTCTAGTTCACTTTTCTATAAGCCCTGTCCTGCTCAAAAAGGGGTCTACTCTTAAAGGAAAGAATTTGCTCCTCAGGAGCAAATTCTTACCTTTAAGAGTAAACCCCTATTGACATGGGAGACAAAAATACTTTTGCATGAGTTGCCTCCCCTGAAGGTGCATCCATTCCCCTTAAAATTTCTCAACATCCCACCACTGAGTTAATGATGAGCACTAAAGACAAACTGAGTATCTTCACATTGTGGTATGGTAAGAGAGCATGTTTGCATTGTGCTGTAGCTGCTCACTGCTTTGTTTAGTGTAGAAAAGGCCTTTAATCATCCTAGCTATATGCATTAAACACAACTAAATCTGAAACTCTATTTTGAGCCAAACAGATGTTCCAGCCATTTCTTTGTAGTAGGTCATTAAGACTACATTTAAATAACAGCTCCCCATTAACATAATGTTGCATTTCACCTATTTTACAACTATAAACAAACAAACTAACAACCCTGAGAAAAACATCTTTTACTAAGCAGGTAATGGTTTTGTTTGATTGATTTGAGGTGTAACATCCCCGTCAACACTGTATAGGTCATTTTGGAGCTGTTGCTTCCAATTTTGTGGGACTTTTACCCAACACTGAGATGAAATGACATCTCAAGTCCTGTCGCCCAATGAAACAAATAGCGTTTATAAGCATGGAGGGTCTGACTTGCACTGCTTTGCCTGGGCAGACTTAGATCCTCTAAGCGTTTCACCAATACTCGTGTGCGGTCGGTTTCAGCCCTGCGTGGAAGCATCATGCAGCCCATCTATTTCTTCAAGCACTAATGGGCAAGGGCCAACAACAGGTAAGGTATGAAGCACTGACTAATACTCAACATCTAATGGAACACATGATACTTGATTTTATTTTTACATGCCACGGACATTCAGCTCACAAATCAAAGACTGATATGTATTGCAATGAGAAAATACGCCATGCGCACTAAAAAGTCTCATACTGATGAATCGGCATTTTCTCCAACCCTGCCTTCAACCAAGCAGAATCTTAACATATCATCACGAAAACACACCTATATAACTCTGACCCCCTTGAACCCCTATTTTATATAGCACAACTGGGGTTTACAGGGGTAAATCTTATTTTTCTTATTTCTGCTCTAAAATATACATTGAGGGTACTCGTTAGAACCGCCTCCATGAGGCGGTCATGACGAGTACCCACAATCTATATTTTGTTTCTCTCTAAAATATAGATTGAGGGTACTCTTTAGAACCGCCTCCATGAGGCGGTTCTAATGAATACCCACAATCTATATTTTGAGCAGAAATGAGAAAAATATCACAATTTTTCATCTTCAAGTTTTCGATTTTTTCTGCAATAAAGTTTACAATGCATTTGTACAGCTTGTTATCGTAATGTCTTTTCTTTCTTATCTGTTTCCAACTTACAACAGTGGCCTCTGATTCATATCCATTCGTTATCCAGGATTTTGTTCCATTAAGAACCCACTCATCTCCGTCTAGTCTTGCGTTGGTCGAGGCTGCACCAGCATCACTGCCATTTCCTACAAATCACATAATGCTCACACTTGAGTCCAGGGGCCAGTTGTTCAAAACTAACGACGTCGTTAGTTAACATATCTTTTTTTGTTGGGGGGGGGGGGGGTGTTACGGCCCTTGAAAGATTATTTCACTCATATGGAGCTGATTGTTAATCAGAGGTGGGCAAAAACCAGAGCTCCCGGAGAAAAACCACCTGACCTTCGTTGCAGAACTTGGCGTCTCACATGTGACCCGAGCGAGGCTCGAACCCACAGCGGTGAGAGACCTAATGATTTAGAGTCAGCGCTCTTATCCACTAGGCCATGGAGGCCTGTTTAACATATCTTTAAAATTCCTATCATGTAATAAGGCAAATACGCGAATATTTTGGCCGAAAAAAAAATGAAAGCTGCTCTCATTTTTTCAGCAAAAGTTACACTATATTAGATATCATACTTGCTTGAACATTTAACAATTTGACCACTAAAGAGCTCGTTAAGCTAATGAGGCTTTGAACAAACAGCCCAAGATGTTCAAAACTTACAAGGTTGTTAGTTAACAGATTGTTGAAACTTTGATCATTTAACCCTTATCCTGCTAAATATTTGAATTAGCCACACCCATTTCTGACTACCAGCCAATCAGATTACATACTATAACGTTTTCATTCAAATTCACGAACTGAATGACATCTGCCAGGGGCCAGTTGTTCAAAACTAACGACATCGTTAGTTAACATATCGTTAAAACTTTGATCGTTTATTATGGCAAATATGCTAATATTTTTGCTGAAAAAAATGTGAGCAGCTTTTGCGAATGCAAAAGCTGCTTACATTTCTTCAGCAAAAGTACCAAAAATTCATACATCTTTTCTTTTTAATACTGTATTTTTCTAACATTTGCCATCCATGCACATGCATATTATTTTTCTTATTACTGCACAAAAATGTATGTTGTGGGTACTCATTAGGCACTTCTAATAAGTACCCACAACAGATGTGTTCATGCAAAATATATCAGTACACCACAACCTCATTATAACACTGTTTGTTGTAACATGGTTTTGCATATAACACGGTTTCAAGATGGATCCCAAAAATGTATAGCTTATACAGAAAAAAAAAATGACTATAAATGGTCATTTTTCTATATAATCTATACATTTTTGTTTGGATATAACAGGGTTGTATAACGAATACGGTTTCTGCTTTGGACCCCATTAATAGTGTTATAAAGAGGTTGTGGTGTACTTTTCGGATGAAAAAATAACAATACACTATCTGAAGCTATGTCTATACCGAGGCTTTTGTAATGCAGAACTTGCTTGGTTCTAGTGTCAACACAGATGCTAATGCTATGAACCTATTGAGCTTTTGGAATATATTTTGGGATTTACAGTTTGTTTACTTATTTTTTTTTTCATTTTGTCAGAATGAGAAGGCAAAATTATATTAGCACACCACCTTTCAAGCAATACTCATAGCTGGCATTGCAGTTTAAGTGTTTAACCCAAACAGTACCAGAAACCCCAAAACTGGTGCCGTGGCAAACAGTGCAGGCCCAGATCAGACGCCGCAGAACGCGGCATCTGATCAGGGCCTCCACTGATTGCTAAAAGTTCAGTCATTTTCCAAATAAATTTTGATGAAAAAACTACCTGACATCCCAAATTTTGAAATGAACTCCTGCTATATATAAGGAGGAAGATTCCATGTGGTACAAAAAGGGTTCAACATTGTTTGTAAATACATGTAATTATCCTGCTTCATAGATGGGTATCAATTATTCTTCTTCCTTTCTTTATACATTTTACCAGTAATCCAAAAAAGTGAAACATTGATAAATAAAGGTTATCCATTGTGCATACATTAGATTTCCAAAGGAGACTTTTGACAGTCGTTTAAGATAACCATCAAACCCACCATCTCTTGGTTTGACCAAGCCAGGGCCATTTTTCATTTGCATGTAAAACGAGGTCTGTCACAGTAGTAAGTTTAAATTTAGGATTTTTTATAATACCCACCTGGTTCACTCAAAGCAAAGCAACCAACTCTGTCCCCATTTAAGAAGGGTTTCAAAAATTTCTCTTTTTGCTCTGGTGTGGCGTAACCTTTCAGTGGCCCCAAGTATAAAGACTGCAAGAAAAATCATAGACAACAGTTTTAATTCCTTCAGTTTAGCCTTAGACATGACAAGCGACGATTTTGAATACTGTAAACCATCTGTGCACAGCATTCTATAGATAGTCAAACTTCCATCACGTGAACCAGTCTGTGAAATGAAAACCCTGCTAAACCCAGCCTTATATTGAGAAAACTGGGTTTATGTGGTTATACATTATTCTTATTATTTCTGCTCCAAGATATAGGTTGTGGGTATTCGTTAGAACTGCTACAATGAGGTGGTTCTAATGACCACCCTAAACCTATGTCTGCAGTATAAACAAGAAAAATATCACAGATTTTCAATAGAAAAGTAGTCATTTTGGAGCTGTGAAAGAATGAACAATGTCGCACAGGTGTGTTATTGTCCTGAATGGCTCCAACACCTTTGGAGATAACAGTAGTTTCAGCCACTAAGTTGGCCCCCGCCCATAGGGGCTTGAAGAAATATATGGGCTGCATGATGCTTCCACGCAGAGCTGAATCCGGCCCGCACACTAGTACCAGTAAACCGCTTAGAGGATCTAAGCATGTCCAGGAACCGCGGTGCGAGGCGGACCGTTCATGCCTAATAAACCCTATTGGTTTCATTGGGCGACAGGGCTTGAGATGTCATTTCATCATAGTGTCGGGTAAAAGTTCCACAAAATTGGAAGCAATGTCTCCAAAATGACCTTTACAGTGTTGAAGGGGACGTTAAACCTCAGATCAAACAAACAAACAAATCAGCCACTAAGTGCTAAGCATAGTACGAGGTCAGGTGCTACAGTTTCATCACACATATATAATTTAGACCCCTTTAAACCCCACTTCCATAGAGTAGAACTGGCGTTTAAAAGGTTGTACAACATTTATCTTATTTCTGCTCGAAAACATAGATTGTGGGTACTTGCTAGAACTGCCTCAATGAGGCAGTTCTAACAAGTACCCACAATCCATGATTGAGGAAGTTCTAACAAGTACCCACAATCCATGTTTTGAGCAGAATTATGAAAATATCAGAATTTTTCTCTGAAAATTTTCACTTTCTTTGATGATAAAATTTTCAAAACATTTGTATAGTCATGTTTTTGTAATGAAAAACAGCTGTGCTAAACTAGCAAAAACTGTCAAAGCCTTTGAAGTTTCCCTGTTTATGGACCACTGGCAAACAGTGTAGGCCTAGATGAGATGCTGCAGTATGCAGCATCTCATCTAGGCTTCTACTGTTCATACAAAGCCAGCCTCGGTAGCTAAGACAAATACAGTAGAACTTCGATGGCTCGAACACCGATGGCTCGTTTCCAATGGCTGGGTCGAACTCGTACTTGAGCCCCTAGGGAAATCATCAAGATAAGAAATGATGTGGGATGATAAAGGAGATTTTAGTCTTTTATCTTGCAAATGTATGCTGTGTGTACTCATTAGAATCGCCACGGTGAGGTGATTCTAATGAGTTCACACAGCAAACATTTTCATTATCTTACATCGAAATATGTTCGAAAGTATCTCGTTATGCTTCTTGGCAGTGACCTTCAGTGGCTCGAACTACCGCTGTCTCGAATAAAGTTTCATGGTTCCAAAGGGGTTCGAGCCATCAAAGTTCTACTATATGTGTCTAACTGGTGATCAGGTCACTGGTTCGATACCTGGTGGGGCAGCAACATTCTTTTGTGGATGCTCATGAAATCTTTTCCATGGCTGTTCTCTCCCTTCCACTGATTAAAGCAGGTCACTTGTCAGTTTCAAGCAAAAGAATGTTCACTGAGCTGGTTAAGTGGTATGTATAAGCCCAACCAGAAAGTGTGGTTAGACCAGAGGACCATTGGTCCTGAATCGCTCACCTGACTTTTCTGAGGAAGTCCTCAAAGACTTTAATATGTGATCTTTGGCCAAGAGGGACCAAAGGTCTGTGTAACTTGGTGGGGATCTCAACTGTTTCCGAGATATTAAGCATTCAATGCAATAAAGGGAGTTGGCCCCCAGCCCCCCCCCCCCCCCCTCCTGGAACCGTAGGTCCAACGGTCCATTACACTGAATGCGACAAGAATATATATGGTTAATGGGTGGGGATCTTAACCGATTCCGAGATATTAAGCATTTTGTGGAAAAAAGGGGGTTAGGCATGCCCCCCTCCCTCACCCAGGGACCCCCCGGGTCCAAAGGTCCATGTCACTGAATGCGCCTTATCATAAGGAACAAGAATATATATGGTTTGTGGGTGGGGATCTTAACCTTTTCCGAGATATTAAGCATTTTGAGCAAAAAAGGGGGAGGGGCATGCCCCCCCCCCGACCCCTGGTACCCCAGGGTCCAAAGGTCCATGTCACTGAATGCGCCTCATCATAAAGAACAAGAGTATATATGGTTTATGGGTGGGGATCTTAACCGTTTCCGAGATATTAAGCATTTAATGCAAAAAAGGGGGTGGGGCATGCCCCCCTGGGACCCCCGGGTCCAAAGGTTCATGTCACTTAATGCGCCTTATGATCAGGAACAAGAATATATATGGTTCATGGATAGAGATCTTAACCGTTTCCGAGATATTAAGCATTTTGTGCAAAAAAAAGGGGTGGGGCATGCCCCCCCCCCGGACCCCTGGTACCCCATGGTCCAAAAGTCCATGTCACTGAATGGGCCTCATCATAAGGAACAAGAGTCTATATGGTTTATGGGTCGGGATCTTAACCGTTTCCGAGATATTAAGCATTTTGTGCAAAATAGGGGTGGGGCATGCCCCCCCCCCCCCCCCCCGGGAACCCCGGTACCCAAAGGTCCATGTCACTGAATGCGCCTTATCATAAGGAACAAGAATATATATGGTTTATGGGTCGGGATCTTAGCTGTTTTGGAGATATTAAGCATTTTGTGCCAAAAAGGGGGTGGGGCATGCCCCCCCGGGGGGCCCAGGGTTCCAAAATCCACGTCACTAAATGCGCCTCATCATAAGGAAAAAGAATATATATGGTTTAATGGCATTATTTGTAACAGTTTGCAAGATATCAGACATTTCTACTTTTTCCCATACAAATGTCCATGTTACCAAATTTAACCTTGGCGTAAAATAAGTCAAGGTCATCCCAGGGACACCATTTATGCAATTTATG
The DNA here is from genome assembly GCA_963580285.1 of Lucinisca nassula. Taxonomy (NCBI): domain Eukaryota; kingdom Metazoa; phylum Mollusca; class Bivalvia; order Lucinida; family Lucinidae; genus Lucinisca; species Lucinisca nassula. The sequence continues at coordinate 12,591,903 of OY757022.1, read as the reverse complement.
ATGGGCCCATGTCCCAGGTGCTACATGCCAAGTTTCATGCAAATCGGCCCAGTGGTTCCGGAGGAGAAGATTTTCGAAGGGTTTTTACCATATATGGGCATGGCGGCCATCTTGGTCATGTGACCTAGACCAAAAATGCAAACTTTCGTTCCCCCACCCCATGGAGCCTCCACATGAAATTTGACTACAATCAGCCAAGCGGTTCCGGAGGAGAAGACGTTTGAAAATGTGAACACACACACACACACAGAATTTTTGCCTGGCCATACTATCAGCTCACCAATGAGCCTTCGGCTCAGGTGAGCTAATAAACTGACCAGCTTGATAAAACTGAAAATAGTGTTGACTGAGTTGTAAACACCAGAACAAGCAAATGGAAAAAAAAACAAATACCCAGAGGCAAGCATGTTCATTTAAGTGACTGAGGACTGATCAGCCATAAAGCAATTGCTCAAGACATTCCAATGTTGTACATATCTGCCTTTAAAAGGATATGGTCATACCGAAATACTAAAATTACCATAAAATTCAATATATGAGGACTGTTCAAATCTGAATGCAACTAAGTACATAAAAATGATTCTGTGATAGATTTCGCTGAAAAATTTATTTTGTCCCCTCAAAGTATTCCCCTTTAACAGATATACAAACTTTCAGTCTTCTGATCCAATCATTGAATGCATTTTGGTAGTCTTTTCGAGGTATACTATGAAGGCACTGGAATATTGCAGAACCGAGGTGTTTGCTCTGTACAAATTTTCGACCAGAAAGGTATTTTTTCAGCCGCGGGAACAAAAAAAAGTCACACGGGGCACGGTCAGGGGAATACAGGGGGTGAGGGAGTTCAACAACCTTTTCCTGCTTCAGATAGTCTTGCACAATGAACGCCTTGTGCGATGACGCATTGTCATGTAGCAATCTGACATTGGCCAAACCAGTTGCGGGTCTTCGTTCTTTGAAATATTTCTTCAATTTTCGAAGAACTTTATTCTTGTAATACTTTGCATTTACAGATTTGCTTTTAGGCACAGCAACCGGAATAGCAGGGCCCAAATTTGAAAAGAATATGGCATACACATTACCTTCTTGACGCTCATGGTCCGCTTTGCAATGCATGGTCTTTTGCAATACTTTGTTGCCCATATTTTGTTCTGAATCTTTGGTTTTATCTCAAAAAAGTGAACCCATGTTTCGTCACCTGTGACGACATTAGCGAAAGACCGTGCATTGTAATTTGGAAACTTTTTAAGCAACTTCTTGGCGCACTGAACGCGTGTCTTTTTCTGCTAATCTGTCAACAGATGGGGAATCCATCTAGCACAGATCTTTCCCATTTTTAAATCCCGTTTCAGAATTGTATGAGCTGCTCCTAATGAGATGCCAACCATACTAGCTATTTACCTAGTGGTGTATCGTGCATCGGTAGCAACTATTTCTTTCACTCTAGCAACCATCTTGGCAGATGTTGCTCTTTTTGGCCGACGATCATGTGGTGCATCTTCTGTTGAGCCTAGCCCACAGCTGAATTTCATACACCAACGAAAAACTGTCGGAAAAGACATTTCATTATGCCCATAAACCAAATATATTTCATCAAAAATGTCTTTGCACCGTATACCAAGAATACAATGATTCTTAATATAGGACCGTACTCTGATCTTCTTCCAACCATGTTTTGTATTAGTATAAAAGAGTAGACAGTGTTTATCGAATTTTCAGGTGATTTTCGCATTAGTGCGTGAGAAAACTTTCTACTTGCATTCATATTTGAACAGTCCTCGTACGTAAAGCTAGATACCTCTAAAACTGAAAATGGACATAACAAAAACATGTACATCAGACATCATGTGCACAAATCTACACCAGACTACACATGCACACATGTACACCAGACATGTGCACACATGTACACCAGATTACACATGCACACCAGACTACACATGCAAACATGTACACCAGACTACACATGCACACATTTACACCAGACTACACATGTACACCAGACTACACATGTACACCAGACTACACATGTACATCAGACTACACATGCACACATGTACACCAGACTACACATGTACACCAGACTACACATGTACACATGTACACCAGACTACACATGTACATCAGACTACACATGCACAAATGTACACCAGACTGCACATGCACACATGTACACCAGACTACACATGCACACCAGACTACACATGTATACCAGATTACACATGTAAACCAGACTACACATGCACATATGTACACCAGACAACACATGTAAACCAAACTGCACATGTACACCAGACTACACACACACATGTACACCAGACTACACATGCACACCAGACTGCACATGCACACCAGACTACACATGCACACATGTACACCAGACTACACATGTACACCAGACTACACACACACATGTACACCAGACCACACATGCACACCAGACTACACATGCACACCTGACTACACATACACACATGTACCCCAGACTACACATGCACACCAGACTACGCATACACACATGTACACCAGACTACACATGTACACCAGACTACACATGCACAAGTCTGCCTAACGAATACCCTTGAAAACCCTAATTTAATATGGGAATGAATTTCATTTTTGTGGTTTTTATCAATGTGTAAACTCCGGCGAATCACTCACAAAACTTAGCATAAAGCCTTTGCAAAGTGTGTGAGTGATTTGCTGGAGTTTACACATCGATAAAATCGACCAAAAAATGATAATTTATTACTTATAATTCCAACTCTGCCATTGAAATGTTTAAAAATGCCAATAAAATGGTAAATATTAGCAATTAACTTAACCAACAGCCTAGGCGGAATAATTATTCACTTGGAAGCTGCCATCTTTACAAGAAACCCGAGCGAAAAAATCAGGTCTTTATAATTCAATTTATTGTTTTCTAACATTTATGTTTTCAATAGTTTTTCATCTTTTAAATGAACACTGTTGACATCGCTTCATAAACAATGAAGTAACATGCGTGCTCTAAACTCATGTTATTGGACTAACTATTCGTCACTATGTGAAACAGATCTGAGATTCTTGCTCATGGAATTTATTGAAGTGTAAAACTTTTATATTAACCAATCAAATCGCTTGAAATGATCATATGATGGAGAATTGGAATTAAAACAGTATAATTAGAGAGAGAAAATTGGGGTTTACAGGGGTATACAATATTCTTGATCAAAGACATGGGTTGTTGATACTCATTAGAACTGCCTCAACTGTGCTAATCAAAATGAGGTAACTTCATGGAACACAATGTTAAAGATGTGGTTTGTTTTATGCTTACATTATTAACACTCATAATACAGCCTGTTGAGGCACAGCCTCTGCTCACTTCCTCCATAGCTATTGCATAGGCGAGATAATCTAATCCTGTTCCACCATCTGCCTCAGGTATATCAACACACAGCAATCCTAAATCACCCAGCATCTTTAACTGTAATCCATATGACAGTGAAATGTAATCAGAATCAGAATCAGAATTGTTACTGATGACACGTCAAATGACATTCATAAATCAGGACCTGTAGTATAGGAAGTTAGTCCCTAGCTCTCATCAAAGAGGTAAACTTAGCTACACAATCTTCAGTACCTTCAGCTGTTGAAATGATCGAATCGGGAAGGGCATTCCAGGGCCTGACAAATCCAAAAATTTTCCACTTGCCCACCGGGCAAGTAAAATATATTTGCACTTGCCCAGCTCAAAATCCTACTTGCCCAGGATTTTGGAACTCAAAGTGGAGTTGGATGTGGGGGGGGGGGGGGGGGGGGTGACAATGGTGACGATGATGACGACCGACATTTATAAATATAATCCAAGGTTTCTGTCAAGTTTCAAGCTCAACCACTTTCCATTAGGATCTAGTTATTTCACGTTTGTGTTTCTTTCTCTTTGGTGTCTCTGATGGGAGCTCAGGGTTAATTGTATCGATTCCTGACCATTGCATTCACTTCTTTTTATTTCCCTGTGTGCGGTAATACGGTAGAAAATACTGTTGTTGTCACAGTCAATAACGGTACTTTTTCAAGTTAATTGACATAATACCTTTACCGATTAGCAATTTAAGATAAAGTTATATAAACTCATTTAGCTTGACACGCATGATGAACAAGAGCTGCAGCCGATATAGATCAACTCAAAAGATCAGAAGTGTCAGGGCAGCGAGATAAAAGATTAAAAGAATGCAATTTATTTAGCTTGAACCACAAGACGAGGACCCCCTCGATCCAAAACGAACCCAAACTTTCACATTCGCCCTACAAGCAAGTTCAATGTGATCATCATTTCCACCATCCAAATCGTCGTCCATAAACCACCACTCCCATTTTTCTGCACGCGATCGGTAAATGACGTCATCCGACCCCAGCAACCCTACACGTGTTTAACGGCATTGTTTTATTTTAAATGGGGCGTATCTCTTTCATTAAAAAAATGTTTGGAACCGGTAAAAAAATATTTTCTTGCTAGCTTAACGGTTGTGGATAGAGGCGCGACCAATCTGCGGTTACCAACATTAAAAAAATCGACTTTTCCCGCCAGAGTTTGCTATTTGGCGCCAAAACATAACCATTCCCGAGATAGTCCAATAGTCCGTTTTTTACTACCGTAAGATGTAGCAAATCGTCTTAGGAGCTATTAAATCAGTTTCACATTGATTGTGGATTAAATTTTATGGCAGGGATAAACGCAAATTAGAGACATAACTTAATCTTATTTTCACACCTTGTCACGCTTATCGATAGCGCTGGTGGTACACACTACACTAGAAATGAAAGACACGCACCGCCGGGCAATCGTGTTTAATGGGTAATTATATGACATGGATTAACAATAGTGTCATAATTGAACCGTTATAAAAACATAGATGGTTTTGTCTCTGAATTGCCGACAAAGCGGATATTATTGTGATTTACTTGCGGGTCTAGTTTTACCGTATTTAAGGACTCAAAAGACTGACAATTGTAGACGATTTTTTTGCACTTGCCCGACCGGGCGTCGAAAGGTCAAAGTGCACCTGCCCGGCGCAATTTCGGACTTGTCCCGGGCGGCCGGGCAATGGATTTGTCACCCCCTGGCATTCCAATCTCTAATCCACTGTATACTAGTGGACTCTTCCATTGCTTTATGTTAGACAAGTCCATTTGTCACATAAGGGGTGTCAGGCCTATATTTTTGTCTTTATTCTGGTTTAGACGGAAAATTTTGTCAGCAAATAGTGCAGGCCCTGATCAGACACCGCATCATGCGGCGTCTGATCTGGGGCCTGCACTGTTTGCCAAGGTAACCCTTTAGGGGATTCCCGCATGCAATGGCTTAATAACACGAACACCCATGGCTTGTTTATCACGCAGCTTTTTCAAACTTGTTCTTGAGCACCTAGAAAACAAGAGCTGTCATCAGAAAGCATAGCTCATCTGGGAAAGTGTCTTTGACGCAATGGGCATACATGTAGGTGGGGGTATTGCAACTACTATTGCCTAATAAACCTTTGGACCTATATCTATCATCATAGCAAATACGAACCAAATCCATAGCATAGTTAGGAAAATATCAGCTCTAAAAAAAACTTTACATAAAATTTCTAAGTCTGTGACATTGACTTTGAGGTCATGTACATGGATGTGGAATTAATGAATAAAACTTTGGACCTACATCTTTCTGTTATATCAAATACAGTTTGGAAAATATGATCTCTAAAAAACATTAACATAAAAAAATTCCAACTCCATGACCTTGACCCTGAGGTCACGGGAAAGAGTGGGGTATAGAGCTGAATAAAAATTTGGACCTATATCAATCATCATATCAAATATCCATCATATGGTTTGGAAAATATGAGCTTTTAAAAAGAATTTAACATCCAAAATTTCCAAGTCTGTGACCATAACCCTGCGGTCAAAAACATGTTCAGAGGTATTGCTGAATGGAACTTTGAACCTATATCTATCATCATGCCAAATATAAACCAAGTTTGTTGTATGGTTTGGAAAATATATACAGTAGAACTTCGATGGCTCGAACAGCGATGGCTCGTTTACCATGGATGTGTCGAACCCATAATTGAGCCCCTAGCGAAATCCTCTACATAAAAAATAGTGGGGGATAATTAAGGAGATTTTAGTCTTTTATCTTGCAAATGTATGCTGTGTGTACTCATTAGAATCGCCTCGGTGAGGCGATTCTAATGAGTTCACACAGTATACATTTTCATTATGGAACATCGAAAAGATGTCTAAAAGTATCTTGTTATGCCTCCTGAGAGTAACCTCAGTGGCTCGAACTACCCCTGTCTCGATTTTCGTGGCCCAAAAGGTGTTCGAGCCGTTGAAGTTCGACTGTATGTGCCGTTCAAAAACGTAAACATAAAAAGTTTTAGTCCATGACCTTGACACCATAGGCATGGGTGGGGGCATCACTTACTAAAACTTTGACTCAATATCTATCATCATACCACACATGATTTTGTTTGTTTGATTAGAGGTTTAACATCCCCATCAACACTGTAAAGGTCATTTTGGAGACGTTGCTTCCAATTTTGTGGGACTTTTACCCGACATTGAGATGAAATGACATGTCAAGCCCCGTCGCCCAATGAAACCAACAGGGTTTATTAGCATGGACGGTCCGCCTCGCACCGCGGTTCCTGGACAGGCTTAGATCCTCTAAGCGATACCACACATGAAGACCACTTAAAAAGCACTTTTGAATAGTGCTAAAGGTGGTCTTAATTTAGGAATTTTACATTATATATATTTTTGGGATCCATCTTTAAATTGTATTACAGTAAAATTCCTATATTAAGACCACCTTTGGGACTGTTCAAAAGTGGTCTTTAAGACAACTTTTGAACAGTCCCAAAGGTGGTCTCTGACCATAGGACACTGTATGCAGAAAAGACAAAGAAAGAATAACTGCAACCTACTAAATAAGCTTCTTAAATCAGCTTTAGTCTTAATTTAAGGTGGTCTTAATAGCGGAATTGTACTGTATATCCCAAACTGTGCTCTTATGTGTTATAAAGGGGTTTAAATGCATTAAAGTACAATACCTGTTTCTTTGGGAAAGCATGATCTTTATCCAGTTGGCCAGCTATGGGCACAAGTTCATTGTCGGCAAAATCTCGACAAGTCTGCCGCAACATCTGATGTGTTTCTGGTAAATGAGAAATATTTGACAGACACCTGGCATGCTGCTGATGTACACTTGCTGCATCTGAAAAAAAGAATATTTGCACCCATCACATGAACAAGTCCGTGAAATGAACACCCCTCTAAACCCACCTTATATATAGAGAAAACTGGGGTTTAAGGGGGTAAACACTATTTTTGTTATTTCTGCTCCAACACATAGGTTGTGGGTACTCCAAACATAGGTTGTGGGTGCTCGTCTTCCAGTTATAAGGAAAAGCACCCACAACCTATTTTTGCAGTATAAATAAGAAAAGTATCATGGATTTTCATCAGAAAAGTAGCCATTTTGGAGAAGTGAAAAAGCACTATGTCGCATGGGTGTGTTATCGTAATGTAAGTAACTTTATAACAAAGTTTATTATAACATGGTTTAACAAGGAATCCCCCAAAATATATAGACTACATAGAAAAACAAGAGCTGTCACAAGAAGACTAGCTCACCTCTTTTCACATTAATATGAGAAAGGTTTTTAACTCTTATGGGTGTGGCTAAACTGCTTATTCAGCAAGAGAAGGGTTAAAACTGCTCTTATATGAAGCATTTTCTGGGATTTTATTCCAGATTTATTCCATGCATGGCATTGTTCCATAAATATTATTCAATATATAAGGCAAAATCAACAAACAATGAAATATAGGTCACACTGACCTACATGTATATATTTTGAGGTCAATCATTGGGTCACATGGAACTTATATCACAGATATGATATCACAGCTATGATATTTCTCCAACAAATAGTCTTCAAGATGAGTGGTAAAATCACTGAACCATGAAATATAGGTCACATTGACCTAGATATATTTTGAGGTCAATCATCAAGTCATATTGAACTTTATTCCAGTTAAGACATTTCTCCATCAAAAAATCTTTTGAGTTATAAGGGAAAATCACCGAACCCTGAGATATAGGTCACACTGACCAAGATACATCTTATGCCAATGATCGGATCACACAAAACTTATAACCAAGGAATGCAGTTTCTCTACCATATAGTATTCCAGATGTTAGCAAAACCCTGAAATATAGGTCACAATGACCTAGATATATACTACTCAAAGTTTGATAGGGATCACTTTTTATATTCAAAATTTTGCACTGAAAATTTAAAATTTCTTGACAGAATTTGTACTCGGTATATTGATAAATATCTTAAGCAGAAACTCGTGTGCAGTTCAGGTCTCATAAAAGTGCACACTTCTCACACTTCGCAAATGAAGTCATGCACCCCCAAAAGCTTGCGTAGCACTGCTTTCCAACAGACCAATCAAACTTGTCAGTGTTCCTTTACCAAGCGAAAAAAGGACTTCATTTGATTTGTGAAACACTAAAATGCCTAGGGAACAATTAAGAAACCGCCTGAGCCCCGCAGAAATGAAACATGGCGTCGAAATGTTGGAATCTGGCGTCTCTCAACGTCGTGTTGCTGGCATTCTGAATGTGTCTCAGAGCGTGGTTTCCCGAATTTGGAGTCGGCATCTTACCCACGGAAATCCTTCACACAGACACGGCGGGGTCGCGAAAGGGCTACAACTCAACGTCAGGGCCGTTTCTTGTTGATTCAGTCTCGACGTCAACGGTTCCTGAACGCTACGCGTTTGCATAACGAGCTTAGGAACGAAACTGGAGTACGAATTTCTACACAAACTGCCAGAAACGGACTCCACGAGTTCGCACTTAATGCCATGAGGCCTGCTGTACGCATTCAGTTGACAAGACAGCACGTGCTAGACCGGTTGGACTTTACCAGAACTTACATCAGGTGGGCGGTTCGTGACTTGACGCCAGTACTGTTTACTCAGGAGTCCAGATTCTCTCTAGACTTCACTTATAAACGTCAATTAGTGCGGCAAATGTCTAAAGAGCGATTCGATGACTTGAATGTGGCAGAGCATGATCGCTATGGAAAGAGGCCAGTCATGGTTTGGGCTGGGATAAGCGTGAACGATAAAACTGACTTGTACGTCGTTGAAAACGGAACGTTAATGGCAGTGAGGTACTGTAATGATATTCTTGATGACTTTGTAAGAACATATGCAGATGCTATCGGCCCGGACTTTATTCTGATGGACGATAATTCCCGTCCCAGCCGTTCCAACGTCACTGATTCCTATCTGGAACGTGAGACAATCGTTTGTATGGACTGGCCTGCTCGGTCACCGGACTTAAATCCGATTGAGCATGCGCGGGACATGCTATAGCGTGCTGTTTCAGCCAGACCTGTGCATCTGAGGACTTTACAGGAGCTCAAAGGTGCATTGGCTGCTGAATGAAAGCTGATTCCACAAAACCGGATACAGACTTGGATTACGAGCATGCGCATGTGATGTCGTACTGTAATTGATGCCCGTGGACGCCATACACGTTATTAAGCACGTTTGTCTAAGTGAATTTGGAAATTTGTGAAAAATCATGTGTCCAAATCCCTTCGTGTTACGGCAAATTTTGGGGGTGCCAAGACGGTTGCTGTTGTCAAGCTTGAATGCAGTACCAGTTGACAAAATTAATCACTAGGTTTTGTGAAGGATACGCTTTCTATCATTATGTATTGAATTTGGATTCAAGTGATTAATTCATCCACAAATTATTTTGCATTAAACAAGAGGGCCATGATGGCCCTGGATCGCTCACCTGATCCATAGTGTAACAAGTGTGCCCCAGAGAGGGTCATTATTGGCCCCAGGGCTTTAATGTGCATAATGTTGAGGGAGGTCTTAAGGTGAAGCTTCATAACAAACATCAACAAAGGCTATAATTTTGAACAATCTTGGCAAAGGTCCACTAGATGAAGCTACACATCAAATATCAAAGACCTGTGCCTAGCGGTTTCAGAGAAGAAGATTTTTAAAGATTTTGCCTATATAAGCCTATGTAAAACCAAAGAGCCCTGGGACGGGGGCATTTTTTGCCCCAGCACTATAATTTGAACAATCTTGGTAGGGGTCCACTAGATGAAGCTTCATACCTAATATCAAAGTTCTGGGCCTTGGGGTTTCAGAGAAGAAGATTTTTAAAGATTTTCCCTATATAAGCCTATGTAAAACCAAAGGGCCCCGGGGCGGGGCCATGTTTGGCCCCAGCACTATAATTTTTTGAACAGTCTTCGTAGGGGTCCACTAGATGAAGCTTCATACCAAATATCAAAGACCTGGGCCTTGTGGTTTCAGAGAAGAAGATTTTTAAAGATTTTCCCTATATAAACCAATGTTAAACCAAAGGGCCCCGGGGCGGGGGCATTTTTTGTCCCAGCACTATAATTAGATGAAGCTTCATACCAAATATCAAAGTCCTGGGCCTTGTGGTTTCAGAGAAGAAGATTTTTAAAGTATTTCCCTATATAAGCCTATGTAAAACCAAAGGGCCCCGGGCGGGGGCATTTTTGGCCCCAGCACTATAATTTGAACAATCTTGGTAGGGGTCCACTAGATGAAGCTTCATACCAAATATCAAAGACCTGGGCCTTGTGGTTTCAGAGAAGAAGATTTTTAAAGATTTTCCCTATATAAGCCAATGTAAAACTAAAGGGCCCCATGGCGGGGGCATTTTTTGTCCCAGCACTATAATTTGAACAATCTTAGTAGGGGTCCACCAGATGAAGCTTCATACCAAATATCAAAGACCTGGGCCTTGTGGTTTCAGAGAAGAAGATTTTAAAAGATTTTCCCTATATAAGCCTATGTAAAACCAAAGGGCCCCGTGGCGGGGGCATTTTTGGCCCCAGCACTATAATTTGAACAATCTTGGTAGGGGTCCACTAGATGAAGCTTCATACCAAATATAAAAGACCTGGGCCTTGTGGTTTCAGATAAGAAGATTTTTAAAGATTTTCCCTAAATAAGCTAATGTAAAACCAAAGGGCCCCGTGGCGGGGGCAATTTTTTGTCCCAACACTAAAATTTGAACAATCTTGGTAGGGGTCCACTAGATGAAGCTTCATACCAAATATCAAAGTCCTGTGCCTTGTGGTTTCAGAGAAGAAAATTTTTAAAGATTTTCCCTATATAAGCCTATATAAAACCAAAGGGCCCCGGGGCGGGGGCATTTTTGGCCCCAGCACTATAATTTGAACAATCTTGGTAGGGGTCCACTAGATGAAGCGTCATACCAAATATCAAAGACCCGGGCCTTGTGGTTTCAGAGAAGAAGATTTTTAAAGATTTTCCCTATATAAACCTATGTAAAACCCAAGGGCCCCGTGGTGGGGGCATTTTTTGTCCCAGCACTATAATTTGAACAATCTTGGTAGGGGTCCACTAGATGAAGCTTCATACCAAATATCAAAGTCCTGGGCCTTGTGGTTTCAGAGAAGAAAATTTTTAAAGATTTTCCCTATATAAGCCTATGTAAAACCAAAGGGCCCCGGGGTGGGGGCATTTTTTGCCCCAGCACTACAATTTGAACAATCTTGGTAGGGGTCCACTAGATGAAGCTTCATACCAAATATCAAAGTCCTGGGCCTTGTGGTTTCAGAGAAGAAGATTTTTAAAGATTTTCCCTATATAAGCCCATGTAAAACCAAAGGGCCCCGGGGCGGGGGCATTTTTGGCCCCAGCACTATAATTTGAACAATCTTGGTAGGGGTCCACTAGATGAAGCTTCATACCAAATATCAAAGAACTGGGCCTTGTGGTTTCAGAGAAGAAGATTTTTAAAGATTTTCCCTATATAAGCCTATGTAAAACCAAAGGGCCCCAGGGTGGGGGCATTTTTGGCCCCAGCATTATAATTTGAACAATCTTGGTAGGGGTCCACTAGATGATGCTTCATACCAAATATCAAAGACCTTGGCCTTGTGGTTCCAGAGAAGAAGATTTTTTAAGTTTTTGGTGAAAAAAATCTATTTTTGGCTCCTGTGACCTAGATGTGCAACGGACCGGAACCATTTGAACAACTTTGAAAGGGGACCACCTAAGGATCATTCCTGTGAAGTTTGGTCAAAATCCGATCAGTGGTTTAGGAGGAGATGTCGTTTAAAGAAATTGTTTACGCACGCACGCACGGACGCACGCACGCACGCACGCACGACGGACGACGGACAAAAAGTGATCCCAAAAGCTCACCTCGTCACTACGTGACGGTGAGCTAAAAAGCGATCCCTATCAAACTTTGAGTAGTATATTTTATGCCAATGATAGGATCACACAAAACTTATAACCCAGGAATGCAGTTTCTCCACCACATAGTATTCCAGATGTTAGGAAAACCCTGAATATAGGTCATTAATATAGGTCACAATGACCTAGATATATTTTATGCCAATGATCGGATCACACAAAACTTATAATCCAGGCATGCAGTTTCTCCATCATATTGTATTCCAGATGTTATGAAAACCATGAAATATAGGTAATGACATACTGACCTAGTTGCATTTCAAGGTCAATCTTCATGTCACATGAAACTTATACCCTGGTACATGTATGACATTTCTCAAACAAAAGGTCTTCAAGATATGAGGTAAAATCACTGAACCATAAAATATAGGTCACATTCACCTAGATATATTTTGACGTTTGACCTATGGTCATGTTCAGGACAATAAAGTGATTCCCCTAGCCCTTTTTAGCATGGTGGGGTGACATGCCCTTTTTATTAGCACCATGCCCTTTTTCAGACACAGTAAATGATGCGCTACATTTTGGTACAAAAATCACTGAAATTGACCAAAAAATAACAATGTTATGCCTGTTTAAATGAGGACTATTTTGATCCCCATTTATGACTGACTGCTAATCCGCTGTTTATTGTTGTTGTTGTTTTCCAGTTTCCCCGTGTCGCGGGTCGTCAGCTGGTGGGGTCCCAGGGAACGAATCCATGCTGGCACTACACCGTAGCCGTTCGGTGGTACCCCTATTCCCCGTTGCCGGTGAACAGGGAGACCATCGCTCGGCTCCAGCCCCGTCCGTCCATGTTTGTCGTCTCACATCTCAGGTGTCTCTGAGCCCACGGGCATCCCCTTGCCCTGTAGCCAAGGTTATTGTACTTAAATGACTCACTATTATCGCTATAACTGTGTTTTCATAACAGGTGTTGTTTTGATAACAGGTGTAAGTGACACCAATTAAACAATTGAAGTGTGAAAGTGTGCCTGACCAGTGTCTTGTCAGTTTTTGTGTGTATTAGAGAATGGGAGCTGTGGTCCGAACATTGACCAAACTTATCTTGTTTGCTGATGTGATCAGCTTGCTTACAAAACATCTTGTCACCAATGGTGAATGTGACATATCTCTTAATGTAGCATAAAAACAGGCAGTATAATTTAGCACTGAAGATAAAGATCAGAGAAGGATCTTTTTATTTCAAGTTGAGAGGTGTACCCTTTCTGCAGGGTTGTGCATGTGAATGTGCCCGTTTTTACAAGTATCTTTTTTTTTTTTTTTTTACATATTTTCGCCTGTTGAAAGTGCCCTTTATCCTGACCAGCACCATTCCCCTTTTGAGAGCTGGGAGAAACACTATTATTGCCACACAAAAAGTAGTCCAGTGCCATCTACATCCCATGTTTTGTTTGTTTGATTTAAGGTTTAACTCCCCCGTCAACACAGTATAGGTCATTTTGGAGACGTTGCTTCCAATTTTGTGGGACTTTTACCCGACATTGAGATGAAATGGCATCTCAAGCCCTGTCGCCTAATGAAACCGATAGGATTTATAATCATTGACGGTCCGCCTCACACCGCGGTTCCTTGACAGGCTTAGATACTATAAGCGGTTTACCAGTACTAGTGTGCGACGGTTTCAGCTCTGAATGGAAGCATCATGCAGCCCATCTATTTCTTCAAGCCCGATGGGCTGGGGTGGTTCTACATCCCATGTACAATCCATATGCAAAATTTCAGAAGCATAAATCCAATAGTTTAGAAGATATGGCAAAGTCGTACTTTTTGACCTTGGGGTCATGTTGAGGTGATGGTCACAGGAAAAGTAGCTCAGTGCAATCTACAGGTACATCCCAAACAATCCACATGCAAAGTTTCAAAAATGCAACTCCAATAGTTTAGAAGATATGGCAAAGTCATAGTTTTTGACCTTGGGGTCATGTTGAGGTGAAGGTCACACAAAAAGTAACCCAGTGCCATCTACATCCCACATACAATCCACATGCAAAGTTTCAGAAGTGTAACTCCTATAGTTTAGAAGATATGGCAAAGTCATACTTTCTGAACTTGGGGTCATATTGAGGTCAAGGTCACACAAAAAGTAGCCCAGTGCCATCTAAATCCCATATACAATCCACATGTAAAGTTTCAAAAGTATACCTCCAACAGTTTAATAGATATGGCAAAATCATACTTTTTGACCTTGGGGTCATGTTGAGATCACGGTCACACCAAATGTAGCCCAGTGCCATCTACATCCCATGTGCTATCCACATACTGTTTGAAAAGTGTAACTTTACTGGTTTTAGAGGAGATCCATTTACAAGAAACTTGATGGACTCACACACAGACAGACAGACACACACAGACAGCATGACGACCACTCGACTCTCGCACGAAAACAAGATAACTGATTTTTCTTCGAAAAAGCAGGTTTAATAATGTATACCCCTGTAAGCCCTAGTTTTCTCTATATGAGGGGTGTTTATTTCACAGACTTGTTAAAATGATGAAACTGACACGTTGAAAGGAAACACATCAATATGTTGAATCAACATCTGAGTCAAGTGAGGAGAAAGAAAAAAGTACAAGGTGGATTGAAATGCAGGACATTATACAAAGAGGCAGGCACCGAATTTTGAGAGCAGGACGTGTCCCGCTCATAAGACGGCCTTAGCAGCTGGAAAACTGTATCAAAATTAGTAATTGAAAAGCCTCCCATTTTAATAAGAGACTACTTCATGTATACATTCTTTCCCTGCACTATAAGCCACTGGAATGCCTTGCCAGCCCACATACCAGTTATTCCTACCGTGGCACAGTTTAGCACAGCTGTCTGCCGGGTAGTCCACTCAACATCTTAAATGCCAGTATCTATTTTTATCTTTTTACTATACCAACACTGTCGACCACACTGTACAAACTCATTTCATCCACTTTTCAGAATTCTATCCCCCCTTTTCTTCAACTAACCCCCTTTAGCACTTGGTTTTACTGGAACACCATCTGAGGTCCTCTGCGGAGGTTAATATGACACGGAAGATAGATAAGCAATACTGAACATGCTACAGTGGTCCTTCGGATCGGGACTTTAACTGGAGGCCCCCTGTGCAGGGAGAACCACCCCCTGTGCAGGTTAAAGATACCTACTGTAATTACATGATTACTGTGTAGGCTTTCATCCTGCAAACCTGAAGTGTATGTAATGTACACCTGTAGTAATGGTCAAATTTATGTGACCGACACAGTATCAGTAGAAAGAACTAGAAATGCGTCCAAAGGACACGGATGCCCCCGCCTGAAAATATGTCTGTTCGTATTCATCAATAGAAAGTTATTGACCGTGTTTAAGTTTTGGACCCTTTTTTCACGTTTGACCTCTAAGTATGACCTTGACCTTGTAGGTAAGGACCTTGGTTTTGTGTGAGACAGATTGTCTCATGATGGCCAACATTTCTGCCAAATAATTTCAAAATCCATCCAGAGATAAGTAAGTTATTGACCAACCAATTTTTTTTACCTTGGACCTTTAAGTATGACCTTGACCTTGGAGGTACGGATCTGGGTTTGCACGTGACACATCGTCTCATGATGGTTAATATTTCTTCAAAGTAATTTTAAAATCCATCCAGAAATAAGAAAGTTATTGACTGCGTTTAAGTTTCGGACCCATTTTTTTGACCTTTGACCTCTAAGTATGACCTTAACCTTGGAGGTACGGATCTGGGTTTGCGCGTGACACATTTTCTCATGATGGTCAACACTTCTTCAAAGTAATTTCAAAATCCATCCAGAAATAAGTAAGTTATTGACTGCGTTTAAGTTTCGGACCCTTTTTTGGCCTTTGACCTCTAAGTATGACCTTCACCTTGGAGGTACAAACCTGGATTTTGCACATGACACATCGTCTCATGATGGTTAACATTTCTACAAAGTAATTTCAAAATCCATCCAGAAATAAGAAAGTTATTGACTGCGTTTAAGTTTCGGAGTCTTTTTTTGACCTTTGACCTCTAAGTATGACCTTGACCTTGGAGGTACGGACCTGGGTTTTGCACGTGACACGTCGTCTCGTGATGGTTAACATTTCTGCCAAGTAATTTTAAAATCCATCACGAAATAAGGAAGTTATTGACTGTGTTTAAGTTTCGGACGCACGGATGGACAGGGGCAACGCTATATGCCCTTTCCACCATTCTTCGAATGACAGGGGCATAAAAAGAAATAAGCCTCAATTTTATTATTTCTCCTCTTTCTTTCTACTGATACTGCATCGGTCACATTTGACCATTACTGCAGGTGTACATTACAAACACACTATGTTTCAGGATGAACGTCTACACAGTAATCATGTAATTACTGTAGGGATCTTTAACCTACACAGGGTATGGTTCTCCCTGCACAGGTGGCCTCCAGTTAACGTCCCGATCCAAAGGACGTTGCACTTTATGACATTCATCCCTGCAAATGATGCCAATGGTGTGTGTTCCAACACCGAAATTTTATCGCCACTGCCGGGGATCAAACCCAGGACCTCTAGCATCAGAGGCAAGTGCACTAACCACTGAGCTATCACGCTGGTAATCTGCATAACATTACATTAACGGGCTGAAATTTCATGCCTGATTTTCATGCCCAACATCCTAATCTATCTATATCATTCTGGAAAGCATCTGTGAGCATGGCAGAAAATGTCATCATCATCTGATCTTCAAAATCTTTCCCTCCACCAACCCAGACAACAACCCACCTCAGCCAATTCAATGACTAATAACCTTCCCCCCCCCACACACACACAAAACAACCACTTCTTCACTTAAGTGCAGCTCATGCCAACCCAAATGTTATTCAATAATGGTCAGCATGGAATAAGGAGACTTCTAGAGCATTGACAGTTAGCAGGAGTGAAACGTTACAGGCATGTTACACTTATTGACCTGTCACTTGTGTCAGTTGGTTGGTTGATTTGAGGTTTAACGCCCCTGTCAACACTGTATAGGTCATTTTGGAGACGTTGCTTCCAATTTTGTGGGACTTTTACCCGACATTGAGATGAAATGACATCTCAAGCCCTGTCGCCCAATGAAACCGATCAACCAATAGGGTTACTTGGTTAATGAGTCACTTTGTCCAGTGGGTGTGACTCTCTTTAGTCTTCTCTTGAAGGAATTTCCACTCGGTGCAGAGACTATGCTGTTATACAAGGAGTTCCATGGATCTACCACTCTGTTTGTAAAGAAGTGCTTCCTCACGTCTGTATTTTTAGTAACCTTGTGTAATTTATATTGATGACCTCTCAATTCCCTTAATGGTCTACAGAAGAATTTATCTGGGTCACAGTGATATTCGTGATGTAAAATTTTGTATGTTTCATCAAGATCTACACATTTTCTTCTTTCTTCCAAACTTTCTATTACTGGTTTATTAGCATGGACAGTCTGCCTCTCACCGTGGTTCCTGGACAGGCTTAGATCCTCTAAGCGGTTTACCAGTACTAGTGTGCGGGCCGGATTCAGCTCTGCTCGGATGCATCATGCAGCCCATATATTTCTTCAAGCCCCTATGAGCGGGGGCCTGACACTCGTGTCAGCGTTTGGAAGTTTTCGCTAGTTTCTACCATTTGTCTACCGAAACGGGCAGAAAGTTTCAAATTTCAACAAAACCACTGCATATTCCATTGTATACCATGTTCATGCACGCCTGTACAAGAACAACAAACCTACATTTTAGAAACGAACTGCAGTTTCTTTTCCGCAGAAGTTTTGTAACACTTCTCAACGCCATGTTTTTCAAGGGGGACAACCACGTTTTGAAAGCGACAGGTTTACTGGGTCCCCCTATTTGCAGACAAGAACCGTCAAGAACCGACAAGAACAGTCAAGAACCGACAAGAACCTTTTTTGGGCCTATTTATCATAAAATATAAATTAAAATGATATTTTAAACCAATTCTGATATATTTCGATGCGATAATATCATTTTTATACACGCATGAGAGGCACAAAGTTGTCCACATTATTCTCTTGACGGTCAATTCTCGTGTCGGTAAGTTCTCGTGTCGGTATTTTTGCAAACGTCAATTTTGTCACTAGATGTCAGCTATGTATGTTCATCATGAACAAACTTTATTAATTAGTTAAAAACTATACCTAGCAAACAACAGTCCCATCATTAGATGTTAGCTACGAACGTGCAGCGTGGATATGATTTATGAACAACAACAACAACAAAAATTTCTCGTGTCGGTAAATTCTCGTGTCGGTATTTTTGCAAACGTCAATTTTGTCACTAGATGACAACTATGTATGTTCATCATGAACAAACTTTTTTCATTAGTTGAAAACTATACCTAGCAAACAACAGTCCCATCATTAGATGTTAGCTACGAACGTGCTGCGTGGATATGATTTATGAACAACAACAACAACAAAAATTTCTCTTGACGGTAAATTCTCGTGTCGGTCAATTCTCGTGTCGGTATTTACAGCAAAAGTCAATTTTGTCACTAGATGACAGCTATGTATGTTAATCATGAACAAACGTGATTAATTATTTAAAAAAATATATACCTTTTTATACATGCATGGGAGGCATAAAGTTGTCCACATTATTCTCTTGACGGTTAATTCTCGTGTCGGTAAATTCTCATGTCGGTATTTATAGCAAACGTCAATTTTGTCACTAGATGAAGCTTAAAACTATACTTTAAATTATGAGAATATCTAACATATGTTTTTGCGAATATCATGTGATATACTACTTATACAACAGGATAATGGGATAATGTAAGTTTAAAAACTTTGCAAATAACATTTATGCTATAACATAGAGAATTTCTGTTACCAGTATTTACCGACAAGAAAAATGGCTTGACAGCGTTTGTCACATTTTGTTTCTTTGAAACTTATAGTCCAAACAAGCAGTTGAGCATATATTTAGAAACTTTTGGAACAGCTCCACGAGTTGACAAGATAACATTTACTTAAATATTATTCTAGTTAGGGGTCGCCAATAGTCTCTTGTCGGTAAATTGCTCTTGACGGTATTTCCGATAAGAACACTTTCTCGCCAAATAACTGAATGATTTTCTTGTCGGTATTCATTGACAAGGAGAAGCGATATCATGGATATTTAATAATGTCAGTAGCGGCCCCCGCCCATCGGGGCTTGAAGAAATAGATGGGTTGCATGATGCTTCTACGCAGAGCTGACACCAACCACACACGGGTACTGGTAAACCGCTTAGAGGATCTGAGCCTGCCCAGGCTAAGCGGTGCGAGTCGGTCCGTCCATGTGTATAAAACCTGTTTGTTTCATTGGGCGACCGGGCTTGAGCTGTCATTTCATCTCAATGTCGGGTAAAATTCCCGCAAAATTGATATCGCTCCTCTTCTTGTCAGTAAATACCGACAAGAGATTCATTACACTCACAAGTCTGTACAATGAGGTGGTTCTAATGGGTACCCACAATCTACGTTTTAGAGAATACCATTTATGCATAATATCGCTTCTCTCCTTGTCGGTAAATACCGACAAGAGATTCATTACGTTCACAAGTCTGCACAATGAGGTGGTTCTAACGGGTACCCACAATCTATGTTTTAGATATTATTAAATATCCATGATATCTCTTCTCCTTGTCAATGAATACCGACAAGAAAATCATTCAGTTATTTGGCGAGAAAGTGTTCTTATGGAAATACCGTCAAGAGCAATTTACCGACAAGAGACTTTTGGCGGCCCCTATAGCTAGAATAATATTTATGTCAATGTTATCTTGTCAACTCGTGGAGCTGTTTCAAAAGTTTCTAAATATATGCTCAACTGCTTGTTTGGACTATAAGTTTCAAAGAAACAAAATCTGACAAACGCTGTCAAGCCATTTTTCTTGTCGGTAAATACTGGTAAGAGAAATTCTCTATGTTATAGCATAAATGTTATTTGCAAAGTTTTTTAAACTTACATTATCCCATTATCCTGTTGTATAAGTAGTATATCACATATGATATTCGCCAAAAAAAAAAAAAAATATGTTAGATATTCTCATAATTTAAAGTATAGTTTTAAGCTTCATCTAGTGACAAAATTGACGTTTGCTATAAATACCGACATGAGAATTTACCGACACGAGAATTTACCGTCAAGAGAATAATGTGGACAACTTTATGCCTCCCATGCATGTATAAAAAGGTATATTTTTTAAATAATTAATCACGTTGTTCATGATTAACATACATAGCTGTCATCTAGTGACAAAATTGACTTTTGCTATAAATACCGACACGAGAATTTACCGGCACGAGAATTTACCGTCAAGAGATTTTTTTGTTGTTGTTGTTTTGTTCATAAATCATATCTACGATGCACGTTCGTAGCTAACATCTAATGATGGGACTGTTGTTTGCTATGTATAGTTTTTAACTAATCAATAAAGTTTGTTCATGATGAACATACATAGCTGTCATCTAGTGAAAAAATGACGATTGCAAAAATACCGACACGAGAATTTACCGTCAAGAGAATAATGTGGACAACTTTGTGCCCCTCATGCGTGTATTAAAATGATATTATCGCATCGAAATATATCAGAATTGGTTTAAAATATCATTTTAAATTATATTTTATGATAAATTAGCCCAAAAAAGGTTCTTGTCGGTTCTTGTCGGTTCTTGACTGTTCTTGTCGGTTCTTGGCGGTTCTTGTCTGCGAATAGGGGGACCCTGTTTACTAAACCCCGGAATCCGAGCATGCTAATGGTGCACCCGCAGCTAAAAAAAAAAAAAAAGTGCACCAAAGAAAGTATAGACTAATCTGATCTTTAATCGGACCTCTGAATTTAAAGGCATGAGTTCAGGTGCAAATACCATTTGGACTTTTATTACCATGTGGACTGTTTATTTCATTTTATTAGATTTAATTATTACTAAAGCCCTACCAGTACCTACATGCGCCACATTTTTACTGGGTGATATACCTCTCTACATAAATAAAAAAAAAAATTGGTGGCACATCATCACAAGTTACAGCCTGAGAAGCAGACCAGAATTGTTAACGGTGATACGTCTAAAAAAATAATTGAAAAGTCTAATTGCATTCATACACCAGAACCTGTGACAGGCCCTATGGGAAGTTACTCCGTCTAGCTCTCACCAACGAGGTAAAACTTAGCTACACTATCCTCAGCACCTTCAGCTTTGGTGATGATTGAATCGGGAAGGGCATTCCAATCTCTAATTGTCCGAGGGAAGAAAGATAGGGGTCTGAAACGCCAATGTATGGTGATTTCTACAGCGCCTAGCTTGGTGGGGTGTTGTCATCTGTTGGTATGCTGGAAGCACCCTTTAGAGCCTTTCTTTCTTCATATACTGCAACGAACACCCTCTCACGAGGATTACGTGCAGGTGTACATTACATACACTCCAGGTTTGCAGGATGAAAGCCTACACAGTAATCATGTAATTACGATAGGGATCTTTTACCGGCGCATGGGATGGCTCTCCCTGCACGGGGGGGGGGGGGGGGGGGGGTTGGCTCCAGTTAACGTCCCGATCCGAAGGACGGTGCACTTTGTGGCGTTAATCCGTGCAAATGATACCAGTTGAGCATGTTCGGACATAGCGGTTTCTTTCCGCTGCCGGGAATCGAACCGGGGGCCTCTAGCACGATAGGCAAGTGCAATAACCACTGAGCTACCACGCTCCTCCCTTGTATACCCTTGTATAATAGTATGAGCATATTGTCTCTCCTCTTTTTCCTGAGAGACTCCCATCTTACTTTTCTAGTGTTGCAGTCATACCCTAGTTTCAAAACAATGATTTTGTAGGCTATGTATGTAATATGTTGATTAAAAATAAATAGGTTAATTTATATTAAAGCAGTAATTGCTTGTTACAAATCTATTCTGAACCCTTTCGATTTCTTCATTAATGACCACTCCCTGTGGGTCCCAGATACATATACCATATTCCAGGATTGGGTGAACAAGTCCTTTATGTGCTGCCTCTTTTACATCCTGAGAACACTGATGAAGATTTCGCCGCAAGATACCAAGCGTTGTATTTGTCTTAGTGCGCAT
This sequence comes from Lucinisca nassula, assembly GCA_963580285.1. Taxonomy (NCBI): domain Eukaryota; kingdom Metazoa; phylum Mollusca; class Bivalvia; order Lucinida; family Lucinidae; genus Lucinisca; species Lucinisca nassula. The sequence continues at coordinate 12,569,504 of OY757022.1, read as the reverse complement.
GTTGCTAATGTGTGCCTTCAATCTCAAATCGTGCGTGATTATGGGACCCCAGACAAAACTGGAGCCCACTCCGAAGATTCACCATTAACAATAACTCGCTGTTTTCTGAAGCAAAGAAATGAATCTATTTATTTGAGTGTCTCTCCCCGCACCCCCAATGCCGTAACCAAATAATTTGGATTCCAGAAGTTCATGATGGGGGGGGGGGGGGGGGGTGTCAAAAGCCAAAAGCCTTCTCGAAGTCCAGAATAAATGTGCCCACCTGTCCCATTTGTCTAAGATTTTAACCCAATCATTAATTACCGTGCTTAACAGAGTTTCACGATCATATCTTTTCCTAAATGCATGTTGTCTCTTTTAAAATGTTTATGTTCATCTAAGTGGGTCTGAGCATACTATACGATGTTCAAGCAATTCACATGGAACACATGTCAGGGGAACAGGGCGATAAATACGAGCAAGAGCCCAATCTCATTTTTTAAAGAGTGTACAAATGTTCACTAGAAGCCATTATTTCGGGATTTCACACGTATCAAGAGATTGTTGGAACAGATGTTCAAAAACTGGACCTAGCTCATTTGCAAGTTCGTTAGGGCTCTATGATGAAGTTCATCAGGTTCTAAATAAGCCTTTAAGTAACCTGATCACTCCCTCCGATGACACAACAAACATTGATCTTCCAGGCAATGGAACCTCCCTGAACTCAGTTTTATTGAACGCATCATTGAATTTGTCCATTTGACGAGGCTGATCTATCCATGTTTCTTTTAAATCAGGGTCTTTGTTATGTGCAATATGCCTGCCGTTTTTAATGACAGATTCAATCTGTCATTTCTAGCTATCCTGCGTGTTGTAAAGTAGTTCCGGCTTTCTTACGACTTTCTTCCGGCTTTGACCGCCAAAGAAATATGAGTCCGCACAAAATGTAGTCCGGTTTGGCGCAGTTATCAAAATTGTACATCCTATAATCGCAATACAAACTTTTGAAGCAGACGACTTGACGATTTTATCTTACCTTTCAGAGAATAGATTCAGCATTTCATACGAATCAGCTGCATCATGCGAGACTGTATACCCAGATAATTGGGCGTCTGCTCAGACGTCTGCTCAGGTTTTACACTGCTTTCTAACAGTGCTGTCAATATTTAATCCTTAAAGAACAGCCGGTCAGCTGCAGACCAGAATATTAATGGGTTTTCCGACATTCGAGGTCAAGTCTAGGTCAGTTACAACTAGGTGTATATCAGACTTTACGAGAAAGGCTTCCCTTTCAACCCTGGAATATGGTACAGATACCTATGCAAACAGTGTAGGCCCTGTGATATAATTCTAGGTGCCTTATTTAGCAGAATGGACGAACCCAACTTCAGTGATGGAAGAGTACACTCCAGAAACTCAAGGCATTGAATAAATCAAAGCACTGACAACACTTATGCCGAATGTCTCTAAATGCAGGCTAGCTGGTCATGAACGAGGACTTGGACTGGTCCGTTTAAACACACGATGTTAGTAACTGATGCAAAAATGTAGAACACGATCAGTACCGTGTTCTGTGGCGTTTGATCTTAGTCTACATTGTTTGCCAGATCGAACATTTTATTCAAGTGCAGATTTTACAGATAACACTTACATGTACCCAACACTGACAAACGACCCGGCTATGTTTGGGTTGATTGTTTGGCATTCGAAGTTACTAATAAAAAGAAGCGAATCACAGCTTACGTCTACGTGACTATCACTAACTTCTCAGAATAACATTTTTCTTGCAGAAAATAGCCGCAGTGAGATCAGGGTATTCCATAAGACTGAAGAGGGTCATCCTGGAATCATAGGGTGAGCTTGGCAAAACAGTGTAGACCAAGTTCGGACGCTGCAGAACGCGCTTCTTATCAAAATATTCACTATTTGTTTGGAATTTCAGATTTAAATTAAACAGTTTAATCTCAGCCCAGGAATTTTACCCCAACCTACATCCCACCAACACTTTCGGTGCTTTGATTCTGAAACCAAACGATTGCATGATTACAACACGCTTACACACCATGCCCTTAAGCTGAAAAGGTTAAATCAAGCAACCGTGACGTATGGTTACCAGTCCGGCCACGATCCTGTGTTTTGTTTAGTTTGATTTGAGGTTAAACGTCCCCGTCAACACTGTATAGGTCATTTTGGAGACGTTGCTTCCAATTTTGTGGGACTTTTACCCGACACTGAGATGAAATGTCATCTCAAGCCCTGCCGCCCAATGAAACCAATAGGGTTTATATGCATGGACGGCCCGACTCGCACCGCTTTGCCTGGGCAGGCTTAGATCCTCTAAGCAGATTACCAGTACTCGTGTGCGGGTCGGTTTCAGCTCTGTATGGAAGCATCATGCAGCCCATCTATTTCTTTAAGCCCCGATGGGCGGGGGTCAATGATCCTGTGTACCACCTTCACACCAGCACTGATAGAAACCACATGTTCAGGATCAAACTTTTGATGTGTGATGTAAGGTCGTGTCTAGAAAAGAAGAAATTGTATTTTGTTCTCAAAAAGCATCAAGTGAGAACGTATTGCAACATTTTTCATTAAACCCTGGGCAGTTAGAGTGAGTGAGTGAGTGTTTGAGTTTTACGTCCCACCAACAGCTAAGGTCATACGGAGACGATACCTCGGTTTAAAGACACATCCCAAAGTCTGGAGAAGTCCGGGATCGATCCTGCGATCCCTGGTTTACAAGGCGAGTAGCATAACCACTACACCACGAAGGCTTCTAGGTGCGCTTAATGTTTGTGTTTCTTTCCCTTTGGTGTCTTTGATTGGTGGAGTAAGTTAATTGTATCGATTTCTGATCTTTGTTTTACTTCTACTTTTAATGGAAAGTTAGAAGCTGGTCGGAAAGCGGATGGCGTTGACTCTGATTTTGGGTGTCGCATGTGTGATCTATTTGTCTGTTGGAGCGACATCTTACTATCAACAGAAGACGCTAGTGGACGTCGACGTAGAAGAAGACCGACGTCAGTACGTCATGATCGATTCATCCGACAAACGCATATGCGAAGCAGATTTCCGCCGGCATCTGCTACACTGTACCTGTAGATAAACAAAGGGTTTCAACTACCGACTAATAAGCACTGTCACTGTTCGTCGCCCTTATTCGATGCACGTTTGAGAGCTAGACGTCCCTGTCGTGACCAAAATTTAGACGTCGACACAGTACGGAACACTTACGCTGGTGCATGAAATACGTACATGTATATTGGCGTCTAAGCGACTCGCGTGATATGCGTTTCAGTGACACATCGCACTTCAGCGTGAATCACGCCGAATGTCGTTTCGGGATGTTTCAACATATAGCTGTAAGGTATGCCGAGGCGACGAGTGCGTAATAGAGCATGACATATCGGATGGAATAAGCGAAATGGTATGTCGAGCTATTGCATGTACCTAGCGACATTAAGAACATTCAAGATCATGGCTGAGACGTTAACTGAACAGCGAGACGTTACATCAATCAAGTGCGTTGGCCTCACGTGGTTCCATTTATTTGTTTACGCTCAGAATCCGGGATATCTTATCCAGCAGGCTTACGCGCGGGTTTATAGTGCTGTTCTTACTCAAAAATGTCTTCATGCCAATGGAATTCATGTACTGGACTGACCAGCCTTTCTCCTCCGATCTCTTTGTGAAAAATAGAGTATCTTTTTTTTTGGGGGGGGGGGGGGCGGGGGGGAGGTATCCACAACCGACCAGACAAAAATGTTACTAATTGACAGTAGCATTGTTAAAACTTGAATTTTAATGTTTGGTTTTGAAAACGTAAATAGTTTCTTTCCAAAATTTGAAACATCGAATGGCATTTCATGATACCACCGGTGTATAGACATTTGCAAACATATCATATAATGGAATTTGCCGAACTACTTTTCTAAATTATAAGATCTTTTTAGAAAGGTTCTCTGTAAGTTTTCACAGTGTTTTGATTTTCTCATAGAATCTGTCATTTCAGTGCCTTTGGCGCTTTGATTTGTTTAGTTCTGAAAGGCTATATTTAGACTGAGGGGGTTCCCGGGTTAAATACTGCCTTCAGGTAAGGGCGAGGACGGCGGCCGCGTAAAATCGATTTTAGCCCCCCACTGTCGAGGTTTATGAGCTCACCTGAGCCGAAGGCTCCGGGGGAGCTATTGTGATCGGTCACCGTCCGTCGTCGTCGTCCGTCCGTCCGTATGCCCGTCCGTCCGTTCACAATTTATTAAACAACATCTCCTCCTAAACCACTAAACAGATCCTAACCAAACTTGACAGAAATGACCCTTAGGTGGCGCTCTCTCAAAGTTGTTCAAAGAATTCAATTCCATGCAGAACTCAGGTAGCCATGGCAACAAAAAGGGGAAAATAAGAAAAAAACCTTTAAAAATCTTCTTCTCTGAAACCAGAAGGCCTAGGTCTTTGATATTTGGCATGAAGCTTCATCTAGTGGGCCTCTACCAAGATTGTTCAAATTATAGCCCTGGGGCCAAAAACGACCCCGCCCCGGGGCCCACTGGTTTTACATAGGCTTTTATAGGGAAAACCTTTAAAATCTTCTTGTCTGAAACCAGAAGGCCCAGGTCTTTGATATTTGGTATGAAGCTTCATCTAGTGGACCTCTACCAAGATTGTTCAAATTATAGCCCTGGGGCCAGAAACGGCCCCGCCCTGGGGCCCACTGGTTTTATACAGGCTTATATAGGGAAAACATATAAAAATCTTCTTCTCTGAAACAAGAAGGCCTAGGTCATTGATATTTGGTATGAAGCTTCATCCGGTGGACCTCTACCGAGATTGTTCAAATTATAGCCCTGGGGCCAAAAACGACCCAACACCGGGGCCCACTGGTTTTACATTGGCTTATATTGGGAAAACATATAAAAATCTTCTTTTCTGAAACCAGAAGGACGAGGTCTTTGATATTTCGTATGAAGCTTCATCTAGTGGACCTCTACCTAGTTTGTTCAAATTACAGCCCTGGGGCCAAAAACGGCCCCCCACTGGTTTTATATAGGCTTATATAGGGAAAACATATAAAAATCTTCTACTCTGAAACCAGAAGGCCTAGGTCATTGATATTTGGTATGAAAAGTAGAAGTAAAACAAAGATCAGGAATTGATACAATTAACTTACTCCACCCATAAAAGACACCAAAGGGAAAGAAATACAAACATTAAGCGACCAGACCATAATGGAAACCTAAACAAAGGAAGGCCATAAGGACAGTTACTTTCCCACAAAATGGCCATATGGCCATCCAAAACCAAAAGACACAAGTGATACACACAGTAAGTAACAAACAACAACATAAATAAATCGCCACAGAAGAGCCGCCTTGGAACGGTCAGTGGAAGATTTCCACTGGGGGGCTTAAATCGATTTTACGTGGCCACAATCCTCGCCCTTACTTCCGTCGCGATTTAGACAAATAATTTGTTCAGTCCGCATGAAGGCCTCCTAACTCATCAATGCAACATCTCCGTGAACACAAAAATCAAAGAACCACGGAGGTGAGACAACGGTGAGGACTCGACAGCAAGAAACCACAGAAATGCTGGAGCAAAAGAAAACCAACAGTTAGACTCCGATGAGCCCGACCAGAGACAGAGCATCAGGCACCAACCAACATTATCTCTCTAATTTTCGATAAGCCTTTACGTTGGAGCCGTCATAGAATCTGAGGCCTGACCCACCGGCGTGCAATTAACTAGAGCCAGTGTTTATGAAACACAATGCCCCCAACTGCTTGACCCTAACACTGCTTGTCCCTAACAGTAATTGAGATATCTTGTTTTTATGTGGCTGTAATGCTGAAATTACACAAGAAAAGCTGTAGTTAATCATCTACTCATCATCCCTGACCAGTCTGTGAAGTTTCGGGGAAAAACCTAAAATAGTTTTTTAGATATCTTGCTTACAAACTTAAAACGCGAAAAATTTCAAAGGGCCATAACTCAAGAAAAAAATTTCGGATTTTTTTCAAAAGTTAATCAGTTCATCTACTCATCATCCCCAACCAGCCTGTAAAGTTTCAGGGCAATAGCTCAAACAATTTTTGAGATATCTTGCTTACAAGCTGAAAACACGAAAAAAATCAAAGGGCCATAACTCAAGAAAAAAAAATTGGATTTTTTTCAAAAGTTAATCAGTTCATCTACTCATCATACCCAACCAGTCTGTGAAGTTTTGGGGAAAAACCTCATATAGTTTTTGAGATATCTTGCTTACAAACTTAAAACGCGAAAAATTTCAAAGGGCCATAACTCAAGAAAAAAATATAGGATTTTTTTCAACAGTTAATCAGTTCATCTACACATCATCCCAAACCAGCTTGTAAAGTTGCAGGGCAATCGCTCAAACAATTATTGAGATATCTTGCTTACAAGCTGAAAACACGAAAAAAATCTAAGGGCCATAACTCAAGAAAAAAAATCGGATTTTTTTCAAAAGTTGATCAGTTCATCTACTCATCATCCCCGACAAGTCTGTGAAGTTTCGGGGAAAAACCTCAAATAGTTTTTTAGATATCTTGCTTACAAACTTAAAACGCGAAAAATTTCAAAGGGCCATAACGCAAGAAAAAAATTTCGGATTTTTTTCAAAAGTTAATCAGTTCATCTACTCATCATCCCCAACCAGCATGTAAAGTTTCAGGGCAATAGCTCAAACAGTTTTTGAGATATCTTGCTTACAAGATTTCATAGTATTTTTTGCAAAGGGGCATAACTCAAAAAAGGGGCATAATCCTGACGAGAAAAAAAACACGGGTCAATTATTTTTTCATGAGGAATCCATATATGAAATTTCAAAAACCTAGCACCCATGGTTCTAAAGTTATGCTATGCAGTAAAAAGTGGGACGGACGTAAGGACGGAAGGACGGAAGGACGGACGGACGAACAGGGCAAAACCAATATGCCAAAACGCGAAAAATTTCAAAGGGCCATAACTCAAGAAAAAAATTTCGGATTTTTTTTCAAAAGTTAATCAGTTCATCTACTCATCATCCCCAACCAGCCTGTAAAGTTTCAGGGCAATAGCTCAAACAATTTTTGAGATATCTTGCTTACAAGCTGAAAACACGAAAAAAATCAAAGGGCCATAACTCAAGAAAAAAAAATTGGATTTTTTTCAAAAGTTAATCAGTTCATCTACTCATCATACCCAACCAGTCTGTGAAGTTTTGGGGAAAAACCTCATATAGTTTTTGAGATATCTTGCTTACAAACTTAAAACGCGAAAAATTTCAAAGGGCCATAACTCAAGAAAAAAATATAGGATTTTTTTTCAACAGTTAATCAGTTCATCTACACATCATCCCAAACCAGCTTGTAAAGTTGCAGGGCAATCGCTCAAACAATTATTGAGATATCTTGCTTACAAGCTGAAAACACGAAAAAAATCTAAGGGCCATAACTCAAGAAAAAAAAATCGGATTTTTTTCAAAAGTTGATCAGTTCATCTACTCATCATCCCCGACAAGTCTGTGAAGTTTCGGGGAAAAACCTCAAATAGTTTTTTTAGATATCTTGCTTACAAACTTAAAACGCGAAAAATTTCAAAGGGCCATAACTCAAGAAAAAAATTTCGGATTTTTTTCAAAAGTTAATCAGTTCATCTACTCATCATCCCCAACCAGCATGTAAAGTTTCAGGGCAATAGCTCAAACAGTTTTTGAGATATCTTGCTTACAAGATTTCATAGTATTTTTTGCAAAGGGGCATAACTCAAAAAAGGGGCATAATCCTGACGAGAAAAAAAACACGGGTCAATTATTTTTTCATGAGGAATCCATATATGAAATTTCAAAAACCTAGCACCCATGGTTCTAAAGTTATGCTATGCAGTAAAAAGTGGGACGGACGTAAGGACGGAAGGACGGACGGACGAACAGGGCAAAACCAATATGCCCCCACAACTTCTTCGAAGTTGGGGGCATAAAGAGGGAAGCAAAGTTGCCAACCGTGATTGGGTTAACTACCATGCATGCAGTCTGTCGTATAATATCCATGTTGTACCCAATCTTTTTATATCGAAGAATGATTTTACGAAATTGGGTGCTGAAGTCATTGCGGTTATGTATTTTTCTGAATTTATATACTAAGTCACCATAAAATTCGGGTTCCGATAGACCTTGTTGCAGAAGAGATTTAAGTCCAATATTGAATTTTGAAATTAAATCAGAATGGCGTCTATAAAATTTTGAAAAGGCTTTGCGTAGTTTATGGTACCGATAACCCTGATTAAGGAGTTTAGCCGTTAATAATTTATTACGAGTGTTGAAGTCAGTAACATGACTACACACTCTAGCAAATCGAATTAATTGCGAAATATAAACGCCATAGGATGGCGCACGAGGAACATCACCATCCAAAAAAGGAAAATTTACAATCTCAAAATCAAAGTCATCGCGTTTATCATAAATTTTGCACGAAACAAATCCATCTACAATAGATAGATGTAAATCCAAAAACGGGGCCTCGGTATCAGAAGAATTTGCTTTATTTAACTGAAGTTCTAGGGGGTAAATCTGACTGATCAAACCATCAAAATAGGTATTATCAATATTTAATAAATCATCTAAATATCTAGAAGTAGAGCTAAAAGCTTCAATAATTTCAGATTGGTTATCAATGGAAAGCGACAAAATGAAGTCTCTTTCATAACAATACAAGAACAGATCAGCCACAAGAGGTGCGCAATTAGTACCCATCGGAATACCCACAATTTGTCTAAATAACTTAGTACCGAATCTAATATAAATATTGTCAAGTAGAAAGGTGAGGGCATCACACACTTTCTGACATGACCAAAGTGTATAATTCTTATGCTCTTTAGAAGTGAAAAATGCATTTCTGACATTACATGCAAGATAGAGAGAATCTTCCCTGTGAAAAGCCCATTCAATTAAATCATTAAGCTTTTCTTTTATAAGATTATGAGGAAGTGTAGTGTAAAGAGTGGAAAAATCGTAGGTAGACAGACTAGAAGCACGAAAATGTCTAGATTTCAATTTATTTAAAACCTCATTCGAATTTTTTATAGACCAAAACAGATTTCTTCCTGATCTTTCAAAGACTTTATCACAATATTTAATTACATGCGTTTTAATAGCAGTAAGACAGGAAGTTAATAATTTAGAAAGTTCAGTGGTAGTGCAAGAGCTAGAATTTGCAATAAACCGTGCTTTGTAAGGTTTTTTATGAAGTTTTGGTAACCAGTATAGCGTAGGAAGCTTCATCTAGTGGACCTCTACCAAGATTGTTCAAATTATAGTCCTGGAGCCAAAAACGCCCCAGCGCCAGGGCCCACTGGTTTTACATATGCTTATATAGGGAAAACCTTTAAAAATCTTCTTGTCTGAAACCAGACGGCCCAGGTCTTTGATATTGGTATGAAGCTGCATCTAGTGGACGTTGACCAAGATTGTTTAAATTATAAATGGTTTTCCATAGGCTTATATAGGGAAAACCTTTAAAAATCTTCTTCCCTGTAACTAGAAGACCCAGGTCTTTGATATTTGATATGAAGCTTCACATGGCCAACTTTATCTGACATTTAATCTATTCACCTGTTCCCTGATAGTCACACTACAAGTCGATATTGGATTGTCTCCCTTTGACTGAGGCCTATACTAGGTACCTGTTGTGTAATCTCAACTGTGTTATAAGCCGGCTGTGTGTGAAATCAGTTTCGCTTTTATGACTCCGGGGGATACTGAACGAGAATCGCTCATGTCAGCTGATGTCTTGTTAATTTCGGACTGGCTGTTTTGGTGTGGTCTGAGTTTATCTCCAAATAAAGTTCTGTTCTGTCGTTACTAAAAAAAAATACTCTTTTAAAAGTGAGTCTGTTTTGTGCTTAACACAAAATATTATTGGTTCTCAAAAATCCTATTTTTGTGTGTGCTGGAATGAAATATTCTTCTTTATATATTAGAAAAAAAGAAGAAGGAAAAAAACTTAATACTTTATGGTGGGTGTCAGTTGAATTATTTTAATTGACATTGTTTAGAAATGCCACATAATCACAAGTCCATGTAATGAAACCCCCTTTAACCCCTACTTTACATAGAGAAAACCTATATTACAATTCTAATATCTGCACCAAGACATAGTAGATAACCGTTTTTTGAGATATGAATTGCCATTTTGGAGATACGAAAAAAAAAAAAAAAAAAAAATACACTATGTCACGCGGATATGCTATCTTAATGGGGCCTGTCTAATACGCTGAAAAAACCTGCTGAATTTATATATATATTATATATATTGATAATATATTTATTTATATCATTTAATAATTATTAAATTTGTTTTACGCCACAGACATTAATATTGTTGACATATCGAGTATCGGGTTGTATGCCAAAAATACAGACAGTGCTTTGCTGAAGATTTCGAATTAAAAGTTTTCCAGACATATTACTGGTCGCATATTTTAAAGCAGTTATATAGAAGTATTTATTTTCTTTTGTTGTCTGCAAGGTTTACTTACCGGCCTGTGAAATAACTGTTATATCGAGCTACACCCCGAAAGCATGGCGATATAAATTTGACCCCTTAAACCCCACTTTCGTACAGTAAAACTGGGGTTTGGAGGGGTATAAATTATTTTTCTTATTTCTGCTCAAAAACATAGATTTTGGGCACGCGACAGAACAGCCTCGCCGATGCGGTTCTAACGAGCACCCACAATCTATGTTTTGAGCAGAAATATGAAAAATAACACAATTTTCATCTGAAAATTTTCTTTGTTTGGTTGTTAAATTTACAATGTATTTGTACAGGCGTGTTTTCGTAATATATCCGTTAAGACGAGAACCTTGAGTCTGAGTTGTAAGCATAGAAATACAGAGGAGATACTCTTACTGATTTTAATGCGGATAAATCTGTCTTGACACAATAATGGCCGATTATCTCTCTGTCTATTTAATGACTCAGTAAGCCTTATCATGCCACCATTGATAAACAACTTCGCATAATACAATTCTAGTTTTGAGTTGTTCACAAATAATATTCATCTGTCTTTCTTTCTTTCTTTCTTTCTTTCTTTCTTTCTTTCTTTCTTTCTTTATTTATTTATTTATTTGAAAATACAAATGAAATATTGTTATATTCTCATTTATGCTGATAACACAGAGTTTGAGCACACGTAAGAACGCCTCGTCGAGGCGATTCTAATGAGGTCCAACAGTCTATACTTTAAACAAGCAACAAGCAATAAGAATACTTTATTATTCTCTTTCCCGTGAAGAGGTAATTGTGGCGGCTTGTGCTGCAAATGTCTGTTAGCTAGTTTATATGTTTCTCTTCCTTATTTTTTTCGTGCAAAACGAGTAAATCTTTCTTTTTTTTCTTAACTGACGATACATCTTTGACGATAACTTCATCATATGCGCTCTTTCTTTTTTGCTGCTCAGGTAGATGACGCTCGTCAATATAATCGTCCATGATGGATTGTTAATCGATCAATACACTGAGTAAGCACACTTCCGACTACCTGTCGATAATCGAATTATCACCAAGTATCGTGACGCGCGCTGTTAAACACAGTAGTCACAGTAAGTGGCAACTTGACCTGTAGTTGTATTTAGAAAGTAATATCATATACCTAGAATAATTCAGCTATAATGAACAATTAAGACGCCGGGTCTCATCCGAAATTACACTTCTTGCTTAAATAATCACCGATTTATCACCACGATAGCAAGTCCGTGTAATGAAAAGCCTCTAACCCCCACTTATATAGAGAAAAGTGGGACTTCGGTGGTATACATTATTTTCTTTATTTCTGCACCAAGACATAAGTTGTGGGTACTAGTTAGAACCAACCGCCTCCGTGAGGCTGCTGAAATGCTGAATATTACTTTTTATTTGTTGTTGTTGTTGTTTTGGGCCACAATACTGGCCGTGCATTTAGACAATATAATTATTGACAACATTTTTTTATTTAATTTGTTTTACGCCGCAGACATAGAATGATATTGTTGTCATATCGAGTTGTACGCAAAAATTACTGAATAAAGACAATGCGTTTCTGAAGATTTAGAAAGTAAAAGGTTTTCCTAGACATATTACTGGTGGCACATTTTAAAGCAATTACTGAGTTTCATGCGGGCAGATCTTCATTGACACAATAATCTATCTATCTATCTATCTATCTATCTATCTATCTATCTATCTATCTATATCTATCTATCTACTAGGTACTATGTCAAAAGGATGTATTCTCGTAACTTGGACCCAGTATACATGTATATTTCACGGCCCCCGCCCATCGGGGCTTGAAGAAATAGATGGGCTGCATGATGCGTCCGCGCAGAGCTGAAACCGACCGCACACCAGTACTGGTAAACCGCTTAGAGGATCTAAGCCTGCCCAGGCAAAGCGGTGTGAGTCGGACCGTCCATGCTTATAAACCCTATTGTTTCATTGGGCGACAGGGTTTGAGATATCATTTCATCTCATTGTCGGGTAAAAGTCCCACAAAATGGAAGCATTGTCTCCAAAATGACCTATACAGTGTTGACGGGGTCGTTAAACCTCATATCAAACAAACAAAACAAACATGTATTTTGGATCCAGGATATAATAATAATAATAATAATAATAATAATAATAGATACTCATTATCTAAATAGTACCGATTCTGCTTAGAACTTAATGCATATGAATAAAGTCATTCGATAAATTTTAATCTCTCCGGAAAGACAGTAATACAGTATATATTGCGCGCGTGTCCATCAATCGTCAGGCTTCCTGACGGTCAGTAGCCGGTATACAATACACATTACGTGTGTCATAAAAAGCGATAATTGTCTTCAGTGATGTCCACACACACACACACACTGAGTGAGCTGAAAAAATATATGGGCACAGAACCGCCAAATTGATATGGTACTTTCAAGTACTTTCTGCCTATGTTTTTGTGTAAAATCATACTGATCCCTGATTACCTGACTGTTTTGTATAAAGTTTGGTTTTCATGCATATTCTTTTTCACAGCATCATGGAGAGAACACCAGAAAAAGGGCACACGCCTTATCTTAAACCATTTAACAGTTGAAATAAATAAATAAATAAATAAATAAATAAATAAGAAACTTTTCTAATAATCATTAGATTATACATAAATGAATGGAATAATAATAATAATAATAATAATAATCACATTACGATAATACATCCGTGCGGCATAGTGCAATTTTGATATCTCAAAAACAATTAATTCGTCAAAGTAAACTCATCAATACTTAAAACATAGTTAGAACCGCCTCATTGAGGTGGCTCCAACGAGTACCCACAACCTATGTTTTGGACAAGAAATGAAATAAAATGAATACCACAGTAAACCCCAGTTTTCATATATAAAGCAGTTTTTAATGAGGTTTTCATTACAACCAAGATGATAATAATGAATACAAAACAATTAGCATAGGCATCTTTACGTTTTTTTTTATATTTACCAGACTGAATTCACAAAAGCATTTAAATAATCAAACAGTGTTACAAAAAGAAAAAAAAAAAAAGAATATAAAACAAGCATTCCTCTGGTATCCCAGCAAAACAATGTGCGAACAACGAAATGTCAGATTAGCCTGTATCTGAGTAATGGAAATACGATATAAATTATAAAAAAGATGAATTTTTAACTTTTTAGAAATTTAGTGACGAATTCACATGGGCTTCTTTCTTTCTTTCTTTCTTTCTTTCTTTCTTTCAGCTGTAATCAAACAAACATACAAAACAAACACATGTAATCATAAATCTTATTACTAGCAATGTTTATTTAAATTTGCGTAGTAAGTATAAAGAATGTGCAAAAATCTAATCAGGACATTGAAATAAAAAACTACGTGAATAAATAAATAAATAAGATGCAGATCAGACACCGCATTCTTAGATTGATTTACATTCCAAGGAGATACCCAGGCGAAGATGTGTTGATTTTACAGTCGATTGAAAATGACCCGCTTTGGGATTACACGCGTGTGTAGACAATAAAGATTTTTCTGAATAAGCTCCAAATTTAATCGCAAAATGCCGTTATTAAATATTATCTTAAAATATTATAATTGCTATCAAATTCCACAACATTGTAAACACATTGCGTCTGATACGGGCGTTTTTTTCATAATATTAACAGAAAGTGCAGATTTTAGCCGTTAAAGTAGGGTACTGTCGTTGTTTTTCCACAGTTTTGTATGATTCAAGTAAGGATTAAGGGTTATTAATTTGAATATAAAAATGCCGGCAGCTAATTAAATAAAAGTTCCACATATTTGATATTGTTTTAAAGGAATTTAAACGGACAATTAGATTAAATCGGAACATGTTTGTCAAATTGTAAATTAAAAAAGTAACATTTGTTTAAAAATTGTTTTCCATTAAAGCGCCTGCTATTTCCAACAAGAGATTCTGTACAGGTAAGCCGAGAAGGTCAGCGCACAGTAAAAGGCTTAATCCTTTGCGCCAAAGGTATAAATGTCAATAATAGTTGCGGATGATCTGATGGACCTATACCAAGATTGTTCAAATTGTTGCCCTGGGGCCAAAAAATGCCCCCGCGCTGGGGCCCACTGGTTTTACATAGGCTTACATAGGGAAAACCTTTAAAAATCTTGTCTGAAACCAGAAAACCCAGGTCTCTGATATTTGGTTTGAAGCTTCATCTAGTGGACCTCTACTAAGTTTTTTTCAAATTATAGCCATAAGGCCAAAAAACGGCCCTGCCCCCAGGCCCACTGGTTTTATTAGCTCACCTGTCACGAAGTGACGAGGTGAGCTTTTGGGATCACTTTTTGTCCGTCGTGCATCCGTGCGGGCAACAAATATGACAAGACTGACATACATGAAAATGGAAATTTACGATGTGACATATCAGCACGTTAAAACGAGTCGGACCGCTCTGTAAACCCTAGCTTTTTCTTTGGGGTGTCATTTCATCTCGATGTCGGGTAAATGTCCCGCAAAAAATCGGAAGCAACGTCTCAAAATGACCTAAATAGTGTTGACGGGGCATAAAACCTAAACAGAAACAAAAACGATTATGTAAACAAGTCCGTAACATGAAGACCATTATAAACACTATGTTATATAGAGAAAAGTGAAGATTTATAGGGTTATGCATTATAATCCTTATTTTCACGGAAACATAGACTGTGGGTACTCACTAAGACCGCATTTGAGGCGATGAGGCAGTTCTAACTAGGAGTGTAACGATGCATCGGACCATCGATGCATTGCGATAGGCACTGGGCCGATAGTACTGCATCGATGGTAAAGTCAAACATCGATGACTATTGCCGATAGTGTTTTGAACTATCGATAGTTTCGATAGTTTTCTATATCAAAAGTTTTTAAGTTGTTTTCATTCTTAATATATTTATTACAACCTGCGTCTTGTACCCGGTCAAGCATCAAACTGTATATTGTCCTAATTGTAATCTAATAATCTCCTGTGCCAGTGGGAGTCAGTCTGCTTCCAACAGCTGCTTGTCACGAGACAAGGGCAATAAAACTACAGCAGAATTGTGATTTGGCGGTAGCCTACAGGTAGGGTCTATGACAAAACATAGAACAACAAAACATAGAAAAACAAAAACATGGAAAAGACAAAACATAGAAAGACAAAACATAGAAAAGAATCCTCGAAAAAACATCGAAAAAACATCGAATTAACATCGAAAAAGTTCAGAAACATCGAAAACTTTATTTCATCCATTTTTCGACAACAATCATTTTTTATATTGTAAAGGTATCTCGAAAAATTTGAGGTAGCGGACCGTTGATTATCGGCAAATAAAGGTTTTCTTCTTCTCGACATTCTGGATTTCTAACACATTTTCAGTCGATGTGTCTATCATTTTTTCAATAATATAAAGGTAGCCATCTAACGCCAGATGTGGCTTTCCTTTCTGCGGGGTCAAAATATCCATTTCGAATGAAAATAACGGGCTGTATCAAAAAGCATGAGAACTAAAATAAATGTGAACACAATGTGTTTAACAAATTTGATTTTCAAAAGAAATACAAATGAAGTACAACAATTGCCCCGTAAAGAGACATCAAAATTTTCTCGATCGGTGGAAAATGGAACTTAATGAACGGAAGACTTGATCGAGTGAGCGAATGTTCAATGGCGTGCGGTCATGTAATTATCGTTTTTCACACTTATTGTTCTATTATTGGTCGTTCTATAATTCGTCGATCTATTAATTGTCGGGTCTATGTTTTGACTTATCTATTTAGTGTCGCTTCTCTCTTTTGTCTTTCTATGTTTTGTCGTACAACGTACAGGTACACGGTGTTTATGCATTCTGTTTGTTAAATTGTTATGCATTATCCACTGAACACCCGATGTCGGTAAAGTCAGTACGCTGAATATTCCTTAATTGAACCGGTAAATTTGCAGCTTTCTGAAGCACATTTCAAAAGTAAACACTATAATCTCAATTGAGTTCGAAATAATTGACACGGACGACCACGCATATTTTGATAACGCTAATCTGCAAGCTGTCTGTAAGCCAGTGATATGAAAAGCGATAATTAATGCATGTTTACACAGTGGTATTATTATCAAAGGGTGCCGCCTGCATGAGCACTTGAAGCATGGAAACTCCGCATGTTTTATTACCGCTTCAAAAGGTGCAAAAATTGTTCTGGTTGATGTTTTAGAGGATTCTTATTTTGTCAATAGCAGACATCAAAGGAAATAAAATATGTGTCGTCCTGCGAAGTAATTTTGGCATCCAGACATGTCTGTATAGCCGAGGAATTAATTTTAAATCTTGGACATCGTGTATTGAAAATATGCACAGGAAAATAAAGCACTAATAAATAAAACCGTGGTATGATTTCCCGTTTATTTGTTTTGCTTAAAGATTTTACCAAACAACAAAAGAAATACATGTATACAAATGATTTTTCGAAAATCATTTCACAATGAAAATGAAGGGCAATTAGATAAGTTGGCAGATGCAAGAATGTTGGGGATGACATTGTAATGCATTTTTGGCACGTTACTGATGACGTCATCGATCGTTCGGGCGATTTGGATTTAAAAATTTCTTAGCCCTGATTTCAATGATGTTCCGTTTAACAAACGCATGCGATCTATTGTGTACCGAAACACTAAGACTTATATTACAATTTCATCAGATTTTCGGTCAGAAGATTCAAATCTTACTTCCCATATCACAGGTCCTGGTGTATGAATGTCAATTGAAGTGTCACCGGTAAAAATTCTAATTCTAAATCGTGTGCATTGCCGACTTAGTTTCTCAGTTATCTACTACAATTTTTAATGGGACGTATTTCTTTCGTTAAAATATTTTCTCGATAGCTAAATGGTTATGGATAGAGGTGGATAGAGAACTGAACTTGGAACAATTACCGACTTATCCTCGGATATGTTTACACAAATTAAAGCCTTCGACTTTTCCCGCTAATCGTCTTCTATTTTGGCGCCAAAACATAACCTTGCACGAGACAGCTGAATAGTCTGTTTTGTATATATATATGCATACATCTACCGTTAGATGTAGCTATTCATCTTTGGCCTAGAGCGATTTGATTGTGGATTAACTTGTATGGTTGAGGGATAAATGTAAATTAGAGACATAACCTGATCTTATTTTCACACCTTGTCACGCAAAAAATTGTAGGCTGAATGATAGCGACGGAGGCTTGTGTTTACAGTGTAATAGTTAAATAGACTGATCCGTGACAAATACTGTCGGCATTTACAACACGATTCGGTTAACTAACACGGTTGGTTGGACCGAAAGTTTCGTGGTATAATGAGGTTGACGTGTATTTAGTCACTTTATCATGTCTGAATTTTTTTTAAGACAAGCAAAGATTTCAGAGCTTACATTTACTTTGATTAAGAAACTGATGTTACATGTACATTCTCATTGTGAAATGTTAAATGTACTTGGCTACTTCTAATAAAATGAGCCCCCCCCCACTCTTCCAGGAGGATTTACACTTTAAGAAAAAATGATGCAGACAGAAAAGCAAACAGGAGTTTACAACAGTTATCCCTCTGAGAAATTATCTTATTTATTTCTTTTATGCACATAAAAATACAGAAAAACAATTTGAAGTTTTGAATAGTTTTTATTTCCATCTTAAACAAGAAAATATTTTTCTCACAATAGTATCGGAATAGTATTGCAATATTAGTCAGCAATAGTAATATTATCGCAATGGTTCTTCTTGCAATGTCAATTCTATCGCAATAGTCATTTTCTAACTATCGTTACATCCCTAGTTCTAACGTGCTCCCCTAATCTATGATTAGACTAGAAACTATAAAAATATGAAAACAAGAGCTGTCGCATATAAGATATAAGGTAAAATTACTGATCCATGAAATATAGGTCACACTCACAGATATATTTTGAGGTCAATCATCAGGTCAAATGGAACATATATTCCAGACATTACATTTCAGAATCAAATAGTGTCTGAATTATATGGCAAAATCATTGAAACCTGAAAATGGGTCACACCTATCTAGATATATTTCTATGTCAATCATCTGGTCAAATGAAATTTATAATTCAGGTTTGAAGTTTCTCCAAGAAATAGTATTCAGAATATATGGCAGAATCAATGTATCCTGAAATATAGGTCACACTGACCTAGATATATTTTTATGTCATGCATCGGGTCACATGGAATTGATTATTCAGATGTGAAATTTCTTCATCACATAGTGTTCAAGATATAAGGCAAAGTCACTGAACCATGAAGTATAGGTCACACTGACCTACATATATTTTGAGGTCAATCATCTGGTTGCATTGAAGTAATATACCAGGTATAACATTTCTCCACCAAAATAGTATTCAGGGTAATAGGCAAAATCAGTGAACCATGAAGTATAGGTCACACTGACCTAGATTTATTTTGCGGTCAATTATCGGGTCACATGGAACTAATAATGCAGGTATGATATTTCTCCATCAAATAGTATTCAAGATTATAGGCAAAATCACTGCATGAACCATGAAATATAGGTCACAGTGACCTAGATATTTTGAGGTCAATCATGGGGTCACATGGCACTAATATCCCAGGTATAACATTTCTCCAAAATAGTCTTCAAGATACTTAGTAAGGCAAAATCACTGGACCGTGAAATGTAGGTCACCATGATCTTCACCCTTTTACATTTGAACCATTGTCACATGGTTGGCTGATGTACAACCATTGTGTCTGTTACTTGTTAGTATAATGGGAAGGTATACAACAAATTACAAAGGTGTCGTAGCCCCCCCCCACACACACACACATACACACACACTCCCAGGCATGAACCCAGGGGTGTATTGTCTTGGAATCTCAGAAGACACTCCCAGGTATCCAAGTTGTAAATATGAATGCTTTGTGACGAGTGACTGTTGAGATATAAGCATTTCAAAAACTTTAACACAGTATTACATAGGTGTCCTAGATTTTGACCCCTAGCCCCACCTTGGGGCACGAACCCAAGGGTCTGTTCTATTTAAACACCAGAAGACACTCCAAGGTACTCAAGTTCCAAATATGAGTGCTCTGCGATGAGTGACTGTTGAGATTTTAGCATTGGAAAAAACTTTTACGCAGTGTGACCGCAAACGCGCACGCGGACGGCCGAGGTGACAACAACAGCTCTCCATGTACTTCACACAGGTATGTGAATACTGAATAATAACGCCATATCAACCAAACGGGTGTGTTTTCCTGATACCAGAAAGAACTAACTCTTCGAGGAGCGCATATGAGCTGGGGCACAGCATTTCCTACACTTTACATGAGCGCCCATCAAAGAATCAGAACAGCCTGCGTATCCTTATGTCTGACCAGAGATTTCTCTTGCTGTATGAATGAGCATCGGGGCCTAAGCTATCCTTAAAACGCGTCATCGCCCATCGGGGTTGCGTGGTGCTTCCGCGCATACCTGAAACCGACCGAACTCGAGTACTGGTAAACAGCTTAGGTCTAAGTCTGCCCAGGAAAAGTGATGCGAGTCGGACCGCTTCTTAAACCCCGGCGGTTTCTATGGGCGGTAGGGCTTGAGATTTCATTTCATCGCAATGTCTGGTAAAAGTCCCACAAAATCGGAAGCAACGTCTCCAAAATGACCTTAATAGTGTTGACGGGGACGTAAAACCTCAACTCAAACAAACAAACACAACTATCATTTGAGCGCTCAACGAAGACTCTGATTAAACTGCAAAAACGTGCAGGCTGATCTGAGTCTTCGACTGTGCGCACATGTAAATTGTAGGAAATGCTGTGACCCGGCACATTTTCGGTTATTGCGGTACGTGGTTTGTCTGTGTAGCCCCGTTTTTAAGCGTGCCAAATCTTTAACATTTCATCTCCTAAATTTGTATTTGTCAGACACTGACATTTTAAATTGCAGGACTTTCACTATAGCTTGATAATATTGACCAACATCACATTAACATGCTCACGTAACATCATTTGGGCCCCGTCAAGCGATTTTGGTACTTATCGCCTATGCGAGCAGCGAAGGTTCAGGCGAGCCTGCGCATCCGCGCAGTCTCGCCAGAACCTTCGCTGCTCGCTCATACAAGCAGTGAATCAAAAGGAACCTTCAGACAGTAAGCCACATCCCTTGCCCCTCTGAATGGCTGTGCATGCGCAGTTAAAATTTGTCATGGCGGAATGCTCGAAGACACAAATTCGCTTGGCGGGGCTCATTTTGCTGATGAAAACAGTATAATACTATTTCTGCGTGGCTGCACCTTCATCTATTTAATCATTACGAATGAAACTCTCACTTCTAGTTTCATTGGGCGGCAGGGCTTAGATATCATTTCACCTCAGTGTCGGGTAAAAGCCCAACAAAATTGGAAGCAACGTCTCCAAAATGACCTAAATAGTGTTGACGGGTACATTAAACCCTAATTCTCACTTATTGTCGACCCGATTACAAAACCTCTCAACTACATTTTACAGATTTATCGGAGAAGAAAAAAAATGTATAATTATGCAAATAAAAGAAATATAATGTATCTCAGTGAGTGTTTGAATTTTACGTCCGACCAACAGCTTAGTTCATACGGAGACGGGACCTCGGTTTAAAGACTCATCCGAATGTCTAGAGAAGCCCGGGATCGATCCTGCGACCCCTGATTTACAAGGCAAGTAGCGTAACGGCTTCTAAATGATAAAAGTAGAATAAGTATTAGCTAATGCAATTTGACATGAGACTCGCGACCTCTATTACCAGAATTTCACACCCGACTATATGCATATACAGTCGAACTTCAATGGCTTGAACACCTTAGGGACCTCGAAAATCTGTTCGAGACAGGGGTAGTTCGAGCCACTGAGGTTACTGTCAGGAGGCATAACGAGATACTTTTAGACATCTTTTCGGTGTTCTGTAATGAAATTGCATGCTGTGTTTACTCACTAGAATCGCCTCATCGAGGCGATTCTAATGAGTACACACAACATACATTTGCAAGATAAAAGACTAAAATCTCCTAAATTACCCCCCACTGTTTCTTATGTAGAGGATTTCGCTAAGGGCTCAAGAATGGGTTCGACACATCCATGGTAAACGAGCCATCGGTTTTCGAGCCATCGAAGTTCTACTGTATACTCAGTCAAAAAAGTTCCTATACATAAAATTGATTCTGTTACCATAGCTACTACACAAGTAAAATACACAAAATTTGTTTTGTTTTGGTTAGAAGACTTATTTTTCCATGCAAAGGCCTAAACTGTTTTTGTTTATGTAAACTTGCCGGCCTAGGCTATTGTTTTAAACATCCAAGGGGTCACTGTGAAACTTTACGTCAGTAGAAAAGCCAAAATTTAACACCATAAAAAAATTACACTTGCAACAAGATTTCTAAACTTTCATACATGTAACCTTTTATTAGATACCCTGTGTGTCTATTCACAAAAGATTTGGAACTTCAGTTCCATTTGCTAAGAGAAACAAACGATCACGTAATAGGCTTCCGATTCTTTGAAGGTCTGTGCAAAATGCTGCTTCAATTGAAACTCCATAGGAAATCGCAATTGGTAGTGCTACATGCTACCTGAATTTTCACCATTATTTTTCCATCATGGTTAGCAGCAATGGTGGCAACAAAGCCCTTTCTAAAGAAATTGCAAAACTTGAATTACAGGTATAGAAATTACAACAGTTTTAAAATTGCTATATTTTTAATTGAAAGGGAGATAATCTGATAATTTCACAAATTAAAGCCTTGATTCTAGTGCAAGATCACAAGATATTGTAAAGGTAAAGTGAGTTTCGATGTTTAATGGCATGTTCTTTCATCTCAGACGTAAAATGATCATCTGCGCATGCGCAATGCCAAATTCCTAGCATAACTTTTCTAGGTACATATTGCAAGATAACTCTTGAGCAGAGTAGCACAGGCAAATGCAAATTTATGCACTTTGTAGCTAAGCGCCTGATTCGTATGTTTGCAACCATCTTTAGCTGAACGGCTACCGGATAGCTACTAGAATTTACCCGGAAGTTGGTATGGTTACTTTTTTGACTGAGTCTATTAATATTCGCCGTTTGCCGATCAGGTCGATATTGTTATTCAATACAAAGAGGTCGGTAAATGGGTCACAATTCACAAGCTGCCGAAAATTCACGAAAAGTTTACGAAAACCGACCTATTAGGCGATAGCAATGACTAATTTATTCTTTGCATAAAGGTAGTCTCGTGTCAAATTGCACCAACTGTATATCAAACCCATTTGCAGAAGTTTTCTTTTTATGTAGAAAAGGAAGAGAGAGAGAGAGAGAAAAACAGTAAATTTACGACCTTTTGTCAAAATAAAATGGCTAAAGTTGTGATAAAAATGTGAAAAGAAAAAAATGGAGCAATCTGATGGTCTCCACTATATTTGCCCAAAAGACCGTTGTTTTGTATGTTTGTTTGTTTGTACTGGAGTTTAACGGCCCAGTCAACACTATTTAGGTCATTTTGGAGCCGGTCAGTTTACCTATCCACACTTTTCTGGGCAGGTATACGTAAGCGGTTAACAAGTACAGTGCACAACTGACAATTGCCCTTCTTGAATCAGCGAAAGGGAGAGAATGACCGTAGAAAAGATTTCCTGATCAATCTCAACGAAAGAATGTTGCCGACCCGGCAGGTATCGAACCCTCGTCCTCCTGATCACGAGTCAGACGCGCATCTGACTGAGCTACCGAGGCCGGTTGTGGGGTATAAACTTTTGTCACAAGGTGTATTTTGAGCAGAATCGAACAGCATTCAAATTTTTTGTGAAAAAAAAAAGTAGTTATGTACCGGGATGCTCATTCCACGGCCTTGTTAAGGGGAATGGATACACTTTCAGGGGAGACAACTGCTGCAAAAGTATTTTTGTCTCCCATGTCAATAGGGTACAACTCTTAAAGGAATGAATTTGCACCTGGGAAGCAAATTCGTTCCTTTAAGAGTAGACCTTTTTTCTGTGAGACAGGGCTTATAGAATAGCGAACAGGAAGTTCCGAAAGTTGTCTCCCTTTGAAAAATGGCGGAAAAATGTGCTACGTGATCCCATTCCCCTTAAAATGATAGTAAATGAATCTCTCTCCCCCTCTCTCTCTCTCTCTCTTTCTCTGCCTCTCTCTCTCTCTCTCTCTCTCTCTCTCTCTCTCTTTTTAATCAGCAATTGCATTACACATGAATACTGGTGCATACATGTAATGCCATACGTGACAACCCTATATTTTCTAACGAAATTCATAAACTTTTAGCAAACAAAATCCGATTTAAAATCATTATATGATAAACAGGATCTTAAACTAGTGGTCATTTCATATGAAATTTATGAAACTCGCCGAAGGATCGTTTCGTAAATTTCATATGAAATGACGACCCGTGTAAGGTCCTCTGTTTGTTCTTCGTACCTTTTGTGTTTCTATACATGTCTATGGTTATCGGATAGACATTAAAGAGAAGGCTGCACATTTTTGCGTACCAGAAAAGAATAACCGACGTTTGCACAATGTATAGACATTCTTTTCTTGCACACCAGACAAGGAAATCCGTGATTTTACCCTGGGATAGAAATTTATGTTCTGACCCTGCTGTTCCGATCCCAAATCGAATATAATAGCGTGTTTGAAAAATGCACTGGTTGATTACGACCTCGTATGCAGCGTCATTAAGGTTGGTGTCACAGCACGTTACGTGACGTCACAAAACATTCCTGCAGTGTCAACACAATATGGCGGACGTTGGTAACCGAAGTGACTGCAGCATTAAAATCCGCGCTAAGAAATGGAAGGT
The DNA here is from genome assembly GCA_963580285.1 of Lucinisca nassula. Lineage (NCBI taxonomy): Eukaryota > Metazoa > Mollusca > Bivalvia > Lucinida > Lucinidae > Lucinisca > Lucinisca nassula. The sequence goes on along the minus strand of OY757022.1, from coordinate 12,545,191 downwards.
ATGCAAGAAAAAGAATCCAATACGGGTGTTAGGGGTGGATAGAAAATCCGTCCCTCGGGATCACTGTCCGGCATCACTCGGCAAGCCTCGTGATGCCGGACAGTGTCCCTCGGGACGGATTTTTCCATCCACCCCTCACACCCATATAAGATTCTTATAATCTAACTCTGCTGATCTCATCCTGATTATCCTACACTGATGTGCGTGTAAGTAGAGCCGGTTCACAAAACTGCGATTGAAAATTTGCACTTTGTTTTAAGGGGAATGGGAACACCTGGCAGATTTTTCCGCCATTTTTCAAAGGGAGATAACTTTCGGGACTTCCTGTCCGCTTTCCTATAAGCCCTGTCCCACTGGAAAAGGGGTCTACATGGGAGACAAAAATACTTTTGCAGGAGTTGCCTCCCCTGAAGGTGTTCCCATTCCCCTTAAGCACTAAGGATTCAACACCGTTTGCGCGATGGTTAGGTGTGGCGAAGAAGTGTATCTTGCGTCACTCGGGCGTCCACCTGATATTGCAGTGTTTGCAGAGTGCAGGTTCCATGAGAACGGGTACCATCTGAGGGATTCTGATTGGTTAAGCCTCGGGGACGAACGCGCCCGCGCTTTCTCTTCTATCCCAGACTTGCAGGGAATGTAGACGTGGTTTGAGAGATCTATCTACCAAACCATACAAGAAGAATAAATCTAAGACTTTAACCTACAGAAGAAGATATGGTAAGTTTCCCCCAATAGATAAAATTACTATAATGGTGTCAGAAAGTGTTCAGAAAACCCGAATTCACGCCAAACTTGCGACTCACTCAGGCGAGACAGCAGACTGTTTGCAACACCAGGGTCGTCTGCAAGCATAACGAGTTGTGAACCTAGACCCATCGGGAATCTGGACTTGTCGCGACGGAAGTAAGGGCGAGGATTGTGGCCACGTAAAATCGATTTAAGCCCCCCAGTGGAAGTCTTCCATTGACCGTTCCAAGGCGGCTCTCCTGTGGCGATTTATTTATGTTGTTGTTTGTTACTTACTGTGTGTATAACTTGTGTCTTTTGGTTTTGGATGGCCATATGGCCATTTTGTGGGAAAGTAACTGTCCTTATGGCCTTCCTTTGTTTAGGTTTCCATTATGGTCTGGTCGCTTAATGTTTGTATTTCTTTCCTTTTGGTGTCTTTTATGGGTGGAGTAAGTTAACTGTATCAATTCCTGATCTTTGTTTTACTTCTACTTTGTAACATATTGCAGATGCACCGGGGGAACTAGTACGGTATCGACGGCGACGATTTTGATCGGATTTTTGCCCTGAACAACTTTGCAAACTTTGCGGAAAACTTCGTCACTTTGCGCGAACCTGGCCATTTCTGCGCATCATTTCTGCGCAGCCGCCATTTTGTATGCACTTTCCTCTTCCGCTTTGAGTTTGCAAATGTAAACAAAGACGTTCTGGGATAATTTTAGCCTCATGTGGTGAGTGCTAGACAAGTTTACTTTATGTTTGACATTGAGTACGTGGTGTGTCGCAGCGACATGTATCCCCCCGCCATGTTTTAGACCCAGACTTAATTTTTGTGTTAGTTTCTGTGTGCAAAATCCATATTTCACAGAAACTACCCCCACCCGCCTCCCTGTGTTAATATTTGCCTACTGGTGACTGAGGGTGAGTGTTTGTGGCAAGTGTGCTTATCACCTTACTGGAATATTAGTGCCAACGGGAACCTGTCAATGCTGGTGTTTACATGACTTTGTGGAAATAGTTTGTTTTGTGTCGAAACAAGGGTTGCTTTGACATAGTTGGAAATAAAATTATTTCAAGAGTTCCTAGTTGTGTTTCTTAATATTACGTGAGTTAACGGCAATTTTTGATGATGGCTACTGGTGAGGATAACACTCTGGATGACGATGGCACAGGTATGTTAGATGTCAATAGGCCCGAGTTAGTGGCTGTTAATTTTGCTACCAAGGAGCAGCTGATGTCTGTTTGTGGCATAGGTAGCCAGTGCAATTATTTCAGTCCGGTCCAGTAATGGAAATATCTCCAAAAAAGTGTTGAATTTACTGACAAAGGGTACACTGCCGGCTGAGTCATGGGGTCGATTAGATTTTACACTGAATAGGGCGTTGGACTCGGTGATGGGTGTCGAGGACGGTGAAGGGCAGCCCTTTACCTCGGGTTTTGACCCTGTCCTCCACCCGACCATGCCCTCTAGCTCAATGAAGGACTCGGTTTTCTCTGGTCTTAACTTAGACTCATTGTGGAAACATTTTTCCTCTCCAAAGCAGGTCCAGGTTAAAGCTGAACCAGGTACCTCTTCTACCACAGAGAACTTGTCTGGTGCGGATTTGGACAAGTTGAAAGACTTCATATCTTGGGCGGCATCGTTTGCGGCATCACAGGGCTCGCGCCGAGATCAACACGGGTTGGTCGCAGACTTGCGCGAAGATGATCTTGAAAGTTTACCGTCGATACCAGCGCGTTCCTAAGGGGTACCACTGTCTGACAATTGTTCTACCCCTCATGTGAAAAAAATTATAGTACCTACAAAGTTGCATTTTTCGACCAATACAGGTCGTAGTTCAGATGAGTCCTCGGACAGTGAAGATTCTTATATGTCGGCAGCTAGTAAACTGACGGTTAGCAGGGCTAACCGCCACAAACCTCGCACCGTGTCTGAGAAACGAAAGCGGTCTACCGACATCATTTAGAATTTTCCAAAAGGGTTATATTTTGATGGGAAAGGCAATTGGGAAGCATTCAAACAGAAATTTAATCAATGTGCTAAGGCCCTTGAGTGGACGCCTGATGAATGTTTTACTGCTCTTTCATGGAGTTTGACGGGTAAAGCTGCTGATTTTTATTCAGTCCTGGGAGATCAAAAAGGCATGACCTATCAGACGTTTTTGACTAAACTGGAACACAGGTTTGGAGCTAGGGAATTGCCAGCCACAGCTCATGCTCGTTTTCAGCAAGCCTCCCAGTCTGCGAGTGAAACTTTGGAGGACTGGGCCGACAGGGTCTTGACTTTGGCGGCAAGAGCTTTTAGGGAGCTTCCTGAAAGCTATTGTCATCAACAGGCAATTGCTCGTTTCTGCCAAGGTTTAGCTGATAAGGCTGTGGCAAGTCAGGTGAGTAATATTATTCCATCAACCTTGGAGCAAGCAATTAATAATGCGAGGTGGTCTCAGCATGTGCATCAGGCAGTGTATGGTAAAACGAAGGAGCGAGCTCGGATCAGTGATTCGGAATCAGATGATCAACGAGTCTATGCTGTGCAGCAACCTGTGCCTGCACCGGCATCTCAGAGTGGAGGTGCCCCCACATTAACCCTTAATACAATGGAAAAATTACTGGCTGATTTCTGCTTAGACATGCAGAGGAAACTTGTTCAGGTATGTGCGTCAGTCAGAAAACCAGCAGTCAATAGGCAGCCCCTGGCCAATCAGTCGATCAGATCGAATGGTTTTGAACCTAGGGGTGGAGGGCGTAGACGATCCCGTCCACCGCGAGCACCAAGGCAGGGGCAAGCTGATTTAGTTTGTTTTGTCTGTGGGAGGTTAGATCACTTTGCAAGAGACTGCACCGAAAAGAAAACAAAACAGTTAAACCAGCAAGGGTCGGGGGGGGGGGGGTGGCCGAGCCTCGACCCACACAGGATTAGGCCAGGAACAAGAGGTTCTGAAGGGGGAGGAAGGTCAGTATGGTATTTGTAGGACAAAGCCACAGCCAGACATTAACCCTTCATCAAGAACCCGGGAAGCTGAAGACATCAAGGAGGCACCAAGTGGTCATGAACTTGGTGCTCAGGGGTTTAAATTGGAAGACTGTTGTTGCTTTCTTAGATGATGTATTAGTTTTGGGCCACACCTTCCAGGATCACTTGAGTAACTTGGCTGACGCCCTTACAATGTTCAGGGAGCATGGGCTGAAACTTAAGCCTAAGAAATGTCTTTTCTTTCAGAAAGAAGTAGAGTTTCTAGGGCGAAGGGTGAGTAACAACCGTATAGCCATGTCTGACGTGGGTATACAAACAGTACAAAACTGGCCGACACCGACATGTTCCAAAGATGTGGAGAGGTTTGCAGGATTAGCAAATTATCACAGAGGGTTTGTGAAGGACTTCTCACGCTTGGCAGCGCCATTGTACCAGGTGGTAGGTAAACACAAATTCCAATGGGGCCTGGAACAAGAGAATGCTTTGACGGCCCTGAAAGACGCATTAACAAATCCACCTGTGCTGGGTTTACCCAATCGAACCGACGCATTTGTATTGGACACAGATGCCTCAGACTTTGTGCAGTTTATATTTTACTTTTGGTCCTTTGAGATCAGTGTGAATATTCTGAGAAATCAGAATTAAATTATTGGTTTAGACTCATATTCTAGACAGGTTTTTAATTATTTGGACCCCATTTTGATTTATATCAGTCTTTGAATCGACTGTCTATTCGAAATTCGCAAAATTGCAGTATGTTTCCTCTGGCTTTCTTTGCCGGATCAGTACAGGGTCACTGATGAGGCTTTATTAGCCGAAACTACGTAGTATGACTCATCTTCTTTCTTATGAATGTTTTCATTGCTTTTAAAGGAACTCATTTTTTATTATTATTTGCTATTGGAGCAGAGCTGCTTCAAATTCAAGATGGTAAGGAGAAGGTAATAGCTTACGGCAGCTACTCTTTAACCACTGATCAGCGTAAGTACTGTGCGACGAGAAAGGATCTATTGGCTGTGGTGCGATTCACACGCCAGTTTAGACACTATTTACAAGGGAAACCATTCATGGTTAGGACTGACCATTCAAGCTTAACTTGGCTGATGCATTTTCATGAGCCTCAGGGGCAATTAGCAAGATGGCTCGAGGAGCTATCCCAATATATCATGGTGTTGAGGCACCGTGAAGGACGAAAGCACATAAATTCGGACTCGTTGTCCAGGATGCCGGCAAGAGAGGGACAGTGTCCGGCATTTGAGAGGGGTGTACGTCCAGAGGATTTGCCATGTGGAGGCTGTAAGTACTGTGTTAGAGCGGACCAGAGTTGGGGAGCTTTCACAGAAGCTGTTGACGAGGCGGTTCCACTGGCCTCTCAGGGGGTGCTGGGTATCGTCAATGATGATGGCCACATCATTGGTGTAGAAAGCACGAGAGGCAAGGATGGAAGGCGGGACGTCAACGCCATGGATGGGAATGCAACAGACCAGGTGGGTGAAATTGGCAAGACAGTTCAAGCCGTAGAATTAGACCTAGCGATACCGTGTCTCAATGTTGAGGCCGCCTGCGAAGGGGGTGATGATCTAGCTCATGTTGACATCATTTTCTCAGGTGAGGAAGTGCATGTTCTGGCCGTCGCAAACAGGAAAAAGGTAGAGGCAAAGGCTGGAGACAGACCATCGAGCTGGGGGTTCTCCCTGGAGGACCTCAAGGAAGCCCAGGGTAAGGATGACACACTTAGTTTCATTTTGCAGTGGTTGAATCACTCTGTGATCCCAGGGGAAGGTGAGCTATTCATTGCCAGTCCGGCAGCAAAATCGTACTGGCTCAACAAGGAGCAGTTTGTTCTCATCGACGGCGTCCTATACCAAAATGAGACAATGTCAGGGGATAAGAAATTAGTTATTCCTAATGGGCTGCGCGAGTTGGCAGTTCAGTGGAACCATGACCTTCCATCAGCGGGTCACCAGGGGGTGGCTCGAACCAAAGAAAGGGTCAAAGAAAAGTTTGCCTGGTTCGGTTTGGGTAAGTTGGTGTCCCAGTATGTGGCAGGATGTGAGGTTTGTAACAAATGTAAGAAGTCAGACAGAAAAGGGAGGTGTCCTCTGACTGAGTATCAAGCCGGAGCACCTATGGAGCGGGTTAATTTAGACTTTCTCGGACCCCTCCCCAAAACACAAAATGGTAACGAATATGTCCTCATGATGGTAGATCAGTTTACCAAGTGGGTAGAATGTATTCCACTCCCAACACAAACGGCTGGAGAGACGGCTAGAGCTGCAGTGGATAATTTCTTCTCAAGGTTTGGGTTTCCTTTCCAAGTCTTCTCGGATCAGGGTAGAAATTTCGAGTCCAAACTCTTTGTAGAGCTTTGTAAAGCTCTCCACATACACAAGGCGAGGACAACACCATACAGGCCCTCTTCAAATGGACAAATAGAGCGCTACAATCGAACCTTGATGGATGCCGTCCGCTGCTTAATAGGTAAGAAACAGGACGGGTGGGACAAGCAATTGCAGCAACTTGCGGGTGCTCTGAGAGCCTCAGTCAACCGTCAGACAGGCTTTACAGCAAACAAATTAATGTTGGGAAGAGAAGTGAACATGCCTGCGCACTTGATGTTCCCTCATGCAGGTGAGAGATTTCAGATTCTAGTGAGTATCTGGTTGGGCTGACCTCTAGTCTGCAGAAGGCTCATGAGGTGGCTAGGTCCAGTTTAAAGACAGCCACTAAGAGAATGAAAAGAAATTATGACTTAAGACTGCTAGAGCGCAACTATGAGGTAGGTGATGTGGTCTACATTCTAGATGAAGCATCAATGAAGGGCCAGTGTAAGAAATTACGCCCTCCTTGGAGAGGTCCAGGAGTCATAGTAAAGAAGTTCTCTTCCTATTTATTTAGAGTCAAGGTAAGAAATGCCGTTATGGTCCTTAACCACGATAGAATCAAATTGTGCAAGGACAGGTCTCTTCCGGCCTGGCTGAGGCAGTGGAAGGAGAGACCCCTAGCAGAGGAGGAAATTCTAAACTCCCTAAAGACTACTGTCTGTGCAGAAAACCCAGGGAGGGGAGATTCTTGATACAATGTGAAGACTGTGATGAATGGTATCACTGTTCGTGTGTGGATATCTCTCCTATTGATGCTCTAGACATTGATCGCTATACCTGTCGGGACTGCCAGAATAGGTTGTGGCAATAAGAAGGGCAGGGAGGGACTAAGGAATGTTTCCCTTGTGTCTTTGCAGGCTGACTACAAATACTTCACGGAGTTGAAGGAGGCCATCATCAAGGAGGCGGAGGAGGCCACCGCAAGGAGAGTGTTGGTGAGGAGTGCCAGAAGTTTTGTGGAGGAGCTCGCCGATGCTCATGTCCCTTACGAAAGACGTGTGGAGATACTCCTTGAGCAAGTCAGACTTGCCAAGGAGCAGCGGGACCATCAGTGGTTGAAGAGGGCGGCCCAGGTAGCGAAGGATAAGGGGTTTAGAAATAACGACTGGATTTGTGAAAATATCTGGCAGCTGGGTCCACGCAGAGAGCGTCCTGTGCCTAGATAGATCCAGGAGAGCAACAGGACATTCCATCTAGGTCCCACCCGTGACGTCAGGCTACAGGAGGACCCGTCCATTCCTGTATGGGTGTCGGACGCCCAGCAGGAGGGGTCGTCTAGTGTCACTCAAGAGGAGTAGCAACAGTGGGACTAGAGAGCGTCTGTCCGAAGGATCTCGCTCTTCGGCTGGGAGTTCTGGACCGGGAGGGGTGCGTCGACGTGTGTCGTCACCATTCGGGACTCCAGCGGCTCCAGTCGAAGTGACTGTGATGCCCCGGGGTGCTGGCAGAGATGGACGAAACAGGTCTCACTCTTCTGCCGGTAGTTCAGGACCTAAAGCGGTGCGGCAACGGAGGTCATCACCAGTTAGGACTCTGGCGGCGCCAGTCGAAATGACTGCGAGGCCCCGGCTTACTGACAGGGACGGAGAAAACACAATGCCCCCCTTCTACCTGGAGGTTACCTGGAGGTCAACTGGACCAGGAACAGCACGTGGGCGTGTTTCCTCACCAGTCCGGAATTGGGTGGCTCCAGTCGGGAGGACTGTGATGCCCCACGGACTTAGTGGTGAAAGAAATCGTGTCAGTAGAGCTCAGTCTTCTGACGGGAACTCGGGAGGGGTACGTTGGCGTGGAACTTCGCCAGTCCGGGATCGGGCGGCTCCAGCTGTGATGCCCCAAGGACTAAGTAGTGATGGAGGAAACAGGGAGCGCCTTTCTGACAGGCCTCACTCCTCCATCAGTACGGCAGGAGGATCAGGGAGGGCACGGCAGTTGTCTCTCCCAGCACCTAGGAGGGATCAGTCGCCAAGCAGGTCAAGCCCTTCGCCTGGCGTTCGGACTAGAGAGACCGGGATCCAACGTAGAGTGGAGACGAGGGTTCTCTGGGGGCTGCAGCACCTGCCTAGTCCGGGATGCGGCCTTCAGGATGCCCTATGTACGAATGTAATGGCCCGTTCACCAAGAACCACTCCTATGAATGCCACCTGCCGTTGGTTTTCCATGAGGAGCTGTCCGGGGAAAATGTGTCAAATCAGCGAGTGGGTGTGCTGAGGTTTCTGCTCGGCCTCCTGTTAGGCGTCGGACGCCGATTGCAGGATTCGGTCTGGTATGTAGAAAGCCTAGGGGTCGTGGCTCGGATGAAGGGACAGCTTAGCCTTGCACAGCGTCGGGCCATGGCAGAGTTTGGGCTAGTGACGGGTATAAAGGTTCCGGATCATATAGTGATTCAACCTTCTGGAAACAGTCCCGCCATCTTAACCCATTGGGTGCCTGCCATGATGCTGTTCTCACAGATGGAGCCCAACCAACAGGAGCAGCTCAGACGTCAATATGACGTCCCGCTTCAAGATAGACGGCGTCTGTTGGGAACCCCAGATGCAATTGATGCAGACTGCCACCTCGAGCAGTTGATTAAAGACTTGCATCTGCCAGCTGACGTAGATCCGGTCATGGTCTTTGACACAGCTGTCCCATTGCCAGGATTTGAGGTGAACCTGCGGTCGGTGGTGCTGATGCACTCCGACCCAGATGAGTATCCCTCTCCTGAGCGAATACGTTGGCTGAGGTCCCGTGGATACTTCGTGTCTTTAAGGTGTCCCCCAAAGAGACCTGCAACTGAGGCCCAGCTACAGAAACTGAAGTCTCTGCTCCTTTCCCCAGACGTAGCAGCTTTGGGGGAGATAAGAGTGTGTTACGAGCCAGGCGTAGCAGAAAGAAAAAGCAAACAAGCCTTTTGGAAAAATTTAACAAAATTTATTTACAAGTTAACTTTAACCTGCAGAAGTAAGAAAATTAAATGTACTTAGCTCTGTTATGAAATATCCTGAATGAATCTATTTCCTTGATCCCACAGAATTCACAGTCCAAAATGAAAAGTAATATCCTTTAACAATCAAACACAGAATTTAGAAATAACTTTTCTTCTAAGCCCAAACTTGAAACTCCAAAGTCTGACTCAATGAGAAAAATCAAGCTCTTTTATAGACCCTAAGATTTCTCTAGAACATTCCAGAGGGCTGTGGAATAAGATGAGGTAATTTTCTAAAAATAATGCAACCCAGAACTTTCTGGAAGGTTCTGAAGTACTTTTCCTTGTAAACATGTTGTTTACAAAAAAGAAATTAATCTGTGACTCAGTTTTCTAGAATCTTCTATAAAAAGATTAACAAGATATTTATAGCACTATTAGGTCACAGTGGGGTGAAAGTGGGAATCAGAAAATAAATTCTTATGCATCACACTCCCCCTCTTCGAGGAAAAGAAAGATTTATGTAATAAAGCTTTCTTTTGCTTTAAGAATAATAAAATATTGAGCATAGCATATAAAATTACATGTATCTACAATCCACTTTAGTAGGAAAGAAAAACACAACTCCTGACACCGCTCAAGCTCTTGAAAGGGCATCAGGGATAATGTTATCTCTCCCTCTGATATGTCTTATGTCTAAATTATACTCTTGTAGCATAAGACTCCACCTGAGCAACCGCTGATTTTTGTTTTTCATTTTATGTATGAAAGTCAGTGGATTGTGATCACTGAAAACAACAATCGGTGCAGTAGTAGGGGTAAGATAAACTTCGAAATGTTGCAGACTGATTCTTGCTCTGCATCTGTCTATGTTCGAGAATTAATCCTTCTAAGAGTCTATAAACATTTTTGTCCTTTCTTGTTCTGGTATAAGAATACTAGGAGAACTCCATTCCAGTCATTGTCCAGCAAATACTGAATTTCTTCTTTAAGATTTTTCTGTTTTATAGGATCCATCCTGTATAGGTGTTGTTTTACTGGTTTGGAACCATTTATGTCCACATCGTGAAATATTTTGTCTGTCCGTGTTGGAATGTCAGGAAATAAGTGTTCATATTCAAAAATCAGCTGTTTCAGTTCATTCCGCTGATTTGGCTCTAGATGTGACAGTTTCTGGTCAAGATTCCGTAGAATGTCAGAATTCTGAAGATTTGATGATGTGGGATCCGATTTCACTGAATTAATATCCTCACAGTCATTGTCACATGAATTAAGTGGAACAGAGCTAACTAGATTGACTGATGTTAAAGATGTATTGTCCCTATCTATGTATTCCTTGAGCATGTTAATATGACATAGCTGCTTTAGCTTGCGCCTCCCAGGAGTGTTTATTATGTAATTTACGTCACTGATCTTTTTGTCTACAGTGTATGGACCATAATACCTGGCCTGCAACGATTTTCCTGGAATAGGCAAAAGAGCTAGTACCTTATCACCTGGTTTAAAATTCCTTTCTTTTGTCCCTATGTCATATAGCTGTTTCATTTTCCTTTGGGCTGACTGAAGATTGGTCCGAGCAGCCTCACAAGCTTTTGAAAGTCTAGTTTTGAAATCAGACACATACTGAAGTAAATTCAGGGAGGTGTCATCATTGGAGAGAAATTTCTCTTTGAGAAGTTTCAAGGGACCACGAACAGTATGGCCAAATACTAATTCAAATGGACTGAAGCCAAGAGATTCTTGCACAGATTCTCTAACAGCAAATAAAAGGAGATGGATGCCTTCATCCCAATCCTTCTCTGTGTCAAAACAATATGATCTTATCATGTTTTTCAATGTTTGATGGAATCTTTCAAGGGCACCTTGACTTTCAGGATGATAGGCCGATGACTTATACTGTACAATGCCAAGTTCATGCATTACTTGTTGAAATATTCCAGACATAAAATTTGAGCCTTGGTCTGACTGAATAGATTTAGGAAGCCCAACAAATGTGAAAAACTTCACTAAGGCCTTGACGATTGTCTTAGTTTTGATATTTCTTAAAGGAATGGCTTCAGGAAAACGTGTGGAAGCACACATAATGGTCAAAAGATATTCACAGCCGGACTTAGTTCTGGGCAAGGGACCCACACAGTCTATAATTATTCGACTGAAAGGTTCATCAAAAGCAGGTATAGGCTGCAAATGAGCCTTAGGTATAGTCTGATTGGGTTTTCCTACCATTTGGCATGTATGGCAGGACCTACAATGCTGAGAAACATCTGATTTTAACCCAGGCCAGTAAAAATGATTAAGAATCTTGTGATAGGTTTTATTTACACCTAAATGTCCTGACATGGGAGTTTCATGTGCCAAGTTTAATATTTGGGAACGGTAAACCCGTGGAACCACTATCTGGTGGTTGACAGTCCACTCGTCTTCTGCTGAGACGTCTGGTGGACGCCATTTTCTCATAAGAATGTCATTTTTGACATAATAACAGACTGGGACCTGAGATACTTCCTGCTCATCTAAGGCCCTTTCAAATAAAGGCGAAATTTCAGGATCCTTATGCTGTTCTATAGCTAGTTGAGACCCAGACATTATGTCATGGCCTAGATCTAAAGATGAGTTATTCTCATGAAAATCTGTCTGCTTATCAGGCAGGCTAGAAGACAGAGACCTTGTTATCTCGTCATTAAAAGACTGACCCAAAAAGGTATCAGTTAAATCAAAATCCTGTTTCCCATCAGTTTGCTTGGCCTTACGTGCCATCGCCCTTGTGACTGCACAAGACGGATAAAGATCAGGAATTTCCTGCTCAATGGGATCAGGCGGTTGGTCTATGCAAGGATTAGTAGTCAAAAGTGGGTTTACCACAACCTTATCTCCAGCTAAGTCATTGCCTAGCAACAAATGAACACCTTTAAAAGGTAAAGAAGGTCTAATACCAACAGCCACTGAACCGGATACCAAGTCTGATGACAAATAAACGTTATGGAGCGGAACATTAACAAATCCACATTCCACACCCTGAATAAGGACACTTTGGCCCAAAGAAGTCTTCTCAGAAAAAGGCAGAGTATCTGCTAGAATAAGAGATTGAGAAGCTCCGGTATCTCGTAAGATTTTAATAGGGGTTGGATGGGCATAACTGTCACCATTTAGTGACACAAAACCATCTGATAAGAATGGTTCATAAATCTCCATAACTGAATCAGTCTCAGATAATTTGATATCAGAAAGAGTTTCCTCCCTTACACAAGACTGTGGTTTTGGCCTTATAGAAGTCAAGCCTGTAGGCTTAAGTTCCTCTTGTCTTTCTCTTTCTTTCCTTCGCTTTAATTTTAAACACTCAGAGATCAAATGACCTGTATTTTTACAATAATAACAAACTACTTGAGATTGAGATAAGGGATTCTGGTCTTTGTTTTCACCAGAAGGTTTGGAAAAATTCTGGCTTCTGTTTTCACCAGAAGGTTTGGGCATAGTACTAGATGTATGGCTATAACTACCAGAAGGATTACTGGGATAGAATCTTGGACCTGTCTGTGGATTATAAGGTTTTCGAGGATAAGGCCTGTTCACAAATGAGACTTTATGAGTCAAAGCATAATCATCTGCCAAACGAGAAGCTTCCTCCAAAGTTTCAACCTGTCTCTCATCGAGAAAAGATTTAATGTCTGAATTTATGCACCGTTTGAACTCTTCAACAAGGACAAGTTGTCTAAGTTTGTCATGATCAGAGCCTACTTTTTTAGAAGAACACCACCTATCAAATAGCTGTTCTTTGGTTCGAGCAAATTCTACATGGGTCTGGGAAATTTCTTTTTTGCAATTCCTAAATTTCTGCCTGTAAGCCTCAGGGACCAACTCATATGCCTTAAGAATAAGCTCCTTGACCAGATCATAGTCTGAGCTTTGCTCGACAGTCAGCTGAGTGTAAATATCTCGAGCCTTTCCGACAACAACGCTTTGCAAAAGTAAGGTCCAATGCTCTTTTGGCCATTTTAAATTTTCTGCAACTTTTTCAAAATGCAAAAAATACTTATCTACCTCTTTTTCCTGAAATGGGGGAACTAATCTGATATGCTTTGTGGCATCAAAGTAACTACCAGAGTCAAAAACAGGGGTAGGTTTCACCCTATCTTGACCCTGGAGTTCCAGTTCCTTCATCTTTAATTGAAAATGCCATTTTTCTCTTTCTATTTCAAGTCGCTCTTCTTTTTCTAATTTTTTTTTCTGAAAGCGTTCCTCCATTTCTCTTTTTTCCCTCTCCATTTCTCTTTGTTTTTCCTTCTCTCTTTCTTCCATTTCTAATCTTTCCATCTGCATTTGTCTCTGCATTTCTCTTTCTTTTTCCTTCTCTCTTTCTTCCATTTCTCTTTGCTTTTCCTTCTCTCTTTCTTCCATTTCTAATCTGAACTTCTCTAATTCAATTTGCCTTCCTATTTCAATTTGTCTCATTTGTAATTCAATATGTGAAACCATAATGAGAGACAAAGCAGATGGATCGAAAAGTTCTTCATCAACAAAAAACTGCACCAAAATATTCTTAATTTCATGCTTCTTCATGCTTGTTTTGACAGCAGTGACCCCATAATGGGAAGCAATTTCTAGCAAATCTGTCCTTTTGGCCAGATTAAACAACTCCTGAGTAGGCTGAGCCAAAAAGCTTCTCAAATCAAACGACATGTTTGCTTTTTGTTTGTTTTATAAAGTATTTATGGAAATACAGATTGAGGTCAATTTGACAAAGTTTTTTTTTTTTTTTTTTTTTGAAATGACAAGCCCAACGAGAATTTCACATGAAATGACAAGTACTATTTCACCTGAAATGACAGTTCACATGAAATGACAATCCCCTATATGCCTATAGGGAAATACCAATCCTGTGAAGCAACTGCAAAGTCTATTTGATAAGAAATGACAATTACCTGCGTCACATGAAATGTCGGTTTTAAAATGCTTAAAATGGTTTTATCCCGGACGAGCCCCCAATTTCTGTTACGAGCCAGGCGTAGCAGAAAGAAAAAGCAAACAAGCCTTTTGGAAAAATTTAACAAAATTTATTTACAAGTTAACTTTAACCTGCAGAAGTAAGAAAATTAAATGTACTTAGCTCTGTTATGAAATATCCTGAATGAATCTATTTCCTTGATCCCACAGAATTCACAGTCCAAAATGAAAAGTAATATCCTTTAACAATCAAACACAGAATTTAGAAATAACTTTTCTTCTAAGCCCAAACTTGAAACTCCAAAGTCTGACTCAATGAGAAAAATCAAGCTCTTTTATAGACCCTAAGATTTCTCTAGAACATTCCAGAGGGCTGTGGAATAAGATGAGGTAATTTTCTAAAAATAATGCAACCCAGAACTTTCTGGAAGGTTCTGAAGTACTTTTCCTTGTAAACATGTTGTTTACAAAAAAGAAATTAATCTGTGACTCAGTTTTCTAGAATCTTCTATAAAAAGATTAACAAGATATTTATAGCACTATTAGGTCACAGTGGGGTGAAAGTGGGAATCAGAAAATAAATTCTTATGCATCACAGAGTGGACCACTCTCTGGCAGTGAACCTCTGGGCGGGGCAGACAGCAGGGTTACTGCAGCTCGTAGATTGTCTGCCACGGGGCCAGCCGAAGGTGCTGGTATTGAAATGTCGGGGGATGAAGGGGGAGGATGAAAGCGAGGCTTATGATATCCTGCGCCCCACACTTCGTGCACGGCTCACGGGAACACAACTGATTCACCTCCAGTGCTTCACTGGAAGTGAAGAAGTTGTGAAAAGATGGCTGAGGTCTTTCCCGCTTACCTACTTTGGATTTACCCTAAGAGTGAGGGAATTCAATGCAGGTCAGGTGGCTGCGCTGCGCATGATAGAGGATGAGCGGATCCTTCTGGAGACCTGCTGTCCTTTCTTCAAGTTTGATGGTCGCAAGCATTCCACCCCCGTGCAGATTGGCATGACAGCTGATGCAGTTGCCCAGGCTCGGGGTGGATCTTGGAGAAGCGTCCTCGCCATGGCAACCAGGAATGCCAGAAGGCTGTATCAGGACCGGAAGGAGCCAGACTGTGACTGGTCCTTCACCCAGATGTAAATGCCGTCTAGGAGGTCGAGTGACTGTCTGACAGTCTTATGGTGTCTGGGATGTCCGACATCCCTTCCGAGTGAAAACAGAAGATACTAGGGGGTGTCTGACATCCCTCCACAGTGTTACTAAGGAGCTTTTCGGAAAAGTTCCTTCGCAAATCATTGAGTTCACTAGTCTAGGTATCTGATACTTAGGCGGGTAATTAAGGAAAAACAGCGGAAGACTGACCGCACATGAGTACTGGTAACCCGCTTAGAGGATCTAAGCTTGCCCAGGCAACGTGGTGCGAGTCAGGCCGTCCAGGTATAAAAAAACTCTATGGTTTCATTGGGCGGTAGGGTTTTTTGGATGTCATTTCATCCAGAATTCCCACAAAGTGGAAGCAGCACCTCCGAGGTGACCTGTGCAGTGTATAATCAGAACCGATTGGTACAACGAGAACATCAATCAAGCCTGCTGGACCTATAAATTGAAGTCCTGGCTGGAAAGCGATTCTTACTACATGTGGGACTTTTACCCGATATTGAGATGAGAATATGACTAAAGGTACCCTGGAGTGTAGGCCTTTCAAATAAAATCGGGGGGGGGGGGGGGGTGTAGTGATCGGCAAGTAGTAGGACCGCCAGGACGATGCGGTCAGTTACTGGTCATTGTGGATCGGTGTTTGCAGTGTGCAGGTTCCAGGAGAACGGGTACCATCTGAGGGATTCTGATTGGTTTAGCCGCGGGGACGAATGCGCCCGCGCTTTCTCTTCTATCCCAGACTTGCAGGGAATGTAGACGTGGTTTGAGATATCTATCTACCAAACTATACAAGAAGAATAAATCTAAGACTTAAACCTACAGAAGAAGATATGGTAAGTTTCCCCCAATAGAGGAAATTACTATAATGGTAGTTGGGCAATGCCTACTGTCTCGTTGTAGTAGGTAAGGATAGAGTGGAGAATATTGTTATTTGTACAATTCCATTCATTTTCCACTTTCTTCTTATTTCTGTCTCTCTTTTCACTTTCTCCGGTAGACGGCACAAAATCACCAACAAGGGTTGACGTGTCGTTAAATCTCTACACAATCAATCAATCAATCAATCAATCAACCTAGTTTGCGTTTATAGTCGTTTCATTTTCGGTTTACTCGACTTCTGCTTTTTGGTTTGGTCGCCATGAGGCGGGCAAACCGGGTATAATGACCAGATTGTAACTGTTCCATGGAGGGGCACGTGACGCGATCAACCAATCAGCTTTAACGATGATGCAATACTATACTGCAATTACAGGAAACAGCCTGTCTGAATAGTAAAACAGACCGAAAAGCAAGCGTTTTAACTCCAACAATAAATATCTTAAGGGAAATGGATACACCTGGCAGGTGTGGCAGTTAGTCTACCATTTTTGGCTTCCGATTTCGATTGGAAGCCCTTTAGATTGGATTGGTGATCCCCCAGTTTATTTCTTACCGTCTTATGGCGTAACTAGGAAAGCCCTACAGATATTTATGCAGTGAAAACGGGTTCAGAATAAACAGGAATGCAGCGGCCGTCGATGTCTATTTATAAAGCGTTTCCAGATATCTATTTATAAAGCGTTTCCAAGAAGTCAAACCAAAGAAAAAAAGTTACAGTAGAAACAGGTCCTACTTTCAGTTTCGTCCTTTTGATGTAACCTCATAATTAACCCATAGGTGCCAAAAATATTCCACTTTTATGAGCCTGGAGTGGTCATTTTCTAAGCATAGGGATGCCATTTTTTAGGTAAGTTTTACAAAAATGCATGTACGTTGAGCAAACAGTTTAGATCTTGATTAGATGCGGCGTCTGATCTGGGTCTACAGTGTTTGCCAATGTCTGAAAAAGGGTCGCTAGGCATATATGGGTTAATTCGTCAATGTACTTGATTCCAGTTGCAAGATGAAATTATCTTAACTGCCGTATTCGACTGTTGTGACTCGAAACTAACCCTATTTTCTGTATAACCCGTCTTCTGCATTGGGATCATTATAAAACATCATCATGTATGTGCTAAAATCTCAAGAACTAGCATTTTCAGTTCATTACGAAAACACGCCTATTCAAATATATACAGAATTTTGCCACCCAAATGAAAATTGCCCGATAAAAAAATTCAGATTTGTTCATATTTCTGCTCTAAATATAGATTGTGGGTACTGCTTAGAACCGCCTCGATGACGAGGTTCTATCGACTACCCATTGTCTAGGGGTCAAGATTAGGTAGGCGTGTTTTCGTGATGTGAGAAAATATTCTTTTTTTTTCTAGTCCAAATATAGATGGTCGGTGCACGGTGTTCTGAACCCCCTATAAAGGAAAATAATGTACCCCTGTACACTCAACTTTCTCTATATAAAGTTGGGTTTATAGGGTTGTTCAGTACTTATGCGGTAGCCTCAAAGTGCTTCTAGTGCCTGGTCACCTTCGTTGTTCAGTGCACGGACTTGTTGATGTAATGCTTTTCTTTTCTTAAGGATTTGTAAAAGAACAAAAAAAAAAAAAAAAAAACGCCTACAGATTACAAAAGTTAATTCTGTCAGTCGAGTCACACTTCTCTCGGAGTCTCAAACTTTTCATGGTCACTCAGAATTTCCAGGACGAGTTTACGAAGAGAATTTGACAGTTGAAATCAGTAAAAAATAGTTTTGCAGAGTCCAGTTACATGTACATGCAGATAGTCTAACTAGCCGATAACTTAATGCGTAAAAAAATTCCGAGTTGTATTTCACGAAGTAAATCAATCAAGTGTGCTTGTTGTAGGGTGATCTCTATGAAAGTGATATGTCATTTTTTCTTCATTTCTATAGCAACATTATTAACCGTTCTTTTGTAAGCGGTGGGTGAAAAAAAAAAAAAAACATGATTGCAGAACTTGTCTCGATCGTGCCTCGAACTCAGGCGGAAAGAGACCTCATATCCTACCAACATGGTCAATTTTACAAACATGCCATTGTTCATCGCATGTCAAACGAGCAATTTAAAAGCTTAACATGTACATGGACAAATTTTCCACCAGCATAAAACCTGTGCGAGTGAGCAGCTCCCAACATTCAGCCTTCTCTGTTCATAAATGCCGATTTTTTAACCAATACAGTTAGATGCGCACCGACGTTGCGGTTTTGCTCCTCGCCGGGTCCGTGAATATGTTTCTACGTAGTTTGTCCTCCTTTCAATGGTTTAAGACGGACAGCTAACACTGAAACTGTTTCCGTAAAAGCCATACCAGAAATCTCGTGCTTATTTAGAGCGACAACATCGATGCAACGTCAAGACGTGGCATCGGCTTCGTGGGCATAGCATGGGTCTTTTTCACAAAGGCGACCAGCACTGGCTTAAACGAGCCTGCGAGTACGTGCAGCCTTACCACAGCCTTTGCTGCTCTCGGATATGTAGAAGAGAAGTTGCGTTTCAGTTGGCTGCGCACATGCATTTGATAAAATATATGGTTATAAGGGAGGTAATACAGAAAAAATGATTAACTTTTTCAGCCCCAAAACCTGGGAAATCGAGTGAAAAAGAATGTGAAAAATATTGTTTTTTTTTTTTTTTTTTTTTTTTTTTTATACCAGTTGATAACTTTACTTGAAAATAAATTTGTAAACCAGCACAAATGATTGCTTGCAGGTAAACTTCAACAAATGCGGACACCGATGCTAACGCCGACGCCGGACGCCGGGGGTATGGCAATAGCTCTCCCTTACTTTCGAAAGGCGAGCAGATTTTCAACTTTACAAACTAGGGAAAGTAGAAGTAAAACAAAGATCAGGAATCGATATAATTAACTTACTCCACCCATCAAAGACACCAAAGGGAAAGAAACACAAACATGAAGCGACCAGACCATAATGGAAACCTAAACAAAGGATGGCCAAAAGGACAGTTACTTTCCCACAAAATGGCCAAATGGCCATCCAAAATAAAAAGACACAAGTGATACACACAGTGAGTAGTAACAAACAACAACATAAATAAACCGCCACAGAAGAACCGCCTTGGAACGGTCAGTGGAAAGAATTCCACTGCGGGGCTTAAATCGATTTTACGTGGCCACAATCCTCGCCCTTACTTCCGTCGCGATTTAGACAAATAATTTGTTCAGTCCGCATGAAGGCCTCCTAACTCATCAGTGCAACATCTCCGTGAACACAAATAATCAAAGAACCACAGAGGTGAGACAACGGTGAGGACTCGACAGCAAAAAAAACAACAAAAAAACACTGAAATGCTGGAGCAAAAGAAAACCTACAGTTAGCCTTCTTTTTAAAAGGAAACTTTATTACCGTATTTCGAAACACACCTATACAAATGCATTGTCATTTTTTGGCCAAAGAAAAAGAAATTTTAAAAAGAAACATTGGAATATTTGCCTTTTTTGCTCAAAACATAGATTGCGGGGAGTCGACAGAAACACCTCGACGAGGCGATTCTATCGAGTACTCACAATCTAGTGTCTCAGAGCATGAATACGGAAATTAATGTATACCCCTGCAAACCTGTGCTTTACTACATGAAAGTGAAGATTATATTTTCTTGTCCTTTGGGATCATTGATTCCATTGTGGAATTTTGAAAATATCTGAGCGTCACTGATGAGGCCTAATTGGCCGAAACTAGCTGGTCTGGCCCAGAAAATATGTACACTCCTTATTTTTCAGTTCTGTGGTGTATTCCTTGCTTCCATAGCCCTTTTATAGAACATATTAAACTTCACTTCAACTGGTGTATGGGAATGTGTGGCGGCGGTAAAACGTCTCCCTGCCCTACATAATAGTGTAGATTATATTTTCTTGCCCTTTGGGATCATTGATTCCATTGTGGAATTTTGATAATACCTTAGGGTCACTGATGAGGCCTAATTGGCCGAAACTAGCTAGCCTGGCCCAGAAAACATGTGCACACCATATTTTTCAGTTCTGTGGTGTATTCCTTGCTTCCAAAGGATAACCCTTTTATAGAACATATTAAAGGGGATCACAATTCTATAGGTATGATTTGGTGATGGAAATACAACTTTAAGGACCTTATGGTTGCTACTCTGTTGGCTCTGTCCAACTGAAAAAGGGGTCTACTCTAAAAGGGGAAGAATTTGCTGCTCAAGGGGTCTACTCTAAAAGGGAAGAATTTGCTCCTAAGAAGCAAATTCTTTCCTTTAAGAGTATATCCCTTAGACATATCCAAAGAGAAACTACTTTTGCAGGAGTAGCCCCACCCCTTTAAGGCGTATCTATTTCCCTTATGGGGAACTTATAACAGCCGCAGTCATTTTCGCAAATTTTACGTCTTGCAATGCCATTATCGAGTAAGTCCATGGGGCCATGGAAATGAAAAACAACAGATTATAACTATACTACTACTCACAAAGTGTGGCTGGCTGCGGTAGCTGAGTCGGATACAGTCTGACTGGTGATAAGGAAGACTCGGGTTCGATACCTACCGGGGTCGGCAACATTCTTTCGTGGAGATTGATTATGAAATCTTTTCTATGGTCATTATCTCCCTTCCGCTGATTCAGGAAGGGCAGGGGTCAGTTTTGGGCGACAGAATGTGCACTGAACTGGTAAACCGCTTACGGATGAGCCTGCTCAGGAAAAGCGTGGATAGGTACACTGACAGGCCCAAACATGACCCATATCAGTATTGACTGGGCCGTTAAATAAAAAAAACAACTTGCAAAGTTTACTTCACACAGATAGGAACAGATTGATATATTCTGAACAGCTTTCGGTACGCTAATAGCTCTAATAATACGTACATGTAAATGTTGGAAAGACAGAGAACTTTATTTTTCCTTATTTATAAAGATCGCTGGGTGTAACGGGGCTCCGTGGCCTAGTGGATAAGAGTGCTGACTCTTAATCATTAGGTCTCTCAACGCTGTAGGTTTGAGCATGGACCTGCCACCAGTTACAGACCGAGTTGTTAAAAGCTTTTTTGACGCATTCGATGGGAGCTATTGTATCAGATAACCACTCAATACTTGACGTTTTACTAATCAGTTTCTTTTACAATTAAGTTGTGGTCCAGAAAGATATACAAAAGGATTGCAAATTTCAGGTTTTTGCGGAGGTACCGCTCAAAGAAACTGTCGAGGTTTAAGATGCAGTCTGATTCACAGCACTTTGTCTGGGCAGGCTTAGATCTTCCTAGGCGGTTCAGCAATACTTCAAAGTTCGGTCGGTTTCAGCTCATGCAGTCAAATATATTGCCCCAAGGTCTGATCGGCCCCAGTCCATCGGGAACTAAAGAAATAGATTGGGTTGCATGATGCTTCCACGCAGAGCTGATACCGGCCACACATGAGTAGTGTTAAATCGCCAAGAAATTCTAAGCCAGTCCAGGAAAGGAAAAGTGGCTCGAGTCGGACCGTTCATGCATTTCAACCATTTAGTTTCATTGGGCGACAGATTGGAAGCAATGTCTCAAAAAAGACTCATACAGTGTTAACAGGGACATTAACAACAAATGAAATAGATAACCAAGGCCCTATGGAAGGCATGATGACTTAGGAAAAATCTTTCTATATACCCGTTTGAAAATCAACAACAACAACAACAACAACAACAAAAACGGTCGTATTAAGTTATGCTTTGGTTGGTGTCCATCCGTCCGTTCGTAAACTTTTTTTTCGTTTCCGTATAACTCCTACTATACAGTTTTCATCCGATTAAGCCTAAAATGTGTATGTAGTAAGGCTAAGATGTGAAGATATGCCTTAAGTTTCGAGAATTACTGTCCACCAAATATTAACAGAGTTATGGCCTTTGAAAAATTCGGTTTACATTTTCGTATGGTTAAGTTTTGTGCTATACATGTGTAAAACATATGTAAGTTACATTTAGTTTATACTTGCCATGGCGTTAAACAATTTACCACAGAATACTCATCACTACCCATCCTTCCTGATACCAAGGTCACAGACTTTGACATTTTATATACACGTTTTGTATTAAAAAATAGAAGTGGAGCCAATGATCAGGAATCGTTACAATCAACCCACAGCTCCCATCAGAGACACCAAAGGGAAAGACACACAAACATGAAACAACAGACCCTAATGGAAACACCAACAGCGGAAAGCCAAAAGGACAGTTACTTTCCCATAAAATGGCCAATAGGCTATCCAAAATAAAATAATATAAACGACACAAACAACCATAACAAAAACAAACCACGACAGATGAACCGCCTTGGAACGGTCAGCCGAAACGAATTCCACTGGGGGGCTTAAATCGATTTTACGTGGCCACAATCCTCACCCTTACTTCCGTCGCGATTTAGATAATTAATTTGCTCAGTCCGCATGAAGGCCTCCAGACTTCAGACAAACCATAACAAAAATATACCGCGACAGAAGAACCGCCTTGGAACGTTAAAAGTTTATTATTTTTATTAAAAAAATGCATTAAGTGGGATAATGATATCAGCTGGCTCAAATCAGAATGTAGACTGACAAGACCAAACCTATTGGATGCTTTTTGAAAGCAGCCAACTTGTTTATCAACAGCTTCATTAGACCAACGACGGGCGCACAGCGAATCTATAGGAGTGATTGGCGAATAAACAAAATGATCAAAGACGACTGAGCGACTAAAAAACCGCAACCAGTCATCATGAAAACAAATCTGTGAAATGAGCACCCCTATAAACCCCACTTTATATGGAGAAAACTGGGGTTTACAGGAATATATATTATTTGGCATATTTATGCTCAAAGACATAGGTTGTGCGTACTCGTTAGAGCCGCCTCATTGAGGCGGTTCTAACAAGCAGTCACAACTTATATTTCGACTAAAAATATAAAAAAATACCACAGTTTTCGAGATATGAAAGATCGGCCCTCGCTCATCGGGGCTTGAAGAAATAGATAGGCTGCATGATGCTTCCACGCAGAGCTGAAACCGACCGCACAAGAATCTGTCTGCCCAGATTTGGCGACAGGCTTGAGATATCAATTTATCTTAACGTCGGGTAAAAGTCCCACAAAATTGGAAGCAACGTCTCCAAAATGACCTATACTGTGTTGACAGGGACGTTTAACATCAAATCAAACAAACAAAACAAAAGATATGAAAGAATACCCTGTCACATGAGTGTTCATGTATTATTGAATTTATTAAACGAGTTTAGGAATAGGTATAAAATGCGATGCTTTGCCGAGCATTTTATCCCTTTTCTGCAACGAGTTTAATAAATTCAATAATACACGAGCACGAATGCAAGATTCTATTTATCATCTGACAATTAAAACGCATTTTATATAGATTGTTTAGCAAAAATGTCAATATTCCGCCATTAGTAAACGCAACGTCGTTAAGGGCGTCGTACATGTAACGTTACGGGGCGTATCTAACTAATTTGCATATTTAATCCTCTAGTGGATTATCGAATTTATTACATAGAGGTTATTATATGGTTAAGGTGTGCCTCTAAGTCATATTGGCACCGGTATGTCATATTGGCCCGAGGGCTTTAGCCCGAGGGCCAATATGACTTCCGGTGCCAATATGACTTAGAGGCACACCTTCACCATATCATAACCTCTTTATTACATCATTTATATAGCATAGTTATATTGCAACGTGAAGAAATGAAGGCAAAGAGAATATTTACTTTTTAAAGTTTGATGCCGGGAACGTTTCATCGAGTGTATTGAGGATATATTTTCGGTATCCGCCGAAAAAAAAACAAGAAATTCTTTTTCAGTTATGTAACTGATTAGTAGGCCTACACTAACCATGCTCACGGTAATACAGTAACACAGTAGTGCGCAGCAAATTACGTCACAAGTGACGTCGCAGCTGTAAGTGTCAAAACAAAAACAAATCGCCATTTTAAATACAGAATTTCTGCAGTTCAAAGAATGGTTTTAAGGTATTTTACAGAATATTTTGTGCTTATTTGAAGACCATTTTAATTTTAAAGGCTCTTAGTGCCATTCATCAAGCTGATGCTTAATCGATTTCGTGTGTAGCAGTCGCTCGCGGTGGTTGTTTACGTTAAAATACAAGACAATTTTTAGGGACATTTTTCCCTCCCACACATTTCTTCCGCATAATTTCCAGCTCCTCATAAGTAATGATCTGTTCGTTTAAGGTTGTTGGCAAGACCTTATTGTTTCAAATGTTGGGACATCCCTGCTGTGCTTGAAAGCAACGTCCTTCACAATGCTTCCCAATCGTGAGTGAACTTCTTTTAAAAAATATTTTGTTTTTCATTTTTCATGCTTGCCACGAAATATCAGACTTTTCTCAAAATCTATTGTTATCACTGTCTTCTATCGCTCTGTCTAGGTCCAGCAGTCGGGTTGACATTGCTTCAAGTGATCATTTTTCTGCGGCCATTTTGAAGCTTATGGAGTACGGCATTAACGTTCTATTGCTATAGTAACAGAGTGGAGCAGTGCCAATATGGAAAGGCAGTGCCAAAAATCCATATTATATGGCTTTTTGGCCCCGTCACGTGACTGTGCCATCAAAATAGCGAAAAAGTGAGCCTGTATTGAAAGATTCTAATGTAATTTTCCTATAGAAGGTATGTAATAAATGGCGTTATTACATTCTCAGACGCGACGTCATATGATAAAGTATCGTAATGCGTCAGTGGTTGTCACGTGAACATGGTATGGGTATGTGATCAAACACCATACAGGGGCCTGCATTGTGTAGGGGTATTCCCTCGCTTGTTACCACTGCAACTCGGGTTCGATTCGATTCCGGGTTGACATGTGCACATGATGTGGCTGGGTAGTAAACGCCTGTCAAAGGTCGGTGCTTTCCTCCACCACATAAACCCACATTGCGCCCATAACCATTAAGAAGTAATATACATAAATTCAAAACATCGCAAATATCAAACAGGCCGAGTTATTCGATAAAGTGTCTTAGGATATGATCTTCGCTGGGCGTTATATGGGCAACAGTGGGCCTACAGCTTCTTTATGTAGTCAGGCCGCATTGTATTCTGAGTGAGCGACTATGCAGACTGATTTGTCTCCTCGCTGTATCGTGTCTGAACACCCATTTTCTCTGGACGCGGATCACATATTGACGCACATTCATTTTGGCACAACTTCTAGTCCATATTCTGTCATCACAGTTGTTTGCCATTTTCATTTTTTTATCACAAGCTGTAAATTACAACAAAGCCACCAATGATCTGCAGCAAATAAAAGCGAGACTTAGCGTAGAGCGAAAGACCAGTCGAGAACGTGCACCCTTTTTTCCTAGACGAAGCTCACGGCGCATGCGATAGACCGGATCTGAACAAGGGATCGTGCATGCGCGTTTGAATGATTACGCGTGCGCGATGAATTTTTGTTCACGTGACGCTGCAGAAAATCGGGAGACGCAGCATACAAAAATCTAAACGGTTATACCATCTGACAAAATACATGTAATTAGGGGATAACTGTAATTATCATTTAGGGAGATGAATCGGCGGTTTTACGGTCGAAAATTTCGTTTTAAAACGGCATTTGCGACCGTAAAACCGACGAGTTACCTCCCGAAATGACAATTTAAAATACAGTTATCCCCATTGTTTTTTTTTTTTTTTTTTTTTTTTTTTTTGTTGTTGTTGTTGTTTTTTGTTTAAAATTGGACTATTTTGCTCAAAGAGCTGCATAAAACCAAATGCCAGCCAATGAAAAGCGTTGTACCTGATTTACGACAGCATATCGCAGAATATACTGTCGCAAAATTTTGACGTTATCCAATCCGACGGCGAGTTATACGCAAGTGCATTGGAATAGATTCTGACAATCATGCGCATTCCCGCTTGTTCACATCAGCACACAGCAGACACAGTCTACGTGGTTTCTATACTCTTATTAGGATTCGGAAGGCGATACATAGTCAGCGTCCCTCAGTTTATCCAAAGTTATTAAAAGATTAAGAACCTTCCCTGCGATAGCTCACGTGATAACCACTGACCAATTAAGTTAAAGACGAATCAAATTCCAAGTTCAGACCAATCATTTCGAAAACACGCCTATTCAAAATTGAAACTTTACTACCAAAAGCTGAAATTTTTCAGATAAATAATTCTCATTTTTTATATTTCTGCTCTAAACATATAATTAGGGTACTTGTTACAACCGCCCGACGAGGCGGTTCTAACGAGTACCCACAATCTATATTGATGGTACGCGTTACAATCGCCTCTGAGAAGTGTTTCTAAAGTGTACCCACAATTTATGCTGTTAAGCAGAAATAAGAAAGATAATGTATACCCCTGTAAACCCCAATTTTGCTATATAAAAGTGGGTTTATCATATTATATAGGCGTGTTTTCGTGATGCTTCCAGCCCACACTCAGACCACGGGCCTCTGAGGTTCAATCAGAGCACATACACTGCTTTAAAAGTAACCCAGCATACATAAAATGCCTGTCAGCGAGCCATATGCACAAATAGGGCGTTTGGCCCTCTTGATAAGCCGATTTCAGCCGCCCGTGCTCAGACACAATTCATCCCATCAGGATAAACACGCCTATATAATTTTGATCCCCTTAACCCCACTTTTATGTAGTAAAACTGGGGTATACAGGGGTAAACATTCTTCGTTTTATTTCTGCTTTAAAATATAGATTGTGGGTATTCGTTAGAACCGCCTCGATGAGGCGGTTCTAACGTGTAACCACAATGTATATTTTGAGCAGAAATAAGAAAAATATCACAATTTTCCGTCTTAAAAATTGCATTTTTCGGCGGTAAAATTTACAATGTATATGTATAGACGTGTTTTCATAATGAGCACTAGTTCTGCTAAAGTTTTTGCTCGAGCATGAAAAATCGGCCTGCGTCACTTATTAAATCACTTATTAGAGTTGTTTGTTTGAACTGAGGTTTTACGTCCCCGTCAACACTTTAAGGTCATTTTGGAGACGTTGTTTCCAATTTTGCGAGAGTTTTAACGGACATTGAGATGAAATGACGTCTCAAGCCCCAACGTCCAAACAAACCAATTTGTTTATTATGCAAGGACGGTCCGACCCGCACCACTTTACCTAGGTAGGCTTAGACATTCTTAGTGGTTTACGGTCGGTTTCAGCTCTGCGTGGAATCATCATGCAGCCCAACCTATTTCTCCAAGCCCCTATGGACGGGGGCCTTCACTTATTAGATAACCGTCCCGGTCTGTACGTAGAAACTTTAGGTCAAGGGACATCCATAAAGCACACGGTGAAGACTCAGATCAGCCTGCGCAAAAGCGCAGGCTGATCTGAGCCTTCGCTGAGTGCACTTGTCTAAAGACATATTTTCCATTGTCGCGGCTCGTCATTTGCTTGCGATATAAAGGCTATAGCCAAAAATAAAGGCCAGTGTCGCCGCTGCCCTTAAAGTGAGCGCTTTCGGTTGTTGCAAAATAGCAGATTGTCTTAAAGGTCCCTTCTGCCAACGAGAAGTAAGTATAATATTTGTTTATATATCTATAATTATCTATGCTTTTATTTCTTTTCAATTTATTCATTTTTGGTCCTATTTCATTTTATTTATTTATAGTGTAGCTTGATTATTTATAGTGTAGCTTGAACCCCTATAAAACCCTATGACATATAGATTGTTTGTTTGTTTGTTTTTGTTTTGTCTGTTCGTTTGTTTTGATATTTGACGTATCCAACAACACTATTTTGGAGACGTTGATTCCGATTTTGTGGGACTTTTACTCAACACTGAGATGAAATGACTTCTCAAGCCCTACAGCCCAAAGAAACCGCTTGGGTTTAAGGAGCGGTCCGACCCTCACCACTTTTCCTGGGGAGGCTTAGACCTAAGCGGCTTTACCAGTACTCAGGTTCGGTCGGTTCCAGCTCAGCCCAATCTATTTCTCCAAGCCCCGATGGGCGGCGGCCAAATCAACACTATTTAGATAATTTCTAACAGGACCGCTCTTTTCCTGGAAAGGGTTAACCATGCAGTTCAGTTTTTGGTTGTTTGTACCGGAGTTTAACGGCACAGTCAACACTATTTAAATCATTTTTGAGCCGGTCGGTTTACATATCCACATTTTTCCTGGGCAGGCTTATACGTACATGTAAGTGGTTAACCAGTATAGTGCACGTTCTTTCGCCAGAAACTGTCAACTGCACTTCTTGAATCAGCGGAAGGAAGAGAATGACTGTAGAAAAGATTTCACCACCAATCTCCGCGAAAGAATGCTGCTGACCCCGGCAGGTGTCGAAACCGCTTCCCCCTGATCACCAGTCAGACGCGCATCCGACTGAGCTACCGAGGCCGGCCATGCAGTTCAGTGCAAATACTTTCTCCCGAAACAGACACACCTTCTTGAATCTAAGAGAATGGCCACAGTACATATATCATGGTCAATCTCCTCGAATAGTCTAGAAAGAATGTTTTGAACCCCACGGGTATCGAACCCGCACCCCCCCGGACCACCAACCAGACACGCATGCGACTGAGCCCATAAAGACGGCGTGCGGGCATACCCATTATGAAAACACATCTTTTCAAATATATTGAAACTATTACCACCAAAACAAAGGAAAAATTTTCAGATAAAAATTCTGATATTTTTCATATTTCAGCTAAAACTGAGATTGTGGTACCTCAGCGAGGCTGATCTAATGAGTACCCTACTGAGGCGGTTCGAACGAGTACCTACAATCACGAAAACACGCCTATATAATTTTGACCCCCTTGCACCCCACTTTTATAAAGTAAAACTGGGGTTTGCAGGGGTATACCTTATTTGTCGTATTTCTGCTAAAAACATAGATTGTGGGTACTCGTTAGAACCGCCTCGCCGAGGTGGTTCTAACAATTATCTACAATCTATGTTTTGAGCAGAAATAAGAAAAATATTACATTTTTTTTTTTCATCTGAAAATCTTCCTTTTTCGGTGGTAAAATTTACAATGTAGTTGTATAGGCGTGTTTTCGTGATGGGAGTGAATCTATATTTTAGAGCAGAAATGAGAAAATAATGTATACTCCTGTAAACACCACTTCTAGTAAATAAAATTAGGGTTGTAGGGGTCAAAATTATATGTTTTCGTGATGTCATATAGAGAAAAGTGGGGTGTGCTGTTATTGAAACGCATAAGCCTGCTTTCCTTATTTCTGCGCAAACTATAGATTTCAGGTACGTGCACTCGAGTGCTTTACAGTTTAACGTTCTGCCCCCGCCCATCGGGGCTTGAATAAATAGGTGGGCTGCATGATGCTTCCATGCAGCGCTGATACCGTCCGCACGCTAGTACTGGTAAACCGCTTAGATGATCTAAGCCTGTCGAGGAACCGCGGTGCGAGTCGACCCGTACATGCTTATAAACCCTATTGGTTTCATTGGGCGACAGGGCTTGAGATGTCATTTCATCTCAATGTCGGCTAAAAGTCCCACAAAATTGGAAGCAACGTCTCCAAAATGACCTATACTGTACTGACGGGGACGTTAAAGCTCAAATCAAACAAAACAGTTGTACTTTGTGTTCACTGGTAAGAAACATACTACAACGTCCAACACTGGTCGCCTATGTAGTCAATTTTGTTTGTTTGAATTGAGGTTTAATGTCCCCGTCAACAATTCTAAGCGGTTTACCAGTACTCGTGTGTGGCCACTTTCAGCTCTGTTAGGGAGCACCATGCAGCTTAATCTATTTCTCCAAGTCCCGATGGTCGAGGGGGTGGGGGGGAGGGGGGTGGGGGGAAGAGTAAAATCTAGTGATACATATACAGTCGAACTTCAATGGCTCGAACACCTTTGGGACCTCGAAAATCTGTTCGAGACAGGGGTAGTTCGAGCCACTGAGGTTACTGTCAGGAGGCATAACGAGATACCTTAAGACATCTTTTCGGTGTTCTATAATGAAAATGCATGCTGTGTGTACTCATTAGAATCGCCTCATCGAGGCGATTCTAATGAGTACACACAGCATACATTTGCAAGATAAAAGACTAAAATCTCCTTAATTATCCCCCACAATTTCTTATGTAGAGGATTTCGCTAGGGCTCAAGAATGGGTTCGACACATCAATGGTGAACGAGCCATCGGTACTCGAGCCATCGAAGTTCTTCTGTATAATGAGTGGTAAGCTAATAAACCCAATTGGTTTCATTGGGCGACATGGCTTGAGATGTAATTTCATCTCAATGTCGGGTAAAAGTCCCACAAAATTGGAAGCAACGTCTCCAAAATGACCTTTACAGTGTTGACGGGGACGTTAAACCTCAAATCAAACAAACAAACAAAATAATGAGTGGTAAATCACTGCGCGGAAGAGCGCAACGCGAAGAGCCGCCTGTTTTATCCCGTTTTATCCCGTCTCATGACGTCCCTCATTGGATGGTGTAACGCCGTTTTCTTGTATGTTTACGAAAACAGGTAATCACATGTGATACAGTCAGTTATATTGGCGGGATTCCTTTAACCAATGGCGGTAGATAGGGAGAACCTATAGGAATCAACAGCATTTTCGTCGACTTTCGAAATAGATAGCTCCAGTGCCGTGATTTATTAAGGTGATAAATCACTATCGGTCAGTTGTAAGTAGACAAATCACCCGCGCTACGCGCTTGTGATTTGATCTACTTTACAGCTGACCTCCAAACAGTGATTTCATGATGACCTTCGGTCAGGTGAGCTAATAAAAACACTTTTCAATTATGTTTACGACTTTAATAGTTTGTGAACACAGCACTATAAAGAACACATTAAACGTTTTTTTTTTTTGTTTTTTTTGTTTGTTTTTTTTTTTCACTTGGTTCTTCGGATAGATGGATTCCAGAAATGCATAATTACACTATACAGACCAAAGACCGTCCAACAGAACCGTCCAATAGAAAACAATATTGGACGGTGAAATAGTTCACTTGGGTTAAAACCACAGATGCTTGGGGTCAGGTCTGATTAGCTTTCTAGCCCGACAGAACAGGCCTACTATCGATAAAACTTGTTTGAAGGCCTTAAAACAATGTTTTAAAAAAGGTCCCCATCACTGATAGGCTCTAATATACACCTATCAGTGATGGGGACCTTTTTTAAAACATTGTTTTAAGGCCTTCAAACAAGTTTTATCGATAGTAGGCCTGTTCTGTCGGGCTAGAAAGCTAATCAGACCTGACCCCAAGCATCTGTGGTGCGAGTCAGACCGTCCATGCTTATAAACCCTAACTGTTTCATTGGCCGGTAGGGCTTGAGGTGTCATTTCATCTCAATGTCGGGTAAAAGTCCTATACAACTGGAAGTGGCATATACAATGTTGACTGTGACATTAAGCCTCAAATCAAACAAACAAAACCTAGTCAGAACCCCACAAAAAATGCTTTCTCGTGATTGGATCCATATGTATATAGGAAAATAGAAGTGCAGGGGCCAGTTGTTCAAAGCATCGTTAGCTTAACAAGCTCGTTAGTGGTCATATTGTTAAGTGTTCTGGCAAGTTTAATATGTAAAATTCTGGTATTTTTGCTGAAAAAATGTGAGCAGCTTTTGCGGATGCAAAAGCTGCTCACATTTTTTCAGCAAAAATTTTAGCATATTTGCCATATTTAATGATCAAAATTTTAACGATACGTTAACTAACGACGTCGTTAGTTTTGAACAACTGGCCCCAGGCATTTATCAGGAATCGCTACAATTAGCCCATACCTCCCATCATTCACCATATTTGCATTATTTGCTGGCTCCCAGCTTGCACATTGTCAGTGATGGAAAAACAGGTAACCAGACTCCCCTGACCTTGAAAGGTCAGGGGGGGGGGTCGGGTTACCTGTTTTTCCAACACTGATAACCTTCAGACTAGGAACCAGCAGATAATGCAAATAGGGTGAATAGACACCAAAGGGAAAGAAACGCAAACATGAAATAACTCGATCCTTATGGAAACATCAATAGCGCAAAGCCCAAGGACAGTTACTTTCCCACAAAATGGTATCCAAAACAAAAAATATAAGCGATATACACATTCAAAGACAAGCCATAACAAAAATAAACCCTGACAGAATCCGCCTTGGAACTTAAATCGATTTTACGTGGCCACAGCCCTTCCTTCCGTCGCAATTTAGACAAATAATTTGTTCAGTCCACATGAAGGCTTCTTGACTCAGTAGTGCAACATCTCCGAGAACACAAAAAATCAAACACCCACAGAGATGAAACTTCGGTGAGGACTCGACAGCAAGAAATCACTGAAATGCTGGAGTAAAAGAAAGCCAACAGTTAGACTCCGATGGGCCCCTTTACGCTGGAACCGTCATAGAATCTGAGACCTGACCTACCGGCCTGCAGCAAAGTTATCAACCATGAACAGGTAAAATACCAGGCATGCATTCTGTCGTATAACATTTATGTTGTACCCAATCTTTTTATATCGAAGAATGATTTTACGAAATTTGGTACTGACATCATTGCAAGTGTCTTTTTCTGAATTTATATACTAAATCGCCATAGAATTCGGGCTCCGACAGACCTGATTTAACTCCAACACTGAACTTTGAACTTAATATAAAATTCAGAAAGAAAAGGCTTTGCGTAGTTTATGATACCGATAATCCTGATTAGGAACCCGGTCTTTCTTCACGGAAAGCCCTGGGTTCAATAAAAACACCATGCTTCCAGCGAGGGCTCTGAGCATGCGCAGACTGGCCAGAGCCCTCGCTGAGCGTACGAAAATAGATAGACAGAAATAATTTTCTCACTATGCGACTCGCTGATACAAAGGGCGTCACAGAGGCATGCTGTCCAATTTTATGGAAGCCTTGGTGGGACTTCTAACTTCAACACACTTTACTTCTTACTTCCAACTCCTTACTTCAAACAACCGACTTCTTACTTTCGACTTCTTGCTTAGTCTTCTGACTTCTGATTTCTTACGACTTTTAACTTCTGACTTCTAATTTCCGGTTTCTTACTTCCAGCTTCCGACTGCAAAATTATCACTGCCTGCATTACACATCTATTGTAACAGTTATGTCATTGAATGCGATGAAGACATGAATATCAACTTCAGTACTATTAAATTCTTAATCGTGACTGCCTACTTGCTCCTTCCAAACTTCTAACTTCTAAATTCTTACTTCTAACTTCCGACTTCTAACTTACGACAAGTTTGAAAGCAAGTAAGTTCTGAATAGTTGGATCCTTTGGAAGCAAAGAATACACCAAATATAAACGAAAATAGCAGAAGTCGGAAGCTGGAAAGAAGAAGATGGAAATAGATGTCAGACGTAAAAACTCGTACAACTTCTAACATCTGATTTCTTACTTGTCGAAAGTAAGAAGTCGGTAGTTAGAAGTAAGGAGTCGGACGTTAGCAGTTCGACGGTCAGAACTTGGAACTAAGGAGTGGTGAATATGCCTATCATATAATTTAGCTCATCAAAGACCGTTAAATTCTCAATAGGACCAGTGTTCATAGATCATAGTTTTTTTGTGTTTTTTTTTTTTTTGTAACCATGAGTGTGATTGAACTATAAAAGTAAGTTATTAATATTTTTTATTGTCTCTGTATTTTAAATGCATGTATCTTAACTGTAAATGTTTTAGAAGTTTGGTTGATTCACCATTGCCACGCTAATGCATGTTTGACGAAGTCGTCCTGTCCGTATGCCATTCTTGCATATTGACACAGCCGGCCTCGGTAGATCAGTCGGATGCGCGTCTGATTGGTGATCAGGAGGACGCGGGTTCAATACCTGCCGGGGTCGGCAACTTTCTTTCGTGGAGATTGATCATTAAATCTTGTCTACGGTCATTCTCTCCCTTCCGCTGATTCAAGAAGGGCAGTTGCCAGTTTGGGGCGAAAAAATGTGTACTGTACTGGTTAACCGCTTACGTATAAGCCTGCCCAGGAAAATGTGGATAGGTAGACTGACCGGCTCAAAAATGACCTAAAATAATGTTGACTAGGCCGTTAAAGTCCAAAAAATACAAACAAAACAAACAAGACACTTAATATTAGAATCCGAACTGTTACTGGCGATACGGCCATTTCTCTTGGGTTGCCACCATGATTACCAAGTATTCACCATATTTGCATTATTTGCTGGCTCCCAGCTTGCACATTGTCAATATTGGAAAAACAGGTAACCAGACCCCCCCTGACCTTTCAAGGTCAGAGGGGTCTGGTTACCTGTTTTTCCAACACTGATAACCTTCAGACTAGGAACCAGCAGATGATGCAAATGAGGTGAAAAGATACCATTACCAAGCATGCAATGTGGGGAAAAAGTCTCGCTCGCAGACACGACACATGATGTCTGTCGTGGGATTCGAACCCGGAACCCCTAGATCACGAGTCAAGTATGCGCTGCACGATCATTCATCATGCATGAGCTAAGAAATGAGAATTTGGGCCCAGCTCTAATTAGAGGCAAATAAAAATAAAAAAAATGTGTTCCTTTAAGAGCAATGAAAACATTCATAAGAAAGAAGATGGGTCATACTACGTAGTTTCGGCTAATAAAGCCTCATCAGTGACCCTGTAATGATCCGGCAAAGGCAGCCAGAGGAAACATACTGCAATTTTGCAAATTTCGAATAGGCAGTCGATACAAAGACTGATATAAATCAAATTGGGGTCCAAAAAATTAAAAACCTGTCTAGAATACGAGTCTAAACCAATAATTTATTTCTGATTTCTCAGAATATTCACGCTGATCTCAAAGGACCAAAAGTAAAATATAAACTACACTATGGTTGATGTACGGGGAGACGTTTTACGGCCGCCACACGGCACAACACCAGCTGCAGTGAAGGCAAATAAAAATAAAAAAATGTGTTCCTTTAAGAGCAATGAAAACATTCATAAGAAAGAAGATGGGTCATACTACGTAGTTTCGGCTAATAAAGCCTCATCAGTGACCCTGTAATGATCCGGCAAAGGCAGCCAGAGGAAACATACTGCAATTTTGCAAATTTCGAATAGGCAGTCGATACAAAGACTGATATAAATCAAATTGGGGTCCAAAAAATTAAAAACCTGTCTAGAATACGAGTCTAAACCAATAATTTATTTCTGATTTCTCAGAATATTCACGCTGATCTCAAAGGACCAAAAGTAAAATATAAACTACACTATGGTTGATGTACGGGGAGACGTTTTACGGCCGCCACACGGCACAACACCAGCTGCAGTGAAGGCAAATGAAAATAAAAAAATGTGTTCCTTTAAGAGCAATGTGTTCCTTTAAGAGCAACGTTGATGCAACGTTGCTTAGACGCCATGTACCCGCTGGGTAATAGAGGCTTGGAAAAAAGGACTCTTGTTAATGGCAGTTCTTGTGCTAAATGAGCCGGCACACGACAAAACTACAATATGACCTGTCCGACCAGCGAAAACTCAGTTCAGCCTCCGCATCAGCGTAGTATGGGTAGAGACTACGCTGCTCGCAATGACCCTTCTGTAACCACTGTGCTATCCAATCAAAGCACTAGCAGCACTGGTAGGTTCGATTGTTTAATTGTTAGATTTGAGGTTTAAGTCCCCGTCAACACTGTATAGGTCATTTTGTAGGCGTTGCTTCCAATTTTGTGGGACTTTTACCAGACATTGAGATGAAATGACATCTCAAGGCCTGTCGCCCAATGAGACCAATTTGGGTTATAACCATGGATTGTTCGATTCGCACCGCATTGTCTGGCCAAGCTTAGATCCACTAAGCGGTTTACCAGAACTCGTGTGCGGTCGGTTTCAGCTCTGCGTGATAGCATCATGATTCAAGCCCAGATGTGCGGGGGCCTGGGCCGATTGTCTCTGAGTGTTGACTGAAAAAAAAAGATCCTGTACGGAGACTTAGACTGGTAACATTTCTCTTAATCCTTACATTCCTGTGCTGTAAGCAAACGGTGTAGACCCTGATCAGACGCTGCCTTCTGTGGTGTCTAATGCTGCACACAAACAGTGTAGACCCTGATCAGACGCCGCATTTTGCGGCGTCTGATCAGGGTGTACACTGTTTGATTCAATAAATAACCCAATTACACAGCATGCTGACATGACGGCGATAAAATCAACACGAATTTTCTATAAATAACACTTGCCTAGATTCCCTTCAAATCAGTGATAGTAACGTGGGCTTTAGCACCGAGGAGCTACTAGTGCTTAGTAACTTTGTGTCGATTGATTAAACACTCGATTCCAAAAACAACAAGAGAAGACTCAGACAAGACTGGCTTGATGAAGCGACTGATCAGAGTCTTCGCTAGACTCACTCAGTCTTTTTGTTTCTTTGTGCGCTGGCTAGAACGACTTACATTAATAACGCCTTCGTCTTTAGATTTGGGTGCGTCTTCATTCTCGGTTCATTTGTTCAAAGCAGCGTTTGCTTAACGAGCTCGTCCAGGGTCCATTTGTTCAAAGCAAACGATGTCGTTAGTTAAGATAATGGTGATTCTTTTATCATAAAATATGGCAAATATACTAATTTTTTTGCAGAAAACATGTGGGCAGCTTTTGCAAATGCAAAAGCTGCTCTCGCATTTTTTTCAGCAAAAATACCCAAATTGTAGATATTGAATTGGCTAGATTAGTTAACAATATGACGACTAAAGAGCTCGTTAAGCTAACAATGCTTTGAACAACTGGCCCCAGATCTTCAAAGCAGCGTTCGCTTAACGAGCTCGTTAAT
Source organism: Lucinisca nassula (assembly GCA_963580285.1). Classification (NCBI taxonomy): domain Eukaryota; kingdom Metazoa; phylum Mollusca; class Bivalvia; order Lucinida; family Lucinidae; genus Lucinisca; species Lucinisca nassula. Next base: position 12,508,525 of record OY757022.1, on the reverse strand, counting down.
GGTCAGTTTGTAAACTGTTCTAGTAAGTACAATATCTAATACAGCGGTATTTTTTGCTGAAAAAAATATGTGCAGCTTTTGTTGCAAAAGCTGTTCATATATTTCCAGCAAACATATTGTTGTTAGTTTTGAACAACTGGCCCCAAGTTCTTAACTGTTCGTGCAACATTATTTAATGCTATGATAATTTTGCTGAAAAAAAAAAACAAAAAAAAAAAAAAAAAAAAAAAAAACAGAGCAGCGTTTGCATTTGCAAAAGCTGCTCACATTTTTTCTGCAAAAATATTAGCATATTTGCCATATTTAATGATCAAAGTTTTAACCGTTAGCTAACGACACCACGGCGTTCTATTTCTTCGACTGGACCCTAGAAAATAGTCAAACGCATTTGAAGGCTGGCAAACAATGTAGATCCAGTTGAAAGGGCTCATTATGAGCCCTTTCAACTGGATCTCCACTGTTGGAATCGGTATCTGCACCGGTCTACAGGACTGAAATGACTTAAGGGGAACGGGAACACCTGGTAGATTTTTGCGCCATTTTTCAAAGGGAGACAACTTTCGGGACTTCCTGTTCGCTTTTCTATAAGCCCTGTCCCACTGAGAATGGGATGTACTCTTAACCCTTATCTTGCTGAATATTCATTTATGCCACACCCATTTTTGTCTATCAACCAATCAAATTACTTGATTGAATTTATTGCTACAAATTCATCAACTGTATGTCAAACAGTGTAGATCCTGATCAGATGGCTTCTTCAGAAGCCATCTGACATGGATCTACACTGTTTGCAAAGATAGGGGTTGTCGTGAACAGCGAGATAAGGGTTAAAGGAAAGAATGTGCTCCTGAGGAGCAAATTCTTTTCTTTAAGAGTTGACCCCTATTTACATGGGAGACAAAATGCCTTTGTATGTGTTGCCTCCCCTGAAGTTGTATATATTCCCCTTAACTGAAAATGAACTGAATGATGCTGTAGAAACAATACCATTTTAGCATCTTTAAACTGTGGCTTCAGGAATTTTAGGCACTCTTCCGCCGAGATAGGCTTGGCAACATCGCGTAGAATTGATTTTGGTGCGACTTCATTCTAGGCTATATCTTGAACACATTGACATTTTAGACAGCGTAGGCATTCTTCCGCCGAGACTTCGCGGAGAACTGAATTTGAGTGCGCCTTCATTCTGGGCCATAACACATTGACATTTTAGACTGCGGCTTCAAAAACTTTTGGCACTCTTAACTTCGCGGAGAATTGATTTTGGAACCGCCTTCATTCTGGGCCTTAACACATTCACATTTTAGACTGCGGCTTCAAGAACTTTAGACACACTTCCGCCGAGATAGACCCGCGGGCTTTGGTTCACCTTCATTTTGGGCCATATCATGAACACATTGACATTTTGGACATCGGCTTCACGCTTCCGCCGAGATAGGCTCTCCAACGTTGTGAAGAATTGACTTTGGTGCGCCTTCATTTTTGGCCATATCATGAACACATTGACACTTTAGACAGCGGCTTCAAGAACTTTAGGCACCCTTCCGCCGAGATAGGCTCTCCAACGATGTGCAGAACTGACTTTGGTGCGCCTTCATTCTGGGCTATATCATGAACACATTGCCATTTGAGACTTCGGCTTCAAACACTTAAGGCTAGGCACCCTGTTGCCGAGATAGGTTCGGCAACGTCGCGGAGAAGTGACTTTGGGTTCGCCTTCATTTTGAAATATTTTCCTAATTTTCCCAGAAAACAGGGTTGGACATCTCTCCTGTTTTCTTGGAAAATAAGGAAAATATCAACAATTTGTCGCCTGCGTAATTAGCCTAGAGAGCGTCAAAGGTTTATGTCAATTTTATGAGTATTTCTTCTAAAAACGCATTAACATGTTCGCATAATGGACAACCCTGTAAAGCAGAAGTAAAACAAAGATCAGGAATCGATACAATTAACCTACTCCATCAAAGACACCAAAGGGAAAGAAACACAATCATTAAGCGAACAGACCATAATGGAAACCTAAACAAAGGAAGGCCATAAGGACAGTCACTTTCCCACAAAATGGCCATATGGCCATCCAAAATATAAAAACACAAGTGATACAAACAGTAAGTAACAAACAAAAACATAAATAATCCGCCACAGAAGAACCGCCTTGGAACGGTCAGTGGAAAGATTTCCACTGGGGGGCTTAAATCGATTTTACGTGGCCACAATCCTCGCCCTTACTTCCGTCGCGATTTAGACAAATAATTTGTTTAATCCGCATGAAGGCCTCCTAACTCATCAGTGCAACATCTCCATGAACACAAATAATCAAAGAACCGTAGAGGTGAGACAACGGCGAGGACTCGACAGCAAGAAACCACTGAAATGCTGGAGCAAAAGAAAACCAACAGTTAGACTCCGATGGGCCCGACCAGAGACAGAGCATCAGGCACCAACCAACATTACCTTGAATTAGACCTCTCTAATTCTAAATAAGCCTTTACGTTTGAACCGTCATAGAATCTGAGGCCTGACCCACCGGCGTGCAATTAAAGAGGGAAGCAAAGTTGCCAACCGTGATTGGGTTAACTACCATGCATGCAGTCTGTCGTATAACATCCATGTTGTACCCTATCTTTTTATATCGAAGAAAGATTTTACGAAATTGGGTGCTGAAGTCATTTCGGTTATATATTTTTCTGAATTTATATACTAAGTCACCATAAAATTCGGGTTCCGATAGACCTTGTTGCAGCAGAGATTCTATAAAATTTTGGAAAGGCTTTGCGTAGTTTATGGTACCGATAACCCTGATTAAGAAGTTTAGCCGTTAATAATTTATTACGAGGTTTGAAGTCAGTTACATGACTACAAACTCTAGCAAATCTAATTAACTGCGAAATATAAACGCCATGGGATGGCGCACGAGGAACATCACTATCCAAAAAAGGAAAATTTACAATCTCAAAATCAAAGTCATCGCGTTTATCATAAATTTTGCACGAAACAAACCCATCTACAATAGATAGATGTAAATCCAAAAACGGGACCTCGGTATCAGAAGAATTTGCTTCATTTAACTGAAGTTCTGGGGGGTAAACCCCACTTTTTGTATAAACGGAAAACTGGGTTTGTCCAGGATATACATTATTTTCCTTATTTTTGCTGGAAAACATAGGTTGTGGATGGTCGTTAGAACCGCCTCAACGAGGCGGTTCTAACGAGTACTCACAACCCATGTTTGGAGTATAAATAAGGACCCTATTGAAAATTTCGTCAGAATAAATGCCCGTTCTGAAGATATGACAGACTGCATTTGTCATACGGATATAATTGAAGAATGAAAGAAAAGGTCTTTCTTGTGGTAATGTGCATCTACGTTTCATGGGCAGAACACGTGTTTCCACAAGTAACGTCAACAAGGCAGTGTTTGTTTGTTTGTATTGTATTTTAACGGCCCAGTCAACACTATTTTAGGTCATTTTTGAGCCAGTCTGTTTACCCCTCCACACTTTTCCTGGGCAGGCTTATACGTTAGCGGTTAACCAGTACAGTGCACATTCTTTTGCCAGAAACTGACAACCGCCTTTCTTGAATCAGCGGAAGGGAGAGAATAGCCGTAGAAAAGATTTCATGATCAATCGTTGCCGACCCCGACAGGTATCGAACACGCATCCTCCTGATCACCAGTCAGACGCGCATCCGACTGAGCTACCGAGGCCGGCTGTCAGTCTTGTTCAAAACAGGACACCAGTTAGCATGGTCTGCCATCGCGTGGTCTCGCTCTATCATTACGAAAACACGCCTATACAAATACATGGTAACCTTAATCGCCGATAAAATGAAAATTTACAGATGAAAAATTGTGACATTTCTCTTATTTCTGCTCACATATAGATTGTTGGTAATCGTAAGAACCGCCTCACCGAGGCGGTTCTAACGAGTACCCACAATCCATATTTTAGAGCAGAAATAAGAAAAATAAGGTTTACCCCTGTAAACCCCAGTTTCACTATATAAAAGTGGGGTTCAAGGGGATCAAAATTATATAGGCGTACGCGTGTTTTCGTGATGTGGAGGTTTCTGATGGGAGCTGCGGGTTAATTGTATCGATTCCTGGGGCCAGTTTCATCAATAAACATCGTACGATTAATCTTAAATTGTTCTTACGCACTTTTTAAAGAACTGCGTAAGTCAGTTTCATCAAAACATCGCAAAGTGTTCGTAAGAGCTAAATTTGCGTTTCACTAAAATATGTCGCAATTTTGAATATGCGCTTAAACAGGGCCACTAATTCACATGCGTGATCACGTGCCGTCTTGAAATAGCCGTGTAAAGTAGATAACACGTTTTAAGATTATTGGTTCAGGTGGACCGTACTAGCAACGCTTAATCAACGTGATTCAACGTTGATTCTACGTTGTTTCAAACTTGTGTTTCCATTTCATTGTCGTAAGATACAGATATTAATTATCTGGACCCATTTCCCACTGTAACACTGGTGAGTTGGTCTGTTTTGTGGACGTCGTGACGTTAGACAAGCGTTGATTTAACGTTGTCATAATGAACCTTTTACGAGCGCGTTTGTCAGTAAATGCAGGGCGGTGCGGTGTGGTGGAGCCTGTGGATGGGCGGTTCTTCAGCATGAGTGCACGTGCATTGTTGAGTTGTTTATACTATTTGATAACGTGAGACTTCACAGAGCATTTTATTACTTTTTTCACGCTCATTTTAATAAATTCAGAAATGCAAGAGCATGAATACAAGATTCAATTTATCGTATGAACTTAAAACACAGTTTGTGCACGATTTTAACACAAAACGTCAATGCATGACGTTGTTTAACAAGGATGCCCCATATAACTTTACCTGACGTAGCCTCCGTAAGTGTTCGTATTTTACGTATATCAGTTTTCAGTTCCGGTTTGTTGTTGGCAATGGTGACAGGTCTATAGCAAATAGTTTTTTATTGATTGTTCGTCTGTCAGGCCGTCCAGTCTTTCTTTCGGCCCACGCCCATCGGGGCTTGAAGAAATAGATGGGCTGCATGATGCTTTAACGTAGAGCTGAAACCGACCGCACACGAGCCCGCCCAGGCAAATCGGTGCGAGTCGGTCCGTCCATGCTTATAAATATGCTCTATAAAAGGGATACACCACTGAACTTGAAAATATGAAGTGTACATGTTTTCTTGGCCAGACAAGCTCGTTTCGGCCAATTAGGAATAACCAGTGACCCTTAAATATTTTCAGAAGTCCACAATGAAATCAATGATCCCAAAGGACAAGAAAATATAAACTACACTATGATGTAGGGCAGGGAGACTTGTGACGGCCGTCACGCATTCCAAGATACCAGCTGTAGTGACGCTTAATAAACCTTATTGGTTTCATTGGGAGACTGGGCTTGAGATGTCATTTCAACTCAGTGTCGGGTTAAAAGTCCCTCAAAATTGGAAGCAACGTCTCCAAGATGACCTATACAGTGTTGAAGGGGACGTTAAACCTCAAATCAACCAACCAACCAACCAACCAACCGTCCAGCCTTTCAATTAAAAATAAATTTGCAACATAGATACTATAGCATGACTGATTTTAAATTCTATAGCTACATGTATACACAATTATACAATTGCCTGCACACAGACGAAATGACAGTACGCAAGACCGCGATCCCCATCCCAACGCCGTCGACATTCAAGGTTTTCGTACATACGAACGTATGCCCAAGTACGTACGTCCTTCCGCACGGAGTGTACATACGTGATCCTGTAACCTCAGGTTAGGGCATTGTGCCAGGAGGAACCTAAAATTTTAAGAGCTCATATTTTCCAGACTATATGATGGAATGGTGATGGTTTGTAAAGGTCAAAAGGTTTATTCAGCAATACACTGGCCCTAACCTATGACCTCTAGGTCAAGTTATGGACTTAGAAAACTTTAAATGTTGAAATTATTTTTAAAATCATATAATGGATTTGGTTCATATTTGGTACGATTATAGATATACAAGTTTTATTCAGCATACCCGCGCCAGTGCCCATGACCTCAAGATCAAGGTCACAGACTCATAATTTTCAGCATTATCGCGCCAATGCCCATGACCTCAAGGTCAAGGTCACAGACTCAGAATATTAGTGTCAACGTTTTTAATAAGAACTCACATTTCCCTAACCATTTAATGGATTTAGTTCGTATTTGATATGACGAAAGATTCATGTCGTTTCTCCGGCTACTCCGTTTAGTTATCACCCGAATCTGATTAATGATCGGCTCGAAATAAATGAAATAATCTTGAAAGGGCAGGAAAACCAAAACTCAAGGTCAATGTCATATCTGGTAATTTATTTTTTTATGGATTTTGTTCATATCTGATATGATGATACACACTTTTTTCCTATATTTAAAAAAAAAAATTCCCCACACCTACGCCGACAGTTTTCCAGCCGAGCAATACTGTCTTTTTATTTTTTTATTTTTTTTTTTCGGCAACATACTATTTTTCTTGGTGAGAATGGTCCCTGGGCGGGGGCATGTGTGTCGTATTGACAATTCTAGTTTGATGTATTATTTTGAGGTTCACTGTGTCTTCAAAAGTCTAATCGCAGATTGTGGGTAATCGTTAGAAACTATCTGAACGCGTTGGTTCTTAAGTCTCCGTCAATGTACATATATTTTAGGCCATTTTGGAGACGCTGCTTCCGATTTGGTGGGGCTTTTACCCGGCAATGAGATGGAGTGACATTATAAACCCTACCGACCAAAGAACCCGCTAGGGTTTAAGGAGCAGTCCCACTCGCACCACTTTTCTTGGGCAGGCTTTTACATTCTAACCAGTTAACCAGTAATCAAGAGGCGCTGTAACGTAAAAAAAGTGGACCGTGAAAAAATGCGACATTTCCGCCACTGCGCATGCGCGTTGCTAAGTGGGCGTTAACCGATTGTTTAAGGCGGGGCTTACACGATAAACAAATCAATAGTCACATTTTCAATCCTCCTTGAATGAACTATTGCCCAGCCTGCCAAAAACATCGGACCAACGTCGGGTCGACAGCGATACGACGTATCAACGTCGTTTCGCTCTCAGCCCCATATTGGCCGGCTATTGTGTAATAGCTGGGAAGTATACGATATACCATGCAATGAAAGTTTCACCTCTGTGACTGTTACTGACATTTGCTCTTGAACAGCAGTTGTCAATTATTGGCGTAAGAATGTGCAGTGTGCTGGTCACCTGCTAACGTATAAACCTGTCAAGAAAAAGTGTGGATAGGTAAACTGATCGGCTCAAAATGACCTGAATGGTGTTGACTGGGCCATTCAACTCCACTACAAACAAAGAAAATTTTTTTTTTATTTTATTTTTTTTATTTTTATTTAACCTCTACCCCTCCCTTTGTTTAGTTGAGTATTACATTTATCTGAGTATTTCTCTATTCCATCTGAAAGAGGAATTATGATTTTGTTACCTCGAAAATTGTGTACAGGTGCAAAAAAAAAGTATCGATGCATTTCAAAAGTAGCATTAACAACGAGAAGATCCTGCATATACTGAAGTATAACGTAACATCCACACCCTGAGTTATGTAGACGAGCTGTTGATCAGTACACATGAGACACCCTAAATTTGCAGCCTGCGTGAAAAAGGAGATAGACGTGTAAAAAGTAGATAAGGCATCAATCCGTGAAAAAAGTGCACATGCGTGAAAAAAGTGGACATAAAGAAATGCAAAAATAAAGGAATGAAAAAGATGGATGTGCGTGAAAAGGGTTGAAAAGATACTAGTCCGCGAAAGCAGAAGATATGCGTGAAAAGGATAATCCGAAGAAAAATGTACTGACGTGAAATAAAAATAGATAAGGCACCAATCCGTGAAAAAAGTGGACATCCTTGAAAAAAAGTGGACATAAGGAAATACAAAGAAAAGGTATGAAAAAAAAGATGTGCGTGAAAAGGGTTGAAAAGGTACCTGTCCGTGAAAGATGAAGATGTACGTGATAAGGATAATCACGAAGAAAAAAGTACACTGACGTGAAAGGAAAATAGATAAGGCACCACTCCGTGAAAAAAGTGGACATCCGTGAAAAAAGTGGACGTAAAGAAAAAAAAAAGAAAAGGAATGAAAAAAGAAGATGTGCGTGAAAAGGGTTGAAAAGGTACCTGTCCGTGAAAGAAGATGTGCGTGAAAAGGATAATCACGAAGAAAATGTACACTGACGTGAAAGAAAAATAGATAAGGCAACAATCCGTGAAAAAAGTGGACATCCGTGAAAAAAGTGGACAAAAAGAAATGCAAAATAAAGGAATGAAAAAAGAAGATGTGCATGAAAGGGGTTGAAAAGGTACCAGTCCGAAAAAGAAGAAGACTGGATAATCACGAAGAAAAATGTAGACTGACGTGAAAGAAAAACAGACAAGGCAAAAATCCGTGAAAAAAGTGGACATGCGTGAAAAAAGTGGACATAAAGAAATGCAAAATATAGGGATGAAAAAAGATGTGCGTGAAAAGGGTTGAAAAGGTACCAGTCCGAGAAAGAAGGAGAGGCGCGTGAAAAGGATAATCCCGAATAAAAATGTACACTAACGTAAAGAAAAGCAGAAAAGGCAACAATCCGTGAAAAAAGTGGACATGCGTGAAAAAAGTGGACATAAAGAAATACAAAGAAAAGGAATGAAAAAGAAGATGTGCGTGAAAAGGGTTGAAAAGGTACCAGTCCGCGAAAGAAGAAGATGAACGTAAAAAGGATAATCATGAAGAAAAATGTACACTGACGTGAAAGAAAAATAGACAAGGCAATAATCCGTGAAAAGTGGACATCCGTGAAAAAAGTGGACATAAAGAAATACAAAAAAAAGGAATGAAAAAAGAAGATATGCCTGAAAAGGGTTGAAAAGGTACCTGTCCGTGAAAGATGAAGATGTACGTGATAAGGATAATCACGAATAAAAAAAGTACACTGATGTGAAAGGAAAATAGATAAGGCACCACTCCGTGAAAAAAGTGGACATCCGTGAAAAAAGTGGACGTAAAGAAAAAAAAGAAAAGGAATGAAAAAAGAAGATGTGCGTAAAAAGGGTTGAAAAGGTACCTGTCCGTGAAAGAAGATGTGCGTGAAAAGGATAATCACGAAGAAAAATGTACACTGACGTGAAAGAAAAATAGATAAGGCAACAATCAGTGAAAAAAGTGGACATCCGTGAAAAAAGTGGACATAAAGAAATGCAAAATAAAGGAATGAAAAAAGAAGATGTGCATGAAAGGGGTTGAAAAGGTACCAGTCCGAGAAAGAAGAAGACTGGATAATCACGAAGAAAAATGTAGACTGACGTGAAAGAAAAACAGACAAGGCAAAAATCCGTGAAAAAAGTGGACATGCGTGAAAAAAGTGGACATAAAGAAATGAAAAATATAGGAATGAAAAAAGAAGATGTGCGTGAAAAGGGTTGAAAAGGTACCAGTCCGTGAAAGAAGAAGATGTGCGTGATAAGGATAATCAGTTATTAATCACGAAGAAAAATGTACACCGACGTGAAAGAAAAATAGATAAGGTAAAAATCAGTGAAAAAAGTGGACATGCGTGAAAAAAAGTGGACATAAGGAAATACAAAGGAAAGGAATGAAAAAAAGAAAAGGTGCGTGAAAAGGGTTGAAAAAGGTACCTGTCCGTGAAAGCAGAAGATGTGCGTGAAAAGGATAATCACGAAGAAAAATGTACACTGACGTGAAAGAAAAACAGATAAGGCAGCTATCCGTGAAAAAAAGTGGACATCCGTGAAAAAAGTGGACATAAAGAAATGAAAAATAAAGGAATGAAAAAAGATGGATGTGCGTGAAAAGGGTTGAAAAAGTACCAGTCCGTGAAAGCAGAAGATGTGCGTGAAAAGGATAATCCCAAAGAAAAATGTACACTGACGTGAAAGAAAAATAGATAAGGCACCAATCCGTGAAAAAAGTGGACATCCGTGAAAAAAGTGGACATAAAGAAATACAATAAAAGGAACGAAAAAAGAAGATGTGCGTGAAAAGGGTTGAAGAGGTTTCTTTCCGTGAAAGAAGAAAATGTGCGTGATAAGGATAATCCCAAAGGAAAAAGTACACTGACCTGAAAGATAAATAGATAAGGCAACAATCCGTGAAAAAAGTGGACATCCGTGAAAAAAGTGGACATAAAGAAATGCAAAATAAAGGAATGAAAAACGAAGATGTGCGTGAAAAGGGTTGAAAAGGTACCAACCCGAGAAAAAAGAAGATGCGCGTGATAAGGATAATCACGAAGAAAAATGTACACTGAGGTGAAAGAAAAACAGTTAAGGCAGCAATCCGTGAAAAAAGTGGACATGCGTGAAAAAAGTGGACATAAAGAAATGCAAAATAAAGGAATGAAAAAAGATGGGTGTGCGTGAAAAGGGTTGAAAAGGTACCAGTCCGTGAAAGCAGAAGATTTGCGTGAAAATGACAATCCAGTAGAAAAATGTACACTGACGTGAAAGAAAAATAGATAAGGCACCAATCCGTGAAAAACGTGGACAGCCGTGAAAAAAGTGGACATAAAGAAATACAAAGAAAAGGAATGAAAAAAATAAGATGTGCGTGAAACGGATTGAAAGGTACCTGTCCGTGAAAGAAGAAGATGTGCGTGATAAGGATAACCACGAAGAAAAATGTACACGTGACGTGAAAGAAAAATAGATGAGTCAATAATCCGTGAAAAAAGTGGACATCCGTTAAAAAAGTGGACACAAAGAAATACAAAGAAAAGGAATGAAGAAAAAAGAGGTGCGTGAAAAGGGTTGAAAAGGTACCTGTCCGTGAAAGCAGAAGATGTGTGTGATAAGAGTAATCACGAAGAAAAATGTTCACTGTCGTGACAGAAAAATTGATAAGGCAACAATCCGTGAAAAAAGTGGACATTAAGAAATACAAAGAAAAGCAGTGAGTCAGTTTTAGTTTTACGTCCCACCAACAGCTCAGGTCATACGGAGACGGGACCTCGGTTTAAAGACTCATTCGAAAGTCTGGAGAAGCCGGGGATCGATCCTGCGATCCCTGGTTTACAAGGCGAGTAGCGTAACCACTGCACCACGAAGCCTTCTACAAAGAAAAGGAATGAAAAAAGAAGATGTGCGTGAAAAGAGTTGAAAAGGTACCGGTCCATTGAAAGCAGAATATGTGCGAGAAAAGCATAATCACGAAGAAAAATGTACACTGACGTGAAAGAAAAACAGATAAGGCAAGAATCCGTGAAAAAAGTGAACATCCGTGAAAAACGTGGACATAAAGAAATACAAAGGAAAGGAATAACAAAGAAAAGGTGAGTGAAAAGGGTTGAAAAGGTACCTGTCCGTGAAAGCAGAAGATGTGCGGTAAAAGGATAATCACGAAGAAAAATGTACACTGACGTGAAAGAAAAACAGATAAGGCAACAATCCGTGAAAAAAGTGGACATGCGTGAAAAAAGTGGACATAAAGAAATGCAAAATAAAGGAATAAAAAAGATGGACGTGCGTGAAAAGGGTTGAAAAAGTACCAGTCCTTGAAAGCAGAAGATGTGCGTGAAAAGGATAATCCCAAAGAAAAATGTACACTGACGTGAAAGAAAAATAGATAAAGCACCAATCCGTGAAAAATGGACATCCGTGAAAAAAGTGGACATAAAGAAATACAAAGAAAAGGAATGAAAAAAGATGTGCGTGTAAAGGGTTGAAGAGGTACCTTTCCGTGAAAGAAGAAAATGTGCGTGATGAGGATAATCACGAAGAAAAATGCACACTGATGTGAAAGAAAGATAGATAAGGCAACAATCCGTGAAAAAAGTGGACATCCGTGAAAAAAGTGGACATAAAGAAATGCAAAATAAAGGAATGAAAAAGAAGATGCGCGTGATAAGGATAATCACGAAGAAAAATGTACACTTACGTGAAAGAAAAACAGATAAGGCAATAATCCGCGAAAAAAGTGGACATGTGTGACAAAAGTGGACATAAAGAAATGCAAAAAAAAAAGGAATGAAAAAAGATGGATGTGTGTGAAAAGGGTTGAAAAAGTACCAGTACGTGAAAGCAGAAGATGTGCGTGAAAAGGATAAGCCCAAAGAAAAATGTACACTGACGCAAAAGAAAAATAGATAAGGCATCAATCCGTGAAAAAAGTGGACATCCGTGAAAAAAGTGGACATAAAGAAATGCAAAGAAAAGGAATGAAAAAAGATGTGCGTGAAAAGGTTTGAAGAGGTACCTTTCCGTGAAAGAAGAAAATGTGCGTGATAAGGATAATCACGAAGAAAAATGTACACTGACGTGAACGAAAAATAGATAAGGCAACAATCCGTGAAAAAAGTGGACACCCGTTTAAAAAAGTGGACATAAAGAAATACAAAGAAAAGGAATGAAAAAAGAAGATGTGCGTGAAAAGGGTTGAAAAGGTACCAGTCCGTGAAAGAAGATGTGCGTGATAAATATAATCAAGAAGAAAAATGTACACTGACGTGACAGAAAAATAGATAAGGCAAAAATCCGTGAAAAAGTGGACATCCGTGAAAAAAATGGACATGCAGAAATGCAAAATAAAGGAATGAAAAAAAGAATATGTGCGTGAAAAGGGTTGAAAAGGTACCTGTCCGCGAAAGAAGAAGATGTGCGTGATAAGTATAATCACGAAGAAAAATGTACACTGACGTGAAAGAAAAATAGATAAGGCAACAATCCGTGAAAAAAGTGGACATCTGTGAAAAAAGTGGACATAAAGAAATGCAAATAAAGGAATGAAAAAGGAAGATGTACTTGATAATGGTTGAAAAGGTACCGGTCCGAGAAAGAAGAAGGTGCGCGTGATAAGGATAATCACGAAGAATGTACACGGACGTGAAAGAAAAATAGATAAGGCAACAATCCGTGCAAAAAGTGGACATCCGTGAAAAAGTGGACATAAAGAAATACAAAGATAAGGAGTGAGTGAGTTTTAGTATTACGTCCTACCAACAGCAAAGGTTATATGGAGACGGGACCTCGGTTTAAAGACTCATCCAAAAGGCTGGAGAAGCCCGTGATCGATCCTGCGATCCCTGGTTTACAAGGCGAGTAACGTAATCACTGCACCATGGAGGCTTCTACAAAGAAAAGGAATGAAAAAGAGAAGATGTGCGTGAAAAGGGTTGAAAAGGTACCAGTCCGCCATGCCCTGTTATGGTGAAAACCTTTAAAAACCTTCATCTCCGGAATCACTTGACTGATTGTCTTGAAGGTTGGTTTATAGCATCAGGTGATTGAGTACTACCGAATTTGCACAGGGCTCAGGGGAGCGACCAGGACCTCATGGATCTCTTGTTTTTTTGTTTTTTTTTTTTGCTTTGATTTTTCTGCAGCTTTTCCCTCTGTTTCTGTCGAATGAATGTGCGCTGTACTGGTCAACCACTGATGTGCATGTCTGCCCAAGGTAAGATGGCCTGCTCGGCGTTGTCTCGATGGTGTTGACAGGGCCGTTAAACTTCACACAAACTGCCGAACAAAAACTCGGACCCCGCCCATCAGGGTTGGCAGAATAGATTGGGCTGCATGATGTTTCCATGCAAGGCTGAAACCACTGGTAAGCCGCTTAGAGGGTCTGAGCTTGCACAGGCAAAGTGGTGCGAGTCAAACCATACGTGCATAATAACCCTATTGGTCTCATTGGGCGGCAGGGCTTGAGATTTCATTATATCTCTTATGTCGGGTAAAAGTAGCAACGTCCCAAATAATACCTTTATAGTGTTGGTGGGGACGTTAAACATCAAACAAACAAACAAACGAACGAACAAAATTACTAGCAGGTATTTGGTTATCTTGCACTCTCATTGCGTTTTGTCAATAATAAAACAGTGTATACTTTTTGGGGCCTTCATAGTCTTGTGGGTAAAAGCTTTGACTCTTAATCACCTTGCATGTGTGACGCAAAGTAAAGGTTATATATTTTTCAGGTACTCCAGTTGTCGCCCACCGTTAATTGCCCCGGTCCCACAGACCTTGCGACTGCGATGCGACCTCTCTGCAACTGATTTCGTTGCAACTGGCCCGCGACCTTTGCAACTGTTGCAACTAAATTTGCTCCGTAAATGTGATCGCCGACCCGTCGCCGACTAGTCGGCGACCGGTCGCCGAACAATCGGCGATTAGTGTTGCCCAAAGTTGGCGACTGATCAGCGACTTGTCGCCGAAGAATCGCCGTATGATCGGCGACTGACTTGCAACAAGTAAAACATGATCGGGGACTAGTCGGCGATCAATCGGCGACTCTTCAGAGACTGGATAAAACCGATCGGCGACTTGTCGGAGACTGTTTTGCGTTTTTGTTTGACACAGACAAAAATAAACTAAATTTTCGACTGCTGAGAGTCTTCTCTGGGCTGCTGCAAGTCCTCGTCATCCGAAATTGGTGTCCGAGCCTTGCTTCCCGTTTTTTTTTTCGGCTGCGCCGCCGTTTTCTTTTGCCCGTCTCTCCGAACCATGTTGCCTCTTTGAAAGCTGTCGTCGAAATGATGCTAGGATGTTAACAGTTTTTTATTGTAGTTGGCTCTATAATCGTTCGGTGGTTTTAACACCTTTTTACAGCTTGTCGGCGACCAGTTGCAGACCAATCGCCGACTTATCAGTGATCAATCTCCGATCGATCGCCGAACAGTTGCCGACTGATCGCCGATAGGTCGTGGATCGATCGCGGATCAGTCGGCGATTAGTCGGCGATCGATCTGCGACCAGTCTCCGATAAGTTGCAATAAGGTTGCTAGAATTTACAGCCAAATTTGCATAAATTCGGTCGGGGATCGATCGGTGACTGTTCGGCGATCGATCGGAGATTGGTCTGCGACGTCTAGAAAACCATTGCAACTAGTCTGCGATCAAAATCAGTCGCAGCCAGTCTTTTGTGCATGCACAAAAGACGATCGGCGACTAAATTTGATCGGCGACCTACCCGCGACCTTGCTGCAACCTTTATAAAACCTCCGTGCGACTTCTGCAACCGCTCCGCGATTGCCATTTTTTTAGTCGCAGAGAGGTCGCATCGCGGTCGCAAGCTCTGTGGGACCGGGGTTTAACGGTCTGCTCGAAAACCAATGGGTCTTTAAACCAGAAAAAAAATCGCCTGGTTTTACTCATACATAGTGTATAAGGCCTTAGACGAATTGAACATAACAGCGTAGTAAAAGATATGTGGCTCGTACAAACAATATGTGAAGAAACCTTGGCAACAGGCTGATTTTAGGCTATATACAGTGATTCTGAAATGTCTCGAAGAGGGATAGCGGGTTTACCACGGATAATTCGAACTCGTTCTTAGACCCTAGAGAATTAATCCTATAGCTTCCGTTAGGTTGTCCATATATAAAGAATCATTTTGTCTAAAAAGGTATGTTGCGTGTAATCACCAGACTCGCCTAAATGAGTCCTCACAGCATTCTTTTAACCTTAACCCTTTTTGTAACAAATGGAATTATATATAGCAGGAGTCCATTCCAAATTTAGTGGTGACAGGTTGTTTTTTCTTCACATTTATTTGGAAGATGGCTGAGCTTTTTGCAAACAGTGTAGGCCCCGATCAGATGCCGCGTTCTGATCTGGACCTTCACTGTTTGCCAGGTTACCAGTTTTAGGGTTTCTGTTAACTTAGAGAAGACTGCAAAGATATCTTCCTCTCATCACCATTATATCTCAAGACCAGGACCCCCGCCCATCGGGGCTTCAGGAAATAGATGAGCTGCATGATGTTTCCACGCAGAGCTGAAACAGGCCCTACACAAGTACTGGTAAACCGATTAGAGGTTCTAAGCCTTCCCAGGCAAAGCGATGCGAGTCTGTTTCATTGAACGACAGGGTTTGAGATGTCATTTCATCTCAATGTCGGGTCAAAGTCCCACAAAATTGGAAGCGAAGTCTTCAAAGTGACCTATACAGTGTTGACGGGGACGTTAAACCTCAAATAAAACAAACAAAGTTATACCTATATTTAAGTTTACATTGACGGACGGCGATTGACGCCACCATTTTGAAAGTGGCGCTGCAGTGTCAGACGTCACCTCTTTCGCAACGCACTTAAATAAGTGTTCCATTTATTTACGTATTCTTGACCTTTAATAGTGGAAAAGAAAATCAAAGTAAAAACAATTATCAACTGTCATTTTGGCATCCAAAAGCCGTGATTTCTTACCCTAAACGACCCGCGTTTGATGGAGGTGTCGTAACCTCACAGTGCAATCTATGCTTGCTAGTGCACATCACGATCAGATATTCCTATACTGATATACGACTACTGTCTCTGTTATAGGTGAGGTGAGTGTTTGAGTTTTACGTCCCACCAACAACTAAGGTCATACGGAGACGGGACCTCGGTTTAAAGACTCACTCGAAAGTCTGTCTCTGTTATAGGAGATACGTAAACTGTGCATCGGTTTAACCCATATACGCCTAGAAGCCTATGTGGTATAGCACCTTTTCCCTGTGGCCTTGGCGAACATTGGCTTAGGAGCGTCTGATCTAGGTCTGCACTGTTTTCGTAGTGTCCATACATAGAGAGTTTGGTATGATATGAATTAATGGGCATCTGATCTGGGTCTGCAATGTTTCCTAGTGTCCTTTATTTTAGATGTTGGGTTCAATGGGTTAACCGACATCTGAGCCGGGTCTGCGAGGATCTGCGCTGTATCCATTTCGCCTTAAATAGAGGTGATGTGCTAATTTGGTTTTGAGATTGAATAAACCAGCTCTAGCGGTGATTTGTTGAGTAATATATCACTGTTTGGAGGTCCGTTGTATGGTAGATCACATCACGAGCACGTAACAAGAGAGCTGATAACACACTGAAAGTCTACTAAAATGCTGTTGTTTCCTTCATATTCTCTCAACATTCCGTCACTGTTTGAAGAAATCCCGCCGACATGTTTGACTGTAACGCATGTGTAACGTACTGAAAAAGACGTTACACGGTCTAACGTCAAGGAAAGGATCGATAACGTCGCAAAACTTCATAAAACGGCGGCTTTTCATGTCACGCTTTTTTCGCCTAGTGATTTATCACGCAATACATGATGTATATCACCGGATTTAACCATATGTCTACTTACAACTGACCGACAAACTGTGATTTATTACCCAACAAAGAACTGGCTAGAGCTGAGTTATTTTGATTCTAGCACGCTGAAACTCTTAGATAATGTTGTTGTTTCCTTCAAATTCTCAAACATTTTCACCATTGTTAAAAGAAATCGACTGTAACACATTTCGCATTTATGTCCTTTTGAAACGTTGTCGGTGCTAGACAGTGACGTTACACCGTCTAACGTCTACGAATCTACGTATGACGTCATAAATTTGCAGCTTTTAATGATTTCAATCGGCCCACTTTTCCGCACCGTGATTTGTTGCATAATAGACACAGTTCTTTCCCATTGCCAATGTAAAAATACGGGGCATCATCTGGTCTGCACTGTTTGCCTTTGTCATTAAACAGATATGCTGTGGTTAATTGGGTTGAGGAACATCTGAGCTACGTCTGCACTGTTTGCCTATGTCCTAAGAGACACTAAGCTTATATGGGTTGTGTATGTCTTTGAGAATTACGTCCTAACAACAGCTAAGGTCATAATGATACGGGATCTCGGTTTAATATCCGCAAGTCTGGAGAAGCCCGAGATGGAACCAACTAACCCTGGTCAATGAGGCGAGTAGTATAACCATTTCAAGGCTTAGGCAAACAATGCAGACCGAGATCAGGCATTGCTTAACCAGCGTTAGCCTTTCGCTTCTACTTTAGGACTAAGGCAAATGGCACAGACCCAGGTCAGACGCCGCTTTAACGTCGTAAGCTAAGCGTTTCTTTCAGGACTGGCAAACAGTGCAAACCCAGGTCAGACGCCGATTAACCCATATTAGCTTGGCATATCAAATTTAGACCATAGACTAACAGTTCCGATGCCGCAAAATATGTTGTTTGATCGGGTGCTTCACTTTTTAGTCACGATGCTTCCACGCAGAGCGGAATCCGGCCCGCACACTAGTACTGATAAACCGCTTAGAGGATCTAAGCCTGTCCAGGAACCGCGGTGCGAGGCGGACCGTCCATGCTAATAAACCATTTTGGTTTCAATGGGCGACATGGCTTGAGATGTCATTTCATCTCAATGATGGGTAAAAGTCCAACACAATTGGAAGCAACGTCTCCAAAATGACCTTTACAGTGTTAACGGGGACGTTAAACCTCAAATCAATCAACCAACACGAGGTGAAGATTTACGCCCCGCCCATCGGGGCTTGGAGAAATAGATTTGGTGTATCATGCTTGCACGTATAGCTGAAACCGACCGCACAGGACTACTGGTAAACCGCTAAGAGGATCTAAGCCTGACTACGCGAAGTGTTGTAAATCGGAACGTCACCTATATATAAACCCTTCTGGCTTGTTCAGGCGGCAGGGCTTGAGATGTCATTTCATATCAATGTTGGGTTAAAGTCCCACAAAACTGAAGCCACCTCTCCAAAATAACCTAAATAGTGTTGATGGGGACGTAAAACACAAACAAAGAAAACATGAGGGAAAAAGACGTGTTATGAGCAAGAACCATAACTCCGGGTGTCATGGTATTTTAGTTATCATCCCTGAGAATATAATCTTGGCAACACAATATCTCTAACACTTTTCTTCATGTTAACAAGTCCGTAAAATTAAAACCCTCTAAACCCCACTTTATTTAGAGAAAACTGTGGTTTACAGGGGTATAAGTTATTTTGCTTTTTTCTGTTCTAAGACATAGGCCATGGGTACTCGTACGAGCATCCGCAACCTATTTTAGGAGTAAAAATAAGACAAATATCACAAATTTGCATGAAAAAAGAAATTGCACGGGTGTGTCATCGTAATGTGAGAATAATGATGGGTCGCTGTACAGTGGTACACAAGGTTAAGGCGTGCGTGCGTGCGTGCGTGCGTGCGTGTGTGTGTGTGTGTGTGAAAACGGGTTAAACGTCGCTTTCAACAATTTTTCAGCCATATCACGACGGTGTCTGGTTTTGACAGGGAGCTCAATGCTCACTTTTATAGTGCTGCCTCACTGAAGTATCATGTCCCTGACACATGATGCTTCTTCTAATACATGTTGCAAAAGAATACAAAAGAAACTGATGTGAGAATTTTAAGAAGTCATACATTGTTACAGACTTTAAAACTGAAAGTGACTTGGTGGTGGTGTCTGTTCCATCTGCAAACGTTGTTACAAGGAGAACTCACCTTAAAGCTCGCTAACAGGGCGAATGAGGGGAGGTAACTGCCAGACTACACGATAATTAAGCAAATAGCAATCCGATAAACCGTATCTAAGGTAGGCGGAGCAAAATGTGTTGCGCATGCGCAGTGGCGGAAAAGTCTCATTTTTTCACGGTCCACTTTTTTACGTTACAGCGCTTCTAACGAGTACCCTCAATCTCTAAAAAAACTAAGAAAACCCCCACCCCGAACCCAAACAAAAGATTATAACAAAGGGGTCAGTTTCGAGGGTCTTCATTGCATGGGCTTATATAACTAATGGGCGAGATCTGCGAAGGCAAGCGAAATGGTATATTACGTACCACCTTTTTTACAATGTTACTCAAGAGCTTAAACCTATGCTGCCCGACATGTCCAAAATTTAAGACGAAAATTTCAATGTGCGATGTCTAAATATTCATCTCAGAATTACGACAAATTGTGCGAACATCGCAGATCCTTAACATTTGATGAAACTGGATTTTTGTCGTAAGAACTTCGTACGATCTTTTTAAGACGAAAACACGTCGCAAATGCTTTGATGAAACTGGCCCCTGATCATTGCCTCCACTTCTATTTTTATACGCCTGTTTTGAATAAACGGTCGTATTATGTTATGGGGTCGGCGTCCGTCCGTCCGTAAACTTTTTCATCCGATGAGGTGGACATGTGCGTAAAGTTTCAAGGTTAACCATACACCAAATATTAATAGAGTATTGTCCCTTTGAAAATTGCGGGTTTTTTTTTTTTTTTTTTTGGTTTATTTGAGGTTTAACGTCCCCGTCAACACTGTAAAGGTCATTTTGGAGACGTTGCTTCCAATTTTGTGGGACTGTTACCCGACATTGAGATGAAATGACATCTCAAGCCCTATCGCCCAATGAAACCAATAGGGTTTATTAGCATGGACGGTCCGCCTCGCACCGCGGTTCCTGGACAGGCTTAGATCCTCTAAGCGGTTTACCAGTACTAGTGTGCGGGCCGGATTCAGCTCTGCGTGGAAGTATCATGCAGCCCATATATTTCTTCAAGCCCCTATGGGCGGGGGCCGTTGAAAATTTCGGTATACATTTTCATTTCCGGATAACTCCTCCTACAGTTTCCACCCGATTAACCTGGTACTTGGTAGATGGTAAGACTTTGAGGTGGACATGTGCGTAAAGTTTCGAGGTTAATCATACACCAAATATTTATAGAGTTATGCCCATTTGAAAATTTCGGTATACATTTTCATTTCCGGAGAACTCCTCCTACAGTTTTCATCTGATTAGCCTGAAACTTTGTAGATAGTAAGACTGAGGTGGAGATGTGCTTAAAGTTTTGAGAATAACCATACACCAAATATTAATAACATTATGACCCTTTGAAAATTTTGTTTACGGATAACATCTGATCAACCTGAAAAATATGCTCATTTTGATAAAAACGGTCGCATTACATGTATGTTATGAAGTTGGCGTCCGTCAGAAACGCGTCCGTCCTCCTGTCCGTCCATATGCCCATAAGCGTTTTCTTTTCGGGATACAGTTTTCATCCTTTCAACCTGAATCTTGGTAGAGAGCAAGACTGTGATGTGGAGATGTGTGTGTAAAGTTTCGAGGTTAATTTCTACTGAATTAAGGTGTGGCAGATTTGGTCATGTAATCATTTTCCATTTATTAAGGCTGAAACTTGAAAAATAGCTACACCATGATGGAGCAGAGAATAGTGTTTTCAAGTTTCAGTCCACCAAATACGCTTTTGTCGCCTGCTAAATCTTAAAAGTATTTTCGCTTACAAGCATACAGACATGCTGTGTGGACCCAGATCAGACTGCTCCACACTGTTTGCAAAAATGACATTTAAAGTTACCAACAGACGACAAAAAAGCGACAGTTGTCGTGCCTGACATCCTATGGCTTGATATAAATGATTGCTTTTATGGCAGCCCATATCACGATTATTTCGCACAGGGAAACCGACATGCTGCATGTACTTTGTGTAATAAATTTGGTGGCAGCGACGGTATGGACATACATGTATCAATGTATCAGCGACGATATGGACATACATATAACAATGTATCAGCGACGGTATGGACATACATGTATCAATGTATCAGCAAATACTCAAATCGAATTCATCACGTGAACATGTCCGTGAAATGAAGACCCCCCTATACCCAACTTTATATAGAGAGATCTGGGGTTTATGGGGGGTATTCATTATTTTTCTTATTTCTACTGAAAGACATAGCTTGTTGGTACTCGTAATGAGGCGGTTCTAACGAGTACCCACAACCTATGTAGACATAGCTTGTGGGTACTCGTAAGAACCGCCTCAATGAGGCGGTTCTAACGAGTACCCACAACCTATGTTTGCAGTATTTATTTAAAAAATATTACGGATTTTCATCAGCAAAGTAGCCATTTTGGAGATGTGAAAAAATGCACTATGTCGCACGGGTGTATTATCGTAATTGCTTACCCTCTGAGTCAGCCCACAGCCTTCCTGTCCGTGTGGAATAGATTTAATACAAAGGACATCGGAAGCAACGCCTCCAGCATGACCTGAAAAGTATTGACGGGAACGTAAAACCACAATTCAAACAAAACGGGACATCCGTAAAAAGTGCGAATCCATACATCACGGAAACTCGTCAGTGAAATGAACACCAATAAAAAAAAAAAACATTTATCTAGAGAAATCTGGGGTTTCCGGTGGTACATTATTGTTGTTTATTTCTCGTCCAAGACATAGGTATGGGTACATCTACTCGTTAGAACCGGTTCTCATGAGCACCCGCAACCTACGTTTTTTTGTATAAATAAGAAAAGTAGCCATTTTGGAGATGTGTAAAAATGTAAAAGGGTGCGCTATCGTAATGGGTTGATCTTTTTTTTTTCTCTTTGCTGTGAAAATTGGCGTTTCCTAGCTAACATGGTATTGTGTGTGCTAGTGAGAATCGCCTATGATTGAAACAACCCATTGACTTAAAAGTGTTTCTTTACCTGATGACAGACTTTCGGATGAGTCTTTATTTGTTTGTTTGTTTGTTTGATTTGAGGTTCAACGTCCCCGTCAACACTGTAAAGGTCATTTTGGAGACGTTGCTTCCAATTTTGTGGGACTTTTACCCGACATTGAGATGAAATCCCATCTCAAGCCCTGTCGCCCAATGAAACCAATAGGGTTTCTTAGCATGGCCAGGCTTAGATCCTCTAAGCGGTTTACCAGTACTAGTGTGCGGGCCGGATTCAGCTTTGCGTGGAAGCATCATGCAGCCCATATATTTCTTCAAGCCCCTATGGGCGGGGACCGGGATGAGTCTTTAAACCGAGGTCCCGTCTCCGTATGACCTTAGCTGTTGGTGGAACGTAAAACTAAAACTCACTCACGGACCGATCAGAGTATATCTTTTTCATATTATTCATAACCCCCGGACACTCTACGTCGAACTTACGTTGCAACAAAGTTCATAACGTTGATTCAACGTTGAGTCAACGTTTGTGTCTGCTGAGAGTAGGTAAGGCACCAACGCCCGAAGCATGCGTAGATTGTTCTGAATTCATTTTCATAACATGGTAGAATTCTTTCGAAACAGAAAAAAGAACAAAAGATGTTTATAACGTCAAGGACAGACAGCCGTAAAGTATCAATTATCTTCCGGACAATTAAACCTTTTGTGCAACTTTTAGTTCTGAAATCGATACTGATATTAACACTAAATTGTGTCAATCTTGGCATTACATGGGCCCCATCAAGCGATTTTGGTACTTATCGCCTATGCGAGCAGCGAAGGTTCAGGCGAGGCTGCGCATCCGCGCAGTCTCGCCAGAACCTTCGCTGCTCGCTCATACAAGCAGTGAATCAAGAGGAACCTTCAGACAGAAAGCCATATCCCTGACCTCTCTGAATGGCTGGGTATGCGCCGATAAAATTTGTCATGACGGAATGCTCGAAGACATAATTTCGCTTGGCGGGGCTCATATGCTGTTGGTTTAAAAACGGATGGTCATTTTAATTGGCCGTTCGAACTAGTCAGTGTGTAATTCTGCCACGGTTAGTAGCCGAGCCCGGTGGTTCAGACGCTTGTGCGTTTGACTACTCGAATGTCAGTTCACCAGGGTTTGAGGTTATAAAGCTTTTCTTCCCCTGCTCAATTCACTTGACTTGCTCAAAAATTTTAGAATGCCAACAGTTGTTGGCAATTTAAAATTTGTGTGCAGGACAAATAACTTTATGTGCTGACATGAGCAGGAAAATTCTTTTTTCGTTTGTGTTTTAATATCTATGAGCCTTAGAAATTTCAAGCTCCGCTGAGTTGAGCATGAAAAACGTTTTAATACCTCCTGCTCAACTGAGCTGAGATGAAATTTATAATGCCCATAAATATGAAGACACAATGTGGATAAAGTCTCTACACAAGGAAACAGGTTGTGACGTCACATCGCCTCATTGGCGCAAGTTCAGAATGTTGGAGCGCTGTGGTGCAGCAGTAAAGCATCGGATTTGAGATCGAGAGGTAGCCGGTTCGATCCCCGCAAGAGCCAAGTGTTGTATCCTTGAGCAAGATACTTTATCCACATAGCTTAGTACTGGTTCCTACCCAGAAAAAGAGAGCCACATGGAAGATAAGTACTAGTGCTAAATGTGTTAACCTCTATAAATCAGGTCGATGAAATAAGATCGATGATGAAAATGAAAAAGGCAATTGTCCTGCTCTGATCAGCAGAGAATGTTATTGTCCTGCTCATAAATTTTAAAATACCAACAACTTTTGATATTTTAAAATTTACGAGCAGGACAAATTTCATGGTCAAGTGAGTTAAACATGAAAAATAAAAGTTATATAACCTCATGCCCTGGTCTTGTAGTATTCGTTCGTGATCATGGGCCATGCTCTACATTAATGCTATTCGGCCCCCGCCCATCGGGGCTTGAAGAAATAGATGGGCTGCATGATGCTTCCACGCAGAACTGAAACCGAACCGCACACGAGTAGTGCTAAACAGCTTAGAGAGCATCTAAAGTAGAAGTAAAACAAAGATCAGGAATCGATACAATTAACTTACTCCACCCATCAAAGACACCAAAGGGAAAGAAACACAATCATTAAGCGACCAGACCATAATGGAAACCTAAACAAAGGAAGGCCATAAGGACAGTTACTTTCCCACAAAATGGCCATATGGCCATCCAAAATAAAAAGACACAAGTGATACACACAGTAAGTAACAAACAACATAATAAATAAACAGCCACAGAAGAACCGACTTGGAACGGTCAGTGGAATGATTTCCACTGGGGGCTTAAATCGATTTTACGTGGCCACAATCCTCGCCCTTATTTCCGTCGCGATTTAGACAAAAAATTTGTTCAGTCCGCATGAAGGCCTCCTAACTCATCAGTGCAACATCTCCGTGAACACAAAAATCAAAGAACCACAGAGGTGAGACAACGGTGAGGACTCGACAGCAAGAAACCACTGAAATGCTGGAGCAAAAGAAAACCAACAGTTAGACTCCGATGGGCCCGACCAGAGACAGAGCATCAGGCACCAACCAACATTACCTTGAATTAGATCTCTCTAATTCTCAATAAGCCTTTACGTTGGAGCCGTCATAGAATCTGAGGCCTGACCCACCGGCGTGCAATTAAAGAGGGAGCAAAGTTGCCAACCGTGATTGGGTTAACTACCATGCATGCAGTCTGCCCAGGCAAAGCAGTACGAGTCGGCCCGTCCATGCTTATAAACCCTATTGGTTTCATTGTGCGGCAGGGCTTGAGAAGTCATTTCATCTCAATGTCGGGTAAAAGTCCCACAAAACTTGAAGCAACGTCTCCAAAAATGACCTTTACAGTGTTGACGGGGACGTTAAACCTCAAATCAAACAAACAAACAAACAAACAAACATTAATTTTATTATTTTTCTCTTATTCAAGAGCGCAAATAGACATTGTGTGTGGTTTGCATAATACTGACATTGTGCGTGGTTAACATTATTGGGATCGCCGATGTTTTTTAACGCATTTACATTCACCGGGTCCTGGGGAAGATGTTTGAACACGAGGCCGCCAGGCCGAGTGTTCAGATATCTTCCGAGGGACTCGGGCAAATGTTATTGCAACTAAATAACCATGGCTGATCATTAACCTTGCATAACGTACGATTTGAACGGAAAATTGTGACGAAAACACCCATAAACACCATATAAACTCCATATAAACTCTTCAAATTCGACCGGAAACTAATATGGCGGCTAGTTCAGAATGTTATTTACAATGCCGTTGTTACGCAATGTCCCCCTGACGTCATCATAAAATTCTAAAATGCTACGTTCATGGCGATAACATTACGTCGCTCAACGTAACGTAAACAAAGCAATGTCCATCTTGTGATATCCAAAGCTCAACAGCGCGTGAATTTCATTATTTGAACATGGGTTTTGTTGTTGTTTGAGCACGGCGTCTGGTCCATTCAAGAACAGATTTAAATAGCTATGTACATTAGATTTTAGGCAAGAAAATAGTATTATGGACGATAGACGCCACTACAATCAAAGCACTAACAGAAATGATGGTTCGATTGTCTCTGAGTGTAGACTGGGAACACAGCCCTGGACCGAAGGCTTTACATGTTTCGTTTATCCCTTAAATTCCACTTTTGTAGCAAAAAGTGTAGACCCTGATCAGTCTGTTCTAGATCTTCACTGTTTGCAACTGTCGCAGTACGATTTTACAATTACACAAAATTCTGACGTCACAGGGAGAATACCAGCTTTGCTATAAATGAGTTTCCTGGGCTCTGTACATAGTCAGCAATGGTCACGTGGACAAAAAGCAGACGGGAAGCTTCTGTAGTTAGTAACTTTGGCACGGTTGATAAACAATCGACCAAAATAGCACAAATAAACTCGCGCGACTCAAGAAAACTGATTGTTTGGTTTGCCTTGCTTAACAGACTGTTTCGTACAACGTACAATGTAAGCTGGCATCGAGATTTCTGGGCCACTTATTCCATTCCTAGGTAAATACCGTGGCACTGCACTTGTATCAGGTTGTATCGGGCACACGGGGTAAATTAAATGGGCCCCGTCAAGCGATTTGGGTACTTATCGCCTATGCGAGCAGCGAAGGTTCGGGCGAGCCTGCGCATCCGCGCAGTCTCGCCATAACCTTCGCTGCTCGCCCATACAAGCAGTGAATCAAGAGGAACCTTCAGACAGAAAGCCATATCCCTGGCCCCTCTGAATGGCTGGGCATGCGCAGTTAAAATTTGTTATGACGGAATGCTCGAAGACAAAAATTCGCTTGGCGGGGCTCAAATACAAATGCACTAACATGTAATACACACCCTGTTTATTTAAAATGCAGGGTCAGTAAAATGGGATCAAAGTATTGTTGACTGTACTTTTTATTGTCCCGCCTGCCTAAGCAAGATCAGATATGGGGATTCGTTTTATTTTTCAACATTTCCAATTACCCTTACGTTTACCATAATGTGCAAAATAGAAGTGAAGGCAATGATCAGGAATCCATAGAATTAACCCACAGCTCCCATCAGAGACACCAAAGGGAAAGAAACACAAACATGAAACAACAGACCCTAACGGAAACATTAATAGCGGAAAGCCAAAAAGACAGATACTTTCCCACAAAATGGCCAATTGGCTATCCAAACAAAGTAATATAAGCGATACAAACACTCAAAGACAAACCATCATAAAAATAAACCGCGACAGAAGAACCGCCTTGGAACGGTCAGTGAAACGAATTCCACTTGGGGGGGGGGGGGGGGGGGGGGCTTAAATCGATTTTACGTGGCCACAATCATCTCCCTTATTACCGTCGCGATTTAGACAAATTATTTGTCCAGTCCGCATGATGGCCTCCTAACTCATCAGTGCAACATCTCGGTGAACACAAAAAAGATCAAACAACCACAGAAATGAACAACGGTGAGGACTCGACAGCAAGAAAACACTGAAATGCTCGAGCAAAAAAAAAAAACAAAAAAACAATTAGACTCTGATTGGCCCGGCCAGAGACAGAGCTTCAGGCACCAACCAACATTACATAGAATTAGATCTCTCTAATCCTCGGTAAGCCTTTACGCTGGAACCGCCATAGAATCTGAGGCCTGACCAAGGAAGAGCTGACGCCATTAAAAACTGACATTTCATGACGTCACTAGTCGATTTCCTTGACGTTAGACGGTGTAACGCTATTTTCTCGCATCGAAAACGTTAACGGGATTTCTTCTAACAATGGCGAAAAATGTGAGAGTTTGAAGGAAACAACAGCATTATTGCCGATTTTAAGCCTGTTAGAATCGAAATATATCAGCTCTAATTTGTGATTTGTTCTGTAATAAATCACAGTTTGTCGGTCATTTGTAAGCAGACAAATTACGCGCGCTACGCGCTCGTGATTTGATCTGCTTTGCAACTGATCTCCAAACTGTGATTTATTACTCAACAAATCACACTTAGAGTGGATCTATTCTTAAACAAACCAAATGTATAAATGCATTAGAATGGGGAAAACTGTATTGAAAATTATCATTCGGGAAGGGAATTCGCTAAATATAATGTCGCAAATTTTTGACATTATCAGACGTCACGTTACAAACGCAAATGCATCAGAATGCCTCTTCTGCACATTTATGAAATGAGGATATTTCTTTACATTCATTGAAGTATGAACAATATGGGTCCCGGTTTAAATTTAAGTAGGGGTTCACTTAAACTTTGCTCGTGATCTCATGTTGACTGCTAAATATATTATTCGCCATCCGTTTTTTGACAATTTTTGGACAAAAGGGTGTATTCAGAGCTAAAATTTAAACAAGAATTTCACAACAAAATTTTGATATTTTTCTTCAAGTATTTCTGCTCAAAAATATAGATTGGGAGTAATCGTTATAACCGAAGCGGTACTAACGAGTGCCAACAATCTACGTTTTTTGAGCAGAAATATGACAAATAATGTATACCCCTGTAAATCCCAGTTTTACTGTGTAAAAGTGAGGTTCAGTTGGATCAAAATAATATAGACGTGTTTTCGTGATGAGGGAGCCATAGTTTCGTCATCGTCATACTGGAGAGAACCATACGGATTATTCTGACATCACTTTATTGTCACGTGACGCCACGTGAGTCACCGTTTTAGAGAAGTATGCAAGACATTAATACGTGCCAATAGTAGAATTTAAGATTTTGCTTAGCACAGGGGCGGGGGCATCTGTGTACTATTGACACATTTCTAGTTCTGATGAAATGTTGGCATATTTTTCCTTCCATATTTATACTCCAGACATAGGTTGTGGGTGTTCATTGAGGTGGTTCTAGCGAGTACCCACAACCATTGTCTTGGAGCAGAAATAGGAAAAAGTAATGCATACCTTGTAAACCCCAATTATCTTCATATAAAGTGGGGTTTAGCGAGGCGTACATTACATGGACTTGTAAACATGGAGTGATACAGGGATATCTTTTCGATCTTTGATAAAACAAAAGGTCTGCTTTGTGTACTCATTACAATCGCCTCGACGAGGCAACAATTCTAGCATTTCACAACTATGTCTCAAAATTGTTTGTGTTGAGGTTTTGCGTCCACTTTTAAGTTGCTTCCGATTTCGAGGGACTCTTCTCCGACATTGCCAATTAGGGATGAAATGACATCTCAAGCCCTACCGCCCAAAGAAACCGCTATGGTTTATAAACAAGGACGGTCCCACAAGCACCGCTTTGTCTGGGCAGGCTTACTTACCATAACTCCAATGTTCAGCACGTTTCAATTCTGCATGGTAGCCCCAAGTAGCCCAGTCTTTTTCGGGTGTATATGAACTTGCAAATGTGTAGGTATTACTTAATTGCACCAAACAACTGTTTTTCTATAATATAGTGTTGATAAGAACATAACGGGATGATTGAATTTCTGTCTATTCGCACTTAAGACAATAGAAAAGTAATATTTGGTTTTGAATATACTAAGAGACATGCTTTCAAATATGACATCAATCACGCGAAAACCTTTCTTCGGGATTTTCAAGCAAGTCACAAACTGGTCTGCTCAGCTACGCAGACTTTCAAAATTTTAAATCTTATATATAGAAACTAAAGGTATTGTAGTATCCAATCAGCAAACACAAAGGTGCTGATCAGACTGCGCGCATGCGCAGTCTGATCAGCACCTTTATTGTTTGCAAATGGCAAAGACAGACTTTCTCATGACGTGGCTCAAGAAAGAGTGTGGTTCGATATCTTGATCATGTGCTCTTTCGAAACTATCGCCACCGGTGTTTTGCTTTCACCGAAGAATTGTTATGTAAGAGAACAATAAGGTTCTGGGGAAAATGTAAGGCAGCGTTTAGGATATAACAGAATTGCAGAAGTAAGTCAGTATACTGTTTTATACTTTTTTGGCAAACACGTAAGTAAGTAAGTAAGTAAGTAAGTAAGTAAAAGCTTTATTTAACGAGGGTTACATCCACGAGGCCCTCCACGAGGCGTGTCATGTCTCTCATGAAATTCACAAAAAGAACTGAATTTCTTCAACAGATGTTAGCTTTGGCGACTGCTTTATGAACGTATGCCCGTAGCAGTGACCCAGGCAAGACTCCGCCGGGCGCAGTATCACTAGTTTTTGCTTTCAATTCAAGCACTTATCATGCGAAAAAAGACGTGGTCATGGCAAAATATTTTCCAAATGTGATTAGTTCAACGGCCATGTCAGCCCTACACGGTCCTGTCTAACCGGATAATTTACCAATTCATACAGATTTTGAGCAATCTAAGATAAACTACTGTTTTGCGAGAATCGAATCAGCGACAGAGCACAGGAAACCGATATTTTGAAACAAAAAAATATTATAAAAATACAAAGATTATAATACAAATAATAAAAGTGAAAAGAAACTTGTATTAAGATAAAGTGTAGCGGAATAAAATTTAATTCCGATCATGCATTACAACCGTGATAAACGTTAATATGCATTTGTACTATTAATTTGTTTAGCATTATTATATAAATAATAATAACAATAAGTACATGTAGAAGAAGAAAGAATTATTTTTATCATTATTATTATTATTATTATTATTATTATTATTATTATTATTATTATTATTATTCTGCCGCTAAAAACAACAGTTGTTTTTTCTTTGACCTGTAGCTAACAATATGTCCTGATGTTCTGTTTCAGAGTTTGTGACCATGGGTGATTGAAAATAAATGACAGATGGAATGACCATGTGAATACTCATGATACATGACAATCGAAGGTACTCTACTACCTTCTATAGGGAAATGATTCTATGTCAAGGAAAAATTCAGAACGGATCTGACGCAATAAATTGAACAGTGAATAATAAAATAACTCAGATAAATGAACACTTTCTAAATGTACTTGTCATTTTATCAGCATTAATTAAATACCAACGTACTGAAAGAGTTTACTTAAATGCCTGGTAATTTAAGTCATCCTTATATGATAAATAAGTGAAAACAATAGGCATGAAAAAGGACCTTTGACAAATGGAAGAACCTGGCAGTAAATGGAAATGAATGATTCAACAAGTGAATAATTCAACAATGCATCCCAGAATGATCACTTTCTGAATGTTTTATCATACTGTCTACATTTGTTAAATACTCAAAATACTGAAAGAGTTAAATTATATGGCTGATAATTTAAGTTATCCTTATGAAAAAGGACATATGACAAACTGAAGAACCTGGCAGTCAATGGAAATGGATGATTCAACAATGCGTGCCAGTTAACTGGGAAAAACGGTCACTTTCTGAACGTTTTATCATAGGGTCAATATTCATTAAACTCTCAAAATACTGAAAGACTTAAATTTTATGGCTGATAATTTAAGCCGCTCTAAGAGAAAGTTTATTGAGAGATGGAGAAAGTCTGTGGATCATTACATGGTGAAGGGGAACTTGTGCAAGGTGACGATAACAGATGTTCCGCCAGAGGATGAAGAGAGAGTGTTCTCCCCTGGTAGTGAACGTTCAAGATCAGTGGTAAGTATTGTCGTTTGCTTTGCTGTCTGCTGGTTACCTTTAAAATTTTTGTTGTAAACAGCATGTGCCAAGATCAGACTGTTCAAGGGGCCACACTATTTACCTGTATGCAAAAATAAGTTTGAAAAGTTTGTGCAGTAGACGGCATAAAGAGACGACATTGTCAGATGCAGTTTTTCTTTCCCTCTTAAAGGGAATGGGAACACCTGACAGATTCTTCCGCCATTTTTCAAAGGGAGCCAATTTCTTGACTTCCTGTTTGCCTTTCTGTTAGCCCTGTCACATTGAAAAGGGGGTCTACTCTTAAAGAAAAAATTTGCTCCTCAAGAGCAAATTCTTTCCTTTAACAGTTGATCCCTATTGATATGGGGAACAAAATACTTTTGCAAGAGTTGCCTCCCCTGAAGATGTTCCCATTCCCCTTAAGGGTTATTTTTTATCACGGTATACTAAAATGTAACCGTCCATCGTCTGCTCGGATAAAGTCAAACCAAATTTTTCTGTTGAAAATAATTTACGAAAATTTAATGTTGTCCTTTGTACAATTTACGTCAACTGGCACTTCTGCAAAATTACACTACATTTTTAAATGTGAGAGACATGAATATAGTGTACAATATAAAAATTAATATATTATGTCGAAATTTTTGTAGTTATTAGAGGAATGTCAATTAGAAGTGAAGGCAATGCTCAGGAATCGATACAATTAACCCACAGCTCCCACCAGAGACACCAAGGGAAAAGAAACGAACATGAAACAACTAGACGCTAATGGAAATATTACTAGCGGAAAGCCAAAAGGACAGTTACTGTCCCACAAATGGTCAATTGGCTATCGAAAGCAAAATAATACAAGAGGGACATAGTGGCCCTGGAACTATGGCACTGGATCAAGCCTAATGTCGAAAATTTTAATCATTGAAATTGAAATAGGCGAAAAATTAAAAAAATATAAACAAACAGTCTGGAAAATAAGCATTGGAAAATTGAGGAGTTTTGGATTTGATTTATGTCGAATATGAAGTGTGGTTACCTATTAGAACACCCTCAACTACATCAAGTGTGGGTACCTTTTAGAACCACCTCATTAATGCGGTAACGCGAAACCACACTGTTTGAGACAGAAATATGAACACTATCGCACGTTCGCACATTTTCTTCAACTTGAAAAGTTCACTTAAGCGTAAGACCTATTGCCTTAAATTACAGGCTTCTCACAGCCCATTACCAGCGGAAAGTTCCAGTCATTTTCCTGTTATTTCACATGCACACACCGGCTACGACATGAAATCTCGAAGGACGAGAAATGGCGAGAAGATACGTCTGCGCCTTCCGCCATCGCCGAATGGTATGCTAGTTCACAGAGCACCGGAACTACATTCGCCATGGTTTCTGATGAACTTCCAGAAACCGGAAAACAAGGATGAGCGTTTGGATGTTGCCAATTTGAAAGGAATAGGCAGAAAGAGTTCACAGGTCGCAAAAGAAATATTTGATAGGTACAATATGAAGTCGGATTCCCAAAATATGTTACCAGGAAAACACATATATAATGGTTTTCAGCAGTTCTCTATGCCATGGCGGAATAAGACATTTCTGACGTTGCCTGTTAGGTTGAACGGTACTATCAGGATGAAGAACGCAAAATATTTAGACAGTGATCAGCTCACGATATCATCGGGAAACGCAGATTTCGGCAGCAATGTCACAGTTGTGAGTTCTGAATTTAGGAGCGGATTTAGGGACTGTCTTGGCGGGGAATAATAAATATCTAGTTAAAGCGCTACATAAAATCTCTGAGCAGAAGAAATCTACTTTAAATGTTTCTTTCGTGAAAATGCGGCTGGTATTTCATGTGAAACGTTTGACAGACGATGCACATGTAATGTCAAGCACCATTTAAAAACGTTTAAAAATGTCATCCGCTACTTGTGTATGGCGCTTTATGTGTTGAAACCTGTGTTACAATTTCCTAATGGTGCTTTCATTTTAATGGATGATTAGGTATGAGTGAGTGTTTGAGTTTTACGCCTCACCAACAGCTAAGGTCATACGGAGACGGGACCTCGGTTTAAAGACTCATCCGAAAGTCTGAGATAAGGTATGTTAGAAAATGTTTTATCATATGACGTCGTGGACAAGCATGCTATTCAAACACCATTCGAATGATAAAGAATGACTAAATAGCATATGCGGGGTGCCCATAAGCCCTTTTATTTGCCTATTAACAAAAGATTTCTTTTTGTTTTCCAGATACATTACCTAGAATGTCTCATTTATTGAAACAATATCGGTTTTGCAGCGTTTCAGAGTAACATAATCTTGAAAACGGTGAGGGTAATTTAGTATGAACCTGAGGTACAATATTAAAAGCACCGATAATCTTTTATAGTATATTACACATCTATACCTACTTCTGTTTGTTAAATAAATTCCTTCGGAAGTATCCTATCTCAATTTTGTCCCCCAAAAAGAAACGTATTTACCACGTAAAATTGACCGTTCCAAGGCGGTTCTTCTGTCGCGGTTTATTTTTGTTATGGTTTGTCTTTGGGTGTTAGTGTCGCTTATATTATTTTATTTTGGCCATTTTGTGGGAAAGTAACTGTCCTTTTGGCTTTCCGCTGTTGCTGTTTCCGTTGGGGTCTGTTGCTTCATGTTTGTGTTTCTTTTCCTTTGGTGTCTCTGATGGGAGCTGTGGGTTAATTGTATCGATTCCTGATCATTACCTCTACTTCTATTTTACATATGCAGCAATGGGGCTTTCCGGAAAATTCAAACTTTAAAACTTGTTCACCTATCCCTTGAAATTTCATACATTTTGTGACCTCTAAAACAAACCTGAAAATTTGAAGTTGATATCTTTTAGAATTCGTAGTTATAGCCACTCAAAAAAGATTGAATATATAACAAAATGCATAGCTTGTACCTAGGTAGGTACAAATGAGTAATTTTATCGTAACTGATCCTGTTGGGTTCCCTTATATAAATTGCATACTATTCATATTTCCAATCTAAATATATTTATATTTGCTAGACATGTGCCTTGATAATACAATGATGCTGTTACACGTACAATTCCATTGTTGTTTATGAAAATACTTACATTTTTTCTCAAATGACCATATTTGGAAGTATCCAAAATCAAACTGCCATATCCCCGAAACCCATGTAGACATTTTATTATAATTTTCAGGATTTACTAAACGCATAGATTACTCTTAAGTGTTAACAGACTGAAAGCCAAATTTGTAACGGTTAAAACAGCAAGATTGTATATATTATCACTTTTTTCATTTTCTTTTCAATGTAACAAGCTATTAAGAAAGAAAGAGCACTAAGGGAATATTGTATTATGTAAGTAACTGGGCAGGTAGCCACATACCAGATAGAAATAAAGTTATATACCCTACGGCGAAATCCGGTAAACATATCGGCTGTGTATTTTGTAGGCAAATAAAAAAAGGAATCCAAAAGCCTAGTCCTGAGACAAAAGCAAAATTATTTCAAGAACTGGCCACCATATATCTGAGAAGTCACGAGCATGTGTATCACAAAAATAATAATTTTGACCCCCTTGAACCCACTGTTATTTAGTAAACTGGGGTTTACAGGGGTAAACCTTATTTTCCTTATTTCTGCTCCAAAATATAGATTGTGGGTACTCGTAAGAACCGCCTCGAAGAGGCGGTTATAACAAGTACCCTCAATCTATAGTCTGAGCAGAAATATGAAAAATATCACAATTTTTCATCTTAAAATTTTCGTTTTTTCTGCGGTAAAGTCTACAATGTATTAGTATAGGCATCTTTTCATTTTGTTTTGTTTGATTTGAGGTGTAACGTCCCCGTCAACACTTTAAAGGTCATTTTGGAGACGTTGCTTCCAATTTTGTGGGACTTTTACACGACATTGACATGAAATGGCATCTCAAGCCCTGTCGCCCAATGAAACCAATAGGGTTTATTAGCATGGGCGGTCCGCCTCGCACCGCGGTTCCTGGACAGGCTTAGATCCTCTAAGCGGTTTACCAGTACTAGTGTGCGGGCCGGATTCAGCTCTGCGTGGAAGCATCATGCAGCCCATATATTTCTTCAAGCCCCTATGGGCGGGGGCCGGCGTGTTTTCATAATGCAATGCATTTTGACGAACGTTTCACGTTTTCGTTTCCTGAATGCTACTCTAATGTTAAGTAATTAATCTAGTGTTTGCCTTGTTATAGGCAGAGAAATTAAGGATTTTTTATCAGAAATGCGAAAGGTTATTGAAAATCTAGAAAATAAGAATTTGACGTCAATATTTCATTAAGGGATACAAATTACCTTAATCTAGCTGGTATTAATAAAGACTAGTTTAATAAATTACACAGCTGTAGTAATTGGCCATTTTGTGGGAAAGTGACTGTCCTTTTGGCTTTCGGCTATTGATGTTTCCATTAGGGTCGGTTGTTTCGTGTTTGTGCTTCTTTCCCTTTGGCGTCTCTGATGGGAACTGTGATTTAATTGTACCGATTCCTGATCATTGCCTTCACTTCTATTTTTCAATACGGTCAACGCCCATAAGAAGTACCAGACTAGTTTTGTCACATCTTGTTTAACTGAGAACAGGTCTTTGTCACCTGAATGTATGGTAGACTGGTTTGAAAAGGCTGACTTCCTTATTGTGGAAAGGGCTTTCTGAGATGTTACAGAATTGTTTGTAAGACATTAAACGCTACATGATCCGCTTCCTAAGCAAATCTCAGAGGCGGCTGTCAATTGAAGGGGGCAAAAGATACCCGGCTGGAAAGGCTGGAAAGTGGAACGTCCACTTAAATTAAACGCAAAATTAACATATACCTTTCGTATGTGACCACGTGCGAATTTTTTTGCACACTTACGGGAGCTGTTGGTTAATTGTTTCGATTCCTTATCACTGCCTCCACTTCTACTTAGCAATGCTTTTTCAACAAGCTCTCCCAACAAATAATGTTGTTGATGTGAATGTAGCCATGTAACGAATGAGCGAATTAGCTGTGCTTCCAATAGCCAAGCTTCCCCCAGTGGAAATCTTCCACTGACCGTTCCAAGGCGGCTCTTCTGTGGCGATTTATTTATGTTGTTGTTTGTTACTTACTGTGTGTATCACTTGTGTCTTTTAATTTTGGATGGCCATATGTCCATTTTGTGGGAAAGTAACTGTCCTTATGGCCTTCCTTTGTTTAGGTTTCCATTATGATCTGGTCGCTTAATGTTTGTATTTCTTTCCCTTTGGTGTCTTTTATGGGTGGAGTAAGTTAATTGTATCAATTCCTGATCTTTGTTTTACTTCTACTTTCCAAACAAAATGAAGCAGAAGATTGAAGTTCATGGCTGGGATTCTCGTGTGAAATCAATTGGAAAATCAGATGATGTATGTCTGACTTTCTCCAAGTTGGTAGGATATATAAGTTCAAACAGGCAAGCTCATACATACAGGAACATGTTCCTGATAGATTGTGTGTGTGTGTGTGTGTGTGTGTGTGTGTGTGTGTGTGTGTGTGAATTCGGGTTTAACGTCGCTTTAAAGAAAAAGGGGGATTTTTAAGGCAACTAATTAAGATAAAACACATTTCTGCAGGTTTATTGCTTCTGTCGCGGTTTATTTTTGTTACGATTTGTCTTTGCGTGTTTGTGTCTCTTATATTATTTTGTTTTAGCCTATTACACAGCTGTTACGGTAGTAATTGTCCATTTTTTGGGAAAGTAACTGTCCTTTTGGTTTTCCACTATTGGTGTTTCCATTAGGGTCTGTTGTTCATGTTTGTGTTTCTTTCCCTTTGGTGTCTCTGATGGGAGCTTTGGGTTAATTGTGTCGATTCCTGACCATTGCCTTCACTTCTATTTTACTGAAAATTAAAGAGTATCTAACTCTTGGTTGGTGTTTAATGCTCTGTCTCTGGCCGGGCCCCTTGGAATCTAACTGATGGTTTTCTTTTGCTCCAGCATTTCAGTGGTTTCTTGCTGTCGAGTCCTCACCGTTGTTTCATCTCTGTGGTTGTTTGATATTTTTGTGTTCACGGAGATGTTGCACCGATGAGTTAGGAGGCCTTCATGTGGACTGAACACATTATTTGTCTAAATCGCAACGGTAGTAAGGGCGAGGATTGTGGCCACGTAAAATCGATTTAAGCCCCCAAGTGGAATTCGTTCCACTGACCGTCCCAATGCGGTTCTTCTCTCGCGGTTTATTTCTGTTATGGTTTGTCTTTGGGTGTTTGTGTCGCTTATATAATTTTGTTTTGGATAGGCAATTGGCTAATTTGTGCG
The DNA here is from genome assembly GCA_963580285.1 of Lucinisca nassula. Taxonomy (NCBI): domain Eukaryota; kingdom Metazoa; phylum Mollusca; class Bivalvia; order Lucinida; family Lucinidae; genus Lucinisca; species Lucinisca nassula. Next base: position 12,470,971 of record OY757022.1, on the reverse strand, counting down.
AAAGTAACTGTCCTTTTTGCTTTCCGCTATTGATGTAATTGGTGTTCCCATTAGGGTCTGTTGTTTCGTGTTTGTGTTTCTTTCCCTTTTGTGTCTCTGATGGGAGCTGTGGGTTATTAGTATTGATTCCTGATCATTGCCTTCACTTCTATTATTTTACTTTTGGGTTAGTAAGGCCCTTGGCTTGATCCTATAAAGGAGTGGTACTGTAAGTATAATAATATAGCAAGGGTAGTTGGCTGCTGTACCCACATAGCCTCAGTCCTAGGCAGCCAGAAGCAGTAAAGGTCGGAGAACGAAATCGCAATTGTAGATAGTATTGCAGTTGTTGCTAAGAAAGACTGGGGCCGTTCAATTCAAGTAATGAAGACAATGATAAACTAATTTTGGAATAAATTTTGATAATCTAACAGCCTTGGTGACCCTAAAAATAATATCAAGTTCATCAAATCGTAATAAACTTTTTTGTACTCGCCAATTGTCATATTCTATTTAGTTTTCTTTTTTAAAAACTCAACCCTTGGATACAGACATGGGTAAGAGTTTATGAATATCAAAATATACAAACATGCAAGAATTGCTATAGACTTATCTTTAAACGGCATACTAACTTAGGCAATAGTCTAACCGATGGAACTAGCAATAACTGGGTGTGGTTTATTCTACAAGAGACACAAAATTAAAAATTTTATACCTCATATTCATACTACACAATCCCACCCACTTTCATAATTATTTTACTCCGTAACTAGAACGAATAATGTAGAACAGGATGCCTCTTGTAAAAGATATATTATATGCTAGGAGAAATGAAGACTTTTGTTATGGGACTGAAAATGTGCTTAATTGCACCAGGCTTCTAACCATTCCACAGCCATCGTGTCCTTGAAAATAGTGTCAAGGTCACCAAAACCTAATTGACCCTTTACAGGCTCACAATGTTGTATTAAGTGATTCACTAACGCTGCATTTTATTGAATTACAAGCTGCAAAATTAACAAAAAAAAAATGAAGTGTTCATAAAAGAGTTGCCGCAGATGAAATACGTTTCTTAATGGGGATAGCAGAGTGATAGGATATTACCTAAGGCATATGTCTAACAAAACAGAAGAAAGTAAAGTTAGGTGATATACACTTTAAAGTAAATACTTATCTCAGCTTCATACTGAATTACCCCACCAGCACGTTACTCTGAAACTGGCTTACGTTGCAAAATTAGGAAATATGGCATTGTAGGTAATGTATCTGATAAAATGATGATCCCCACCCCACCCTAGACCCGTTTGATATATGTTCTAATATTATTTAGGCTATAAACATACATTGGGGTTGCTCATTAGAACCGCTCTTTTGATGCAGCTCTGGTGGGTACTCACTACGAATGTTCTTGAATAAACATGAAGAAAAAGTTACACTTGTAAATCCTACTTTATATGGGCCCCGTCAAGCGATTTTGGTACTTATGGTCTATGCAAGCAGCGAAGGTTCAGGCGAGCCTGCGCATCCGCGCAGTCTCGCCAGAACCTTCGCTGCTCGCTCATACAAGCAGTGAATCAAGAAGAACCTTCAGACAGAAAGCCATATCCCTGGCCCCTCTGAATGGCTGGGCATGCGCAGTTAAAATTTGTCATGACGGAATGCTCGAAGACACACATTCGCTTGGCGGGGCTCATTTTATTGCAATTCGCGATCAATATGTACATTAAAGACGTTTTGTTTTTCGCCTGTATTTTTTGTTTTTTTTTGTTTTGATTTTATTTTCAGAGATGGCAGTTTCCAATTGAGCCCCGCCAAGCGAATTTGTGTCTTCGAGCATTCCGTCATGACAAATTTTAACTGCGCATGCCCAGCCATTCAGAGGGGCCAGGGATAGGGCTTTCTGTCTGAAGGTTCCTCTTGATTCACTGCTTGTATGAGCGAGCAGCGAAGGTTCTGGCGAGACTGCACGGATGCGCAGGCTCGCCTGAACCTTAGCTGCTCGCATAGGCGATAAATACCAAAATCGCTTGACGGGGCCCAATTGAATTACCATTCCGCCGTGGTTGTTAAGCTCATTTTTACGCTTTCGCAAGAGTTCGTAAAATTTACCGTTTTGGTGGCATTTTTAACATTTTGATTACAAAGTTGGAATTATAAGGAATGTATTTTCATTTTTATGGATTTTATCGATGTCTAACGTCCGGCGAATCACTCACAAACTTAGCATAAATAGAAGTGAAGGCAATGATCAGGAATAGATACAATTAACCCACAGCTCCCAGCAGTGACACCAAAGGGAAAGACATAAACATGAAATAACTAGACCCTAATGACAGCATCGATAGCGGAAAGCCAAAAGTACAGTTATAAAACAATAGAAGTGGAGGCAATGTTCAGGAATCGATACAATTAAACCATAGCTCCCAGCAGAGACACCGAAAGCGAAAGAAGCTTGATGATGATGATGATGATTTCGTGTTTAACGACGCGCAAAGAAGCACAAACATGAAACAACTAGACCTTAATGGAAGCATCGGTAGGGGAAAGCCAAAAAAGGACTGTTAATTTCCCACAAAATGGCCTATTGGCTATCGAAAACGAAAAAAAAAAAAAAAAAAAAAAAGGTATAAGCGAAACACACACTCAAAGACAAACCATAACAAAAATAAACCGCGACAGAACGGTCAGTGAAACGAATTCCACGAATTTAAAGCCCGCTTTATGCTAAGTTTATGAGTGATTCACCTATCTATGTGACATCGATAGAATCCACAAAAATATGAAATTAATTCCTATAATGAAGTGAGGATTACAAGGTAATTGATTACGTGTTTAAAATTAATCCAAGGGCACTTATAGCAAGGATTAATTAATGTGGTGCCTTACTGGCCCGTACTGATGCAGTGCAGTGTTGACGATGGAAGGACAACTAACTTATTACAGTATAGATGAAATGTTCTGCATGTATTTATGAGTTAGTATGGGCAGTGAAAGATATTTATTTCAGCATGGCAGTTGATGCGAGGTAATAACATGTTTGCATTCATAAGAATGTTTATTGATTCGAAGTGGCTGCTGCCAGATGTCTGGCAGAAGCATTGTTTTTTGTTGTTGTTTTTTTTTTTTACTGAGATCCGCAAAAATTACCAAGCGCACATTTATTCAATGCAATGTGGCCGATGAAGAGTGATCAATTGTTTTTCAATCGATCAAAATTTACTAAGCACAGAAGCTGAAGGTTATTTATAGAAAATAGCCCCGCTTTTCTTATCGATACTTGAGGCTGTTCTTACGAATACCCACACTCTATGCCTTGGAGCAGATATTAGAAAAATAAAGTAAACTTTCTATATTAAAAGCGCCTCTGGGTCTATTCAAAAGTGGTCTTAAAGACCACTTTTGAATAGTTTCAACGGTGTTCTTTTATTGAAGGACATGGGATGTAGAAAACACAATGGATGAATGACAGAAACCTTTAAATAATTTTTTGAAAGCAGAATTAAGTAGTCTTACCTTTAGCTGGTCTTTACAACGGAACTGTACTGTACATCCAACAAGCTCCGGTTTTTCTACATAAAGTTTGGTTTAAAAGGGTGGCCATTGCACGGATGTGTTATCGTGATGCTAAATATGCAGCGCGGACATATTGTGTCACAGCAGTTGTTGATCAGACTACGCGCATGCGCAGACTGACCACACCTTTGTTGTTTGCAAATAGCAAAAATACTTTTTCTTATGATGTGGCACATTCGAAGTTAATGTATATAAAAATGTTTATTTATTATGTTTAAGTGACAAATGCGATTGTTTGCTATTTATTAAAATCTTGATTAAACTCTTGTCTGTTTGTATTGGAGTATAACGGCCCAGTCAACACTATTTAGGTCCTTTTTGAGCTGGTCAGTTTACCTATCCCTCTTTTCCTGGGCAGGCTTATACTTTCATACCTTCATACCCCATAGTCGGAGTTGTGTAAGCCTATTTAAAGGCTTGTCAACTCCTCCTCTAGGTCTTCTTAAAATTTACTACCAGTTCCGGTTGCATCAATATACTGAATCCAAATCAAATCTTCTGTTGTACCATACTCTATCTAATCTGGACTTAAAGCTCATGACGGTCTCACTTTCCACGACATTTTCTGGTAATGAATTCCAATCATCGATACATCGAATTTGGAACGTCTGTTGTCTGAAACTTTTATTGCACCGTGGCTTATGTAACTTAAATATGTGCCCTCTTGTTGTATTGTCATTAACAGATTAGCCAAACTTATCTATGCTTGTATCCTCGATATTTGTGACAATTTTAAATAACTGAATAAGATCATATCGTCTCCTCCTAAAATTTAAAGATGGCAAATTCAGTGCTCGCAATCTCTCTTGTTAACTCAATTCTTTCAGTTCGGGAACTATTTTCGTGGCTCTTCTTTGTACATTTTCAAGTAACTGTTTATATTTCTTCGTACTGGGGTTCAAGACAGGAGACCCATAATCCAGAATTGATCTTATCAAACTTTTGTACACTGTGAGAAATAAGTCTTTGTTCATGAAAGTAAATGTTCTTTTAACCATCCCAAGAAGTCTGTTTGCTCTGTTTACTGTCGTTGTTATATGTTTATTAAACTTCAGGTTGTTTTCCAAAATAATTCCAGGGTCTTTTTCTTCATAATCTTGTGACACAGGTTTAATCACACTGTTCTTATCTTCCATTTTGTACTCAAAGTCAAACTTAACATTGCCATAATGAATATATTTGCATTTATCAATGTTATACTCTAGCAACCAGTCTTTACTCCATCTACATAACTTAAATATATCTTCTTGTAGTTCTTCTTGATCCGACTTCTTCTCAATAGCCGAAAACAACTTTGAATCATCAGCAAACATTTTGCAATATTTCTGAACTTGGTCAGGTAAGTCATTAATGTAAATTATAAAAAGTACAGGTCCCAAGACAGATCCCTGGGGAACTCCGGAAGTAACTTCTTTCCATTCTGAGCTTTTCCCATTCAGCAGTACTCTTTGCCGCCTTTCACTTAGAAAGTCCCTGACCCGTTCCAAAATTTCACTTTCTATACCATAAGTACGTAAGCGATTAATCAGTACAGTGCACATTCTTTCGCCGGAACCTGACAACTGCCCTTCTTGAATCAGCGGAAGGGAGAAAATGGCCGTAGAAAAGATTTATTGACCAATCTCCGCGAAAGAATGTTGCCGACCCGGCAGGTATCGAACCCGCGTCCTCCTGATCATCAGTCAGACGCGCATCCGACTACTACCGAGGCCTGCCGTCGTCGTTATGTAACTTGCCCAGGAGTAGATCTTGTAAAGATTAGATTAATAAACATGCAAAGGTACAAGACTTGATCAGTAGGAGATAACACGATCTTACAAAAGAGCGTTTGGACCACATATACTTTTATTACTGTTGACAGGTATCTCGAAATAACTTTCGACTTATTATCTCGAAATTTTTTCATAAGATCTGGAAATTTCGACTTTAGAACTCTAACTTTTGACATTTTATCTCGAAATTTCGACAATCGACATTGCGAGATAGTATGCATTAAGTTAAAATTTACTGTTGTGGGGTCGAAATGTCGAAATAATAAGCAGAATTTTTATTTATTTTATTTATTTATACAGTGTTTAACGTGGATGACACAATTAGCTACAAAGTAACTATTCTACCTCGTTGTCCTCGAAACAAAAAATCATACAGACTTAATATATACATATTTACACAAACAATACCATAATTTAAGCAATCAAATATACGAACTATACACTGTAAAATTGATAAAATGTTTTGATAATAAAATGCAATTAGAAATAAGATACTTTAATGGAGAATATGGACTAGATGACATCTAAGTTCAGCTCGCTCGCTACACAAAGATATTGGCCACGAAGTCATCAATCAACATTAAACTATACTACAAGAATTAAATCTTACTAATTATCATTATCATATTTACAGCACACATTATTAGAACATATATACTTTTTAGCAAACTAAATCTTAAAAATAGTAATAATAAATATTTGTGTATTATTGGGCGTATAAAAACCGGCATTTTAAACATGTAAGATAGGTTCAGTTTTGAGATTAAAATCATTTTTTGTAAGTAAGCAAGGCTATGTTCGAATAAAATATATCACATTGTGTAAGCATTTAATCGCCATAAGCAAACAGATTATATTTTGAATTTGGCTTGAATTTAGTATTTGGTTTTTTAAATTTTATTTAAAATGAAGACCCGTTTGCTGTATACATGAGTAAAATATATCACATGGTGTAAGCTTTTTATCACAGTACAAATTCTTACAAGAGGGCCCAGAGGGCCCTGATTCGCTCACCTGAATGTCACTGTCTCTAGTGCATTCTATTTTTAGCTCTGGTGGCCATCTTGTTCATCAGAGTGGAACGATCTTAGCTATTTTGGAAGGGTGTCCCCTAGGCAACATTCCTTTGAAGTTTGAATCAAATTGACCCAAGGGTTTAGGAAGAGTTCACATTTGAAGCAAATTTACAATTTTTTTCTATTTTTAGCTCTGTCGGCCATATTGTTCATTGGAGCGAGGCCATTATAGCTATTTTGGTAAAGAGTCACCTAAGCAACATTCCTATGAAGTTTGAATGTAATTGGCCCAATGGTACATGAGGAGTTGTCATTTGAAGAATTGTTCTATTTTTAGCCCTTGTGGCCATCTTGTTTATCCATATGGAACTTTGAAGGTCCACTGAGATCAAGGGGCATAATCCAATTTTCTCTCCTGATTACTAATCCTCACGAATTACCTTGCTTTACTGACCAGCGGAATTTACCGATGAGAGGTTATATACGAAGGTTACCTGTTTATTTGCGTATCACCTGGACGCTGCTTTATCAATAAAAACTGAGGGCTTGAGTAAGCAGTTGTAAAGAATCCCGTCAAAATTAGTCATTATGAAAACACGCCTATACAAATACATTGTAGACTTTACTGCGAAAAATCGAACATTTTAAGATGAATAATTGTGATATTTTATCTTATTTCTGCTCAAATATAGATTATGTGCACTCGTTAGAACCGCCTAATTGATGCGGTTCTAACGAGTACCCACAATCTATATTATATATATGCTCTTTATTTCCTCTTTGACAGAGATTACAATTAGTGTTTAAGTATAAATATATACACAAATGAACATACACCAATTAATACAAATTACAAAACAACAAATATGGGAATGCGGCACGTTATACAACGATTTTATATACATGAGAGGAAAAGAAGAAGAAGGTGATGATGATGATGATGATGATGATGATGATGATGATGATGATGATGATGATGATAATGATGATGATGATAAGCCGGTAGTCAAGGGAAGAAGAGATTAAGTCGTCATCGGGAGTATATAGTTGCATATTTGTTTCTTATTTCTAATCAAAATATAGATTGTGTGCGCTCGTTAGTACCGCCTAATTGAGGCGGTTCTAACGAGTACCCATAAACTATATTGTGGAGCAGAAATAAGATAAATAAGGGTTACCCATGTAAACCCCAGTTTAACTATAAAAAGGATGAGTTCAAGGGGGTCAAAATTATATAGGCGTGTTTTCGTGATGGTAGAATATTGATCGATCGGAAATTATAATTTATTTGTACAATGCTGTTAAACATGAAAATGGGTGGGCGGAACTTTGCGGTATTTTATTTAGGCTATAACAAATGCGCTGTGACAAAGAAACTGACTATTTACGAGTATGTGATTTGACATTGAGACAAAGTGCATGGATAGAAGTCTCAAAGTATGCACCTAAAAGCTTTGATCAGACTGTGGGGCTGCGCAGGATGATATGGGCACTATGTATGATATGCAGCAAAAAACAGAAACATTTTTTGTGCTCAAACGTGGCTAACATGCAACAAACATTAATAATAATAATAATAATAATAATAATAATAATAAACCTGATACTACTGCGCCTCGCCTGTATTGAGTGCATGCATAATTATGAACACAAGTAGCACAAGCAATTGACACTGAGGCTGCGTGGTTGTGCAAGTTTTTTTTTCTTTTTTTTCACTTATTGTATCAAACGCAAATCTGATCCATTAAACGCAAGCAACAAAATCTCTGATCCGACTATGCGGATGCACAGGCTGATCTTTGCCGGTATTGTTTCCTCATTATCGTGTTTTTTGTTGTTTTTTTTATCAAAGTGACTCTAACCCCCATTTTCGTTAAGTAGATGTAGCTGAGCAAGCCTTTTCTAAACTGATAGGAAGGAGAGAATGCGAAAAGAAGAACGAAAAAAAAAAAAAAGAATTTTTATTATAATTCAACACTCGTGCCGAATTAATCCGGTTAACTAAGTGCCTAAGGTCCCTATTCAGTTGATCTATTATTCCATAACCATAATTGTGTACATGCGTTTGAGAGACGCGATCATCTAGGAGACCAGTTAATTGCTTGACCAGACACTATTACTCAAAACATTTATTTTACATTGTCTAATGTTCTTGTGTATTTGAATATTGCCTTAAAATTTTCACAAACAGTGAACACACAGTGAAGACCCATTTTTATAAAGATGTTGAGGCTATTCACTAGAAGCGCTTTTTACTAAACGTGTTATGGGTACCATTACTCATAGTATGGATAGATAAAGTAACAGGTTCAATATGACCAAAATAGTGTTGAGCGAGCCTTTACGCTGCTGATCCCAGAAGTTTATGGCTTAAACCTTCCAACCTTGTAGACCGGTCCATATACCTATGCAAACAGTGTAGATCCAGATGAGGCTCAAAATGCAACGTCTCATCAGGGTCAACACGGTTTGCCAGTAGGCGAATTATACTCAGAGAAAGATATTTGAAACATTATTAACAATTATCAATTCCTAATAAGAAGGCGAAAGAATGTACTTCAGAAAGTCGGAGGTGAAAGGGTTATTTACCTATCCCTTAGGGGCAATTATTGCTTGTCCTGGATAAAGCAATAAACAGTTTGGCTGAATTGTAATCAAAGCGCCAAAGGCACTGAAATGACAGATTCTATGAGAAGATCAAAACACTGTGAAAACTTACAGACAACCTTTCTAAAAAGATCTTAAAATTTAGAAAAGTAGTTCTGCAAATTCCGTTGTATGATATGTTTGCAGATGTCTATACACCGGTGGTATCATGAAATGCCATTCGATGTTTCAAATTTTGGAAAGAAACTATTTACGTTTTCAATACCAAACATTAAAATTCAAGTTTTAACAATGCTACATTTTTGTCTGTTAGGTTGTGGATACCCCCCCCCCCCACACACACACAAAAAAAAAAAGATACTCTATTTTTCACAAAGAGATCGGAGGAGAAAGGCTGGTCAGTCCAGTACATGAATTCCATTGGCTTGAAGACATTTTTGAGTAAGAACAGCGCTATAAACCCGCGCGTAATCCTGCTCGGTTAAATATCCCGGGTTCTGAGCGTAAACAAATAAATGGAACCACGTGAGGCCGACGCACTTGATTGATGTAACGTCTCGCTGTTCAGTTAACGTCTCAGCCATGATCTTGAATGTTCTTAATGTCGCTAGCTACATGCAATAGCTCGACATACCATTTCGCTTATTCCATCCGATATGTTATGCTCTATTACGCACGCGTCGCCTCGGCATACCTTACACCTATATGTCGAAACATCCCGAAACGACAATCGGCGTGATTCACGCTGAAGTGCGATGTGTCACTGAAACGCATATCACGCGAGTCGCTTAGACGCCAATATACATGTACGTATTTCATGCACCAGCGTAAGTGTTCCGTACTGTGTCGACGACTTAATTTTGGTCACGACAGGGACGTCTAGCTCTCAAAAGTGCATCGCATAAGGGCGACGAACAGTGTCAGTGCTTACTAGTCGGTAGTTGAAACCCTTTGTTTATCTACAGGTACAGTGTAGCAGATGCCGGCGGAAATCTGCTTCGCATATGCGTCTGTCGGATGAATCGATCTTGACGTACTGACGTCGGTCTTCCGCTACGTCGACGTCCACTAGCGTCTTCTGTTGATAGTAAGATGTCGCTCCAACAGACAAATAGATCACACACATGTGGCACCCAAAATCAGAGTCAACGCCATCCGCTTTCCGACCAGCTTCTAACTGTCCATTAGAAGCCTCCGTGGTGTAGTGGTTATGTTACTCGCCTTGTAAACCAGGGATCGCAGGATCGATCCCGGACTTCTCCAGACTTTCGGATGTGTCTTTAAACCGAGGTATCGTCTCCGTATGACCTTAGCTGTTGGTGGGACGTAAAACACTCACTCACGCACTCTAACTGTCCAGGGTTTAATGTAAAATGTTGCAATACGTTCTCACTTGATGCTTTTTGAGTCTTTTCTAGGCACGACCTTACATCACACATCAAAAGTTTGATCCTGAACATGTGGTTTCTATCAGTGCTGGAGTGAAGGTGGTACACAGGATCGTTGGGCCCCGCCCATCGGGGCTTAAAGAAATAGATGGGCTGCATGATGCTTCCATGCAGAGCTGAAACCGACTCCCACACGAGTACTCGTAATCTGCTTAGAGGATCTAAGCCTGCCCAGGCAAAGAGCTGCGAGTCGGACCGCCCATGCATATAAACCCTATTGGTTTCATTGGGCGGTAGGGCTTGAGATCTCAGTGTCGGGTAAAAGTCCCACAAAATTGTAAGCAACGTCTCCAAAATGACCTATACAGTGTTGACGGGGACGTTAAACCTCAAATCAAACAAAACAAAACACATGATCGTGGCCGGACTGGTAACCATACGTCACGGTTGATTGATTTAACCCTTTTAGCTTAAGGGCATGGTGCCTAAGCGTGTTGTAATCATGCAATCGTTTGGTTTCAAAATCAAAGCACCGAAAGTGTTGGTGGGATGTAGGTTGGGGTAAAAGTCCTGGGCTGAGATTAAACTGTTTAATTTAACTCTGAAATTCCAAACAAATAGTGAAGATTTTGATAAGAAGCGCGTTCTGCAGCGTCCGAACTTGGTTTACACGGTTTGCCAAGCTCACCCTATGATTCCAGGATGACCCTCTTCAGTCTTATGGAATACCCTGATCTCACTGCGGCTATTTTCTGCAAGAAAAAGGTTATTCTGAGAAGTCAGTGATAGTCACGTAGACGTTAGCTCTGAATCGCTTTTTTATTAGTAACTTCGGGTCGAATGCCAAACAATCAACCCAAACATAGCCGGGTCGTTTGTCAGTCTTTGGTACATGTAAGCGTTATCTGTAAAATCTGCACTTGAATAAAATGTTCGATCTGGTAAACAATGTAGACTAAGATCAAACGCCACAGAACACGGTGTTGATCTTGTTCTACATTTTTTTGCATCAGTTAATAACATCTGTTAAGTTTAAACGGATCAGTCCAAGTCCTCGTTCATGACCAGCCTGCATTTAGAGACAATCGGCATGAGCGTTGTCAGTGCTTTGATTTATTCACTGCCTTGAGTTTCTTGAGTTTACATGTACTCTTCCATCACTGAAAGTGTGCTCGTCCATTCTGCTAAATATGGCACCTAGAATTATATCGCAGGACCTACACTGTTTGCATAGGTATCTGTACCATATTCCAGGGTTGAAAGGGACAGCCTTTCTCGCAAAGTCTGATATTCACCTAGTTGTAACTGACCTAGACTTGACCTCGAATGTCGGAAAACCCATTAATATTCTGGTCTGCAGCTGACCGGCTGGTCTTTAAGGATTAAATATTGACAGCACTGTTAGAAAACAGTGTAAAACCTGAGCAGAGGTCTGAGCAGGTGCCGCATTGATCTAGGTATACAGTCTCGCAAGATGCAGCTGATTCGTATGAAATGCTGAATCTATTCTCTGAAAGGTAAGATAAAATCGTCAAGTCGTCTGCATCAAAAGTTTGTATTGCGATTATAGGATGTACAATTTTGATAACTGCGCCTAACCGGACTACATTTTTGTGCGGACTCATATTTCTTTGGCGGTCAAAGCCGGAAGAAAGTCGTAAGAAAGCCGGAACTACTTTACAACACGCAGGATAGCTAGAGATGACAGATTGAATCTGTCATTAAAAATCATAAAGTTACTTAAACCTTAAGATGCCAGTTACAACAATTCTGGTTGTCTTTGTTGTCAGCTGGTTTATTGCAAAACGTGCAGGCTGCTACCTGAGGAGCAGTCTGATCGGGATCTACACTGTTTGCAGGCGTGCCAAATGTTTTCGAATGTTAGCAAGTATGAAGCAGACGACATAAAATGACAATATTTTCAGATGCAGTTTTTCTTGGCATCTTAAGGGTTAAAGGAGTTCTTTCACAAAACATATGAGCCTGTGCATGTCAAAACCTACAATAAGATTAGTACAACCAGCGAAGACACAGATCAACCTGCATTTACATTCAGTCTGGCCAGTCTTCCCGTGTTGCAAAGACAGCAAATACTTTGACCAGACTGTGCACATCTCAAGTTTGCTGGTTGCAATGGTCCTTTTACAGGTTTGTCATGCGCAGGCTCATATATCATTATTACAGTTCAGACAGGATGTAGGACAAAACGTCCCATGGACAAAATGTCCCATGCCATTTTTGACCCGCTGGACAAAACGTCCCACATCATTTTTTCAGGGTGGACAAAACGTCCCACATCATTTTTTTGAGGGTGGACAAAACGTCCCACATGATTTTGAGAGGGTGGACAAAACATCCCATGCTATTTCGACAGGGTGGACAAAACGTCCCATATTCTTGAGGTGGTGTTAGGGAGCAATATACTCGCATGAACACGTCAAAAATGAATGTGGAAATATAGTTAGATGCTCTTTTATTTACAAAACATGAATCAAACACAATCGTTAAAGAGCACATGCTTGTCAACACCTTTAATTGACAAAACAATTCATTTTGTTCTTTAACTACACTAACTGATACATTCCTTTAATTTCAAATCAGAGTGTGTTAATTGTAACTGGTAAAAATATCTTCCCAGTTTGTAAGATTGTACTAATTTCATTTCAGTTAGTTATTAATTAGATCTAGGTCTCTGTTCCTAATCAGAATGTGTTAATTGTAATTAGTCAAAATATTTTCACACTGTGTATGATTGAGCTAATATCATTTCTAATATCATTTCAACAAACAACAATAAGTTATTTATTAGATAGATTGGACAATTCCTTTTTATTGAGTATAATGATTCCCTTTTAGAGAATTAAACTCTGCCTTCTAATTGAATATGGGACGTTTTGTCCACCCTGTCAAACTCGTGTGGGACGTTTTGTCCACCCTGAAAAAATTATGTGGGACGTTTTGTCCACCCTGAAAAAATGACATGGGACGTTTTGTCCACCTGGAAAAAATTATGTGGGACATTTTGTCCACCTGGTCAAAAATGGCATGGGACGTTTTGTCCATGGGACGTTTTGTCCGGCTCCCGTTCAGACCAGATCTAGATCAATGGTTCTGTATAACAATAACCCATATTATACTGACGACCCTTTTGACGATAAACGTGAACAGTCCAGACCCAGAGCATATGCCGCATCTGATATGGGCCTTCACTGGTCCACCAATTATATGCAAACATTATATAATATCATGCGAAAGAAAACCTGTTTATGCCCTACATTACGAATACACGCTTATTTATATATACATTAATATCTGCACTGAGATAAAAAAAAGTCTGTTATTTAAAAAAAAACATAGATTGTGGGAACTCATTAGAAAAGCCTCGGCAAGCAACGAGTGCCCAACATGTATGACTCGGAGCAGAAATAAGAAAAAATATGTCTAAATCTGCTTTAAAAAGCTTATTTTGAAGGCTGCACTTTTGAAGGTTGCACTTTATCTTTCTTCGTGTTTTCTGCACTAATTATCCTCCGGTCAGGGTCCACCTTTGAGACGGTTCAAAAATGTTCTTAAAGACCACTTTTGAACAGTTCAAAAGGTGGTCTTAATATAGAATTTTACTGTACTGTGAACGACTTTAACCCCAGTTCTACAACAAGACACAAAGAAGACATCATATTACCAAACAAACTGCAATCATAATTAAATTAAATTAAAGAAAAGATAATTTTGTACCAAATGGAATCTCCCTTCTTTTATACAAAAGGAGTTCATTTAAATATTTAGGGGCGTCAAGTTGTGTTTTCTTCACGGATTTATTTGAAAACTGGCTGAACATTTTGCAAACATTGTAGACCCTGATCAGACGCCGCGTTCTGATCTGGGCCTGCACTGTTTGCCAATCACCCCTTGAGGGGTTTCCGGTACAAAAAGTGTTTAGACCTGGTCCCGAATTATAACTCGATATTTTCCGCTGTCTTCCGATAATTTCCGAATCAGAATTTTAGAAGAAAAAAAAGAATACCACTGCTAACAAAATGCAAAAAGGACATAGTAATTTTCATTCTATTTAATTGAAACAAAAACTAAATCGTTCATTATCATCACCACTACGTTTTTTTCCCAGCAACTTTTTCCAAACATTGTATTTAAATCTCTTTTTTTTTAAGTTTTGTTAATAAACCCTAGGAGAGAAATAGACATTTTACTATATATTTTAATCATTTCGATAGGCACCTAAAACAATCAACAAAAGGTATAACAATTTTTTGTCCAAAAAATATGAAAATAATATCAGCATATTCGTGAATAAATGAAGTTTCGAAATTTTCCAGCAAAAATTTTGTAATTATTTACAAATTTATTTTATGAAATAAAAACTAAAGTGTCCTTATATATTTCTTTACATTTCGCCGCCAACATTATTACAGGTAAATCGGATACGGCGGTCGCCCAAAGTTGGATACGAGAGTGGAATGATTTTAACTATTTTGGTAGGGAGTAACCTGGGCAACATTCCTGTGAAGTTTGAAGCAAATGTACAATGTTTGTTTCTATGTTTAGCTCTGGTGGCCATTTTGTTTATTGGAGTGGGTTCATTTTAGCTTAAATATGGTAGAGGGTCAACGACATAATATTCCTGTGAAGTTTGAATCAAATTGGCAAAAGGGGTAAGGAGGAATTGTCGTTTGAAGAATTTTTCTATTTTTAGCTCTGGTGGCCATCTTGTTAGCCAGAGCGGAACAATTTTAGCTATTTTGGTAGGGAGTCAACAACATAATATACCTGTGAAGTTTGAATCAAATTGGCCCAAGGGGTAAGGAGGAGTTGGCGTATGAAGATTTTTCTATTTTTAGCCCTGGCGGCCATCTTGACCGCCGCGTTGAACGATTTTAGCTATTTTGGTAGTGGGTCATCTAAGCAACATTCCTATGAAGTTTGAATGAAATTGGCTAAAGGGTAAAGGAGGAGGAGTCCTTTGAATATTTTTTCTATTTTTTGCTATGGCTGCCATCTTGTTAGACAGAGCGGATTGATTTTAGCAATTTCTTTAGGGAGGCACCTACATAACATTCCTGTGAAGTTTGAATCAAATTGACCCAAGGGTTAAGGAGGCGTTCGTGTTTGAAGCAAATTTACGATGTTTTCCTTTTTTAACTATGGCGGCCATTTTGCTCATCAGAGCAGAACCCTTTCAGCTATTTTGGTAGATGGTCACCTAAGCAACATTCCTATGAAGTTTGATTAAAATTGGCCCAAGGGAACAGGAGCAATTGTCGTTTGAAGATTTTTTTTTTATTTTTAGCTCCAGCGACCATCTTGTTCGTCAGAGCCTAACGATTTTAGCTATTTTGTTAGGGAGTCATTTGGGCAACATTCCTGTGAAGTGTGAATCAAATTGGCCCAAGGGTTGAGGAGACGTTTGTGTTTAAAGCAAATTTACGATGTTTTTCTATTTTTAGCTATGGCGGCCATTTTGCTCATCAGAGCAATACCGCTTTAGCTATTTTAGTAGAGGGTCATCTAAGCAACATTCTTATGAAGTTTGAATTTATTTGGCCCACGGGTACAGGAGGAGTTGTCGTTTAAAGAATTTTCTATTTTTACCTCTGGCGGCCATTTTGTTCACCAGAGCGGAAACGTTTTAGCTATTTTGGTAGAGGGTCACCTAAGCAACATTCCTATAACGTTTGAATGAAATTGGCCTAAAGGTACAGGAGAAGTTGTCGTTTAAAGATTTTTCTATTTTTAGCTCTGGCGGCCATCTTGTTCAGCGGAGCGGAACAAATTTAGATATTTTTAGAGGGTCACCTCAGCAATATTCCTATGAAGTTTTATTGAAATTGGCTCAAGGGTTAAGGAGGAGTTAGCATTTAAAGCAAATTGTTGACGCCGCAATACACACGACGCACGATGCACGACGGACGACGGACATTGACCGATCCCAATAGCTCACCATGAGCACTTCGTGCTCAGGTAAGCTAATAATCACCCATATCAGAGATGCACCAGGAGAATGTGACAACAGGGATTTGCAAAGCAAACCACCCCGCACACCATAAGACCAAATGGAGTACGGGAGCTTTACGCATGGCTTCTCCGCGTAACACCATCCTTCTCTCCAGGAGACGTTCCATTTGTGCCTAGAACAGCATGGGACCAAATGTGGTGCGGTCAGTTCAGACACGGTGACACATACATTTATAAAGACTTATAAATGTCTCCTCTATGCATTCCTTTATTTGCCGTTTCAACACATTGAGAGATGATGCTTTTTTGGTAGACTCTGGCAATCAGTTCCACAATCTATGGCTGAAGATAAAAACGAGCCATCAAACATTACCGATCTTGACCGGGGCCCAGCAAAAGAGCCGTCGCTAGATGACCTTAGAGTCCGAATATGAGTGTGGGACGGGGGGGGGGGGGGGGTTAACAGGTCTTAACAGGTCTTATATGTAGGACGGAGCTTGTTTTATATACCAAAATCGCTTTGTTAAGTTGTGACGTTTGTTTATGGTGTCCCAACCTAATTCTTCGAACATTTGAGAAGATGGTGTGTCGAAAGACGCATTTAAAATGATTCTAGCTGCTCGTTTTTGAAGTTTCAATAATCTTTCTAAATTGCTTTTAGAAGCAGACCCCCATGTGATGGATCCATAATCAATCAAAGGGAGATTCTAATGCACTTACGTATGTAACGCGACGTCTGATTGGATAACGTCAAAAATTTCCGACAGTATATTCCACGATATACTGTCGGAAATCCGACGTCAACACGTAACGTCGTTTTTCATTGGCTGGTATTTGGTTTTACGCTGCTCACAGCGCTAGCCGTTTTATGCAAGATAATACAGTTTTTAACAAAACAACCGTAGAAGTGCATTAGAATGGGGATAACTGTATTGCAAAATTGTGATTTGGGGAGGTAAATCGTCGGTTTTACGGTCGCAAATTACGTTTTACGGCTCCGCTGACGCGTCGCCGTAAAACGAAATTTCCGACCGTAAAACCTCCGATTTACCTCCCCAAATCACAATTTTGAAAACAGTTATCCCCTAAATGTACCCTTCATAAAACAGTTTTTGGCTTCTGTTGAAAAATAAGAAGAGAGTTGCCTTAACAAAGCTATTTTTGATGATATAGAAGTGCAAAGATAATCGATATGAGCTGTCCAAAGGAGATTTTCGTCTATGTGAATACCTAACAATATCTAATTTTTAACCGTTTTAATTTTGTTCTCATCTAAGTAAATGTTCATACAATCTGTATTTTGTATTCTGTGGTGTGTACCTATCAGCATGCATGTGATTTTGCCGCAATGGACTATCATTTTGTTCTGTCGACTCAAATCTTTTGCTTTATGACCATCACGCTGTAATTTATTTTCAATTTCGGATTTTGTTTTTGCGTTAGTAGGGATCGTCGTGTCATCAGCGTAGCAATCGGCGCCACAATGTTCCATAAATAACGGCAAATCATTTATGAACATTAAAGATAATGTCGGTCCCAATATGGATCCCTGTGGACGCCCGATTTGATAGTTGCAGGTTCTGTTAGCCCTTTACCACTATCTATAACTTGTTTACGGTCAAGAATGTATGATGAAAAAAGTTTTAGAGAAGAAGTATGAATTTTATGAGATGAGAGTTTGCTTAATAAGATGGAATGGTCGACTACGTCAAAAGCTTTACGAAAATCTATAAACAATGTCCCAACGATGTCACCTTTATCTATGCAGCTCATCCATGGGTCTATCAATTTTATAAGAGCAGTTTGGCAACTATGTTTTGGTCTAAATCCAGACTTATTTTCTTGTATTAAATTATATTTATTTAGAAAGCCCATAGGATGTTTGTTAATATGTTTCTCAAATATCTTAGAAATAGATGGTAAAATAGAAATAGGTCTGTAATTTGAAGGGTCCGACTTCGGGCCGTCCTTATATATAGGGAATACTTTTGCTACCTTGAGTTGAGATGGTAAAGTTGAAGTGTCGATACTTTTAATGATTATTGAAGTGATTTCCAGACACTTCGGCCCCACTACCACCTCGGCCCCTAGACAGGTCGGCCCAAAACCAAGTCGGCCCTAGACACCTCGGCCCTAGTCACCTCGGCCCTAGACACCTCGGCCCCACTGTCACCTCGGCCCCTAGACATCTCGGCCCCAAAGACACCTCGGCCCCACTTTTGAAATCTGTTAGGGTAAGGGCATTTATATCATGTTAAAATCGACCCCGCCCATCGGGACTTTAAGAGGCATGAGTACTGGTAAATCGCTTAGAGGTTCTAAAGTGGTCGGAGTCGGACCTTTCATACCTATAAACCATATTGGTTTCGTTAGGCTGCAGAGCTTGAGATCTCATTTCATCTCAATGTCGGGTAAAATTCCCACAAAATTGGAAGCAACGCATCCAAAATGACCGAGACAGTGTTGAAAGGGGCGTTAAACGTCAAAACTAACAAACAAAACATCATGTTGACAAGGCCGTGTAATGAACACCCCTCTAAACTCCAGTTTATATGGGGAAAACTGGGGCTCATAGGGACACACATTATTTACATCACGAAAACACGCCTTTATTATTTTGACCCCCATGAACCCCACTTTTATATAGTAAAATTGGGGTTACAAGGGTAAACCTTATTTTTCTTATTTCTGCTATAAAATATGAATTATGGGTACTCATTAGAAACGCCTAGATGAGGCGGTTCTAACGAGTACCCACAATCTATATTTTGAGCAGAAATAATACAAAATATCACATTTTTTCTCTTATAATGTTCGTTATTTTCTGCGGTAAAGTTTACAATGCATTTATATAGGCGTGTTTTCTTAATTCTTATTTCTGCTCCAAGATACAGGTCATGTGTACTGGTTAGAACCGTCTCAATGAGCAGGACTGATCAGAATGCGTCTGTGACAACCTTTAATCACAATTAGTTTGATATTAATCTATGTTTATGCAAACTAGTCATTTCTTAGATCCCTTTCATATAAGTTAACAGGCCTATGCGATAAACCGCATCTGCTTGAGAACGATTGAACCAGTATCAAAGATCTATGTTTTCGAGCAGAAGTAAGAAATATAATTTTTATCAACTTTTCGTGTGAAAATTGATAACAATGGAAACATACGGAGCAATTCTTACAAAAATACGAACAGTGAAGACTTTGTACACAGTGCACATCCAGATCTACACTGTTTGCCACCAATATATACATATGGTATACATGTATCAAGTAATTTGAGTGGCAGAAATGTGACTAATAAATAAAGAAATAAATAAGTAAATAAATAAAGAAATAAAGTATACAATATACTCGTTACTGTCCGTCTTTAAATATGAGCTAACATGACTATCAAATGAGTGAAAATTGATAACAATGATCTGTTTATTGGGGAAAAGGGATTAGTAACGCCTGGTTATTTATTGAGCTTCTTACTTTACTAATTTAAGTCAATAATTGTTCTTGTAAAACCTTTTGTTTGTTCATGCCAGCTAAATAATGTACTAACATGAAATTCATTAACCCTTATCGCGCTGAACATGACAATCCTTATCTTTGTAAACCGTGTAGGTCTTGATCAGATTGCTTCTGCCCTCTGAACCGGATCCGCACCGTTTTTCATGCAGTTTTTGAATTTTGAATTGCATGCATACATTTTATTAATTGTTTTAGTTACGAGGATAGTTCTAGTTCAGTGAACCTGAACACTGATAATTACCTAATAAATAAACAAATAAATTGTTTGTTTGTATTGGAGTTTAACGGCCCAGTCAACACTATTTTAGGTAATTTTTGAGCCGGTCAGTTTACCTATCCACATTTTTCCTCGGCAGGCTTATACATAAGCGGTTAACCAGTACAGTACATTTTTTTTCGCCAGAAAGTGACAACTGCTCTTCTTGAATCAGCGGAAGGGAGAGAATGACCGTAGAAAATATTTCATAATCAATCTCTACGAAAGAATGTTGTCGACCCCGGTAGGTATCGAACCCGCGTCCTCCTGATCACCAGTCAGGCGCGTATCCGACTTAGCTACCGAGGCCGGATAAATAAATAAATAATTTAATAAATAAATAAATATGTTAACAAAAATAAGATTATCCCCCATTATCACCATGATTGACGAAACCGAGGAATGATTTTTTTTTTTTTTTTTTTTTTGGTTTTACGGCCCTATCAAAATTATTTCACTCATATCGAGCCGATCGTTAATCAGAGGCAGAGGTGGGCGAAAACCGGAGTACCCGGAGAAAACCACTTGACCTACCGTTGAAGAACTTGGCGTTCCACATGTGACCCGAGCCATGCTCATACATACGCCGGATACAGAGTGGGGTTTAAAACCTGTACAGTTGATACTTATGAGGTTTATTCCGTAAAATTTTGTGTTGTGGGGTTAAAAATGTGGTATTAGGGGGTTAGTGACTGTACAAATCTACATTGTGGGGTTAAAAACTACATATAGTTAACATGGGGAACCCCAGAATGTACGACTCGTAAGAAAGTCCGAAAATACGTCCGTACGTCTATCAATCAATCCACCCATCCAGATTTCCATCCAATTAATAAGGATAATTAGGTTTCATATTCTTATTGAAATTTATTTAAAAAGTATTTTAGAGGTGTGAAATATGATCAAAAGAGCAGAAAAGTAAAAAAAAAAAAAAAGAAAAAAAGTGCTTGTCATTATATTAATCTTTAAAGAATGCCGCAATGCAATTAGAATTATATATTGAAATAAAGGAGGGGAATTTTCGAATATATCTTCCATACTTCTTAAATGGACATATAGATTTTTCTATTTAGTAACGTCATAACATATAATAAATCTATATAATATAGGTTCAAATATTCGTGGCTCCTTATCAAAATAATAAAATCAGTCTGTGTCCCTAGATAAGCTTTATAAAGAATGTGGCTGGATTCCTCTTAAGCAAAGGAGGCACAAACATAAGCTATCATTTATGTATAACGTCGTACATGAAAACGTACCATCATATATATTAGACATAATTCCTCCTGTAGTAAGAGACGCAACCCCGTATCCTTTAAGAAATAATAATAACATAACGGTTCCCCACACTCGAACTGAAATTTCTCGGCGATCGTGCATTCCATCTTCTATTTCGATTTGGAACTCCCTTGACATTAACCTTCGAGGAGCACCTAGTCTTAATTCTTTTAAATACCAAGTTAAGAATTTTTACATTTCTAATACTTACGTTCCTACCTATTACATGGAAGGTGATAGGTACAATTCAGTATTACATGCCAGAATAAGAAATAACTGTAGTAACCTAAAAAAAGATCTGTATATAAATCACCTGGCTCTAAGTCCGAACTGCAATTGCTCGGAAGTAAACGAGGATGCGGAGCATTTCTTCTTTGCTTGTTCCAACTTTACAAGAGAAAGAATTATATTCTTTCAATCGACACGGACATTTCATCCTCTCAATTTAAAAAGGTTCTTTTTGGGGATGATGCATTATCACCTCAAGAAAATGGAATACTATTTCAAGCAGTGCAGACGTATATCAAAAGCACTGATAGATTTAACCAAAATGCTTAATTTAATTGAATTTATATTGAAACACTATTATATGCCTCAACGGCTGGGTTTCTTGACGACGAATAATTAGTGACTTATTCATTTATTTTAGTTGCTGATTTATTTATCTGATATATATATGTATGTGTATGTGTGTATGTGTATATATATGTGTATATGTGTGTATGTGTGTGTATATATGTATGTATACATATATATATGTATATATGTATATATATATATAAATAATGATTTAAGCAGTAAGCCTGTATGTGCCTTTTTGTTATAAAATAGCCATGTTCATATGTTGTAAATGTATTAGTGTCAACTATATACGGGGAGGGTCGTAACTAATGTTGTGAGAACTTGTGGCCCGACCCATTTGTTTATTTGCAATAAAATACGATTAAACTAAACTATAAAATCAGCAATAAAATAAAACAAAAACCTCAACGGGCATCCAACCCGATCTCCTATTTAAGTGGAAGCCCCGTGAGAAGCAAAGTGGGGCCGAAGTGTCTAGGTATATGGGGCCGAGGTGTCTAGGGGCCGAGGTGTCCAGGGGCCGACCCGTCTAGGGTTTCAATTTTATGTGGGGCCGAGGTGGTTTTGGGACCGAGGTGTCTAGGGGCCGAAGTGTCTAGGGGCCGAGGCGGTTTTGGGGCCGAAGTGTCCTGTTACCATTGAAGTGATAGAATGTGCCAGAATATCGGCAGCCATTTTTAATATCTTGGGTCCGATACCATCTATGCTTGTTGCCTTCAAAGGGTCCAATGCGTGTAAGAATTCAGAAACTTGTTGTGTGGATATATATGGAATAGAAAAATAGACATGGGATGGTACTTTAGACGTAATGTGTGCATTTTGTTTATTTAAATCTGGAGTATCCACAATCTCAGAGTTTGAATCGAACTGTTCGCATACGGATGCGAAGTAGTCATTCAATTTAAAGGCAATGTCCATTGAATCAGTATACGTGACGTCATCAATGGCGAGTTTTTTGGGTAGTGAACTTTGAGACGCCGATGAATTATTGATATTTTCGAGTTATAATGTCGAAATTTCGAGAAACCATGCAGTCAAGAGAAATAACAAGTTTACGTTGCCTACACGATACTAAAAGTAGACGCAACATATATGCTTGAAAGTAACTTCTGCTGCAGACTTCATTCCATTGTGGAATTTTGAAAATATCCGAGGGTCAAAGATGAGGCCTTATTGGCCGAAACTAGCTAATCTGGCCCAGAAAACATGTAGACTCCGTATTTTTCAGTACTGCGGGGTATTCCTTGCTTCGAAAGGATAGCCCTTTCTAGAACATATTTAACGTCACTACAGCTGGTGTCTTGGAACGTGTGGCGCCGTAAAATGTCTCCCTGCCCTACATCATAGTATATTTTATATTGTCTTGTCCCTTTGGATCATTGATTCCATTGTGGAATATTGATTCCATTGTGGAATTTTGAAAATATCTGAGGGTCACTGATGAGACATAATTGGCCGAAACTAGCTAGTCCCGTCCAGAAAACATGTACACTCCGTATTTTCGAGTACTGCGGTGTATTCCGTGCTTCCAAAGGTTAACCCTTTTCAGTACATTGACGCTTTAATGATAAAACATATTTTATTTCAAATTATGTTACAAACATATTTTACACAAACATAATATCTTTCAAAGGGATCCAAAAAGAAGCCAACAGGCGTATATGAATCTGTTTCCCATCTAACTTGCACATTACACATAACTGGGCCCCGTCAAGCGATTTTGGTACTCATCGCCTATGCGAGCAGCGAAGGTTCAGGCGAGCCTGCGCATCCGCGCAGTCTTGCCAGAACCTTCGCTGCTCGCTCATACAAGCAGTGAATCAAGAGGAACCTTCAGACAGAAAGCCATATCCCTGGCCCCTCTGAATGGCTGGGCATGCGCAGTTAAAATTTGTCATGACGGAATGCTCGAAGACAAAAATTCGCTTGGCGGGGCTCATATAAGAGAGAGAGAGAGAGAGAGAGAGAGAGAGAGAGAGAGAGAGAGAGAGAGAGCTCACGGTTTGAAGCGCTTGTTATCAATAATGAATTTTTGTTATGCAATAAATATCTCACAGTTTGATTCAAAATTATCTCAGTGGGTCCAGCCGCCAAACAAGTGTTAGTGGTCGGTTGACGGTGTAACCTATGCCACCATACCAGTTCGTTTTCTGTTGTATCGCTGGCACTCAAATAAGTGATGTTCGGTTGTATCAGTAGGTCCACAAGTACAGTTAGGGTCATTCACTATGTTTTAAAGGAAACGATGATGACTGAGGGAGCTGCAAGAAGTTCTCATCCTAGTATGTAGAATCTGAGCAAATCTTTCACCTATAAAATAATATTTAGAGGGTTTTACTGCATTTTCATTTATGCTTTTTTTAAACATTGCCTGGGAATTCGCAGTTCCGACGTCAGGACTAAGCTGATGCAAGAAGGTAGGAATGGACATTGTTTGGTTATATTCGCTGCATTTCGAAGTCCATATACAGTCGAACTTCGATGGCTCGAACCCCTTTGGGACCATAAAATTTGTTTGAGACAGCGGAAGTTCGATCCACTGTTGCATACTTCCAGAAAACATAACGGGGGTATTGTTGGACTTCTTCTCGGTGTTCTGTAACACAAATGTATGATGTGTGTATTCATTAGAATCGTCTCATTGGGGCGATTCTAATGAGTACACACAGCATACATTTGCAAGATAAAAGTCGAAAATCTCCTGAATTATCCCACACTTTTTCTTATGCAGGTGAATTCCCTAGGACTCAAAAACGGGTTCGACTCAGCCATGGTAAACGAGCCATCGGTGTTCGAGCCATCGAAGTGAGACTGTACTGTGGAATTTTCTACAAGGGGAGGTATTTTTTTTTATGATTTCTACGTCTTCATTCTAAAGTTTCCCAGCCCATTTCTTTAGATAGGATTTCAAAGAGTAACTATTCGTGCTGCTTCAACTTGTATTTTCTTATGGGCATTAACTTCGTACCTGGTGCAGTTATCCCATACGCAGTCCGAGCTTTTGAGGTTATATAACTGATATGCTCATGCCAAGTTCCGTCACTAGAAACATAGATATCGAGACGTTTATGAACAAGTACCTCCTGAATTGGTTCGTTATTCATAAGAAATGGCGGGTGGAGGGGTTTAGTTTTTTTTTGTTTTTTTTTTTATAACAGAGTAAGGCTTCTGACTTGGAGGAGTTAAAGTTGACAAGCCAACGTTAGATTTGTCCAAACGTTTATTTGTTTCTAAATGGGAATTTAACTGTCTCGCAACTGTGTGAGGGTAATCAACGATCAAATACATGGTTGTATCATCAGCTAAAACACAGACAGAAGAATCTATGTTGTCTACGATATCATTTATATAAATGAAAAAGCGGACCTAATATAGAGGCCTGCTATGCCACCTGCTTTAACGAAAAGCCTGCCGGACTCGGTAGCTCAGTCGGATGCGCGTCTGACAGGTGATCAGGATGACGCGGGTTCGATACATGTCGGGGTTGGCGACGTTCTTTCGTGGAGATTGATCATATTTTGTACCGTCATTCTCTCCCATCCGCTGATTCAAGAACGGCAGTTGTCAGTTTCTGGCGAAAGAATGTACACTGTACTGGTTAACCGCCTACGTTTAAGCCTGTCCAGGAAATGTGTGAATAGGTAAACTGACCGGCTCAACAATGACCTAATATAGTGTTGACTGGGTCGTTAAATTCCAGTACAAACAAAGCAACTATAACTACCTGTGCTTACGGTTTGAAAGATAACTAGCTAACCAATGAAGAAGAGATGACTTTATATCTACTTCTTCTAGTTTATGCCGCAAGCCCCTATTCCAAACTCTGTCTAAAGCCTTGTATTGCCCTCACCTCTTTGCCATCATCTAAAGCTTCACAAAAAGTGTTATAAATGTCAAGAAGTTGGTTGACCGTTGAATCTCCGGGAGAAAAATCCGATTGTAAACATGTAACAATCTTGTGTTCTTGAAAATATTGAATGGATGTTTTCCATGACTTTTCCAATAGTACTAAGAAGAGATATTGGTCTGTAGTTACTAATTAGCGATCGGTCATACTTTTTGAGCAAAGGAGGAAAACAAGGTACCTCCATTTATTGTTTGTTTGTTTGAACTGAGGTTCAACGTCCCCGTCAGCACTATTTAGGTCATTTTGGAGACGTTGCTTTCAATTTCGGGGGACATTTACCCTACATTAAGACGAAATGCCATCTAAAGCCCTGCCGCTCAATGAAACCAGAAGGCTTATAATATAGTTTATTTGGAGCGCTGTGGTGCAGTGTTAAAGCATCGGATCTGAGATCGAGAGGTAGCCGGATCGATCCCTGCAAGCGCCACGTGTTGTTTCCTTGAGCAAAAGACTTTATCCACATTGCTTAGTACTGGTTTCTACCAGGAAAAGAGGGCCACATGGAAGATTAGTATTAGTTTATTAAATGTGTTACCCTCTACAAATAAGGTCGATTATTAGTTATTATTGGACGGTCTGACTCACACCGCTTTGCCGGGACAGGCTTACTCCTTCTAAGCGGTTTCCGTTTGTCCCTTTCTGTTGAAAACCAATCTTAAATCACTGAAACCTTTAGCTCGACTTCAAGATATTTGGATGATTTACAAAATATTGACAATTTCTATTTCGGTGGTCTGATCAGTCAAATTTACCCCCCCCCCCCCCCCCCCGAACTTCAGTTAAATAAAGCAGCAAATTCTTCTGATATTGAGGACCCGTTTTGGGGTTTGGGGATTAACATCTATCTATAGTTGATAAGTTTGTTTCCTACAAAATTTATGATAAACGAGATGATTTTGATTTTGAGATTGTAATACTTTCCTTCATTGGATGGTGATATTCCTCGTGTGGCATCCTATTGCGTTTATATTTCGCAAGTTATTCGATTTGCCAGAGTGTCTAGTCATGTAACTTCAACACTCATAATAAATTGTTAACTGCTAAACATTTAATCAGGGTTATCGGTATCATAAATTACGTAAAGCCTTTTCTTAATTTTATAGACGTCATTCTGATTTAATTTCAAAATTCATTGTTGCACTTAAATCTCTTCTGCAACAAAGTCTATTGGAACCCGAATTTTATGGTGACTTAGTATATAAATTCAGAAAAATATATACTTGCAATGATTTCAGCACCAAATTTCGTAAAATTGTTCTTCGATATAAAATGAATGGGTACAATATAAAAGCGACAGACTGCATGCATGGTGAGTGAGTGTTCGACTTTTACGTCCCACCAACAGCTAAGGTCATACGGAGACGGGACTTCAGTTTAAAGACACATCCGAAAGTCTGCATGCATGGTAGTTAACCCAATCACGGTTGACAACTTTGCTTCCCTCTCTAATTGCACACCGGTGGGTCAGGCCTCAGATTCTATGACGGTTCCAGCGTAAAGGCTTACTGAAACTTAGAGACAATTTAATTGTATGTAATTTTGGTAGGTGCCTAATGCTCTGTCTCTCGTCGGGCCCATCGGAGTCTAACGCACCCCCCCCCCCACCCCGATTCTTCTCACTGACCGTTCCAGTGCGGTTATTCAATCGCGGATTATCAGCTCACCTGTCACTAAGCTTTTGGGATCACTTTTTGTCCGTCGTCCGTCGTCCGTCCGAGCGTGCGTGCGTAAACTTTTCTTGTGAACACACTAGAGGTCACATTTTGGGCTAATCATCATCAAACTTGGTCAGAATGATAATCATGACAATATCTCGGTCAAGTTCGAATAAGGGCCATGGCAGGTCAAAAAGTAGGTCAGTAGGTCAAATCAAAGAAAACATTGTGAAAACTCTAGAGGACAACGTTTTGGTCCGATCGTCATCAATCTTGCTCAGAATGATCATCTTGACAATAGGACGCCTCCGTGCGGACTAAAGAAAATTAGTGTATACCGCGACAGAGGTAAGGGCGAGGATTATGGCCATGTAAAATCGATTTAAGCCCCCCAGTGGAATTCTTTATTTATGTTGCTGTTTATTACTTACTGTGTGCATCACTTGTGTCTTTTTATTTTGGATGGCCATTTGGCCATTTTGTGGGAAAGTAACTGTCCTTATGGCCTTCCTTTGTTTAGGTTTCCATTGTGGTCTGGTCGCTTCATGTTTGTGTTTCTTTCCATTTGGTGTCTTTGATGGTTGGAGTAAGTTAATTGTATCGATTCCTGATCTTTGTTTTACTTCTACTTTGCTCACAATGATTATAATGACAATATCTCGGTCAAGTTCGAATATGGTTCATGTCGGGTCAAAAAGTATGTCAGTAGGTCAAATCAGAGAAAATCCTTGTGAGTACACTAGAGGCCACAGTTTTGGTCCAATCATCATCAAACTTGCCCAGAATGATCATCTTGACAATGTCTCGGTCATGTTTTAAGAGCCATTCTCTGTAACCACTTAAAACGTTTGGCCACGCATAGTCACCAATTTTGCTTAAACTTTCCTGTATTACATATTGTGACCCAAAAACAAGCTATCCATGTTTCTTTCATTTCTAGACATTACTGTTGCCATGGTAACGGCAGATGAATATTTGACCCAAAAATGAGGTTAAATTTCACCAAAAATTGACAGTTTTGCATCTGTAGCAGTGACTATCAGAAAAGTCTTATGCATTTAGTTGTTCCTTAATAACAGAAAATAGTTTATCGTTGGCAGCGTCAAGATACATTACATTGCCCATGGGTATTCTGTAACGCTCATAATGATCTTAGAAGTGGGTGGGGTATCTGTATATTGAAAAAGGCAGTTTTTAAGCATTTCCAAAGCGTTTTTCCCAGCCTGTGCATTTGTATGCACATGTATGCATGTTTTCACAAGATACAGGAATGTTTGCAGAGTTAATTAGTTGAAAGACATGTTTGGGATTTTACAATGCTTTAAGCGTTACCATGGATAATGTAAGTGTACTGTCCCAAAAATGAAAAACAAATGGTATTGTTATAATGATGACACCATACAGCCCTTTCCTTGCTGCAAGTTGTTTTCTTAATTCAAACAGATATTATACGCATACTATTTCATCAGTATACTTTGTATTGTTTTAAAGGTCAAGGTCAATGACAAATGAACAGGAAATGACTTTAAAAATGGCATTTTCCCCTAATTTTTCCTGTTTAAAACATATATTTTCACATAGTCTGTTTTGATATTGCCACCATACGTGGCCGTTGTATGCGTCAGTATCAAGTACTTCACACTGAAGTAATTTTTATCTACAAACATTCTCCAAGATCAAAGGTCAAGGTCAGAATAGCCAGCAAAAATGGTTTTACGTCATGTCTCATTTCCCTCTAACACAAGCATAATTTTGAATAATTTTGAATAGTCTGTTGAAATATTATCATCATATATCGGCATTATGTACATCATTTCTATGCTAATCATATTCAAATATATTGTCCGTCCAAAGTTCAAGGTCAAAAAAAGAATAAAAATGACCTAAAATTTTCTACTTTTCTGCCCATATCCAATTAAACAGCTAGTAGGCGATTCTACTGTTAACCAACTTATTGATATATACAACTCTTTCTGCAAAGCTCTTGACGTAGGCAAAGAAGTAAGAGCCGTATTTTGTGATGTAAGCAAAGCCTTCGATCGTGTATGGCATAAAGGACTTCTTCACAAGTTGAATAGCGTTGGCATAACTGGTTCTCTTCTCTCATGGTTTAACAGTTACTTAAGCGATAGATTACAAAGAGTCGTTCTTCCTGGGACCACGTCCAGTTGGCAACCAATTAAAGCTGGTGTCCCACAAGGCTCTATCCTTGGTCCTCTCTTGTTTTTAGTATACATTAATGATATTGTTGAAGATATCCATTGCACGATACGTCTGTTTGCAGACGACACGAGTCTTTACATAATTGTTGAAAACCCGGTTGAAGCTGCTCACCTCTTAAATGATGATCTAGAAAGGATACAGCAATGGGCAAAAAAGTGGCTAGTCAGCTTCAACCCTACAAAGTCTGAATCTCTCTTGCTCTCTCGTAAAATCAATAAACCTTACCACCCACCAATTTTCATGGACACTCAAGAAATATCTGAGGTCAGTACTCATAAACACCTAGGCCTTATATTTTCTAGTGATTGCACGTGGCATGAACACCTAGCCGAAATCAAATCAAAAGCATGGAATCGGATTAATATCATGCGTAAACTAAAATTTCTACTTGATAGAAAATCACTTCAGACTATTTATTGTTCGTTCATTAGACCTCTTCTAGAATATGCCGACGTGGTATGGGACAATTGCACCCAGTATGAAGCATATGAACTTGAAAAAAATACAGATTGAGGCAGCACGTATAGTTACTGGGGCAACCAGACTGGTTTCTCTAAATCTTCTTTACTCTGAAACTGGATGGGATACGTTGGCCTCACGAAGAAATAAACATAAAATTGCTATGCTTTACAAAATGTATCATGGCATTTCTCCAGCGTATCTATCTTCACTCTTACCAGCTACAGTGGGAGAAAATGTTTCGTATAGCCTTCGTAATTCTACCAACATTCAAACTATTCACAGTCACTCACAGCTCTACTTTAATTCTTTTCTTCCAAGTGCGATAAGAACTTGGAACTCTCTGTCTGAGGAGATCAGAAACAGCTCCAGTTTAGCATCACTTAAACGTCAACTCAATACTAACTTAATCCCTACGCCTCGTCATCTCAACGCAGGGAAACGTCTCGGACAAATTTATCACAGCCGGCTTAGAACCAAATGCAGCTCCTTAAACGAACACCTCTTCTCAAGAAACATTGTCCCAAGTGCTTTATGTGTATGTGGTCTCGTCGAAGACACCGAACATTTTCTTCTTCACTGTCCACGATATGCGAACTTTAGAGAAGAAATGTTAAGATCAGTTTATCAGTTTTGTCAACCAACTCTCGATACTCTACTTTATGGTGACCAAACACTAAATTACAACGAGAACAAACAAATCGTCCTCCTTGTCCATAACTTTATTTTAAAAACTAAAAGATTCCAAACCAACCATAATTAGGCGATGAATGCACGTATCATTTCCTACCGTATTAGACACACTTTCACTTCTTTTTTTTTTCCTTTTTTGATGTTAGTCCGAGAACAGAGTGTGGGGCTAGAATATGTATTTTTTAAATCTACGGCAAGTTTACTTGTCTAACCAGGCTCTTTTCTGTGATAATCTCCCGAACCGGTAATTCTCCAACAAATACACCTAAATATTTTGGTTTGTTACTCTTATTTTGTTTTTAGAGAACTACCTCGCAAAGTTAACCACATGACCTTAACCTAAGTTATATCCAACCTTCAGAACGACAAACCTATACGTTCCGCCTTTGAAGAAATAGTTTTATTGGTACTTGATAAAACACCTTTGATTTGAATGTCTCAGACCTTTTACATGAGAGCGGCAGAAGCTGTATTGTTTTTTCCTTGTTATTTTTTACCCTGATGGATTCCCCGTGGAGCCCCCCCCCCCTCCCTCCCTCCAACGCTACCTTCACCTTAACCATTTTTAGTATGTAAAAATGCTACAAAATAGCTTTGAACATAGTCGCTAATTCTGTACTTACAATAGTTACTGTTTTGCATCGACAATTATATAGATTTAATTCAATGGTATTATCGCAAATGTTTAGGGAAACAGATTCAAATAAGTCTCTGACTTTCTTCTGAATCCCTTTTTGTATGATTTCAGTCATATTTGCTTTGTATTGTACTTGTAGAATACGAATAAAATATGTTTAAACCAAACAGCTAGTAAAATATGCTCAAGAAGAAGGTTTCATGTCTTATATTCTCATCAATGGACAAAAGTAAATAATCAAAATTGTTTACTGGTGACATGTCCATAGATAAATATGCATTATACTCGGTGCAGAAGGCTTACACTTATACAATTCAATACAAAGAAAGACACGGTAACTGTGCTAATAGCCAGTACGGATGTGAGTTTCTTCTATCTATCTATCTATCTTCGTATACATATATGTTATAAAGAGGAAAAAGGTCAATTTTAAAGACATTTTCTAATGTCTGTGACCTTGACCTTGACCTCCATGAGGTAATTTTGAAATACACATAGTCTATTTGGAAGATTAGTTATATTTGCAACTCCAGTTGCTATTTATAAATCCATTTGCCAACTGGAAATGGCTTTAAAATGTTATCATTTTAAAGATACTACATTTTTTATTTTTTGGGCGGTACAGTCATAGTTACCATGGTTACGCTTCAAAAAAGGTAAAATCCCAAACATGTCTTTTTATAAATTGTCTGTGGAAACCTTCCTCTACATCAAGAATTTACGAATAAATATGCACACAGATGCACAAACTCAGAAATCGACATTGAAAATGTGTAAAAACCGGCATTTTCAAAATACAGATACCCCACCCACTTCATCGATCATATACAGTGTAAAACATTATACATAGGTATATGTGAATTTCTGGATTTTAGCCAGGATGAACCATATTTTATAATGGTTGAAAAATAAAAAGCTCATCATTTTTATAATTGTCACTTTTTTAACTTGATAAACTGTCTTTTTTTTTTGGTCAAAATTCGCATCAAGTTTTGGTCAGATATACATCTGGCGTTTCCATAGCAACGGTTGTGTAAAGGGATGAATGGAACATTGTTATTTTGGTTTTAGGTCACAACATAGAAGATAGGAAAGTATCAGCAAAATCGGTGACTATGCGTGCCACGGCCCTATGTAAAAATTCAAATGGTTACAGAGAATGGCTCTTAATGTGGGTCATGTTGGGTCAAAAAGTAGGACAGTAGGTCAAATCAGAGAAAAACCTTCTGAACACACTAGAGGCCACAGTTTTTGTCCGATTATCATCAAACTTGCTCAGAATGATAGTCTTGACAATATCTCGGTCAAGTTTGAATATGGGTCATGTCGGGTCAAAGTAGGTCAGTAGGTCAAATCATAGAAAAACCTTCTGAACACACTAGAGGCAACAGTTTAGGTCCGATCATCATCAAACTTGCCCAGAATGATCATATTGACAATATCTCGGTCAGGTTTGAATACGGGTCATGTCGGGTCAAAAAGTAGGTCAGTAGGTCAAATAATAGAAAAACCATGTGAACACACTAGAGGCCACAGTTTTGGTCCGATCATCATCAAACTTGCCCAGAATGATCATATTGACAATATCTCAATCAAGTACGAATATGGGTCATGTCGGGTCTAAAAGTAGGTCAGTTGGTCAAATCATAGAAAAACCCTCTGAACACACTAGAGGCAACAGTTTCGGTCCGATCATCATCAAACTTGCTCAAAATGATCATTTGACAATATTTCGGTTAATTTCGAATATTTGTTATGTCTGGTCAATAAGTAGGTTAGTAGATCAGATTGTTGAAAAACCTTGTGAACACACTAGAGGCCCCAGTTTTGGTCCGATCATCATCAAACTTGTTCATATTGATCATCTTGACAATATCTGGGTCAAGTTTGAATATTGGTCATGTCGGGTCAAAATCATAGAAAAACGTTTTGAACACTCTAAGAGGCCACAGTTTTAGTCAAATCATAAAACTTGCTCAGAATGATCACCTGGACAATATCTCAGTTAAGTTCGAATATGGGGCATATCAAATCAAAAAGTAGATCAGTAGGTTATTTTGTCATAACTTTTGAATCGTTTGAGATAGAGCCTTCATATTTGGCATGTAGGTTCCTTGTGACAAGGGCTTCCCAATCATATAAAGTTTTGACCTGTGACCGTGACCTGTGACCTACTTTATAATAACTTTTTAACCATATGAGATAGAGCCTTCATATTTGGCATATATGTTCCTTGTGACAAGGTTTTCTCAGCCATTCAAAACTTTTGACCCATGACCTTGATCTTTGACCTACTTTGTCATAACTTTTGAAGCATTTGAGATACAGCCTTCATATTTGGCATGCATGTTTCTTGCGACAAGGACTTCCTATTCATACATAAACTGATCTGTGACCTTTACCTTGACATTTGACCTATTTTATTATAACTTTTGAACCATTTGAGAAAGTGCCTTCATATTTGGCATGTATGTTCCTGGTGAAAATGTCTTCCTATCCATATAAAATTTTTGTCTTATGACCTTGACCTTTGACCTACTTTTTCATAATTTTGAAGCATTTGAGATAGGGCCTTCATATTTGGCATGCAGTTTCCTTGAGACAATGGCTTCCTATTCATACAAAAATGATTTGTGACTTTGACCTTGACATGTGACCTACTTTATCATAACTTTTGAACTATTTGAGATAGTGCCTTCATATTTGGCATGTATGTTCCTTGTTGCAAGGACTTTCCACCCATATAAAATTTTGACCTGTGACCTTGACCTTTGATCTTATTTCTTATAACTTTTGAAACATTTATGATAGAGCCTTTATATTCGGCATGTAGGTACCTTGTGACAAGGGCTTCCCACCCATGCACAATTTTTGACCTGTGACCGGTCATTGCCCATATTTGGCAAAAACCTTTAAAATGTTCTTCTCAGGAACCGAATGGCCGATTTCCTTGAAACTTGGTATCCAGCATCGGGACTTTGGGGCCCTTCCAAGTTTTCTTGCTTTACGGCAAGATCAATTTTGGTCACTCAGACATTTGTATGGAAAAAAAAGCAAAACAGTGGATTTTTTATAATACATGGTGATGGGACCTCGGTTTAAAGACTCATCTGAAAGTCTGGAGAAGCCCTGGATCGATCCTGCACCCCTGGTTTACAAGGCAAGTAGCATGACCACATTACCATGAAGGCTTCTAAACTTCATTGGAATGTTGTGTAGACGACCCTCTAGGAAAATAGCATAAACGATGAAAAATGGTCACAAGAGCTAAAAATAGAAAAACATTGTAAATTTGCTTCAAATGCGAACTCCTTCTAAACCCTTGGGTCAATTTGATTTAAAACTTCACAGGACTGTTGCCTAGGTGACTCTCTACCAAAATATTTAAAACTCATTCCATTCCAATGAACAAGATGGCTGCCAGAGCTAAAAATAAAAAAATCTTCAAACGACAATTCCTCCTGAACCCTTGGGCCAATTTCGTTCAAACTTCGAAGTAATGTTGGAAATAGGAAAATATTGTAAATTTGATACAAACGTAAACTTCTCCTAAACCCTAAGGCCAATTTGATTCAAACTTCACGGGAATGTTGCCTAGGTTACTCCCCACCAAATAAATTAAAATCACTCTGTGATGAACAAGATGGCCTCCAGAGCTAAAGATAGAATATACTCGAGACAGTGATACACAGGTGAGCGAACCAGGGCCGACTGGGCCCTCTTGTTTTTGTTATGGTATGTCTTTGAGTGTATGTATCACTTGTATTTTTTGTTTTGTTAAGCCAATTCGCCGTTTTGTGGAAAAGAAACTGTCCTTTTGGCTTTCCGCTATTTATGTTTCCATTAGGGTCTAGTAATTCATGTTTGTGTTTCTTTCCCTTTGGTGCCTCTACTCGGAGCTGTTGGTTAACTCTTATCTTGCTGATCACGACAACCCCTATCTTTGCAAACAGTGTAGATCCAGATCAGATGGATTCTGAAAAAGCTATCTGATCAGGTTCTACACTGTTTGACATTCAGTTTATGAATTTGTAGCAATATATTACATCAAGTAATTTGATTTGTTGATAGATAGGAATGGGTGTGGCTTAAATGAATATTCAGCAAGATAAGGGTTAATTGTATCGACTTCACTTCTCTTTTACCAGTACTCGTGTGCGGTCAGTTCCAGCTTTGCGTGGAAGCACCATGCAGCCCAATCTATTTCTTCAAGCACCGATGGGCGGGGACGAATCCATTTATTGGGAAATTCACATTTCGATAAAGAATAACTGAAGAGGTCACTTAATGGCTTTGATGGAAGTTCCGCAAAGTCTTTAATGAGCAATGAGCCCATTCTGGTTACAATGAAAATAGAATATCGCTTAAGCCGTTGCTAGGAAGCGTATGCAGCCTTGCAAACTAAATTGCTGTGTATGAAGAGACTCAATAAAACCGAGCCTCCAATTTTCGTTCTTTTATGTGTCCTTTGTTAGCTTTTTATTTTAAGTATTATCCGGGCCTGGTGCCTTTCGAATGAATATTCGGCCTCTTTTGTTTTACTGATTAATTGAAGAAATACTAGGAGAAAACAAATTCAAGACCGCCTTGTGAATTTGACGCTGTTATGCTGAAACACTGAGCACACGTCGCACTACGTTTGGTGCGGACACATCTCTCAGAAGCGGTAATTATGAGGGACAGTGGCAAGTCCTATTACAGCGTAGAAAATCAGACAGAATATGTCCTTATCGGGACTTCATGCGGACTGAACAAATAATTTGTCTAAATCGCGACAGAAGTTCGCGACAGAAGTAAGGGCGAGGGTTTTGGCCGCGTAAAATCGATTTAAGCCAACCACCCCCCACCCGACCCCACCCCCACACACACCCTCCCCCCAGTGGAATTCGGGTTCCAAAGGCGGTTCGTCTGTCGCGGTTTATTTTTGTTTGTCTTTGACTCTGTCTGTGTACCTCTTGTATTTTTTTTTGTATTGATAGCCAGTTGGCCATTTGTGGGAAAGTAACTGTCCTTTTGGCTTTCCGCTATTGGTGTTTCCATTAGGGTATAGTTGTTTCATGTGGGTTAATTGTATCAATTCTTGGTCCATTACGAAAACACGCCCATACAACTACATTGTAACCTGTATCGCCAAAAAATGACAATTTTAAGATGAAAAACTGCGACATTTTTCTTATTTCTGTTCAAAATATAGATTGTGGGTACTCGTTAGGACCGCCTCATCGAGGCGGTTCTAACGAGTACACACAATCTATATTTTAGAGCAGAAATAAGAAAAATAAGGTCTATTCCTATTAACCCCAGTTTTACTATATAAACATGGGGTTCTAGGGGGTCAGTATTATATAGACGTGTTTTCGTGATGTAGGCGACCAGTGTTATAATGACGCGTAACTTCATGACGACGTCCATTACAAGCCAGGCCCCGAGGTTATAAATCTTTTTTCATGCTCAACTCAGCTGAGCATGACACTTTGTATGCTCATAACCATTAAAATACGAACAAATCAGGCAATTGTCCTGCTCAGATCCGCACAGAATGTCATTTATCTTGCTCATAATTTTTAAAATGCAAACATTTGTTGGCTTTCTAAAATTTATGAGCAGGATAAATGTCATGCTCAATTGAACTGAACATGAAAAAAAAAGTTTTATAAACTCGGGCCCAGTCTTCTTTTGAACATCTTAGACAACAAATATGTTCTATAAAAGGGTTATCCTTTGGAAGCAAGGAATACACCACAGAACTAGAAAATATGAAGTGTACATTTTTTCTGGGCCAGACTAGCTAGTTTCGGCCAATTTGGCCTCATCAGTGACCCTCAAATATTTTCAAAATTCCAGAATGAAATCAATGATCCCAAAGACAAGAAAAAATAAACTACACTATGTTGTAGGGCAGGGAGACTTTTTACGGGCGCCACGCATTCCCAGACACCAGCTGTAGTGACGTCAAATATGTTCTATAAAAGGGTTATCCTTTGGAAGCAAGGAAAACACCACAGAACTGGAAAATATGAAGTGTACATTTTTTCTGGGTCGATTAAAATCATTGTATGATAAACAGAATCGTAGACCCTTGATCATTTCATATGAAATTAATGAAACTCGCCGAA
Organism: Lucinisca nassula; assembly: GCA_963580285.1. Taxonomy (NCBI): domain Eukaryota; kingdom Metazoa; phylum Mollusca; class Bivalvia; order Lucinida; family Lucinidae; genus Lucinisca; species Lucinisca nassula. The sequence continues at coordinate 12,433,341 of OY757022.1, read as the reverse complement.
GGCTCGTTTCATAAACTTCCTATGAAAAGACCACTCATGTGAGATCCTCTGTATAATAACAATAATAATAACAAGCCTCCGAGACATAGTGGGTAAGAGCACTAACTCTTAATCACTTGGCGTGGCACCTCTGTGGGTTAGAGCCTCACTCGGGTCACATGTGAAACGCGAATGTCTGCAACGGAAGGTCAGGGCCAGTTGTTCAAAGCCTCGTTAGCTTAACGAGCTCGTCAGTGATTAAATTCTTCACTGTTCTCAGAAGATACAATATCCAGTACAGTGTTAATTTTGCTGATAAAAAATGAGAGCAGCTTTTGCATTTGCAGTGGCGCGAGTAGGACCGCCCATGCGTATATACCCTATTGGTTTCATTGGACCGCAGGTTCATCTCAATGCCGGGTAAAAGTCCAACAAATATGAAAGCAACGTCTCCATTATGACATAAGTAGTGTTGATGGCGCCGTTAAACCTCAATTTAAACAAACACCTCTCAAAAAGAGTAACATAATTATTACTTGTTCGCATACATTAGGTCGTAATTTCTGTGTAAAACATACAAATTTATGACCACACTAATGGATGTAAAAATGCAATTAAGCAATAGTGATTTTCGGAAGGCACCGCACGAAAAAATGAGATGGTCGTCATAATGACAATTAAGGTACTACACGCAAAAAGGAGCTTTACACACAGGAGTTATTTGTTTTGCGTTTTGGTGCACGAGGATCGAACTCACAACTACAGCACAGAGGCAGCAAAGTGGGACGAGACCGGGTGGGGCCTAATATATTTCTTTTTTAGAACAGAAATAAGAAAAATAAGGTTTACCCCTGTAAACCCCAGTTCTACTATATAAAAGTTGGGTTGAAGGGGGTCAAAATTATACAGGCGTGTTTACGTAATGGTTTAAACTAGAGAGAGAGAGAGAGAGAGAGAGAGAGAGAGAGAGAGAGAGAGAGAGAGAGAGAGAGAAAATGCCCCCTCAAAATCGACCCGATATACAGTCGAACTTCAATGGCTCGAACAGCTTTGGAAACTTGAAAATCTGTTCGAGACAGGGGTAGTTCGAGCTACTGAGGGTTAATACCAGGAGGCATAACGACATACTTTAGGACATCTTTTACTGTGTTCCATAATGAAAAATGTATGCTGTGTGTACACATTAGAATCGCCTCATCGAGGCGATTCTAATGAGTACCAACAGCATACATTTGCAAGATTAAAGACGAAAATATCCTAATTTTTACCCTCCCTATTTCTTATGTACAGAAATTCCCTAGGGACTCAAGAACGCGTTCGACTCAGCCACGTAAACGAGCCATCGGTGTTCGAGCCATCGAAGTTCTACTGTATAAGAGTCTATGTTGGGGGTTTAACAGCACGTCAACCCTTGTGGAGCCTTTTGTTTCGTCTCCCAGAGCACGGACCCGATATACATGCATATTGGGTCCGAGCCCAGAGAAAAGGAGAAAAGAGATAGAAGAGATAGTAGAGGAGATGAAAGGGAAGGGAAAGGGGGTGGGAGAGAGGAAAAAGGATTTTAAATACAGGAATGTTATGCGTACTCATGAAAATCGCCTCAATGAGGCGATTCTAATGAGTGTACACAACATACCTTTTCAAGATTTTGTTTGGTTGATTTGAGGTTTTACGTCCCCGACAACACTGTAAAGGTCATTTTGGAGACGTTGCTTCAAATTTGGTGGGACTTTTACCCGACATTGAGATGAAATGACATCTCAAGCCCTGTCGCCCAATGAAACCAATAGGGTTTATTAGCATGGACGGTCCGCCTCGCACCGCGGTTCCTGGACAGGCTTAGATCCTCTAAGCGGTTTTCCAGTACTAGTGTGTGAGCCGGATTCAGCTCTGCGTGGAAGCATCATGCAGCCCATATATTTCTTCAAGCCCCTATGGGCGGGGGCCGTGATAGTAGAGGAGATGAAAGGGAAGGGACAGGGGAGAAAAGAGGAAAATGATTTTTAAATACGGGAATGTTGTGTGTACTCATTAGAATCGCCTCAATGAGGCGATTCTAATGAGTGTACACAACATACCTTTTCAAGATTTTGTTTGGTTGATTTGAGGTTTAACGTCCCCGTCAGCACTGTATAGGTCATTCTGGAGACGTTGCTTCCAACTTTGTGGGACGTTTACCCAACAATGAGATGAAATGACATCTCAAGTCCAGTCGCCCAATGAAACCAATAGGGTTTATAGGCATGGGCGGGCCGACTCGCACCGCTTGACCTGGGCAGGCTTAGATTCCAGTACTCGTGTGCGGTTGGTTTCAGCTCTGCGTTGAAGCATCATGCAGCACATCTATTTCTTCAAGCCCCTATGGGCGGGGGCCGAGAGGAAAATGGATAAAAACAAAGAATCAGAATAACCAAACGCTTTCCTCTCTCTACCCTTACCTGCTGCAAGGACAGCAAGCCTTGCCCAAGTGTAAGCCATTATCTGTGTGGCGCCCCGGTGACGTAAGA